>JAPPVO010000014.1:124337565-125062580 GCA_030407325.1 Camellia japonica | reverse complement strand
TCAACCCTGTTGCCGGCACAGCCAATACAACCTCCCAAACTTCCAACCATTAGGCTTGAGACCAAAGGATTTTTAACCCACTCTACATGTCTCTATCTGCGGCCTTGAGCGTCCTAATCAGAAAAGGGCATTTGAAACCATTAGAATAACGCCCATTGCCTGATCCATTCCCTTCTAAACACAACCCGGCCAAATATTGTGCTTTCCACCAACAACATGGTCAGGATACTGTAGCACCCAACTACCTTTGCGCACCCCCCTTTCAGAGAGGGCACAAATTGGTCTTGCTACAGTTCGGACTCTTGTCACGGTTCTGAATATGATCTCACGAAGTGCAATGTGAGACTGATAAACACCAAGAGTCCAAATTTGGTAATTGGTTTTGAAAAATCAATTTTGAATTAAAAAGCGCCAAACATGGACCTGCTTTGCCAGATTACAAAGTCGCCACCTAAATATTTTTTTTTGGGAAATTTAGGAAACCCTGACTCGTGCCAAAGGCTACGTGTCCATCATCACCAAAGTTGTCTCGGCTCTGGAACTTGGGTACGAGAGGGGAAGGTCCGGGAATGAGCACCCCCGCTCGCCCAATCAAAGATCGACCTCTACTAAACATGATACGTTGTGTTATAAACACATGTGTTCTTATTCCAGTTATTAATCAGACTTACTATGTGATGCGCACAGCATACAAGTATAGACTCAATCACGAGAATTGGAACAAAACAACTCATGTTTGTTTTTTAAAATGGTTTGAAAGTGCTACTCGCAAGCAGGCTAAAGCGCGGATTTGCCACCCGCAAGTGGGCTTAAAAGATGATGATTTGCCACTCCGCAAAGTGAGCTTAAAACTCAAAATTATCAAGTTGTTCCAATTCAAGCAATCAAGCCTTCACCCACAGGCATTCATGCAGTTAATCACTTAAGCAAATAGCCTCATGGCAAGCGTGCTAAACATGGCAACACTCACACTCATGCAAGTATGCTAAAGCGTAAAACTTATAGTGTACTCCAAGCCAAAATAAAAGCTAGTTAGAAATCATGCATGATCTTAACTATGCAAAATGACTAATGCAATGCATGCAATAATGCAACGAAATAGGCTCAGCTATCTACTATGGCATATGAATGCAACACTTTGATAACATGTACTCAAAGAAGTGTATTAAAATTGCGATGCAGTTTGCATGATGCACCGAGTCCGGTGCATGCAAGACAAATGAATGAATGCAAACATGCAAGCATAAGGTATGCATATCAAAACATGCCCTAATCTAACCACTGTAAGCGGATAAATAAAAGGGAGAAATAAATGGGATTGGAAGACATGCACACACACACACACACGCTTATTACAACATTGCGCCCTCTCGAAGAAGGGTCTGAATAAATACGCTAAGCTACACTAAGCAAAGCTAATCTAACTAATCTAATTAAACTAATTAGACTAATTATTACACAACCAAATTGAATAACTAGTAAACTACTTACTAATTATTACAACACTTTAACTAATTAACAAATTAATTGAATTACAACTTCAAATGATAACTAACAAGTAAAGCATCAAACTATAAACTACACTGGCTCAGCTCTATTTGAAGAAGTTGAACATGCATGCCTCGGTTGCCGCCTCAAAACACTTTCCGGTTTGCTCTTGAGAGGCTCTGTTTGCAGGGTGTCTCCAAGAACCCTCTGTTGGACCTTACTAAATCACTGCTGGTGAATGCACCAGTGGCCTGCCGGCCATGAGGAGCTGCTACCAGCCATCTGCCGACCAATGATGTGCACTGCCGGCCTTTGATGAAGCAGTGCCGGCCATCAGTCGGGCACTGCCGGCCACTCGTGTGCTGCACCACCATTCTGCAACAGAGCTCAAACAAGAGAAAAAGGGAGGGCCTCCCAAGGGTATGTTTGTACTATGTCACTCCTTATCATCTCAAAACATCAAAGGAGTTGCACCATTGCATCTAAAGCCACCAATCAAGCATTTTGAATGCATGATGGCCAAAGATCCAACTTGTACACATTCAATAAATGCACAAAACAAAGACACAAGTCCATTACCTTATCATGAGAGATCAAAGGCAATGATGACCAAGAAACGTGATACGTCTCATCACTATGAGTATGAAATGTCCCACATTTCTCGTGTTTGGATTAACTTTCAATCCAAACACATGCAATGCAACACACGTGCTTATCTTGCACAAGTTTTACTTTGCTCAATTCTTGTTTACACATTTTAAGATTACCAAGCCATTCATTAACCAATTTGTCCAATTGGGAAAGTCCTCTAATGAGAAAGAGGTCAATCCAAAAGATGATTTAAGACATGAGAGAAACCATGCCTTTGACGAGGAGGAACCCTCAAAGAGGGTTAAAGCCATTTAAGCATAAGCCTCAATCCCAAGCTTAAATACAACTTGAAGACTAACCAAGCCTCAAAACCAAAATGGAAAATGAAGAAAAGAGGGAGGTGGTAGGATTTCAGTGCTAAAATGGCATGAAACACAAGACTCTAACATGCAAACAACTCATGTACAACATGTTAGGAGACTTAAGCATTAAAACTAGTGAAGAGCTTTATACTAGAACCATGCAATACAATGCTCAAATGATCAAACCAGCTATGGACACACCTCAAACATGCCAAAACAGTGGCCAAAATGTGCTGAGATGGTAGCATGAAAAGCAAGAAAATGATGTTTATGCATTGGCTCATAAACAAGGCATAAAGCACACCTCTAAAAAATGATAAAAGAGTGAAATATGTGAGAGTGTGACTAAGCTACAAGCACTGAAATTAAGTATGAAATGATGCCAAAACATGCAAACAACTCAAGCATAGCATGTTAAAGACCTTGAAACTCCAAGCTAGTCAAGGCCATTTACACTATAGCTATACAAAGCAAGCCTCATGTGATCAAGACCACTCAAAACAGAGTTAAAGCATGTCAAAGCAAGGTTAAAAACCTACTGGAATGGAGTCAATACATGCTAGAATAATAAGCTAATACATCAAGTATGTTAGGCTAGTAAGCAAAATTACACTACAAGTGCAAAAAGCAAGCAAGAAGTGACTTAACCAGTAAAAAACAGAGTTAAAGTAGGTGAAAATAAGCCTAAAACATGCGTGAACTAAGCTACAAAAAGGTAGAAATACATGCTCACAAGTTAGGCCATCTACACTTGCAAAGAGGATATGAGGAGGGGAGGCCACCCCCTCCTATTTTGGCCTTCAAAACCAACTTTCTACCACTGAAATTCCTTTGGAATTCAGTGGTTAAAAGGCCAAAAAAAGTTATTTTAGAAAGTTTTGAAAGATGGCACAAAAGCTTAACAAGCAAAGAGACAAGAAGGGTAGACCACCGCCAAACTCAAAAGGGGCTTCAACCACCATTTTTAGAACTGAAAAACAGAGTTTTCTTCAGTTCAAAACCATGCCAAAAACAGTTTCCAAAGGTCGTAAAAACAAGCGTGAAAACAAGCTTAAAGTGTGAGTCTTATACCTCTTGAAGGGAAGACAACACTTAAGCAACAAAACCAAGCCAAATGACCTTCAAGAGCTCCGAGGAAGCTCCAAGGAAGCTCCAAGAGAGCTTCAAGAAACCTCAGCTCAAAGTTGAACCACTTTCATCAAGGATGAATAAGCTAAAGTTTGATGTATGCAAGCCTTCAAGCACAAATGCTCAAGAGAGAGAAAAATCTAGAGAGAGAGGTTTTAGAGAGAGAGTCTCCCCAAACCTTTGCTAAATTTTTCTAACCTTCAAAACCATAAAGAAGCCTCTCTATATAAAGAAAAACACAAGCTTTGGTCGAAAATATCTCAAGAGAGACAGCTGGAACAACTGGAGCAAAAATATCTGCCAAAAACTGATTTCTGACATCAATGTCCGGCACTTGATCATTGTTGGCTGAAACTTGATCATTGTTGGCCGGCATGGGACACTCTTGGATGGAATGGGGCTGGCATTGGCCATTCATGGCTGGCACATGGCCAAAAAATCCCATTCATGGTTAGAAACTTCCACCTTTACTTGGATAGAAAAATCTGTTTCTTCGGCCCAACTTCAAATGGACAAAACACCTTCATCTGGACTCATTTACAGGTCATTCTTGAGCCTAAATTGAAGCCCTGGAAGTCTTCTTTCCAATGGTGCCAACTTCACTTCAAAATTCCAACTGGGCAAAATGCTATGCCTGTTTGAGTGAAGACTGCTCAGTTTCGATCCTATCTGGATTCATGCCGAACTTCTCTCAAGCTAGTTTTCTTCTCTCTTATCCTCTTTTCATCAACTCGAAACCCCCAAACAAGGTGTTTTGAAATACTTTTCAAAGAGTTCACGTCTCTTTCATTCATTTCCACTTTGTCCTTTGCTCGGTTTACCGAAAAGCGTAACATTTAATGAAATGTGAGCCTCGGAATATCGTAGAAACTTTGTTTCAAAAATATTTTAACAGAGAGTGTTTTAAAGTCCAAAATCTTTGGTCAAAATAGTTTTGGTCCACAACTAGGGTGTAAGGTTGGGATTTGATGCTCTCCTTGCTGAAGAAATCGAACCTTTGCACTACACATCTTTCATTACCAAGTAAGCAATCAGTAGTGTGTCAAAGGCGGTAAAAAATGGGGTTTCTATAGTTGCCCCTCTTTGTCAGAGCTCAGAGTCATGAAATGACGTGAGTAAAAGTCAAAGCCCAGAGATGACCCATTTTTGAGAAGGTCGAAGACTTGGACAAACAAACTAAATGCAAATGCAGAAACCAATGGTTGCGCCCTCAGGCTGCCTACGTATCCCTTTGCAAGGAATCAAACCAGCATAGTTCAGGGACCAAATGCAAATGATACACAATGCAACGAAACAATGTAATGATATACAATGTAATGAAACAACGCAAATGACATGCAATGTAATGAAATAATCAAACCACAAGCAGTGCAAAACCACACAAATATCATAAAGGGATGGCGATGCAAAACCAAACTACGTTTAACATAGAAAGGCTACCGGAGCCCTCAAACCACAATTCTTTTAGTGGAATAGGTGCATGCACATGTAGAACTATGTGTTTCGCAGAAAGAATACAAGTAATTGGGTGGCATGATATAAGCGAGGAATGATCTGCTGAGGAAAGATCATGATCCTACATGCTGAATGCAACAAAACAAACTACAATGCAATGGATACAATGGATGAAGTGAATAAGGCACGTGGCCAAACCACATCTTGTCTAGAAAAGGCATGGACACAAAACAGACCACGTCTAACATAGAAAAGGTGCCGAAACCCTCAGACCACAATTCTCTTAGTGGAATAGGCGCATACACATTATCACAGAACCATGCAATACAATACAATGCAATACAATGCTCAACTGCACAAAACAGTGCGATGCGCAAAAAACCGCAAGTGTAAACTACACGAAACAGTGTGATGCGCAAGAAAGTGCGAGTGTAAAGTGCACAAGAAAGTGCGATGCGCAAGAAAGCACGAGTGCATCCAAACGCGCTACATGCGAGTGGAGAAAGGTTGTGCAAGAAAGCGCGATGCACTAGACAGTGCGAGAGCATCCAAATGCGCCACACGCGAGTGGAGAAAGGTGCGCAAGAAAGCGCGATGCACTAGACAGTGTGAGTACATCCAAACGTGCCATGCGCGAGTGGAGAAAGGTGTGCAAGAAAGCGCGATGCACTAGAAAGTGCGAGTACATCCAAATGCACTACACGCGAGTGGAGAAGGGTTGCGCAAGAAGGCACGATGCACTAGATAGTGCGAGTGATATGAAATTGTGAAATAGATGCACTGAGTGAGATTATTGTGCAATAGATGCATGATGTTGATTAAAAAGCATATTCTATGTATCAAACAAGCATATTCTATGCAAGAGACAGGCATATTCTATGCAACAGTCAAAGCATATTCTATGTGAAATCGAAAGCAAGCATATTCTATGCATGAATCATAATGATGCGCGATACCCATGCAACAGAAGTGTATATGAAAGTGCACATTCCATGCAAGGAGGGTGGCAAATATGTACATTGGCGCCTCTGATTTACCTTTCAGAGGACTTTGCAATGTGGTTAACTCAAAAAGGACGCACCATGTTCATATTGGCGAGGGGTAACAATTGCATGCTGCTTGGATTACGATTCTGGCTTAAAGCAGGCTTAAGCTTGAGCTTGAGGTAGAGGCACATTCATACTTCAGAGAAATGGTGAGGCCTAAGAAGGTGTACCTGGAATACAGTCTCGGAATTTGCTAAAATTGAAACATGCTAAGATGCTCCAAATTTTTCCCTTTTTCTTTTGCTTTGCAGTCCGGAACCTATATAGCTTCAGATAGGTCCTGGTTTTACTATTCTCACATGAACTTGGTGGAACCCTACAGTTTTATGACAGAACAAATCCTATTTTGCACATATGTGGAGAACGGCACAACACTCTGCGCACAAAACGATTTTTTTGAAATTGAGAGATGAGTTCTTAACTGGGTATTAAGCCTAAGACTGAACACAGCGCACACTACAACAAAATTGACTTTTTACGGCATTACATCAACGGCATACAATAAATGCATGCCGTAGTTTCTCACTTTTACGACTTACTTTTTTTGCACGTCGTAAATACTTTTCCAACCATGACATGTCCATTGCGTATGTCGTGAATGGTAATAACAATGATTTTTTTACGGCTTGCAATGCACGCCGTAAATAATAAAACTTATATGGCATGTCGTTAATACATTAATTATACACGACACACATACGCTAGCCGTGAAAAGTGAATACTTTTCACGGCGTGCACAATGCCCACCGTTAAAAGTATTATACTTTTTATGACGCACACATTATCTGTCATTAAAAGTATTATCTTTTCACGACGCACAATGCATGTCGTGAATTGTATGATAAAAAACAAATGCGCCAAAATAAAATTTGGGGCGCCAAATATTTTTTTCCCAAAATAAGTATTTTGCCTCCATCACAAGGGTTTTAATCTCTCTCTCTCTCTATCTGAAATGAAACATAGCAAGGTTTCAAATCTCTCTGTCTCTCTCTCTCTCTCTCTCACATGATGAAGGCCAAATCAAATCCTTGTTCAACACAGCAAGATCGTAGAATTGATTTGGGTATTCTTTTTTCAATGGAGTGAAAATTGATTTGTTAGTTTTGATTTGGGTGAATGGTGAAGAGAGGGAACCCTAAAACCCCTCATTCCTTAATTACAAGATTCAAATCATCTTCTCTCTCATCTTCCTCTACATGCGTCTCTCTCTTTCTCTATAAGTGCTCCTTGTATCAGCCACTTTGTGCGCTGAATCTGTTCGATGAAATTCCTCTCTGAAAATTCTTTACTATCTATCTAGTTTCGGAGCTTTTTAAAGATGTATGTTATGAAGAGAGATGGGCGTCAAGAGACTCTGCATTTCGACAAGATCATTGCTCGTCTCAAGAAGCTCAAGGGCGTCACTACCACAGAACCCTATGCCTTGCCCTAATCGACTGCCTCATTTGTCGCGACTCATTTTCCTCTGCCCAGCAAGTCATTCAGCGAATCATAATGCAGTGTTCCTCACTCCCTGATGCAATCTAAGCCGTCGATTACGTCACAAATCGAGGTATGGAGCTTGACCCATCTAGCTATGGTGCCCTTATTCAAAAACTTGTGTGTTTTGGTGAATATCAGGTGGCTATAAGGTGCTGTATATTGATAGCATTATAAGCAGAGGTGTTTGTTCCTGATTCATTTTTGTTAGATTCTATGGTGATTTGTTATTGTAAATTAGGAGAATTGGAAGAAGCAATTTTCAATAATTACATCTACAATTGCTTGTGCTTTCATGATGAATTTTTTATATTACATCTATGCTCTCTCCTTGTCATTGTTTCAGCAACTGATGAGGAATTGTTGATTAATTACCTCATACTTTTATTAAGGAAGTACTATAAACTACATTGGAAGCATGCAACTATAATTAAAACTAAAGTCTCCTGTGTAGGACTCTTAAAGGAAAGAGAATTCATAGGAAAAGATCCTTTGGCTAATGAATAAGGAAGCCATTTCCTCAGAACTTGCTTCTATTGTACTATCCCTTATTTATTTTCTATAGCTTGCTTTTATTGCGGCTCACTTGCTTGCTTTTTTGTAATAAGTGCTTTAAGAATTGGATTATTCATTTGGGAGGCTAAATTAAAGAGCTCCTTAGTATAGTAAATTGTCAAAAGGCAGTTCTTTCTTATCATAAGTAGAGGGGTAAGAGGAATAGTGGTACCCATCGTAGTAGAGTTAGTGTTAGTGAGACATGAAAACATTCCTCACTGGGAGCCAACCTTCACATTAAAAAATTGCCTAGAGGATTTAAGAGACCAATTTTTCCCTCTTGAAAAGCTACAGGTTTTGCAAGAACCATTCAGGCTGCATTGGCCAAAATCTGCAATAAAGCTAAAATAGAAGGCTCTTTTATTAGGAAAACCAATTGGCAATCATACAAGAAATTGTAAATTCTGAAAGAAGCCCACATAATCTGACTAGAGTTGGCCAACATGATATGATACTTCCCAGTGGGTTTGTTGAAACTTATGATTTGTGTCCGTAGGCTTAGGCTGCCTTGTTAAGATTTGTAAAAGAGATTCTATATTTGAATTTTCATGTTTGTTACATGATCTGGTAATGATCTAAAAAGCAAATGGATTTAGATAAATTGAGTAAATATAAGGAACAAATGGACAGTAGACAAAAACGGTTCCAAGAAGACATGATTTATTGAGTGATTATGCAACCAGTCTCCTCAATAAAGAGTAAACAACTCTGTAAGATGTTCATTAAGCTAATATCAATTGATATATCTTATGGTTTGTATAAATTTTTAAATCCTGAAATTAGACAAAAAAAAATTAATTATGCTGCTGGTATGGCCATTGTAACTGCAGTTTTCTGTTGTGTTGGAGCTCTTGTAATAACCGGTTCTCTACATCATATTGAAGATTATTTCATAATTTTAAATTTTTATTCACAATCTGTTTGCATTTAGCTATTGAAAAGTATTGAAACTGATTATACAACAGATGAAGTATGCTTGCTCTCTAAATCGGTTTTGCATCATAATCTAGTATTATGCTGGCATATTTGTTAACAGTAGTATTTCAAAAAGTTTTTTTAAATGATGATAAAGCTTTGCATTATCGATTACAGACACCAATGATTAGCTATGTAAATGTGCATGCTGTACTGGAAGGACGTAGAAATCGTGCTAAAGCATCACCTAATGACTCTGATTCTTCACAGGTATTACTTTATTTGTACATTTGATTTGCCAAAGAAAAGATACAAATAGACAACAAAGAAAGAAATGGTACATGGAATTGGAATCATATGCCTGTTTAATTATTATTTATCATCTGGAATCTTGTAAAAGTTTCCAAACTAGTTGTTTTACAGTGCAGCTTTGACTGAACATGGGAGTAATCACTTTTGAAATTGAGTAGCAAATTCCATCATAAATAAGAGATATCCTTCAACACTTCCAAGAAAGACGTTGACAATGATTTCTACCCTTGTTTGTTGTTTTGATCCAAACACTTCCAGCCTTAAAATTTCATAATGCCCCATATGTTTTGGCATAAAACATTTGCAATTGTAAAATATTTTCCTGTAAATGTTTATGGTAAAATATTATTTTCCCTCATGTTTGGCTAAATTACTAAACAAAACTTCCGTGATAGAGAAATTCTATCAAACATTTTGAAGACAATGAAAAGAAGGCATACTTTAGAACATTGAAATTCCTATGTCAGATCAAATTGAATTGGACAATGAAAGTATAAATCAGTCACCAAGTGATTGAAACTAAAAAAAGGAATGGTACTCACTTTGAGTGAGCCAAAACGCACCATGAGAGCTAAAACATATATTAATGTGTACTATTTGGGCGTTGTTTTTTTGTTTTATGTTTCAAGCTTTGGTCAATCTACACGGCTACTACATCAATGAGTTTTACTTTAATAAAGATTGGGATCTAGACGGCATGATAATAAGTGGCACTTGAGGTGTAATAATAAATATTTACATACATGTGGATAGATGCACAATTATTTTCTTTAGTAGAATTCATTTTTTAATAAGATTGGGAGAAAGAAACCGCTTATGATGTCTGCTTGGCTAAATTTTTTTCAACAAGGAAATATTGGTGTATAAATGAATACAAAACATAACTATCCCATTGATTTGTAGACTAAACTGCATTTTGATGCATATTAGATGAGACTGAAGTATTCAAAACCAATGCTATGTCTGTTGTAGTGTTCTTTCTTGTAACATAAGTGTTGCAGCACCTGTAGATGTAATTCCAGTTTATTTGGCTGGTAGGGTTTGTTTAAGTGAAAGAATAGCCAAGGATTGTTTTTTGGGTTTGATTACTAAAGGTTTGGGTTGAAGAGAAAAAGATTTTGGTGGGAAATTTAAGGTGTATTTGTGCCATGTTCCTAGGTATTTGGGGGATTGACGAGATAGTTTCCTGAATGTGCATTCATAATTTAATACAACTCAGATTATCCCTCGTGTGATTTGATTTATTTATCAGGTCTCTCTTTTTTTTTCCTTGGTTCAGGGTCCCAGGGTAATTGTTGTGGGGCCTACAGATGCTGGAAAGAGTACCTTGTCAAGGATGCTTCTTAGTTGGGCAGCCAACCAAGGTTGGAAACCTACTTTTGTGGATATGGATATTGGCCAAGGAACTATAACCATTCCTGGATGTATTGCTGCTACGCCAATTGAAATGCCAATTGATCCGGTGGATGGAATCCCTCTGGAAATGCCTCTTGTTTACTTCTACGGACACACAACTCCTAGGTAATGATTTTTTTTTCTTCATCAATTTTGACCGTTAGTTGTTCACCTTTCATTTTACTTATTAGATTGGTTACACGTGAATACAGAAGCTTGTATTTCCATTTATCACTTCTTGTTTGATTTTAACTTTTCTGTATCCAGTTATCAGGGATGTTCTTAGAACTGGTACTTCACAGTGTCAATGCAGATTTGTACACGGTGCTTGTGAAGGAGCTTGCTCAGACTCTGGAGAGACAGTTCGCTGGAAATGCAGAATCTCGAGCTGCAGGCATGGTAATAAATACCATTGAAAATTAATTTAGAGGCATGTTTTTCAATGAACTGTGTCAACTGATATTTGACTAAGATCTTGGATATACTTTTCTCTAATGTGGTTCATGTATTAGATCATTGGTTGGCATTTGTGTTTTTCAGGTGTTCTAATCTTGTCATTTGTGAAATTTTCCTTATAATTATTTTGGAGTTGAGATTACCTTTTTTTGATTGGCTACTGTAACATTTGTGTGCCAAACATGTATGTATGTTTCCTATTATAAAAAAAAGATAATAATAATAATAAATAAATAAAAACGGAAAGCGTTACCAAAAGCAAGTATTCTTCATTATTTCTTGGAAGCATTCTAGGAATTGTTTCAAGACCATTTCCATGAATTTTGCAGAGGTTCATGCTTTGATTCCAGTGTTTTTATTGGAACTTGGAAGGATCTTTTACTATTACTGCTACTATATGCTCTCTTGATCATACTCGTGATAGACATTTTTGTTTCTGGTCTTCTGAAATGCTAACCCCCTTTATGTAATCTACGGTATTTATGTCCTAATGTTTTCACTTCAAGCTTGAACTATGTGTGGTGGAGATGAGAATTGGTGCAAAAGGTCGTAAAAGGTTATAGCTTCAAGTGAATTGTCATTGTTGGTTGCTCTCTTTTGTTCTTGGAGTTTTTCTCAGAAGATGATTACTGCAATGCCAAATTTCTCATCATTAGTGATGTAATCCATGAATCAATATCTCCTGTTATATCGATTCGAAAATATCTCCTGTTATATAAATGTTTTGGGTCTCAGTATAAGTACTGTCTGCCAAGTTCAGTGCATAAATTTATTTGTAGTGCTCGCTGTTTATTTGTTAGCCATTTCTGACTTGGAGAAATTTGCAGGCTTCTTTTGGCTCCTCCCCTGATCCAAAATTTTGGTTGGGAATCTGTATTCTACCTATTTGGCCTTTTGGGGATAGCTTAGTGAGTAGTTGTTATTAGAACTGTTTATTATATCACATCCTTCCTTCTCTTCAAACTAAGATAATTATTTTCCATGAGTAGCGCCCTTTGTACTGGTAGATAATTGCCCCTTCTTCCTTTTGTTTGGATGACTTGTTCTAAAAGATGCTAAGAATTTGTAGTTAGATTTTTCATTTAATCAATCAGTTTAGAAGTGAAGGAACTTTTTAAATTTGTGTGATATATCTAGAATTTTTTTTTTTTTGGAGGCAAATGGGAGAAAATATTTTCTTCGTTTCACAGCTACCAGTCTTTTTCAATTCTCTTTTTTAAAGAAATTCTTCAGTCAATTTGAAACCAAGAAGGATTTGATGGTTTATGCAGGAACTTTTGAGGAGTGGACATGCAAAAAGCAGCGGTGGAGTAAATCTCCTGTATATTGTGCTTGCTGGCTTGATTGGCATTCTGATGGGGTATTTTATGAGGAAATCATGATCGATCCTTCATTCATATCTCATTCTGTAATTATAATGTCTCACCATAAACCACAGAAGTGAAAAAAAGTTGGTAAATCATAAAAGAAAGATCCATAGTTTTTAGGTAATGTTTTTTTTCTTAGCTTTATTAATAACAGGTGGCTTTTGGAAGCATGTTGAAGGCAAGTCGATATGCATAGTTTTGGATGGTTTACACTTTTTGTATAGTTTAGAATTTAAGGATATGTTTTCGAATGTTTGAAATGTATAGACAATTGTTAAATGTTTATAATTTATGGATATAGTTTCTTTTTGTTGTTTCAAACAATATTTTGGTTGTTGATTGATGTTTTGTGATGCTTGTTTGTAATATTTGTTATTTGTACAAAATTGGTCAAATAGAATCTACTGAATTTAAAAAAAAAAAAAAAAAATTCATATTCTACGGCAGGCATAATAAGTCGTTGTATTATATATTTTACGGCGTGCAAACAGCGTCGTTATTTGTCTCACCAATTAACGGCGTGCAAAAGTAGTCATAAAAAAAGTAATGACGACGCACAAAACTTGCCGTTAAATAGTTTTTAACGGCGTACTATAGCATGTCGTAGAAAAAGTAATGACGACGCACAAAAGCTGTCGTTAAATAGTTTTTAACGGCGTACGAAGCATGTCGTTGAAAATGAATGACTTTCCATGACTGGTCATAATATGACGTGCGCCTGCACGTCGTAGAAGGGTTTTTACGGCGTGCATTGCGCGTCGTAAAAACCCTTTTTTGTTGTAGTGGCACCACGACTCAACAAAGGAAAACAAAGGTAGAATAACCTAAACACATCTATTGACACTTGAAACGACTCAAAACAAGAATCAAGACAAACAAAAACACGCACACAACACTCTAATGTGTTCCAATGGCGAGAGACCTCTCAGTTCACGAGGAGCCTGTTTCTTCGGGTATTATTTCCCACCCTTTCTCATTTGTGATTCTCACATCACTCTAGCACTCAATCTCTTTTTCTCTAAAAAGCCCTTTTCTCACTATTTCTCTCAGGGCATATCTCTCTATTCTTCAATCTCTCTTATTTTTTTTTTATCCCCCCCTTGGGTGGTCGATGGATAAGCAGGAAGTTGTGGGCATTTGCCCCTAGTCTTCCACTAGATTCTCATACTTCCGCTCACAAAAGTGAGCTTTCCCATAGAGGGGTTGTGGTGCGACTGGATGTGCAGCAGATCCGCAACGGACATCGGTTGACGACACCCTTGGCTTAGCTTGATCGGGATGTGTTACAGCACGTCCCACCAATCAGGCATACAATTGATTGGCCTCACACATTGTGTTTTCTACGTCCCCATTCTGAGTCAGATGCCAGTTTGAGCATGATCGTCCCAGATGAGGGAAACGCATATCCAGCTCCATTTTCAATTCGTGCTTCGCACTTGGCTTGATACCTCGCTGCTTGGAGGATATGAGAGCATTCGGCCCTTTGCTGTTAGCTTCAGTTGTGCCCTTTCTGGCGAGTATGGTGCCTTTTCCAGCAAAATGGTGCCTTTTCTGGCGAGTATGATGATAAGGGGGAAAAGACAGAAACCTGACTCGACTGTGCCCCTAGTTCATCATTTTGACCATTTTTTTGTTTTTTGGCTTCTGCTAAAACAATTTTGACCAACATGAGAGTTAGATTAACATGCTTGTTCCATTTTATGATTTGAAATCATGGAAGTCAGGTTGTGAACACTGAAAATTTTCCTTTTTCGGGTCCAAGAAATGGTCAAATTTTGGAAAAATAGAATAATTTTTGAGAAAATTAGTCAACTCATTACAAATTCTCAAAAACTATTTTTGCAAATGGCCACTGCTCGACCAACACAGAATCTACTCTCGAGGTGCACAACCTCTAATCTGAACTTGATTTGTCTTGCAGCTGAATCTTGTAACAGGACAGGTCAACTGAGTCTTAACGAAGATGATCATGAAGATGAGCCACTTCACATGGACAAGATAGTCGAGATGAACAAGGATAAACGAATCAACATGCATGAGCCAAGCAGGCTGAAAATGATTGGGGCCGGACTTCAAGATAAAGTTGCCTACGTATCCCAAACATAGGAATCAGGCCTGACGTAGTTCTGGGTTAGGGTGGACTCGGGTGTTGACACTCTCCTTTTGCGCTCTAACTTTTAGCTCTGTTTTTCTTTTCTTTTCATTTGTTCTTCTTTTCTTTTCTTTTCTTTTTTTCATTTTTGTTCTTTCTTTTCTTTTTTCTTCTTTTCATTTCTTTTTTCTTTTTCCTTTTCTTCTTTTCTTCCTCTAACTTTTGCATGGGTCGCCCTTCCGGGTTTTCAGTCCAACGAACCTCTCAATGGTAAAAAGTTTAACTTGTCCATGTTGATCGGTTTTGAGATCACGAGGCCATCTGAATCCAGGAGAATGGCTGCTGTTTGCTAATGATGTAGGAGTCCATCCAATAAGGTCTGAATTGCCCCTAGTGTTGCGGATAAGAACTCGATTGTCCTTCAACAATAAATTTTCTTCTTCCAGCTGCTGAAATTTCGCTTTCTTGCCAATCTTCATTGGTTTGAAAGACGATCCAATTTTTGAATCTTTGAGCACATCTGACATTTTTGCCCCTAGTTCAAGGGCTACTTCTGATCTAGCTTTGCAAGCTTCCTTTGACGACATCTGAACTTATTGCCCCTAGTTCAAGAGTTGCTTCAAATCTGGCCTGGCGGGCCTCTTTTGATGTCATACAACCTTATTGCCCCTAGTTCAAGGGTTTCTTTAAATCTAGCCATACAAGCCTCACCTTGTGGTTGACCGTTGAACGTTCTGAATTAAGGTTCAAGGTTTGAAAGCAAAAGGGTTTGAGTCTTAAGGCTGAGAGTGATCCTACACTACATAATCTCAGAAGCGATTCCACATAGGTCTTCACAGGACCACACAAAGCATTTTTTGAAATCTTTTAAGAAAGCGACTAGTCGTTCGTGCTGAAGATAATGTAGAACCAATCTGGATCAAGCCAGGATCCTTCTCAGTACTCACATTAACAAACATGATTTCATTCATTAAGGGCTTAGCATGCCTCTCTTCCTCTCAAGTGATCAAATTTTGGCAAATCCCGATGAATTCCTTCCTTTTTGTTTTCATCACAGTGTTAGAAAAGTTTTGAAAAACTTAGGTCAATGCAATGATTTTAAGGCACAGAAAAGTAGGTCAAAAGCACTGTCATTTCATTCAAATTTGCTGGCACAACTGGCTTCATGGCAGAAACAAACTCAAAAGAAAGAGTGTAAAAGACAAACACAAAACAAGCAAGTGATGTCCGAAGTAACACCCTTTAGATCACCCGACTCTAACACAACAAGACTGACTCGATACAACAAGATAGACTCAATTGACTCAATACAACACAACAAGACTAACCCAATACCCATGTCAGAATGTAAAATCACCAACATTTGCACATTGCTCAAAACAGTGCGTGCCATCCACCACATCTGGAGTAAACTGAGCACCATCAGCAGGTGGTTCATCCCCTAATCAAATAATCACATTATCCCCCAAGTTCACTGATCCAGTGCCGGTAGACTTTGCAGGACCTGGTGCGGCGATGACCTCGTTGTCAATCAGATCTTGTATTTCGTGGCGAAGACGAAAACAAAGGTCAGTGCCATGATCGGTTTGTTGATGGAAGGCACAATACTTGGCCGGGTTATGTAAGGAAGTGAGGTTATTTGGCAGTGGGTGTGGTTCCAGGGGCTTCAGATGCCCCTTTTTGATCAGGACCTTCCACGCCTCTGATAGAGACATATAGAGCGGGGTAAAAGTCCTCTGACCTCAGGGTGGATATTTTGCTAGTTGTGGGGTGGTCAGGTTGGATGTACTGTCAAAAGGAATGGCAGGAGCTGACTAGGTTTGCTGATCTCTTCCGAGTGTACGATTGGAGCTGATAGGGGCATTTTTGGTCCGACATCCCCTTTTCCGACTTGCCCCTTGATTCAGAGTGCTCTCATCTAGAGCGGCAAAAGTGTCATCCACAGTTTTTGCAATAACTATGAGCACTTACTGTTTGTTCAGTCCTTCGGCTTTCAAAGCCTCAACAGCCCACAGAAGGTGTTCACAAGGACTAATGCCTGCCCTTCCCTTGTTCTTATCACTGGCCTCCACTTTGCTAAGAGATTCGCTTTCTTCAAATGCAGCCCGTCCCATGATTGGAGAGCCTTTTGACATGAAATTCCCGGTATGCGATGTGGTCGATGACGGAACCAATATCTCAAAGGCCAAATCTGCCACAGTTCTTTGAAGATCTTCAATCATTCTTATCAGCTCAGAAGTAGTGGGTTCACGAGTTTGAGATGATTGGGGTTCAGGTGCATCCATCATGCATAAGTCCATGCTTTCTGGGATAAACACCTCAAGCTTGGGTAAATGGGCTGGGGTGATGTATATACTGGTGTCATAGGTAGATGGCAATGTATGGATTAGATTGAGGTGTGGACGATATACTTGGTCATTGGGATCTTGAGGTGGAGCTATCGTTTGGTTGTCGATGAGATTCTGGACCTCATGACGAAGGCAACAGCAATGATCGGTGCCATAACCGCACTGTTGATGGTACACACAGTACTTAGTGGGGTTATGTCTGCCAGGGAGTGGGTCAGGCAGTGGTTGAGGATCAAGGGGTTTGCGATACCCTCTTTCCATCAAGACTTTTAGTGCGCTAGTTAGGCTCATATAGAGGGGGGGGGTGAAAGTTCTACCCTGAGCTCAGGCTAGGCTGGTTGTTTGTAGGCTTGGTTTGGCAAAAAGGTTGGTCGTGGCGACTGTATTAATTTCAATGGGTTTGGAAATAGTGCTACCACCAGCATTGGTACTCCCAGAAAACACCGTCTTTGTCATTTCACTTGTTCTGGGAATAATCCATGTGTTGAACGCATTCTTGATCTGAACCCCCAATTCATCCAAACTTTTGAAAGTGGATAGTGGAGCGACTATCCACTTTTGCAACATATCAGGCTCAAGGTTATGCACCATTATCTGCACTTGGTCCTTCTCAGAAGGCCGATCTGTCATCTGTGCTGCCTTTACTCTCCACCTTGCAACAAATTCTACAAAAGACTCTGTACGATTCTGATGGGTTGCTTCAAGGTCTTAAGTGGTTATTTCAAGTTGGGTATTGTAAGAGTACTGATCAACAAATGCCTCAGCCAACTCTACCCAGTTTTGCTTCACTGCATCCTCCAACTTAGTGTACCAAGTGGATGCTACACCCGAGAGGGTTCTTCCTTACAGAGAGAGTTTCTGTGGCTTAGTTAGACCCATCGGTTTCAAAACATCAAAGAAAAGTCGAATATGTACCATAAGATCTCCAGACCCGTCGAAACGGTTAACATGTGGCATTTTGAATCTATCTGGGAGTCGTATGGCAGCGTCGGTGTACCCATCCTCAATGTCAGGAATGGAGTTAAGGCCCTGTACCTTTTTGAATTGCTTCTCAATGTTCGCAATTGTCACTACGGTTGGATTGAGCTCATTAACATCAAGGGGATAAAGCCTCTCATCAGGCTCCACCCAGGGTCTGAAAACCTGAGCTTGAGGCAACCTTTCTCAGGGATCTGAACCCTAAAAATCTTCAGCTGACAAAAGTGGGTCAAAGTTCGGTTGGGCTCCCAAGGCTGGATGTGTGGTAGGTGCCTCAAATGGGCATTGCATTTCGGTATTGGCCTCACCTGGCATGGCGATTCCCTGGTTTAATGCCACTACCATGGCCATAACTTCTTCCGGACTCTGCGCCATCACAGTCTACTGAATTTGAACAAAGGTGATGTGACCGGTGACTGTCGAATCAGTTGAACCAGTGAGCCCTGACTGGCCTTTCTTTGCCCTGACTCAGCGAAGGAAACACTGGTTGCCCTTGAACTGAATCTCTGACCTAACAAAGTGTATCAACATAAGTCCAATGTACCCAGGGGTTATCGGAGCCTTCTGAAGCTATGGTTCCAGGACTACCTTGCAAAAGAGAAAACATATAGCATCTCAACTTGATTTCACTAGAACTGATATGATCACAATTGAATGATTGTGCTCTATACTGAATTTTGTGCCAAAATTTTCTACCTCAAACTGATACTCAGACTTGCAACTTATACATACATTCCTGTAGAGACACACCCTAACAGCACATATCAAGCAAGTGAGAGCCAAAACACCCCTATGATGGGGTAGGGTTTCCCTGTCCTACTTTGTCAGGAGTTAGGGTTTCACTACGCACACATGCGGTTTCAAACAATCCTGCATTCGGGTGAGCATCCTATCCTAGTTTTGAATAGTCTCTAAGGCTTCTGATATGCAACTAGGTCAATTGGTCAAAAAGGGTGCCTCGGCGGTGATCCCAATCTGAGGTTTGTGTTCCCATCGTGGTAGAGCTCACAACCCGTCAGTCTTATGGAACGTTATTCTAAGCAAGCCTCCGGCAAACCGTTCAGGAATAGCAGATGGCAAACACTGTGGCTTAGGCGCACCAATACAAATACAAATGCAAAGAAACACATAAGTGTAGATAAAACAACATATCATGAGTTCGAGTCAAGTTCTCTAAATCCCCAGTAGAGTCACCAGAAACTATAGCACCCGACTGCCTTTGCGCGGCCCCTCTTTCGGAGAGGGTGCAAATTGGTCTTCCTATAGTTCGGACTCTTGTCATGGTTCTGAATCTAATCTCACGAAGTGCAATTTGAGACTGATAAACACCAAAGAGTCCAAATCTGGCAATTGGTTTTGAAAAATCAATTTTGAATGAAAAAGCGCCAAATATGGACTACTTTGTCAGATTACAGAGTCGCCACCTAAATATTTTGTTTTGGGGAAATTTAAGAAACCCTGACTCGTGCCAAAGGCTACGTGTCTGTCATCACCAAAGTTGCCTCGGCTTGGGAACTTGGGTACGAGAGGGGAAGGTCCTGAAATGAGCACTCCCGCTCGCCTGATCAAAGATCGGCCTCCACTAAACATGATATGTTATTTTATAAACACCTGTTCTTATTTCGGCTATTAATCTAACTTACTACGTGATGCGCACAACATACAAGTATAGATTCAATCACGAGAATTGGAACAAAACAACTCATGTTTATTTTTGAAAATGGTTTGAAAGTGCTACTTGAAAGTAGGCTAAAGCACGGATTTGCCACCCTCAAGTGAGCTTAAAACATGATGATTTGCCACTCCGCAAAGTGGGCTTAAAACTCATAATCATCGAGTTGTTCCAATTTAGGCAATCAAGCCTTCACCCACAGGCATTCGTGCAGTTAATCACTTAAGCAAATAGCCTCATGGCAAGCATGCTAAACATGGAAACACTCACAATCATACAAGTATGCTAAAGTGTAAAACTTACAGTGTACTACAAGCCAAAACAAAAGCTAGTTAGAAATCATGCATGATCTTAACTATGAAAAATGCCTAATGCAACGCATGCAATAATGCAACTAAATAGGCTTGGCTATCTACTATGGCATATCAATGCAACACTTTGATAACATGTATTCAAAGAAGTGTATTGAAATTGTGATGTAGTTTGTATAATGCACTGAGCCCGGTGCATGCAAGACAAATGAATGAATGCAAACATACAAGCATAAGGTATGCTAATCAAAACGTGCCCTAATCTAACCACTGTAAGCGGATAAATAAAAGGGAGAAAGAAATGGGGTTGGAAGACATGCACACACACATGCACGCTTATTACAACATTGCGCCCTCTCGAAGGAGGGTCCGAATAAATAAGTAAAGCTACATGAAGCTAAGCTAATCTAACTAATCTAATTAAACTAATTAGACTAATTATTACACAACCAAATTGAATAACTAGTAAACTACTTACTAATTATTACAACACTTTAACTAATTAACAAATTAATTGAATTACAACTTCAAATGCTAACTAACAAGTAAAGCATCAAACTACACTGCCTCAGCTCTGTTTGAAGAAGTTCAACATGCATGCCTCAGTTGCTGCCTCGAAACACCTTCTGGTTTGCTCTTCAAAGGCTCTGTTTGTAGGGTGTCTCCAAGAACTCTCTGCTAGACCTTAGTAAATCACTGTAGGGAATGCACCAGTGGCCTGCCAGCCATGAGGAGCCGCTGTAGGCCATTTGCCGGCCAAGGATGTGCATTGCCGGCCAATGATGAAGCAGTGCCGGCCATTGTAGACACCACATTTTTGACCGTCCTCAAGACTTAGTTGTGCTTGCAGGTACACCCAACAACTAGTTCGACTGCTCGCCGAGTACTCGACTTTCACGGCAGAACGTCACAGGTTTGAACTTTCCAAACCCTATATCCTTTCTGCCCCATTCTTGGACCATGACTTGGTCCTTTCAGAATGTTTGTCTTGTTGCACTGTCGGCCACCTTTTGGACCTGCCGTCCTTCACTTTGTTGCTGCCGGCCACTGATTGAGCCTGCCGGCCATCAATGAGCCACTGTCGGCGATCACTGATGGCCGGCAGAACCCCTATCTTAGTAGGTTTCACTCCAGATCTTTTGAGCCAGCTGGAATCCTTTCATCCCCCCTCCATACATGTGTATGGAGGGATAAAGCTCTTACCAAGCTTCTTGAAGAAGCTTTGCATTGTTTTCCTTCTATATAAGGAGAGGCCCTCTCTCCTTAGCAGAGGTTCAGCCATTTTAGAGAAGAAAGAGCTCTCTCTCTCTCTCTATATTGCATAGAATAGTTCTCTAAAGTCCATTTTTCTCGCACTTTTGCACTACAACACATAGAGATACGCCACCACCTTTGGACTGAGGTTCTTGGGAGGGTTATTTGAGCTCTAAAAGTGAGTTTTTGGCCCTTGAGGTTGCTGGTTTCGAAGCTGATCTTCAAGGGTGAGTATTTTCCCTTTTTTAGCACTTTTTTGTACCTCATTTTGGCCATCCTTGCATATTGTTTTAGGCCTTTCTTTCAACTAAAAAAAGTCTTGTATTTAAGTGCTTTTGGTTGTTGTTCAAGGTCCTTTTGGTGTTAAGGGTCTGCAACCCTCTTGTATGCCTTATTTGGCCTTGTTTTGAGCCATGCCTTAAGGCCTCCGAGCTAGCCTTGGTTTGGCCTTCTAAGCACTGAAATCTAGTGGATTTTTAGTGGTAGGCATGTGGTTTTGAGGCCTCAAATCAGAGGGGGTGACCCCCTCTCTTTTTGTTTTTGTTTACTTGCATTATTGGCCTTCCAAAGGAGCTTGCATCTCTATGCTTTTAAGGCCTAGCTTAGACACTTTTTTTGTGACTTTTAGGACCTGCCTTAATTCTTTCCATCACTGGTTTGGTCACTTTTTGCATGCATCTTGTATGCGTAGTGTAATCCCATTTGTGGCTCATCAAAGTAGCATGTTTGCCTAGCTTATGTTGAGTCCATTCTAGCATGTTTTTGGTGATTTTTTTTCCATATCATGACTCTGTCCATAACTGGTTTGGTCATATTTTGCATGCTCCATATACTTGTAGAACAAATCTTGCTTGCTAGCTTTATGTGCATGATGTTTTGACTCATCATCCTAGCATATTTTGGCTTTGCTCCAGCATGATTTTATTCTTATTTTGGGTTGTTCTTAGACTATTTTAGGCTACCATAGCTATATCACTCACACTTTGTATAGCTATAGTACAAATGCTTAGGCTAGCCTTGGGTTTTGAGGCCCCTACCATGCCATACATGTGATGTTTGCATGCTTTGCCATCATTCTAAATGTTATTTCAGTCCATGAAACGTAGTCATACACTTGCATTTGACATGCTTTTAATTCCTTGGAGGCTTGGCTCTTTATGCCTCAAGAATGAACTTTTGTGCATGCCATTAAGCCTAAGCCTTTGGCTCATCATATCAGTGCATTTTTGGTCTTGTTATACCATGATGTAACTCTGTTTATGTTGTCCAAGTCATGCCATGTTTGGTTTTAATAGGTGTAGTGCATTCCCTCTTTTGTAGCCTTGCATGCTCCATGTTTTTGGCCTTGTGTTCTAGCTTGTGCTAGCTAACTTCGAACTTGTTTTTGGTTTTGTTTGGACCTGCCTTGGGACTATTTTAGGTTCCCTTAGCCCTTTGGGGCTCGCTTTGTATGGCCATGGCTTTAAGTCCCTTTGCTAGTTTTTAGCGTTTGAGCTTCATGCATGCTATGCTTGTGCTATGTATGTGATTTGGCATCATTCCTCACATTATTTTAGAGCATGTAGTATTGTCATACTTGCATGCTTTTCACTCCTTAAGTGTTCTTGGGAGTTATCCTCTTTATGCCGTAATTCTTGGGCCCATTGGCATGCATGCTTGTCAAGCATTTTGTGTCATCATTTCAACACATTTGGCCACTGATTTGGGCATAGTTGAGGTCTGCCCATTTTGGTTTAAGTCCACCCTTGCACGTTGTTGCATGTTTGTCTTGCATATTGTTGTATGCTTGCTCTATCTTTGCATGTTGTCCCATGCTAGTTCCATTACATGTTGTTGCATGTTTATTACACTGCATTTTGCATGTTTAAGTCATATTACATGATTGCATGTTCGAGTTAGCATTGTGTATGCCATCCCTGCATCGCATTGTTGTTTGGATTAAGAGTTAATCTAAGCACAAGAAACGAGGAACGTTTCATACTTCAAGTGATAAAACGTGTCTCAATTCTCGGTCGCCGACGCTCTTGATTATCCATGTTAGAGTTCTAGGCACTTATGTGTTTATTTGTGCATTCATTTCACATTAATTTGCACAAGTTGGATCTTTGGCCATCATGCATCGGGATGCGCGATTGATGGTCGTGGATCCAACTATGCCTCTCCCTTGATGTTTTGAGGTGATAGGGGGTGGCATAGTGCGTACATGCCCTTGGGAGACCCTCCCTTTTCTCTATTTTGTGCTCTACTGTAGTTTGGTGTCACAGCACATCAGTGGCCGGTAGTGCCTTGCAGATGGTCGGCAGTCCTTCATTCTTGGCCGGCAGTGTACCATCTTTGGCCAGCAAGTGGTCGACAATGGCTCCCTATGGCCGGCAGACCACTGATGCACTCCCCAGATTGATTCTGGTAAGGTTCAGTAGGAATTCCTTGAGGATAGCCTGCAGACAGAGCCTCTAAAGAGCAGCCGGATGGCTTACTGGGACGGGAACCGAGCATGCATGTTCACCTTCTTCAACTTGCCGGGGCAGCATTGTTTAATCGCTTACTTGTTAGTTAGCATTTGGTTTTGTAATTAATTAATTTGTTAATTAATTAAGTTTTGTAATAATTAGTTGTAGCTAGTTATTCATTCGGTTATGTAATAATTAATTAGCTTGTTACTTAGTTAGTTAGTTGGCATGCATTATTTATTCGAACCCTCCGTCGAGAGGGCACATATGTTGTAATAAGGGTGCGTGAGTGTGCGCACGTCTTCCAACCCCCATTTCTTTCTCCCTTTTACTTAACCGCTTACGATGGTTAGTTTTAGGGCACATATTTCAATTATCAACATTATGCTTCGCATGTTTGCATTCATTCATCTGCATTGCATGCACCGGGCTCGGCGCATCATGCTAACTACATCATACTTCGATTCCAATTTGAATACATGATTATCAATTGTTGCATCTCACATGCCATTTTAGAATAGCTGAGCCTATTTTTAGTTGCATTTCGCATGTGTTGCATTAGCCATCTTAACATGAACTAGGATCATGCATTGATTACTAACTAGTTCTTTGTTTTGGCTTGGAGTACACTATAAGTGTTTACGCTTTAGCATACTGCATGTGTGTTATTGATTGCCATGAAAGCATGCTTGCCATGACTTATGTGATATAACTGCCTGAATGCCTATGGGTGAAGGTTGGATTACTTGAATTAGAATAATTAATTGAAATTCGTGTTTTAGCCTATTTACGAGCAGCAAACTCTAAATCATTTCCAAACAAACGGATATGCGATGCCTTGTTCCAAATTAGGCGATCTAGTCTATACTTGTGTGTTGTGCGCATCATGTAGTAAAGATTAGCTAATTAACCGGAATAAGAACGCATGTGTTTTCAAAAACTCGATATCATGCTTAGTACAGGCCGATCTTCGGATCCGGCGAGCGGGGGTGCTCATAGATGACCTTCCCCAATCGTACCCAAGTTCCCGAGCTGAGGCAACTTTGGTGATGACGGACACGTGGCCTTAGGCATGAGTCAGGGTATCCTAAATTCTCCCAAAATAAAATATTTAGGTGGCGACTCTATATCTGGCAAAGCAGTACATGTTTGACACTTCTTTCTTAAAAATCAGTTTTCCAAAACGATTTGCAGGATTTGGACTTTTTGGTGATTTATCGGTCTCGCATTACACTTTGCGGGATTAGATTCAGAACCGTGACATGTAGCATGAGGCCCAAGGGCGCGTCTACAGCCAGCCACTGGTGTACTACACCACCATTCTGCAACAGAGCTCAAACCAGAGAAAAATGGAGGGTCCTCCAAGTGTATGTTTGTACTACGCCACTCCTTATCATCTCAAAGATCAAAGGAGTTGCACCATTGCATCTAAAGCCACCAATCAAGCATTTTGAACGCATGATGGCCAAAGATCCAACTTATACACATTCAACAAATGCACAAAACAAAGACACAAGTCCATTACGTTATCATGAGAGATCAAAGGCAATGATGACCAAGAGACGTGATACGTCTCATCACTATGAGTATGAAACATCCCACATTTCTCGTGTTTGGATTAACTTCCGATCCAAACACATGCAATGCAACTCACATGCTTATCTTGCACAAGTTTTACTTTGCTCAACTCTTGTTTACACATTTTAAGATTACCAAGCCATTCATTAACCAATTTTTCCAATTGTGAAAGTCCTCTAATGAGAAAGAGGTCAATCCAAAAGATGATTTAAGACATGAGAGAAACCATGCCTTTGACTAGAAGGAACCCTCAAAGAGGGTTAAAGCCATTTAAGCATAAGCCTCAATCCCAAGCTTAAACACAACTTGAAGACTAGCCAAGCCTCAAAACCAAAATGGAAAGCGAAGAAATGGGGGAGCTGGCAGAATTTCAGTGTTGAAATGGCATGAAACACAAGACTCTAACATGCAAACAACTCACGTACAACATGTCAGGAGACTTAAGCATTAAAACCAGTGAAGAGCTTTACACTAGAACCATGCAATACAATGCTCAAATGATCAAACCAGCTATGGACATACCTCAAACATGACAAAACAGTGGCCAAAATGTGCTGAGATGGTAGCATGAAAAACAAGAAAATGATATTCATGCATTGGCTCATAAACAAGGCATAAAGCATACCTCTCAAAAGTGATGAAAACGTGAAACATGTGAGAGTGTGACTAAGCTACAAGCACTAAAATCATGTATGAAATGATGCCAAAACATGCAAACAACTCAATCATAGCATGTTAAAGACCCTGAAACTCCAAGCTAGTCAAGGCCATTTACACTATAGCTATACAAAGCAAGCCTCATGTGATCAAGACCACTCAAAATAGAGTTAAAGCATGTCAAAGCAAGGTCAAAAACCTGCTAGAATTGAGCCAACACATGCTAGAATAATAAGCTAATCGATCAAGTATGTTAGGCTAGTAAGCAAAATTACACTACGAGTGCAAAAAGCAAGCAAGAAGTGACTCAACTAGCCAAAAACATAGTTAAAGCAGATCAAAATAAAGCCCTGGTATTATGATATCTGGAACTTCTTGGAAAAGGAAGCCTATCCACTAGGGTCAAATGCCAAAGATAAAAGGGCAATACGGCAAATGCCTGCTCAGTTTATCATCTGTGGGGGTAAGTTCTACAAACAAGGCTATCTGGGAATGCAAAAGTTGTGTGTTAATGTAGAAGAGTCAAAGTGCCTAATGGAGGCCATCCATGGGGAAGAGTGTGGAACACACACGAGTAGAGTAATGTTAGCCCAGAAGATTCTCAAGTAGGGTTATTATTGGTCAACCACGGAGAAAGATTTTATTGGTTTTGTTCGGCGATGCCACAAATGCCAAATCCATGCAAATCGCATGAATATCCCACCATCGATGCTGTACAACATGACTTCACCATGGCCTTTTTCAGTTTGGGGAATTGATGTTATTGGGGCAGTTACGCCAAAAGGCTCGAATGGGATGAGTATATCCCGGTGGCAATCGACTACTTTACAAAGTGGGCCGAAGCCCAATCTTATGCAGAGCTAAAAGCATTGCATGTAGCCAAGTTCATCAGGAATAACATCATTTGTCGTTATGGGATCCCAAATGAAATCATTTCAAACAATTGCTCCCATTTTAAGAAGGAAGTGATCGACTTGTTGGAAAAATATAACGTGGCTTTTCATAAGTCATCCACATATCGGCCGCAAACCAACGGAGCTGTTGAGGCTGCCAACATGAACATTAAGCACATTTTACAGAAAATGGTTGAGACCAACAGGGACCCCAGACAAATTGCCATTTGCTCTCTGTGGCTATGGGACGTCAATTTAGACATCTTCTAGGGAAACTCCGTATTCTCTGGTTTATGGGATAGAAGTTGTACTGCCGATTGAAGTAGAAGTTTTGTCACTACAGGTTATGGCTGAGTGCCAGATAGCCGAAGCGGATTGGCAACAGAGCAGGTTCGAAGAACTAATGTTGTTTAACGAGAGGAGGCTAAAAGCACTATACCATGTCCAAGGATATCAACGCAGGATTGCCAAGGATTTTAACAACAAAGTCAAGTCTCGAAATCTTAAGGAAGGGGATTTGGTGCTCAAAGACAACCGAGCTCCCATCCATGACCCTAGGGGCAAGTTCAGACCCAATTGCAATGGCCCTTACATTATCAAATCTATCTAGTCGGGTGGAGCTGTCATTCTTATGGACCCGGATGGCCTAGAATTCTCCCAACCAATCAACATGGACAAGTTGAAGAAATATTATCCTTGAAAGGCTTGCTAGGCTGAAAACCTGAAAGGGCGACCTAGGAAAAAGTTAGAGCACAAAAAATTGGAAATACAAAAAAACTGAGCTCGCAAGGTTGAAAATCTAGAAAGGGCGGCCATGGCAAAAGTTAGAGCGCAAAAGGAGAGTGTTAATACCCAAGTGAACTTGAACCGAACTACGTATGGCTTGATTCCTATCTTCAGCATACATAGGCAACTTCTTTCTGAAGCTCAGCCGTAAATACTTCCAAATCAACTGTGTCCATGTGTTTGATCAAGGTATCCTTGTCCACTCATTATCTGAAAGATCAGTTGTGATCCTTACCTTGAGAGAAGAGTTGATCACAATGCTGAGCAATTCTATTCAGTCTAGGCGCAATTTTTCGTTTCTGGATTCAGGGTTGTACATCTCGAGAATAGATCCCATGTGTATCAGGTGGTGATCCTTATTGAAAATGGTTTTGAAAAGTTTTAATAAAAGTTGATTTTGTGCAAATTAATTTTTTTACAACTTAGACCATTTTTGGACGAAAAGAAAAATTTTCATTACCCACAACTTCAATTTCATTGATTTCAATAAAAAAGTTCTTCAGCTCTTGATGCAAATCAAAGTTGCTTTTTATTACATTCAAAAGGAAAACTTGAAAGTACAGATCAAAGCAATAAACTTGGAGCATAGATGAGTCAGGTGTTCCTGCGTCCCTTCCCAGAGCTTGTGGAAGCTTCAGATGCTAAAGTGGGCCCGGTTTGCGCCTTATCTTCAAGCCAAGCCAGGCACTCTCCAGAAAGGGCCCAACTGAAATTGGGAGCAAGGGCCAAAAGTTCTCTTGTCCTCCAAGCATTAGGCTATCGAGCCAATTATGAACCTCGAATTAGAAATGAAACTGGGTATTCCACCCCTTCTTCTGGGCAAGTCTGGTCGTGTCCGAACTGACGCCTGAATCAGAACAGAAAGTAAAATACAGAGTGTGTCAAGCCAATCAGCTGAATGCTGGGTTGCCGAGACAGGTTGCAGTTCATCTCGGGCAAATCAAACCAGGGGCAACACCAAACAATGTCAACAGCAGACCTGTTGCACATCCAATGGCACCACCACCCTTCGTTCGGGAAATCAACTAGGCGATGGCGAAAGAAATAGCCTTGTGCTGAATATGCAAGGCCAGAGTCCACTACCTTTAACCTGTCCATGAGCCTTATCTAGGGAGGGATGAAAGAAAAGAGAGATTAAAGAATAGAGAGGTGTATGTGGAGTGGAAAAGTGAGAAAGGGTTTTGAGAGAAAAACATAGCCTGAGTGCCGAGTGATGTGAGAAACACATACGAGATAGGATGGGAAACATTACCTGCAAAAGTAGCGAACTTCCTGCGAATTTGGTCAAATCTCGCTGATGGAAGGCATCCAAGCCCATCAAAGTCTTGGCCAATGCTAAGCCAATGCAGCTCTTGTCCTCTTTCAAGCCTTGAGCTACTTCGATCAAGCGAATGTTAGAGCTTCTGAAACCCGGGGCAAGAAGGAAATGAGCCAACATACACAAACAAAGGGCATGCTGCCGAAAGCTTTGCCAGAGATGGTCGTTGCGGTCACCAGCGTCAGAAAATCGATGAATCAAACTGGGGATATCCAGCTCGCCATTGTGAACTAAGGATTAGGCATCGTGTAAAGTGAGCCCACACATCTTTCCTAAATCCTGGATGTGACAAAAACAAGACTGAGGCAAGATTTCGTCGTCACGCCGGGATTCCATCAGAACTTGGAATTCATCAATTGTAGGGCATATCTCTTGCCCCCCAAAGCCGAAAACATGTGTAACCGGGTTCCAACACCTAGCAGCGGCATGAAGGAACGGAAAATACAATGGAGAACGACTTAGAGCCATCCAAAGTTGCAATCCAATTTAAAAAAATTTCAACAAAGAATGGCTCCATTTGTGACAAAAACAGAGCTGGAATGAAGAAACTACGAAGTCCCAACTTTTGTAGAAGATAAGGCACTGAGTGGAAAACAGGTGGCAACAATTTGGAGGTCTCTCACACTTATGGCCGACCGTTCAGTGTTGATGGCCGAAGGCCATCTTTTGTAGTCGACCGGCCACCACTGGTGGCCGACAGCCTCTGTTCATGGCCGATGGCCTCCTGGTTTGTCCTGTGGTCAACCTATATGTCTAGAGTGCTAAGGACCTGTGTTTTGTTCTACTCTTCGTGTATTGTGTTGTCTTGTTTTGGTTAGTTTTGTTGAGCTGTTTTGTTTTAATTTGTTTGTCGAGTTGATTTTGTCTTGTTTTGCTTATCGGGTCGTATTTGTTTTACTTATGGAGTTGTATTTGTATTGTTTTGATTATCGAGTTATTATTATTAGTCGTTTATCATTTTGGAAAATCAAATTTTGAATCCAATAATGACAAAACTGGACTGCTTTGCCAGATTGCCACCTAAATATTTTATTTTGGGAAAATTAAGGAAACCCAGACTCGTGCCAAAGGCCATGTGTCCGTCATCACCAAAGTTGCCTCGGCTCGAGAACTTGGGTATGAGGGGGGAAGGTCATGAAATAAGCACCCCCGCTCACCCGATCAAAGGATCGGCCTCTACTAAGGATGATCTGTTATTGTATAAACCTCATGTGTTCTTATCCGATTATTAGCTAACTTTACTACGTGACACTGTAGACGTCCCCGAACGTCCTAGGAAAAATACCGTTTTGTTTGTTGGGGCTCACTACAGTTCGGACTCAAATGTCACGGTTCTTAATCTGATCTCGCAAAGTGCAATACGAGATTGATAAATCAGCAAAGAGTCCGAATCCGGCAAATTGTTTTGAAAAATTGATTTTTAGAAAGAAGTGCCGAACATGGACTGTTTTGCCAGATACAAAGTCGCCACCTAAATATTTATGTTGGGGGAATTGAGGAAACCATGACTCGTGCCTAAGGCCACGTGTCTGTCATCACCAAAGTTGCCTCGACTCGGGAACTTGGGTACGATTGGGGAAGGTCATGCAATGAGCACCCCCGCTCGCCCGATCAAAGATCGGCTACTAGTAAACATGATATCTTGTTTTTGAAAACACATGCGTTCTTATTCCGGTTATTTCACCTAGAATTACTATGTGATGCGCACAGCAAAACAAGTATAGACTAGATCGCCTGAGTTGGAACAAAGCATCGCATATCCGTTTGTTTTGAAAATGGATTGAAGTTTGCTACTCGCAAGTAGGCTAAAACACGGGTTTCGATGAATTATTCCAATTCAAGCAACCCAACCTTCACCCACAGGCACTCAGGCAGTTATATCACCTAAGCACATAACCCCATTGTAAGCATGCTATCATGGCAGTCACTCACACGCATGCAAGGATGCTAAAGCATAAATACTTACCGAGTACTCCGAGCCAAAGAAAGAAGCTAATTAGAAAAAATGCATGAATCCTAATTATACTGAGATGCCTAATGCAACACATTCAAGAATGCAACTATGATAGGCTCGGCTATTCTAAGATGGCATATGAGATGCTACGGATAACATGTATTCAACCAGGAATTGAAATACAATGCAGTTAGTATGATGCGCCGAGCCCTGTGCATGCAAGAGAAATGAATGAATGCAAACATGCGAAGTTATAGATTCTAATTGAAACATGCCCTAAAATTAACCATCATAAGCTGGTAAATAAAAGTGAGAAAGACGTGGGGTTGGAAGACATGCATCACACACACGCACACTTATTACAAAGTTCGCCCTCTCGCGGAGGATTCGAATAAATAATACAGAACCAACTAGCTAATCTAAGCTAATTAAACTAGTTATTACACAACTGAAATGAATAACGAATTACAGCTAAATATTACACAACATTAATTAATTAACAAATTAAACTAAGGAAGCAAATAAATTAGCATGCAAGCTACATGAAATAGACTGCCTCAGCTCTGTTTTGGAAGACAATGGATGCATGCATGCCCGAGATCGCCTTGTCGGGAAATCCATCGCGATGTCTCAACTCGCCTTGGTTTGCAATTGAACTCAGAAACTTGCACAAAGCTCCAAGGAGATGAAACTCCACCCTGGGAATCTAGGGGAAGGCTACTAACCAGCTATAGGCATTGGAGACCACCTACCGACCACCCTTGGTGGTGAAAACTAGAAAAGGTGGTTGGCCTACCAGAAAACCTGGTCGGCCAGCTAGCTTCTTCTCCTGGTTTCTACATTTTCTTCTACAAAGGCAAGAGAGAGAGAGAAGGCAAAGCATTTTCAACATATGTATGTGTAGACGTCCCCGAACGTCCCGGGGGAAATCCCCCGTTTTGTTCATATGGGCTCACTACAGTTCAGGACTCAAATGTCACTGTCTTGTATCTAATCTCGCAGAGTGCAATGCAAGACCGATGAATCATCAAAGAGTCCAAATCCGGCAAATTATTTTTGAAAACATATATATATTTTTTAAAGAAGTGTCAAATATGGACTGCTTTGCTAGATACAGAGTCGCCACCTAAATATTTTATTTTGGAAAATTTAGGAAACCCTGACTCGTTTTCTTAAGGCCACGTGTACGTCATCACCAAACTTGCCTCGGCTCGGGAACTTGGGTACGATTGGGGAAGGTCACTTCGTGAGGAACCCCGCTCACCCGATCAAAGATTGGCCTCTACTAACCTTGATATCGAGTTTTGAAAACATTCTGTGCTCTTATTCTGGTTATTAGCCTAGATTTACTGCGTGATGCACACAGCATACAAGTATAGATTGGATCGCCTGAATTGGAACAAAACACCTCATGTTTGCTTTTGAAAATGGTTTGCTACTCGCAAGTAGGCTTAAAATGCAGATTTTGCCACCCTCAGGTGGGCTTAGAAAACATGGTTTTGCCACTATCTAGTGAGCTTAAAACTCACAGTCAATAAATCATTCCGATTAAGATAATCCAACCTTCACCCACAGGCATTCAGGCAGGTATATCACATAAGCAGTTAGCCTCATGGTAAGCATGCTATCATGGTAGTCACTCACACGCATGCAAGGATGCTAAAGCATAAACACTTACCGAGTACTCCGAGCCAAAACAGAAACTAGTTAGTAATTAATGCATGATCCTAGTTCATGTTAAGATGGCTAATGCAACACATGCAAAATGAAACTAGAAATAGTCTTGGCTATCCTAAGAATGGCATATGAGATGCTACAGCTAACACGTGTTCAACTTGGAATTGGAATACAATGCAGTTAGTATGATGCGCCGAGCCCGGTGCATACAATACAGATGAATGATGCAAACATTCAAGCATAAGTATGCTAATTGAAACATGCCCTAATCAAACCATCATAAGCTGGTAAATAAAATGGAGAACATACATCACACACACGCACACTTATTAAAATTATGCCATCGCTCGGAGGGTCTGAATAAATAGTACAGTCCGAATAAATAATTAATTGCTCTAGCTAATTAAATATTACAAAACCCTAATTAATCAACAAATTAACTAGGAAAGCAAATAAATTAGCATGCAAGCTAAATGGACTGCCTCAGCTCTGTTTCGAATGATGAAAGATGCATGCATGCTTGAGCTGCCTTGTCGGGAAATTCCTCGCGATGCCCCGATTCGCCTCTGTTTGCAATTGATCCCAAAATGCTGTACAAAACTCCAGAAGGTTGTTGACCAGTTTTTGCTGTCGGTTTCTGGTTTGCTGCAACAGAGAGCAAGAAAGGGGCATGGCCAAGTATTTTCACATATTTATGCACGACCACTCTCCTCGTCATTGCAAAAGCTCTAGGGAGTGTAGACCTCGATCCTCATGCCACCAATCACGCATCTCGATGTGTGATGGCCGATGAGTCGAATTGCACGACTCAATGTGAAATGAATGCACATGAAGACACAACAAGGCCTAAACTCCATCATGGGTAATCCGGAGTGTCGGCGACCGGGAATTGGGACACGTTTCGTCACTTTGAGTACGAAACGCCCCTCGTTTCCCGTGTTTGGACTAACCCTACTCCAAACACAATGCAATGAGATGTCATACACAATGCGACTAACATGCAACCACTAAATGCAATACAACGTACTCGTGTTGGCATGCGAGGAATGATATGCACACATACAACCTAGCATACGCAATGCTATGGACTAAAATGGCATACACATTGCACGTGACATAGTATGGCATACACAATGCACATACGAAGACTATCATGCACAGATGAAGACTATCAATGAGATGATCAAGGCATACACAATGCAATGGTCGAACATGCAACAACATGAACTAAATGGCATACACAATGCAAGATGGACTTAAATCAATATGAGTGGACCTCAGCCACACTCAAATTAGTGGCTAATCATGATGAAATTAAGGCAACAACACTTATGCGAACATGCACAATGCGAGGGACCAAGCCTAAGGCACAAAGTGCAACTCTACTAAGGCATGGCAAGGGATGAAATATGGCATAAAATCACACATTTTCCAGCTCTGAAATGACATGCAAGATGGTCCCGAATCATGCAAACACCTCACACAATGTATGCTAGATGGCCCGGATACCGAAACTAGTGAAGTGTGTTACACTAGAGGCATGCAAAGCGATGCACATACGACCAAATCACCCCCAAACAGTCCTTATGCAGACCCTAAACAATGGGAAAATGGACTAAAATGATGGCTCGGAATGCATTCAAATGAAGCCCATGCAATGGTCGGTAAATGAGGCATACACGCCCGACTCTCTAATGCACTTAAAGAGTGGAAAATCATGGGAATATGGCATGCATATAAGCTCTAAAGTATGATGTGCAATGGCCCCAAAACATGAAAACACCTCAATATATGCATGCGATGGACCTCAAAACTCAAAGTTAAGCATGGATATTGAACTATAGGCATGCAAAACAAGCATCATTCGACCATGAGACCCAAAAACAGAGCTAAGGCAGTCCAAAATATGCACAAAATCAGTTTAAGGCAAGGCCAAAATATGCTAGGAAAGGCGGCCAAAACATCATGCAAAACAAGCTAGTGAACCATGACTTACACTACAACTATATGAAGCATGTGAACGACTACCAAACCAGCCAAAAACAGAAACATGGCATGCCAAAATATAACCAAAAACCCACTGGAACTCAGTCAACACATGCTAGAATGAGGTGCTCCTTTGACAGGCTATGCAAGGGGTTACTCTACACATGCAAGATAGACATCAAAAATGGCAAAACCACCTCTGGATAGAGGTTATGAGGGCCCTAAAACTAATCAAAAAGGGCCTAAAAAGGGGCTAGGAAGCATGCAAGTGAAGGCTCCTTTGAAAGGCCATGAAGAGGGTTACTCTACACATGCAAGATGGATACCTAATATGGCAAAAAAAAACTCTGGAAAGAGTTCATGTAGGTCATAAAACTCACAAAAAAATGGCCTGAAACATGGCTTGAAAACATGCAAATAGGGGCTCCTTTGTTAGGCCAAGAAAGCTAGTAAACAAGACAAGGGGTGAGAGAGTCACCCCTCTCTGATTTTGGGGCTCAAAACAGCATGTTAGCCACTGAAAATCCACTGGATTTCAGTGGCTAGAAGGCCAAACAAAGCTCACTTCAAAGGCCTAGATGCATGGCTCAAAACAAGATGAAAATAAGCATGCAAGGGGGTAGATGATCCCTAACAGAAAAATGACCTTAAACAAACATGTTAAGGGTCTCAAAATAAGATTTTTTTCAGTTTACACCAAGGCTCGAAAATGCTTGCAAGTATGGCTAAAGTAAGGAGCAAAATAAAGACCAAAAGTGGGAATGAGAGTGTTATCCTTGTAGCCAAGAAAGACAGCAAGCTCTGGACGAAGAAACCAGCTCCTCAAGCTCTAAAAACAAGCTCCAAGGACCTTAGGTTGGTGTTGGAGGTGTTGGGCTAAGAGGTAGTGTGTAAAGGGGCAAGAACTTGGTTCTTTTTTAGGGCAAAATATAGAGGCAAGAGGGAGATATGTGTGTGTGTGCTCTAGTAATTCTTCAACCCTTACAATGGAAGAGGAGCCCTTCCTTTATAGAGAGGAGAGGCTAAAGCTTCTCCAAGAAGCTTCAAACCAAGATTAAACATCCTCCATACATGTGTATGGAGGATGCAGCAAATGCCTCCCAGCTAGCACAGCTGGAACACACTGACTGAGACAAATCTGCAGAGAGCTGGCCGACCAGTTCAAGTGGTCAGCCGACCACTTGACCTGGTCGGCCGACCAGGTCAAAAGGTTCAAGGTGGTCGGCCACTCCCTATGATGAAGTCCCAGAAGTTATCTTTCCAATGGCACCAGCCTTGCATTAAAATTCCAACTGTGCAAAATGTTATGCCTGTTTTGGTAAAGCCGCGCAGATTCGGTCCAACCAGATTGATGCCCTACTTCAACCAACCATATCTCCCCCGTCCGGACTTGGCTTTAGGAGATTCTTGAGTGTAAAATGAAGCCCTAGAAGTCTCCTTTCCAACGGTGGTGGCCTCATAGCTTTAATCCAAGTGTATAGACAGATAAGCCTGATTTAGCGAGGACCGCTCGACTCTCTCTTAGCGATTCATGCCCATCCTCTTCCTCAACTAGGTTTCTTCTCTCCACTCTTCTTTTCTTCAACTCCAAACCCCCGAACAAGGTGTTTCAAAGATTTTTCAAAGATCTCATCTCTCTTTCATTCATTTCCACTTTGTCCTCGCTCGGTTTACAGAAAAGCGCAACATTTGACAAAATGTGAGCGTTGGAACATTGTAAGAACTTTATTTCAAAAAATGTTTTGAAAGAGAGGGTTTTAAGGTCTAAAAACCATTCAAAATAGCTTTGGTCCAAAATGGGGTGTAAGGTTGGGATTTGACTCTCCTCTTGCAGAAGAAATTGAACCTTTGCCCTGCACACCTTTCTCCACCATGTAAACCATCAGTTGCGTCCAAGTCTTAAGGGCGGTAAAAAATGGGGTGTCTACAGTATGCCCGACCACTCTCCCCGTCATTGCATAAGCTCTAGGTAGTGTAGTCCTCGATCCTTCTGCCATCAATCACGCATCTCGATGCATGATGACCGAGGAGTCGAATTCCACGACTCAATGTGAAATGAATGCACATGTAAACACCTAAGGCCAACAACTCTATCACGGATAGCCAAGAGTGTCGGTGACCAAGAATCGAGGCACGTTTCATCACTTTGAGTACGAAATGTCCCTCGTTTCCCGTGTTTGGACGAAACCCTACTCCAAACACAATGTAACAAAGAACGTATGGACAAATGTAACTCTAGCATGCGATCTAAATGCAATACAGCTAAGTGATGTGAAGATGCACGGAGTGACATGCAAGCATGCAAATAGCATACACAATGCTATGAACTAATCAATGGCATACTCAATGCACATGGATTATATGGCATGCATACACAATGCACTAACATACGCAATGTTATGAACGGGGCATACGCAATGCAATGATCAAACATGCGATAACATGGACTATAGGGCATATACAATGCAAGATGGACTTCAACCAAGATGGATAGGCCCCGGACACACCCAAATCAGTGGCCAATATGATGAGAATGAGGCAATAAGGTACATGCAAACATGCACAAATGCATGGGACAAAACCTAAGGAACAAAGTGCAACTCTACCAAAGCATGACAAGGATGAGATATGGCATACAATGACACATGTTCCAGCTCTGAAATGACATACAAGATGGTCCCAAATTATGCAAACAACTCACCCGATGCATGTTGGATGGCACAATTACCAAAACTAGTGAAGTGCATTACACTAGAGGTACGCAAAGCGATGCCCAAATGACCAAACCAACCCCAAACAGTCCCTATGCAGACCCAAAACAGTGGCAAAATGGACTAAAATGATGGCTTGTAATGCACAAAAATGAAGCTCATGCAATAGCCCAAAAATGAGGCATACAAGCACAACTCTCAAATGCATTTAAAGAGTGGAAAACATGGGAATATGGCACAAGTATAAGCTCTGAAATAACATGTTCAATGATGCCAAAACATGAAAACAACTCAATTTAAGCATGCAAGAGGCTTCAAAGCTCGAAGCTAGGCAAGGGCATTACACTACAAGCATGCATGGCAAGCATCATTCGACCATGGGACCTCAAAATAGAGCTAAGGCAGCCCAAATCATGTATAAAATTAGTTTAAAACATGGCCAAAATATGCTAGAATCAAGGGCCAAAACAACATGCAATGTGAGCTAGTGAACATGGATTACACTACAAGCATGTGAAGCATTCAAGAGGCCACTAAACCAGCCAAAGAAAGAGCTATGATATGCCAAATAAGGGCCAAAACCCACTAAAACATGACCAATACATGCAAGAATGACATGCTCCTTTGATAAGCTATGAAGACGATTATTCTACACATGCAAGAGGCTAACATAAGGTGACCAAACCAGCCCTAGACAGAGTCTAGGCAGGTCCTAAAATTCACTAAAAATGACCCAAGCCAAGGCTAGGAAGTGTGGAAATATAGGCTCCTTTTAAAGGCCAAAAATGCCAACAAACAAGGCCAAAAGAGAGAGGGTCTCCCCTCTCTGATTTTGGCACTCAAAACAACATGCCAACCACTGAAAATCCGCTAGATTTCAGTGGCTAAATGGCCAAGCAAAGCTCAATAGCAAGGCCTCATGGTATGACACAAAACAAAGCAAAATAGGGCATGCAAAATGGGAGATGACCCCCAACAAGAAATGGCCTTAAACAAACATGAAAATCACTTAAATATGAGCCTTTTTTAGTTGACAACAAAGCTCAAATATGCATGCAAGTATAGCTAAGAGAAGGATCAAAATGATGCTTAAAAAGGGAGAAAATGAGTTACCCTTGAAGCTCAGCAAAACCAGCAACTTCTGGACCAAAACCCAGCTCCTTAACTTCTGAAAATGACCTCCAAGAACCTTAGGTTGATGGTGGAAGTGTTAGGCAATGAGGTGGGGTGCAAAAGGGTCAAGAACCAAGCACTTTCTAAACCTAAATGTAGAGATATAGAGAGAGAGGTATATTTTCGCCTTAGACAAATTTTTAGAACCTAGTATAAGGAGAGGGAGGCCCTCTGTTACAGAGGAGCAAAGGTCTAAGCTTCCTCAAGAAGCTTGAGCAAAGGTTCAAGCTTCCTCAAGAAGCTTGAGCAAAGGTGCAAATCCTCTATACACATGTAAGGAGGATACAGTCTGTGCCTTCCAGCTGGCACAGCTGGCAACAACTCACAAGAACAAAACTGGAAGGAGCAGGCCGACCAGTTAAGGTGGTCGGTCGACCACTTTCCCTGGTCAGCCAACCAGGGTAATTGGTCTCCCATGAAACAGGGTGGTCGGCCAGCCCATTTGGTGGTCTCCCAACTGAATGCAAGCTAGTGGTGTGGTGGGAGACCGTCAATTGTGGCCCAAAAATCAAGGAGACCAGTTACTTGACAAGAAAACCAGCTGGCGGGGGAAAAGTGATCTCCAAGGAGAAAAGGAGGTCTCCCACCCTTGTACCACCTTCCAAACAATGAAAACAAGGTCCATGAAAAAAATAAACCAAGACGGATGCAAAACGAGAGTTCGGGAGTCAAAACGCGCGGGCGGAGGCCCTGAAAACTAGCTTTGGAGCACCGAAAGTGGCGTGCGACCACAAAAGTGGTCTCCCGGGACACAGTGTCCCTCTAGATAGAGGAAACAAGGTGTGTACCAAAAACCGTGCCAAACGGAGAATGTTAAGAGGTCCTGAGCTAAGGCACGCGGCCGACGGCTCCGAAAATAGGAAACTAGTCTCCAAACGGGAACAGTGACCTACGACCACAAAAAGTAGTCTACGACCACTGAGAGACGGTCTACAAGACCTCTCCCTCCCTCCGGGAAGAGAAAACTGGACTTGGTCCGCAGACCGAGTCAAAGAACAAAAGGGTCCCGAGGTTCGGGGGTAAGACTCTCAGCCGAAACTTCGAAACCTCAGAACGAGCACAACATGCGCAATCACCGAGCGCTCAATCGATGACATCTGAGTCTTAAGGTCGGTCAAAAAAATGCGCGCAAGCAAGTATAGACTAAATTGCAAAAATTGGAACAAAACAACTCATGTTTGTTTTCGAAAATGGTTTCAAGTTGCCACCCTCAAGTGGGCTTAGAAATGCAGATTTGCCACCTCCAGTGGGCTTAAAACATGATTTTGCCACTTCGCAAAGTGGGCTTAAAACTCTCATTTATCAAATTGTTCCAATTCAAGCAATAAAGCCTTCATCCACGGGCATTCATGCAGTTTATCAAGTAAGCACATAGCCTCATGGCAAGCATGCGAAACATGGCAGTACTCATACTCATGCAAGTATGCTAAAGCTTAAAGACTCACCGAGTACTCCAAGCGAAAACAAAAACTAGTTAGAAACAATGAATGATCCTAACTATACAAGATGCCTAATACAATACATGCAATGATGTAACGAAATAGGGTCAGCTATCTAATAATGGTATTTGCAACACTTTGATAGCATGTAAACACGTATTCAAGCAAGTGTATTGAAATTGCGATGCAGTTTGAATGATGCGCCGAGCCGCGGTTCATGTAAGACAAATGAATGATGCAAACATGCAAGCATAAGGTATGCTAATTGAAAATGACCCTAAACTAACCATCGAAAGAGGTTAAATAAAAGGGAGAAAGATGTGGAGTTGGAAGACATGGACACACGCACGCACACTTATTACAACATTATGCCCTCTCAAAGAAGGGTCCGAATGAATAAGAGCTAAGCTACTCTAAGCTAAGCTAATCAAACTAATCTAATAAAACTAATTAGACTAATTATTACAAATCAAATAAAGAAATAGCTAAGCTAAGCTACTTAATTATTACAACACTTTAACTAATTAGCAACTAGTTAATTAAATTACAAAACCATGCTAACTAACAAGTAAAGCATTAAACTATACTGCCTCAGCTCTGCTTCAAGAAGTTGAACATGCATGCATTCGCTTTTTGCCCCGAAAAGCCCACCGATTTGCTCTTGAGAGGCTCTGTTTGCAGGGTTACTCCAAGAACTTTTTGCTCTACCTTACCAAACCAATGCTGAGGAATGCACCAGTGACCTGCCGGCCATGAGTGCTTGCTACTGGCCATCTGTCGGCCAAAAAGGTGTTCTGCTGGCCAAGAATGAAGCACTGCCGGCCATCAGTGAGTGTTGAATCACCATACTACAACAGAGCACAAACAGAGGAAAATGGAGGGATTTCCAAGGATATATTTGTACTATGCCCCTCCTTATCATCTCAAAACATCAAAGGAGTGGCACTCTTGCATCCAAAACCACCATTTAAGCATTTTCAACGCATGATGGCCAAGGATCCAAGTTGTACACTTTCAATAAATGCACAAAAACATGACTCAAAGGGCCACCACCCTATCATGCATGATCAAGGGTGATGGAGACAAAGGAGATTGGCTCATTTCATCACTTTGAGTATGAAATCGACCAATCTTCCTTGTGTTCAATATAACGTCCGATTGAACACAATGCAATGCAACACAACAATGCTTAACTTGTTCATATTTTAGTTGTCTAATTCTTGTTTACTCATTTTAAGATTACCAAGCCATTCTTTAACCGATTAAGTCCAAAATGAGTGTCCTCTAAGGAGAGAGGTGTCAACCAAAGGATGGCTTAAGACATGAAAGAAATCATGCCTTCAGTTAGGAGGAACCCTCAAAAGAAGGCTAAAACCATTGAGCAGAAACTTTATCTCAAGCTTAAATACAACCTTAAATTTAACCAATCCTCAAAGAAAATGAAAGGTGAGGAAATGAGGGAGGCTGTGGATATTCCAGTGCTGAAATGACATGAAAAATGATACCACAACATGCAAGCAACTCATGCACAACATGTTCAAAAGCCAAAAACAACAAACTAGTGAAGAGCACTACACTATAGGCATGCAATACAAAGCTTAATTGACCAAACCAGCTCAAAACAAAGCTTAAACATGCCAAAAAAAAAGAAGCTAAAACTTGCTGAGATTAAGGCACAAAAAAGTAGAAAAACATGCTCACATGTTAGGCTACGAACAAGACTCAAAAGCCACTATAAAAAGCAATTAAAGAGTGAAGCAAATGAGCATGTGACAGAGCAATAAACACTGAAATTACATGTAAAATGACACTTCAACATGCAACCATCTCACAGAAATCAAGTTTAGAGGCCTAAAATGCCAAGCTAGTGAGGGCTTTTACATTACAACCATGAAAGACAAAGCTCATATGACCAAGGCAGCCCAAAACAGAGCTAAAACATGCCAAATCAGTAGCTAAAACATGCTAAGATCAAGTCACAAAAAGGCAGAAAAATATGCTCACATGTTAGACTATCTACACTTGCAGATAAGACACAAGGAGGGGAGGCTATCCCCTTCTATTTTGGACCTCAAAACAAAGTTTTTACCACTGAAAATCCCCTGGAATTCAATGGTTAAAAGGCCAAAAAAACTTGTTTTAAAAGCTTTGAAACATGGCACAACACTTAACCAAACAAACTACAAAAAGAGCGAACCACCCCTAATTCCAAAACAATCCTCAAACAACCATTTTAAACCATAAAAACATAGACTTCAGAGGTCAAAACCAGCCTCAAAATAGCATGCAAAGATGGCCAAACAAGTATTTAAATGAAGCTAAACGTACAAGAAGTTCTACCTCTTTGAAGACAAGATGCCATATATGCAACAAAGGCAAGCCAAACCAAGCTAAACCCTCTTCTAGAGCTCAAACAGGACCTCAACCAATCTTAACACAAAGATGATCAAGTTTGATCAAGGGTTTCTATGCAAAAGTGTAGAGAATTTAGGCTTTTCGGCAAAATATTTGTAGAGAGAGGATTCTAGAGAGAGAGAAAGAGTGAATTTTTTTTTGTCTTCAAAATTTCTAACCTTCCACATACAAGAGGATGGCTTCTATATATAGAAGATACAAAAACCCCTCAAAGAAATCCAGTCATCCACGTGCAAGCAGATGCTTCAACCTGTGCAAACAGTTGGCACAAAATATCACAAAATAATTACTGATGCACTGGTGGCCGGCCGGCCATCATTGATGGGCGGCAAGGGCTCACTGATGGCTGGCAGGACACATCAATGACCGGCAGGCTAGAGTCCATGGCCGGGAGTGCCCAATCATGGTCGACAGTGCATCGACAACATCATGCTAAAAGGACCTAAACATGGTCAAAAAATGAGATAGAATTGATGCAGGGTTTCGAAAGCCCAAACTTGTGGCGTTCTGCAACAGATTTCGAGCGCTCGACAAGTAATCACACTTGTCACTAGTTGTCCCTGCAAGAACATCCAAATCTTGAGGACAGTCAAAAATGGGGTGTCTACAGTTGCCCCTCTTTGACAGAACTCAGAGTCACAAAGATGACGTGAGTGAATGTCAAAGCCCAGCGACGACCCATTTTGACAAGGCCGCAAGACTTAGACAAACATTCAAGATAACAACATATAGATGTGCCCGCAGGCTGGGGCAAGATGCAAATGGTACGCACGATGCAAGAGCATAACTGGTGATCATGCAAAGAGGGTTGTGTGGGAGCCGAATAATAGGAGACGCAACTAGGCCAAGTGCACATTTGGCTAATCGGTATATGTTATACTCGCTCCCCGTCTCGTACAATCTGGGTGCCGAATAACTTAATCGGCCATAAAGATCAGTTACGCGAGGGCCGATTGAAAGTTGGAATACGACAAAAGGGGGGGCCGAGTGACCAATCACATGACGGGTCAAGAGTGGGCCGTACCCTGAGGACCAAGAGCGTATATAAATAGAAGAACAACAACCAGAGAGAGGTATCTGAGAATTAATACAATTTACTTAAGATACAAGTAACAAATAGAGCATATACTGACTTATCCGTCGGAGTGCTAATTCCGGCACCCTTGACCGGAGTGTTCATTCCTTTTCAGGTTTTTAGCTGAGGATCACGAGCATCCTATTGGATCCAAGGAGTATTTCCAAACCACTTCCCCACAATTGGCGCCGTCTGTGGGAATACTCAACTACATCCATGGCGGGCATAACGGAAGATCCTCCGATAGTCGCTGCCGAAACCACACCGAGAGATGACCTCACTCCAACAAACATGCTAGCACCGGAGAATATCACCACAAGACATGCCTTGAACTTCGACTCAGTTGCCCATACCTCACCCTCAACTTCAGTACATGAGACCATGCAAGTGATCATGGAACATGCAATGAAAAACGAGCAGAGGTTGAAAAACATGATCGTTGAGAATGAGCGTCTCCGTCAAGATTTGGCCTTGGAAGTGGCAAAGTCCAAACAAGCTATACGCCAAGATCCGGGATAACCTCTGAAGGAAGATGGCCAATGACTTCGAGCCCGAAGACAAGAAAGTGACAGTGATTTTGACTCAATATCCCCAGACCCCAGAAAGAAGGGACGAGTCGAGACCACTAGCTCCTCTGAAGAGAATCCACGTGCACGCCATAAACGAAGGCGAAATGGTTCAGATGTAGAGGACCAACATGACCCATTTATGCGACGGATCGCAAAGGCAATATTTATCCAAAAAGTTCAAGGCTCCATCATTCACCCTATACGATGGAAAATCGGATCCACTGACCACATTCGTCATTATAAGCGAGCCATGACGCTACATGCAGACGATGAGGCTCTTATATGTCGAATATTTCTGAGTAGCTTGGGACCACTGGCCGTCAAATGGTATTACATGTTGGAACCGGTGCCAATTAAGTGCTTCCATCAACTACAGAAATCCTTCAGGGTGAGATTCATCACCAATGAGGTCTAGCCAAAACAAGCCAACTCTCTCTAGGCAATGCAAATCCAACCAAGGGAAACCTTACGAGCGTATTCGGCACGCTATTGGGAATGCTTCAATCTTGTGGATGACACCTGCAACGACTCTATGGCTATCACCGCCTTTAAAATGAGGTTGCATCCTGATAGTGCCCTCCGCAGTTCCTTGACTAGGAGGCCCCCCAAAGCTGTCGGGTCATTGATGAAGAAAGTCGAGGAATACTGCAAAGTGAAAGATGACTGTAGACGCGCCCTTGGGCTTCACTCTACAATTCGGACTCCCTTTTGTTGTCGGTTCTTAATCTGAACCAAAGAGTCCAAATCTGGCAAATCATTTTGAGAAAAACAGATTTTTGAAAGAAGTGCCAAACATGGACTGCTTTGCCAAATACAGAGTCGCCACCTAAATATTTTATTTTGGGAAATTTAGGAAACCCTGACTCGGTGCCAAAGGCCACGTGTCCGTCATTACCAAAGTTGCCTCGGCTCGGGAGCTTGGGTACGATTGGGGAAGGTCAGCTATGAGCACCCCCTCTCGCCTGGTCCGAAGACCGGCCTCTACTAATCATGATATCCGTTTTTGAAAACGTTATGTGTTCTTATTCCAGTTATTAGTCTAGAATTACTATGTTATGTGCACAGCAAACAAGTATAGACTAGATCGCCTAATTTGGAAACAAGCATTGTATATCCGTTTGTTTTAGAAAATGCTTCGGGATTTACTACTCGCAAGTAGGCTAAAAGACGGATCTCAATGAGCTATTCCAACTCAAACAATTCAACCTTCACCCACAGGCATTCAGGTAGTTTATTTCACATAAGCATCTAGCCACATGGTAAGCATGCGGTCATAATAGCATTCACACGCATGCGGTATGCTAAAACATGAAAATACTTACATCGTACTCCGTGCCAAAACAATAAACTAGTTAGCAGATATGCATGGTCCTAGCTCATGTCAAATTGACTAATGCGCCGCATACAGGATGCAATTAGGGTAGGCTCGGGTAACCTAAACATGTCATGTGAAATGCAATCAATTGATGCACGTATTCAATTTGGAATTGAAGTACAAATCCAGTTAGCGTGATGCGCCGAGCCCGGTGCATGCAAAACAAATGTATGGATGCACACATGCATGGCATAAGGTATGCTAATTTAAACATGCCCTAATCTACCATCATAAGCGGGTAAATAAAAGGGAAGAAAGAAGTGGGGATTGGAAGACATGCACACACACGCATCCACACTTATTACAGATTCGCCCTCGCTTGGAGGGACCAAATAAATATTACAGATAATTAACCTACAAGCTAATTAAATATTACAAATTGCCTAAGTAGTTAACAAACTAACTAAGCGAGGAAAAACAGTAAACCGCCTCGGGAAGCAGGTCCAATGCAATGCATGCTCGGTCTTGCTCGGAAGTGTACTGCCATGCATAGACTGCCTCCGTTTTCCCTACTCTGCCCCTCTAAAGACTGCCAGAGTCTCAGAATTGATTCCCTGGATACTGGGGAACACCACCGGCTGAGTAGAATTACCACCGGCTGTGGGGTGTGGTCATCGGCACGAGATGCATCCATCGGCCACCAATGGATGGCCGGTCGGCACTATATGTTGCCGGTCGGCCAAAAACGCCTGCAGAACCTGCAACTTACAGTAGCAGAGGACAGAACTTGCATGGCAATGCAATTCAAACCATGTATGCCCTAACCATACCCCTCATCATGTGTAGAACTCAAAGGGACATGGTCCTTGGTTTTCGGACCACCAATCAAGCATTTCGATGCATCATGGCCCAAAAACCAAGTGTGCACATTTCAATTTCAAATGAATGTAATGCACATAATCACATAAAAGGGCCAACCTCTATCACACTCACTTCAAGAGGCCAAGCATGCACATTGATGCAATGCAATCCTAGGAACATTGACTAGTATGCAACCATGGCCATGCAAATAAGCATACAAGCTAACAAGCATACAAGACATGAAACATCAATGTTAACCAACAAGCATGCAAGATGTAATGTGGATGTTCAAGCATGCAAACAAGCATGTGACTTCATTCAATCATGCAAATTCCAACATGTAACAACTTACCAATATGCTACAACACACAAGGAGCATATGCAACCAACGAAGGGATGGACTGAAACATGAATTAGGCAGCTCTAATTAGGCCCAAAAACAGTGGCCAAAATGCTCAAATATGAGGCCTAAACACACATACACACATGCACATGTTAAGACACAAATCTAAGCATTAAGCAAGTAACTCTCAAGCACACTTGAAAGGAGTATAACATGGACACTAGGCGTGCAACATAAGCTCTGAAAATCATGCTATAAGAGGTGCCAAACCAACTCAAACAAGACAAACATTAGCATGCAAATAGTCCAGGTACTTGAAGCAAGTCAAAGAGGCTCAAACCATGGCTAAGCCAACCAAGCCCCGTAAGGCCAAGAAGGCTTAAAATAGGTTCAAGGCAGTCCTTGACCATGCAAAAGGGACCCTTAGATGGCATCTAAGTGGCTCAAATTCAAAAGCATGCACAATGGCCAAAACACGGAGCATTCAACACAAGCTTTCAAAACATTAAAGAGGTGTCCAAAGCAAGCATACAAGCATATCAAAGGGGCTGAAATGATGCTACAAATGGTGCCAAACCACTTAAACTGAAGCAAGTAATGCAAGCTACACACTTATACACTTAAGGCCAACAAACCAAAATGCAAAGGGGCCACACAAAGCATGCCAAGATCGACCCAAATAACTATGGACAGACCTTAAACATGGTGAAACAAGCTCAAAAGCTTCACAAGACCAAGTCTAAAACATGCTAGAATAAGGGTTTACAACCTAAGACATGTTAAGGAATCAAAGGGGCATTACATGCCATGTATGTTAAACTAACATGATGCACCAGAACCAACACACAACAATGTTATATCATGGCATAATAAGCATAAAAAACAGCTATGGCATGATCAACAAACACTCAAACATGATGCTCCCTCAAGAGGCGAAAAAGTGCCCTTTTCAAGGACAACAAGGAGAGGGGGTGGCCCTCTCCTTCTTGGGACTTCAAGGCACCATCCTTACCACTGAAATCCCTCAAGATTTCAGTGGTGAGGAGGCTCAAACACCAAAGTCTCGGAGCTCACCCAAAATAGCACAAAATGGGGCCCCTCAAGGCTTAAGAGGGGTCAAACACCTCTAAACCACAAAACACTCTAAACAAACAATTTAGAGGGCCCAAAAACGAAACTTTTTTATGTTATACACTAAACACAAAAACAATTACAAGATGGTCAAAAGTAGGATGCAAAAATGGGGTAAAAAGGACTAGTTTCTTACCCTTGAAGCCTTTCTTCAACAATGGTGATCTTGTTGCTCCTTCAAGCTCAAATCCAGCCAAGAACACTAAGAACAAACCTCTGGTCCTTGAAAAGCCAAGGAAAGGTGTAGCACTATGTGTTTGTGTGCAATAGTAAGCTTAAACACACACAAAGGCAAAAGAGGTAGAGGTATATATATAGGTTAGATACACTAACTTAAACCCTAAAACCAGAGCTCTCTAACTCTCCTCTCCAACTTGTCTAACCCTAGAACAAGGGAGAGAAGGCCTCCTCTTATAGAGGAGCCAATCTTGTAAAGCTTACAAGGTAAGCTAACAAGAGGGCCATCCCTCCATACACGTGTATGGAGGGGAACAAAATGCAATACAACGTAGCCGAGACCTCCGGGAACTCCAAACGAACACAAACATGGATGATCACCGGGTATTCAAACGGTGACGTCCAAGTCTTGAGGACGGTCAAAAATGGGGTGTCTACAGTTGCCACTCTTTGATAGAACTCGAAAGTCATAACATTGACGGGAGTGAATGTCAAAGCCCAGAGACGACCCATTTTTGACAAGGCTGAAGACTTAGACAAACATGCAAGACAAACAAGGTATGCGCCTGAAGGCAGGGGCAATATGCAAGACAATGCACGAAGCCGAGCATAACTTATGATCATGCAAAGAAAAGCTGTAACGAAGCACACATGCGGCAGTTTTAAGCTAGCATACACCAAACTACACTACAATGCAGAAAGGATGTAAGAGCATTATGCAATTCTCACGGCGTCTCACGCGGAGAAGGCTAAAAGCGACTACCGAGAATACCCAGAGTCTCAAACACAACATCTCTCAGCGTATCGTACACAGGAGAGGAAAGAGCAACACTTCTCAACGTAGTACACGCGAGAGAAGAAAGAAAGGCAAAGAGAAACCTCATCAGTGTAGTACACGCGAGAGAGGAAAGATAAAAGCAACAAGAAACCTCTCAGCGTAGTACACGCGAGAGAGGAAAGAGGAAAGCAAAAAGAAACCTCTCAGCGTAGTACACGCGAGAGAGGAAAGAGGAAAGCAAAAAGAAACCTCTCAGCATAGTACACGCGAGAGAGGAAAGAACAACAACGCAAGTAAAAAAAGGCACACAACAATGTGGGCGAAACATGCGTGATAACGCAAAGTGAAATGAGTGCATAACAATGTGAGCGAAACATGCGTGACAACGCAAGTGAAATGAGTGCATAACAATGCAACTGGGATGTGCATCACAATGCAAATGAAGTGGGTGCATAACAATGCAATTGGAACATGCATCATAATGCAAGTGGAACGAGTGTGCATACACATTCTATGCACAATAATCAATGCATATTCGATGCAATCTCAACAGTGTGTTTGAAATAAAATGTCAAATAAGGAAATACACGCCTTAACGAGACAAATTCAAACGCAACCTCCGATTTACCTCTCGGAGGAGTCACAATAGATTCCAAAAGGATACAATTCGTGCATGCAAACTAACAATGAGCTACGCATCGGAGACATGAGTTGATACTTCCGCAGAAACATTTTGAGCTTGAGGTAGAGGCACACCCATACTTCGGAGCATTGACAAGGCTTGAAAGGGGTACATCCCACGGAATTTGCTGGAGGTGAAACACACTCAGATGCTTTGATTTTCCCTCTTTTCTTTTGCTTTGCAGTATGGAAACTATATAGCTTCAGATAGATCCTGATTTTACTGTTCTCACATGACCTGGGTTGAACCCTGCAGTTTTTGAAAGAACAAATTCCTTTTTTTTGCACAAATGTGGAGAATGGCATAGCACTCTGAGCACAAGATGATTTTTTTTTTAAATTAAGAAATGAGTTCTTAGCCGGGTATTGAGCCTACGACTGAACACAGCGAAAAAGACTCAACAACGGAAAACAATAGGTAAACAACCTAAACACATCGAGTAGCACTCGAGACGACTCAAAACAAGAATCGAGATAAAACAAAAAGACACGACACTCAGACATGCACAGGGAGCCTGTTTCACCGGGTAGTGTTTCCCACCCTTTCTCATTTGTGATCCTCACATCACTTGGCCCTGATGCTCTATTTTTCACGAAAAAGTCCTTTTCTCACTTTTTCTCTCGACGCACATCTCTCTATTCTTTAATCTCTCATTTTTTATCCCTCCCCTGGGTGGTTGGTGGATAAACATGAAGTTGCGGGTTCTTGCCCCTAGCATTCTGCTAGATTCTTTTCTTGTTCACAACAGTGAGTTTCTTCCACAGAGGGGCCGCGCTACAATTGGGTGTATAGCGAATCTGCGGCTGACATCGGTCGACGATGCTCTGCCGGGGAGTTTGGACATGGTTAGATCTGTCCAGATGATGGACTGGAATATCTTGCCCCAGTCCAGTTCGTGCTTCGCACTTGGCTTGATACCTCGTTGCTTGGAGGATGTTGAGAGCTTTCAGCCCTTTTGTTGTTAACCTCAGTTGTGCCCTCTTCTGGCAGGTAGAGTGCCCTTTCTGGCAAGTATGGTGGCAATGGGGAAAAGACAGGACACCTGACTCAACTGTGCCCCTAGTTCATCATTTTGACCATTTTTTTGTTTTTTGGCTTTCTACTAAAACAATTTTGACCAATGTGAGAGTTAGATTAGCATACTTGTTCGATTTTTGATTTGAAATCATGCAAGTCAGGCTATGAGCACTGAAAATTTTCCTTTTTTAGGTCCAAGAAATGGTTCGGTTTTTGGAAAAGATGGAACAATTTTCGAGAAAGTTAGTCAACCTTAGTAAAAATTCTCAAAAACTATTTTTGCAAACAGCCACTTGCTCAACGAGCATGAAACTTACTCCTGAGATGCACAACCTCGGATCCAAAGGAAAACTGCTCCGTGCTTGAAGAGAGCTGCATGGCAACGGAGAGTTGCCCCTTGTTTGAATGGCACCGCAGTGCATTGTAGTCAGTCTTCATGGTAATGATCACAACCGAACTCTCGGATACAGAGAAGGCGAGGACCATCAAAACCAATACATGGACACACTTGAATTGGAAGTGTTTATGGCTGGACTTCAGAATGAAGTTGCCTACGTATCCCGAACATGGGAATCAAGCCTTACGTAGTTCGGGGTTAAGGTACACTCGGGTATTTAACCTCTCCCTTTTAGGCTCTAACTTTTGCCAAGGCGCCCGATGCGGGTTTTCGACCTTGCAAGCTTCTCTTTTTTTTTTCTTTTCATTCTTTTTCATCATTTTTTTTTTCATTTCATTTCTTTTTCTTCTTTTTTCCTTTTTTTTTTCTTTTGTTTTTCTTCATTTCTCTTTTTTGTTTTGTTCTTTTTCTTGCTCTAACTTTTGCCTGGGTCGCCTTTCCGGGTTTTCGACCCAGCGAGCCTCTCAAAGGGTAAAAGTGTAACAGGTTCGTGCCAAATGGTTTTGAGATCTTGAAGTCATCTGAATCTAGGAGAATGGCTGCTGTTCGCTGACGATGTAGGAGTCCATCCAATGGGGGGCTGAATTTGCCCCTAGTGTTGTGGATAGGAACTCAGATTTTCTTCAGCAATACTTTCTTCTTCCTTCCCCTCTGGGATTTGACATTCTTGCCAGTCTTTATCTTTGACTCTTCGAGCACATTTCAAATTCTTTGCCCCTAGTTCTAGGGGTGCTTCTAATCTAGCTCTGCAAGCTTCTTTCGATCACAACCGATCTTCTTGATCTGACTTTGGTGCCTCTTGTTCGAGGGTTGCTTCAAAATCTGGCCACACAGGCCTCTCTTGATAGTTGATCATTGAATACTCTGAACCCAAGGTCAAAGTTTTTTGAGAGCAAAGGGATTGAATCTTGAGGCTGAGAGGGATCCTAAGCTGCACAATCTCAAGAGCGATTTCACACAAGTCATCGTAGGACTGCGCAAAACATTTTTTGAATTTTTGAAAGTTTTTAAGAAGGCGACGAATCGCTCGCGCTGAAGATGGTGTGGAACCAATCTGGATTAAAGCTAGGGTCCTTCTCAGTACTCACACTAACAAGCATGATTTCATTCATTAAGGGCTTAGCATGCCTTTCTTTCTCTCAAATGATCAAGTTTTGCAAAACCCGAGGAATTCCTTCCTCTTCGTTTTTATCACAATGTTTCAAAAAAAAAGTTTTGGAGAGCTTAGGTCGATGCAATGAATTCAAGGCACAGAAAAGACACAGCTTCTAGTCAAATACTGCCATCTCATTTAGAATTTCTGGCACAACTGGCACACAGCGGAAGCAAACACAAGAGTGTGAAAATCACTGCTGTTTCATTCAAAATCTGTCGGCACAACTGGCTCCCTAGCAGAAACAGACTCAAAACAAAACGAAAAGACAAACATAAAACAAAATGGTGATGCCTGAGGTAACACCCCCGGAATCACCCGACCTCAACAAAACAGGACTGACTCGATACAACAAGACAGACTTGAAATAAAAAGACTGACTCAAAATAAAGAGACTGACTCAAAGCAACATAACAAAACGGACCCAATACCCAAGTCAGAAAGCAAAATTAACAGCATTTGTAAATTGCTCAAAACAGTGCACGCCATCCACCACATCTGAAGTAAACTGAACGACGCCCGCAGGTGGTTTATCTCCCGATCACATATTCACATTATCCCCCAAGTTCACCGATCCAGTGCCGATAGACTTTGCAGGGGCTGGTGCGATGATGACCTTGTTGTCAATCAGATCTTGTATTTCGTGGCAAAGACGGAAACAACTATCAGTGACATGGCCGACTTGCTGATGAAAGGCACAATACTTGGTCGAATCATGGGAGTGAGGAAGTCTATATGGCAGTGGCCGCAGCTCTAGGGGTTTCAGGTGCCCCTTTTTGATCAGGGTCATCAGGGCCGTTGACAGAGACATGTACAGTGGTGCGAACACCCTCTGGACTTGAGGTGGGTGTTTTGGCTATTTGTGAGCTAGTTTCGGATGCACCGGTGAATGGGGTGGTCATTTTTTGTGTGGTGGGGTGACCATGCCCATGTCTGAAGTTATAGCAGCTGTGTCATCACTGGTGGTCGCATCCGAACTGTGGGTAAATGCTCTCCTGGGTTGCTCTTTCTCCTGGTCAATAAGGCCCTGCTTCATAGCGTCCTCGATCTGTACCCCCATCTCGTGTAGGTCTGAAAAGTTGGGGAAGGGGAGCACAATCGTCTTTTGCATAAGCTTGGGTTGGAGGTTGTGCACAACCATCCGAATCTGATCTTTGTCGGGAGGCCTTGTAGCCATCATCGAGGCCTTTGCTCTCCACCTCGCCACGAACTCTGAAAAACCCTCATTTGGCTCTTGGCGGGTGACTTCAAGATCACGAGTTGTGACCTCGATCTGTGTGTTGTAGGAGTATTGAGCAATAAAGGCCTCAGCCAGCTCTTCCCAGTTCCGTTTCACAGAGTCCTTCAATTTTGCATGCCAGATTGCGGCTATCCCAGACACGGTTCGGCCAAAGAGAGACAACTTCTGAACTGTGGTCAAGCCCATTGGCTTCAAGATATCGGAAAACAGGTGGAGGTGCACCCTTGGGTCTCCAGAGCCGTCAAAGCGATCGATATGCGGCATTTTAAACCGCTCTGGCAAGCTAACTGCAGATTTAATATACCCGTCCTCTAAATCCGGGATGGGGTTCACTCCATGTGTTTGTCTGAACAACTCCTCCAGTTTATTGACCTTAAGTGCAGTTGGGTCCACTAGATTAGCCGGTGCTTTGGACAACTAAGGTGGGATTGGCAGTGGGACTGCCCCTGTCAGAACATCCGTACTTTCCTGGACGTGAGCTGCCTCTCTGGGTATTTGAACCATAGGTGGGGGTGGAGCTGGGTGCGAAGCAGACGCTCCGTCTTGTTGGGGTTGCTGTTGCTGCTGAAGCTCGGTGATTAAGTCTGCTTGTTGAGCCAGAACCTCTGCTTGGCGGGTGGTAAACTCTGCCCGACGAGCAGCATCTTGCTGCATGGCTTTCATACTGTCCTGGAGTTGGCGCACCGTCTCTTCCATACTAGACATGTTATCCTGATCTAACTGAGCAACAGGTGTATCTGTGTCTGCAGTAGGCTCGGAAATCTCAACCCGACCGCTCAAAGATCACTGATCTGGTAGCTGTTGTACTGGTGGTCTGTGCCTGACTAGCCTTGTCTGGCTCTGATTACCCTTGAACTGAGTCTCTGACCTAACAAAGTCTATCAGCACAAATCCAATGTACCCGGGGGATAGTGGAGCCTTCTGAAGCTATGATTCCAGGACTACCCCTAGCAAAAGAGAAAACAGACAGCATCTCAGCTCAATTTCACTGGAACGGATATAAGCAAAGCTGAACGACTGTATTCTATTACTGATCACTGTTCCCCAAAATCACTGCCCCAAATTTGAATCTGATACCCGCAGATATAACTAATTCTCAAAATACTAATACTGATGCCCGTAGGCCGGATACCCAGACTCGCAAACTGGTATATGCATTCCCTGTAGAGATACACTCTAAAAACACATAGCAAGTAAATGAGAGCCAATACACGCCTATGTTGGGGTAGGGTTTCCCTGTCCTATTTTGTCAGGAGCTAGGATTTCACTACACACGCAGCGGTTTCAAACAACCTATGATCGGGTAAGCAACCTGTCCGAATTTGGAATGGTCACTATGGATTCAGAATATGCACTAGGTCGAATGGCCAAAACGGGTGCCCTGGTAAAATTGGGGTTTGTGTTCCCATACTGGCAGAGCCCGCAACCGGTTAGCCTTATGGCATGCTTTGATAAAGTCATGCCTCCGGCAAACCGCTCAGGAATATCAAATGGCCAACACGGAGTCTTAGGCGCACCAATGCACATGCAATGCAAAGAAACACATAAATGAAATCAAAACAAGATATCACGAGTTCGAGTCAAGCTCTCTAAACTCCCCAGCAGAGTCGCCAGAAACTGTAGACGCGCCCTTGGGCTTCACTCTACAGTTCGGACTCCCTTTTGTTGTCGGTTCTTAATCTGAACCAAAGAGTCCAAATCTGGCAAATCATTTTGAGAAAAATAGATTTTTGAAAGAAGTGCCAAACATGGACTGCTTTGCCAGATACAGAGTCGCCACCTAAATATTTTATTTTGAGAAATTTAGGAAACCCTGACTCGGTGCCAAAGGCCACGTGTCCGTCATCACCAAAGTTGCCTCGGCTCGGGAGCTTGGGTACGATTGGGGAAGGTCAGCTATGAGCACCCCCTCTTGCCCGGTCCGAAGACCGGCCTCTACTAACCATGATATCCGTTTTTGAAAATGTTATGTGTTCTTATTCCAGTTATTAGTCTAGAATTACTATGTTATGCGCACAGCAAACAAGTATAGACTAGATCGCCTAATTTGGAAACAAGCATTGTATATCCATTTGTTTTAGAAAATGCTTTGGGATTTACTACTCGCAAGTAGGCTAAAAGATGGATCTCAATGAGCTGTTCCAACTCAAACAATTCAGCCTTCACCCACAGGCATTCAGGTAGTTTATTTCACATAAGCATCTAGCCACATGGTAAGCATGCTGTCATAATAGCATTCACACGCATGCGGTATGCTAAAACATGAAAATACTTACATCGTACTCCGTGCAAAAACAATAAACTAGTTAGCAGATATGCATGGTCCTAGTTCATGTCAAATTGACTAATGCGACGCATACAGGATGCAATTAGGGTAGGCTCGGCTAACCTAAACATGTCACGTGAAATGTAATCAATTGATGCACGTATTCAATTTGGAATTGAAGTACAAATGCAGTTAGCGTGATGCGCCGAGCCCGGTGCATGCAAAACAAATGTATGGATGCACGCATGCATGGCATAAGGTATGCTAATTTAAACATGCCCTAATCTACCATCATAAGCGGGTAAATAAAAGGGAAGAAAGAAGTGGGGATTGGAAGACATGCACACACACGCACCCAATCTTATTACAGATTCGCCCTCGCTCGGACGGACCAAATAAATATTACAGATAATTAACCAACAAGCAAATTAAATATTACAAATTGCCTAAGTAGTTAACAAACTAACTAAGCTAGGAAAAACAGTAAACTACCTCGGGAAGCGGGTCCAATGCAATGCATGCTCGGTCTTGCTCGGAAGTGTACTGCCATACATAGACTGCCTCTGTTTTCTCTTCTCTGCCCCTCTGAAGACTGCCAGAGTCTCAAAATTGATTCCCTGGATACTGGGGAACACCGCCGGCTAAGTAGAATTACCACCGGCTGTGGGGTGTGGTCATGGGCACGAGATGCATCCATCGGCCACCAATGGATGGCCGGTCGGCACTATATGTTGCCGGTCGGCCAAAAATGCCTGCAGAACCTGCAACTTACAGTAGCAGAGGACAGAACTTGCATGGCAATGCAATTCAAACCATGTATGCCCTAACCATACCCCTCATCATGTGTAGAACTCAAAGGGACATGGTCCTTGGTTTTCGGACCACCAATCAAGCATTTCGATGCATCATGGCCCAAAAACCAAGTGTGCACATTTCAATTTCAAATGAATGCAATGCACATAATCACATAAAAGGGCCAACCTCTATCACACTCACTTTAAGAGGCCAAGCATGCACATTGATGCAATGCAATCCTAGGAACATTGACTAGTATGCAACCATGGCCATGCAAATAAGCATACAAGCTAACAAGCATACAAGACATGAAACATCAATGTTAACCAACAAGCATGCAAGATATAATGTGGATGTTCCAGCATGCAAACAAGCATGTGACTTCATTCAATCATGCAAATTCAAACATGCAACAACTTACCAATATGCTACAACACACAAGGAGCATATGTAACCAACGAAGGGATGGACTTAACCATGAATTAGGCAGCTCTAATTAGGCCCAAAACAGTGGCCAAAATGCTCAAATATGAGGGCTAAACACACATACACACATGCACATGTTAAGACACAAATCTAAGCATTAAGCAAGTAACTCTCAAGCACACTTGAAAGGAGAATAACATGGACACTAGGCGTGCAACATAAGCTCTGAAAATCATGCTATAAGAGGTGCCAAAGCAACTCAAACAAGACAAACATTAGCATGCAAATAGTCCAAGTACTTGAAGCAAGTCAAAGAGGCTCAAACCATGGCTAAGCCAACCAAGCCCCGTAAGGCCAAGAAGGCTTAAAATAGGTTAAAGGCAGTCCTTGACCATGCAAAAGGGACCCTTAGATGGCATCTAAGTGGCTCAAATTCAAAAGCATGCACAATGGCCAAAACATGGAGCATTCAACACAAGCTTTCGAAGCATTAAAGAGGTGTCCAAAGCAAGCATACATGCATATCAAAGGGGCTGAAATGATGCTACAAATGGTGCCAAACCACCTAAACCGAAGCAAGTAATGCAAGCTACACACTTATACACTTAGGCCAACAAACCAAAATGCAAAGGGGCCACACAAAGCATGCCAAGATCGACCCAAATAACTATGGACAGACCTTAAACATGGTGAAACAACCCCAAAAGCTTCACAAGACCAAGTCAAAAACATGCTAGAATAAGGGTTTACAACCTAAGACATGTTAAGGCATCAAAGGGGCATTACATGGCATGTATGTTAAACTAACATGATGCACCAAAACCAACACACAACAATGTTATATCATGGCATAATAAGCATAAAAAACAGCTATGGCATGATCAACAAATACTCAAACATGATGCTCCCTCAAGAGGCCAAAAAGTGCCCTTTTCAAGGACAACAAGGAGAGGGGGTGGCCCTCTCCTTCTTGGGACTTCAAGGCACCCAAAATAGCACAAAATGGGGAGGCCCAAACACCAAAGTCTCGGAGCTCACCCAAAATAGCACAAAATGGGGCCCCTCATGGCTTAAGAGGGGTCAAACACCTCCAAACCACAAAACACTCTAAACAAACAATTTAGAGGGCCCAAAAACAGAACTTTTTTATGTTATACACTAAACACAAAAACAGTTACAAGATGGTCAAAAGTAGGATGCAAAAATGGGGTAAAAAGGACTAGTTTCTTACCCTTGAAGCCTTTCTTCAACAATGGTGATCTTGTTGCTCCTTCAAGCTCAAATCCAGCCAAGAACACTAAGAACAAACCTCTGGTCCTTCAAAAGCCAAGGAAAGGTGTAGCACTATGTGTTTGTGTGCAACAGTAAGCTTAAACACACACAAAGGCAAAAGAGGGAGAGGTATAGATATAGGTTAGATACACTAACTTAAACCCTAAAACCAGAGCTCTCTAACTCTCCTCTCCAACTTGTCTAACCCTAGAACAAGGGAGAGAAGGCCTCCTCTTATAGAGGAACCAATCTTGTAAAGCTTACAAGGTAAGCTAACAAGAGGGCCATCCCTCCATACACATGTATGGAGGGGAACAAAATGCAATACAACGTAGCCGAGACCTCCGGGAACTCCAAACGAACACAAACGTGGATGATCACCGGGTGTTCAAACGGTGATGTCCAAGTCTTGAGGACGGTAAAAAATGGGGTGTCTACAATGACGTTCTGTGGGTTAAAGCCGGGAACAAGGCCAACAAGACGGCCCCTTCTGAGATTGTTCAGTCGATAAACTCTGTACCATCACGGAGCCCTGAATCACGAAGTTGGTACAAATGAGATAAGAGACAAGATTCGCGCCAAACGAATGACCAATTTTCCCACCGAGCTAGTGAATAACTTCAAATAGACAACAGGCGCACAAGGCGTGTGGACAAGAAATATACGGAGTTGTCAAAACTGATCAGCATGGTTATGTCCAAAGTCCAACACCTTTCATTCTTCAAATGGCCATCCAAAATGGTGGGACCTCCCGACACGAGGAGACGGGATAGGCGGTGCTAGTATCATAAAGACCACGACCACGATACAAAGAGTTGTTATGCATTGAAGGATCACCTAGAGGAGTTGGTGCAAGATGGTTGGCTTAAGCAGTACGTCCGAAAAGATAACTCGACAAAAGTTGTAGCTTTACGGCAGGATTCACCTCCACTCGACGTAATCCATATGATATATATCCTGCCGAGGTCATCTACAGTACATACCATTCAGTCGCATCCTGACCCCCAAAGGAAAATCACACCAGCAAAACGGCCCCATGAAGCTCTAAACATTACCTTCGATGATTATGATTTGATTGGTGTAACACTCCCCCACATTGATCCATTGGTCATTGAACTACGCGTAAATTGATTCACCGTTGAACGCGTTCTGATAGACCAAGGGAGTACTTCGGAGGTTATGTATTACAAGACCTTCATCAAGCTCAAGTTTGCCGAGTTGGACCTGTCTCCAGTTCCTTATCCATTATTCGGCTTCAACGCTAATCCGGAGTACCCGTTGGGCAAAATCACATTACCAGTTCGTGTGGGCTCCCGATCAGTGGATGTGGAATTCTTGATTGTCAAGCTTCCTTCACCGTATAATCTCACTATGGGGCGAACTTGGTTGCATACCATGTGTAGACATCCCCGAACGTCCTGGGAATAAAGAATCCCGTTTTGTTCATTTGGGCTTACTACAGTTCAGACTCAAATGTCACGGTTCTTAATCTGATCTCGCGAAGTGCAATGCAAGACTGATAAATCACCAAAGAGTCCGAATCTGGAAAATCGTTTTGGAAAACTGATTTTCAAGAAAGAAGTGCCAAACATGGACTGCTTTGCCAGATACAGAGTCGCCACCTAAATATTTTATTTTAGGGGAATTTAGGAAACCCTGACTCGTTGCCTAAGGCCGCGTGTCTATCATCACCAAAGTTGCCTCGGCTCGGGAACTTGGGCACGATTGGGGAAGGTCATCTATGAGCACCCCCGCTCGCCTAATCCAAAGATTGGCTTGTACTAAACATGATATCGACTTTTTGAAAACACATGCGTTCTTATTCCGGTTAATTAGCAAATCTTTACTACGTGATGCACACAATAAAACAAGTATAGACTAGATTGCCTAATTTGGAACAAAGCATCGCATATCCGTTTGTTTGGAAATGGTTTGAAGTTTGCTACTCGCAAGTAGGCTAAAACATGGATTTCAATGAATTGTCCCAATTCAAGCAATCCAACCTTCACCCACAGGCATTCAGGCAGTTATATCACATAAGCAATTAGCCTCATGGCAAGCATGCTATCATGTTAACACTCACATACATGCAAGATGCTAAAGCATAAACACTCACAGTGTACTCCGAGCCAAAACAAGAAACTAGTTAGTAATCAATGCATGATCCTAGTTCATGTTAAGATGGCTAATGCAACACATGCAAACTACAATTAAGAGGCTCGGCTATCCTAAGAATGGTATATGGGATGCGACAATTCAATATGCACATTCAACTTGGTATCGAAATACAATGCAGTTAGTATGATGCATCGAGCCCGGTGTATGCAATACGGATGAATGGATGCAAACATGTGAGCATAAGGTATGCTAAATGAAACGTGCCCTAGAACTAACCATCATAAGCAGTTAAGTAAAAGGGAGAAAGAAATGGGGATTGGAAGACATGCATCACACACATGCATGCTTATTACACAATTGCGCCCTCTCGACGGAGGGACCGAAAGAATAATATAAATTAACTAATTAACAAGTTAATTAATTATTACACAACACTTAACTATTTAAACAAATTAATTAAACTACTAAAGCAGTAAAGCAGCCTTAGGAAGAGAGACAAATGCATGCATGCTCGGCTCCGCTCGGACATCCACCGCCATGCTTCATGTTGCCTCTGTTTGCACTTCTCTGTACTTCTGAAAATTGTGTCAACTTCTGTGACACTTTTGAACCACCTTGTGGGCATGCTGTGAGGCTGTCAGCCAAAAGATGAGGCCATCGGCCAAAGTGAACTGGTCATCGACCAAAAATAGGGCTCTCGGCCAAATATACTTAGCCGGTCGGCACTGAACATGGTCGGTCGACCATCTATTCCTGCAAAATGCTGTATTGCTGCAGCAGAGGAGAAACAGAGCATGGCAATGCATTTTCAAAGCAATGTGTGCACAACCACCCTCCCTATCATGTCATGAACTCAAGGGAGTATAATCCTCGACCCTCGGACCATGAATCACGCATTTCAATGCATGATGGCCAAAGGAGCCAAGTGTGCAATTTAATGTCAAATGAAATGCACAAAACATATAAGGGGGCCCCTAACCTTTATCATGATTGATCAAGAGGTAAGGGATGCATGCATGTGAGCAAAACTAGTGCAACACAAGCACGTTAATGACTATGCCATACAAGGCTAAAGGTAACAAGCATGCCAAATGCAATGCGACTTATGCGAGCATGCAAAATGCAACATACACATTCAAGCATGCAAGGCAAACATGTGACAACATGTAAAGGGACAAGATATGCAAACATGCAAAGCTACTTAACAAAAGCATACCAAATGCAATACCACTTAAACATGCAACAACATGTTATGAACTAAGTATGTAACAAGGCACAATTGAACTAGCATGTTACAACATGCAATTTACCAAATATGAAACAAGCATGCGACAACACGCAAGGCAAGCATGCAACAACATGCGGGGATGGACTTAAACCAAAATGGACAGCTCTCAAATAGGTCAAAATCAGTGGCCAAAATGCTAGGAAATGAGGGACAAAAGCACATACAAACATGCATGCTAATTGGCATAACACTTAAGCATACTAGAGAAACTCTTAAGCACACTTAAAAGGAGACAAACATGGATATTAGCCAAACATGTTAAGCTCTGAAATTATGCAAGGGATGATGCCAAATCAACCAAAACATGCAACTAAGGCATGTAATGAAATCGGAAAATTGAAACTAGCCAAGGGACTCAAACCAAGGCTATATGAAGCAAGCCTCGAAGGGCCAAAGGGACTTAAAACGGTCCCAAGGCAGGTCTAAACAAGACGAAAAACATACTCAAAACTAGCCAACACAAGCTAGAATGCAATGCCAAAAAAAACATGAGGCATACAAGGCCACAAAAGGGGTGTTACACTACACCAATCAAAACCCAAACATGGCATGACCTAAGCAATGAAAAACAGAGTTAAGGCATGATAAAACCAAGCCCAAAAACCCACTTAGATGGTATCCAAAAGGCCTAAGCATGGAAGCATACACAATGATCCAAACATGAGGCATAAAAACATGAACTCTTTCAAACATTAAAGGAGTGACAAACGCAAGTATAGAAGCATACCATATGGACTGAAATAACATAATAAGTGATGCCAGATCACTGAAATGAACCAAGTAAAGCATGCTAATGGATTCAACACACAAAGCTTACAAGCTAGATTGAACCAAAGCTATACAAGTCAAGTCATGGATGACCAATACAACTAAAATCAGATCTTAAACATGATAAAACATCAACAAAATCTTCTTTGAGCTAAGCCAAAACATGCAAGAATGGTAGTCTAAACACAAGATGCATGCTAAGGCAAATAATGGGATTACAAGGCAAGTATATGGTGCATGCAAGAGACCATTAAACCAACTTTAAACAGAGGTAAATCATGGAGAAACAACACCAAATACTAGCTGGAATGAAGCTAAAGCAAACTAGGCACACAAGCCACCCATATAAGCCATTTGTGCAAGCCTTCAAGGCAACAATGGAGAGGGGATGACCATCTCCTATTTAAGACCTCAAAACCACCTCCCCACCACTGAAAATCCTCTAGATTTTAGTGGTAGAGAGGCCATGTAAAGCTAGTAACAAAGGCCAAAATGAATGGCCTCAAACAAGGCCTAACAAGGCCTTCGAGGGAGGAGATGACCCCCAACCAAAAAGTGACCTAACACAACTATTTTAAGCACACAAAAACTGAACTTTTTCTAGTTAAGAGTCAAGCTTAAAATAACATACAAGTTGGCCTAAAAACTTAAGCAAGAATGGGGTATCTAAAGGTTAGTTGCTCACCCTTGTAGAACCTCTTCAAGAACAAAGCTCCAGCAAGTTTTCTGAGTTCAAACCCATCCAAGAACACTGAAATCAACCTACTAGCACCTCCGCAACCAAGGATGGTGTTCTAGTGTGTGTTGGTGTACAATAATAAGACAATATTACACTTTTGGACACAAAACAAGGCTATGCAAAGAAGAATAGATACAATACTATATCTATCCTCGCAAGAACAATTTTTCTGAACCCTGGAGGAGAGAGGAGGGGCTCCCTCTTTATAGAAGCTCAAATTCTAAAGCTTCTAAGAGAAGCTAAGCAAAGGGCAAATCCCTCCATACACGTGTATGGAGGGGGGTGAATTGTGCATGCCAACTGTGCCAGCTGGCATAAAATATCTGCATAAAGTAGATGAATAGGGTTCGGCCAGCAAAAATGGCCGGTCGACCAACATAATGGCCGGCCGACCAAGTAGAGTGCCGATCGGCCAACACTCTTGGCCGATTGCCAGAGGCCAGGGCAGATGGCTTCAAGCCTTGGCTGGTGGGTTGAGGAAACGGCCAACAAACCACCTTCTTCCCTCAAAAGCAAAAACACAAGTGTTTGGTTAACAGCCAAGCACAAAATAGAGAAGTTAAGAGATCTTGAGGCAAGGCACGCGGTTGAGACCTCCAAGAACTGAAAACAAACACGAACATGGATGATCACCGAGCGTTCAAACGATGACGTCCAAGTCTTGAGGATGGTCAAAAATGGGGTGTCTACACCATGCAGGCCGTGCCAAGCACCTATCACCAATTGCTCCGCTTCCCGACAAAGCATGGCATTGAGCAAATTCGTGGCTCCCAGAAATCAGCACAAGCATGCTATCTTCTTGCCGCAAATACAACAAAAGAGTTGGAAGTAAATTCAATTGAGGTGCCGGATCGAGAGAGCCTCGACAATGTTGGGTGACTCCCAAGTGAAAAGGCCACGGAAGCCTTGGATCGAGTTACCATTGACAGGAATCCAGACAGGTTCTTCATGATTGGTACCTCCCTAAATCAAGCTAATAGACAGCATCTAATTTCCTTCTTGCTCAGCAACCTTGATGTGTTTGCGTGGACACCATATGAGATGCCAGGTGTGGATCCGTCTGTTTCGCAGCACCATTTAAACATCGATCCTAAATGCAGGCCAATTATTCAGGAAAGCCAGCGGTCAGCCGCAGAACACACTGCTGCCGTTGTGGAGGAAGTTGACCGGTTGCTTGATGCTGGGGCAATCCGGGAAGTTACCTATCCTACATGGCTGTCGAACACCGTGGTTGTGAACAAGAAAAATGTGACTTGGCATGTCTGTGTGGATTTCACGGAATTAAACAAAGCTTGTCCTAAGGATTGTTTTCCTCTCCCTAGAATAGACCAACTTGTGGATGCCACAGCGCATCATCAATGTATGAGCTTCCTCGATGCTTATAGAGGCTACCATCAAATTGCTATGCATCCGGAAGACCAAGACAAAAATGCATTCCTCACCCCAAGAGGGACCTATTGCTATAAGGTAATGCCTTTTGGGGTGAATAATGCAGGGGCAATGTACTAAAGACTAGTCACTGTCATTTTCAAGGAGCAACTCGGCCGAACTATGGAAGTGTACATTGACGATATGGGGGTCAAGGCTAAAGAAGAGCAAACTCATCTGGCCAATCTAGAAGAGACATTCGGCATTTTACGCAAGTACAAAATGAAGCTGAACGCTTCCAAGTGTGCATTTGGGATCGGATCCAGCAAATTCCTTGGCTACATTGTCAACCACTGAGGAATCAAAGCCAACCCGAGGCAAATCAAAGCAATCTTGGAACTCGGCTCCCTTCGTTTGGTGAAAGAGGTTCAAAAGTTGATGGGGATGGCCGCCGCACTCAACAGGTTCATCAGTCGTTCCACATATCACTGCCGACAATTCTTTCATACTCTACAGCAGGGTAAGGTTTTTGAATGGACCTCCGAATGTGAAGCCTCTTTCAACGGCCCGAAGGCCAACCTCTGATCAGTTCCACTCTTGACAACACCTTCGGCAGGTGACCAGCTCATTTTATATCTGGCAGTCTCCGACTGGGCCGTCAGCGCCGTACTGTTAAAGGCAGAGCTCGGGGAGCAGCGGCCAGTGTCTTATGTGAGCAAGGCAATAGTTGATGCCGAAACATGTTACCTTCCATTGGAAAAACTCATCCTAGCTCTCGTCATGGCAACAAGAAAGTTGATGCATTACTTTCAGGGGCATACCATCGGGGTACTAATGGACCACCCCCTCCGGTCGGTACTCTGTAGTGCATAAGCATCAAGGCGCGTTTCAAAGTGGGCTCTTGAACTCGGCCAGTACGATATTCGGTTTCTGCCTAGAACCTCAATCAAGGGGCAAGTGCTTGCCGACTTTGTGGCCAAATTTAGTAGGAGTCTTGCCAACTTTAAGTCTGATGAAATTCAAGATAGGCCAAATTGGGAAATTTATGTTGGGGACATTTGACAGTTGTATTGTGATGGATTGTCCAGTCAACACGGTAGCGGGGCCGGAGTAGTGATAATGGCTCCCGATGGGGCAATAATTGAGTAGCCTGTCAAACTCGCCTTCGAAGCATCGAATAATGAGGCCGAATACGAGGCCCTGCTAACCGGCTTGCGAAATGCACACCTCCTAGGTGCTCAGCGTCTGCTTATATTTTACGATTCAAAATTGGTGATCAATCAGCTAAAGGGGGAGTATGTGGCAAAAAACGACCGTATGGCTGCTTACATGAAAACGGCAAATTCCTTGCTGGCAAAATTTGACCATCATGAACTGAACCAAATAACCCGTGATCAGAACACACATGCAGACACCCTGGCTTGCCTAGCCTCCGCCATTAACTCAGAGATTAAACGGACAATTGAAGTGGGTTTCAACCCTAAGCCGAGCATTGGCGCTTCAGAGGAAGTCCAGATCAGTATCCTCGAGTCAGAGCCGAGTTGGATGGACTCCATTGTTGCATTCCTATCTTCCGAACAGCTCCTATCGGATAAGAAAGAAGCACACAAGTTACAAAACAAAGCCCTACGATACTATTTGGATCCGCAAGGAAAACTTTACAAAAAATCCTTTTCTGGCCCATACCTACAATGCGTTCATCCGAGTAAAGTCGAGGGACTACTCACTGACATACATGAAGGTAGCTGCGGTGCCCATTCTGGCGGGAGCTCTTTGGGCCCATCGCGCTGTGACACAAGGGCATTATTTGCCGACAATGAGAGCTGATGCTAAATGTTATGTGAATAAATGTGAGCAGTGCCAGAAGTTTTCTCCCTTAACCCATCTGTCTGCTGAAGAGTTAAGCTCTATAACCAGTCCTTGGCCATTCGCCCAATGGAGACTTGACATCATCGGACCATTGCCTCGCGCCCTGGGCAACCAGTGATTTTTGATTGTCGCAACAGATTATTTCACAAAATGGGTGGAAGCGGAGGCGATAACCCACATTTGAGATAATGATGTGAAGCGTTTTGTTTAGAGAAACATCATAACGCGATTCGGCATTCCAAGAGCACTTATTTCAAACAACGGCACCCAGTTTGATTGCGGTGTCTACCAGGAGCTCTGCAGCAAGTATGGTATTTGGCCCTATTATTCCACACCAGCTTATCCGTAGAGTAATAGCCAAGCTAAAGCCTCCAACAAATCTATTTGGACGGCATCAAGAAGAGGCTTGAGAAAACTGAAGATAGATGGGTCGAAGAATTGCCAAGTGTGTTATGGGCCCATCGCACTACTCTGAGGCGGCCCACTAGGGAGACGCCATTTGCTTTGTGCTTTGGAACGTAGGCAATCATCCCCTTGGAGATCGGCCTCCCAACCTTGAAATCAAGAGTTTTTTATTTGGGCCGAAACGACATGATGTTGGCCTTGGATTTGATTCTGATTGAAGAACGAAGAGACCGTGCCCTTGCATCCATGGCACGGTACCAGCAGCAGCTTGCCAAGTCATGCAATCAACGTGTTCAACTATGCCGCTAAATGCCGGGAGAGTTTGTCTTGAAGAAAGTGCTTCCAGTTGCCAAGAATCCGGCTGATGAAAAATTGGGTCCTAACTGGGACGACCCCTATCAGATCGACTCAATCGCAGGAGTAGGGGCATATTGGCTTAAAGACATGTCTGGGAGAAGTCTGTCACGGCCATGGAATTCTACGCATTTGCGTAAATTCTATCATTAACCTGACTCGTGGGGCATGATACTTGTTTTGAACGTTCATCGTGTACAAGTTTCATTTTTTGCAATACATGGTCTGTTGTTTCCTCACTGAAATTCAGCTTATTAAAACAAGTCTACCGATTAAGCCTCTGGATTCGGAGCGCCCTTCGTGGATATCACGATTTGCCAAACATAAGTCTCCGAATTTAGAGCCCCATTGGTGCACGACAGTTTTGCGCCGATTAAGCCAACGGATTCGGAGCGCCCTTTGTGGATATCACGATTGGCCAAAGATAAGTCTCCGAATTCGGAGCCCCATCGGTGCACGACACTTTTCCGCCGATTAAACCTTCGGATTCAAAGCGCCCTTCGTGGATATCACGATTGGCCAAAGATAAATCTCCAAATTCAGAGCCCCATCGGTGCACGACACTTTTGGGCCGATTAAGCTAACGGATTCGGAGCGCCCTTCGTGGATATCATGATTGGCCAAAGATAAGTCTCCGGATTCGAAGCCCCATCAGTGCATGACACTTTTGGACCGATTAAGCCTCTAGATTCGGAGCGCCCTTCGTGGATATCACGATTGGCCAAGATAAGTCTCCGAATTCGGAGCCCCATCAGTGCATGACACTTTTGGGCCGATTAAGCCTCCAGATTCGAAGCGCCCTTCGTGGATATCACGATTGGTCAAGATAAGTCTCTGGATTCAGAGCCCCATCAATGCATGGAACTTTTGGGCCGATTAGGCCTCCAGATTCAGAGTACCCTTCGTGGGTATCACGATTGGCCAATGATAGGTCTTCGGATTTGGAGCCCCATCAGTGCATGACACTTTTCGGCCGATTAAGCCTCCAGATTCGAAGCACCATCCGTGGATATCATGGTTGGCCAAGATAAGTCTCCGGATTCGGAGCCCCATCAGTGCATGACACTTTTGGGCCAATTAAGCCTCCAGATTTGGAGCGCCATTAGTGTATGACACTTTTGGGCCGATTAAGCCCCCGAATTCGGAGCACCCTTCGTGGATATCACGATAGGCCAAGTCTTCGAATTCGGAGCACCATCAGCACATAACATTTTTGGGCCGATTAAGCCTCCGAGTTCGGAGCCCCATCCGCGAAATACACGCTTGGGCTGAATAAATCTCCCGATTTGGAGCACCCTTCGTAGATGCCACGATTGGGAGACAAGACGCCTCGGAAATCGGTGATCCTTTTATTTGTAGCAAGCATAGACGCAAAAGACGAAGAATGAAAAAAGGGTAGAAACAATATTCCAACATTTAAAATGATACGTTTTATTAAATTGAACAAAATTACATAATTTACATTCAACTTATGCCAAAAACGCTACAATAGATTCATCTTTACTTGGCATCACCTTCGTCGTTACTCTTTTCGATTTCATAAGCCGAAAAAGGAAAATCGTTGCTCTGGTATAATGGCGACACTGAGTCAATGCCTACTTCTCGGGGAGCCTTCGCCGCACGAAGGGCCTTAACTTAACCATGCTTGAACCCCCGGTTTTCGCACCAGCAGACCTCCTCGGCAAGCTTTTCCTTGGTCTTGTCTATCCTGACCTTTCGGCCATCATGGAAGCCCTTCTCATGAGCCCTGGGCCTCGTAGTCTCTATTGAAAACATGCTCGCCGTATCTCAATCGGCAATCACATGACTTATCAGCTGTTGGATCACCCTTTCCTCCACGACTGGGTTGGATGGTTCGGCCGCATGCGGTTCCGCAGTTTTGGCCTTTCTTAACTCACGCTCAGCCTTCTCTTTGCGAGCCTCCAAGTTTCGAATTCGTTTGTTCTTCTGCTCTATCTCCCGCCGTGTGGCACGAAGACACATGCCGATTTCATAGGCAGTATATAGCCCTTTCACCACCCCGTGGATACCTTCTCAAAACACTTCGAAATCCTGTCGGCCAACCATCGACTGCTGGACTTCTGGTGGAAAAATCTGTCGAGCGAACTCGATTGCCACACCTGGGTCATGGACAATTGAATCTGCTTCTGTCATTGGTTTTCTCCCCAGAAAAACCACAAAACTCAATGGTCGCGGTGGCGCATCGGGTCCACTTCTTGGTCGCGGTCGAGGGGAGCTACCTCGTTGCTGTTTTTCTTTTCTGGGTGATCTACTTCGACGACGTGGGTGTAGAACGCCCCACACTCTGCTCCGCGCGTGTAATACCCCTGTTCTGTATTATGTTAATTGGTCCCTAATATGAGCACGATTATGTGTTTAGCATGATTTCATGTGTCATTATGTGAATATACGTGATTTTGAAGTTCTATCTGTTCACCGTAGGAATATCTGTTTGAATAATCTGCTTTGGAAATTAAATTGAGGGCCCTATCGGCCACAGAACCTGAAATTGATTACGCCATTGTGATTAGTGTAATTTTTAGAGCCTACGGTGAAATTTAATTGAAAATTGATTCGGGTTAGATTAAATTGATTTATTAAATGGCATTGTGCTCAAATTGTTTAATATTATTATATTGACTTAGTGGGACTTAATGTATATGAGCACTACACCTCATTTCTCTCCCTTAGCTTATTTTGGCTGATTCTTAGACTCAATTTGAGAGAGAGCCGACCATAGAGAGGGAGAAAGAGGGATTGTGCAATTTTGATCTTCAAACTTGGAGATTTGAAGTCTAATTCAAGATTTGATCATAGATTGTGAGAATCAAGCTCCTAGGTGAGTGATTCTTGGATTATAATTGTAATTTTGTGTGTGTTCAAGCTATTTTGGTGATCAAGAACAAGATTGAAATGAAATTGAGTGGTATTTGTTGAATTGAAGCTTAATATGTGCATGCATGTAAGAATTACTTTGAAAATTGCATGTTTGAGCACAAAGGTGTATAATCCATGTGAAAGGTTAAAGGAAACTCGTGTTTTGATCACCATTTGTATTGTCTAAGTTGAGAATGTGGCTAACTCATCACATGCATGTACAAATTATGTGGAAGGGGGCTAGAATGCATGAATTTGTATGTTGTTAATGAGTTTGATGGGAGATTGGGGCATGCATGTGACTTATTTGTGAAATTGAGCCTCATTGGGTTGTGATTTGGGGTCTGTACCATGTTAGCATGATTATATTGGAGATTTGAGCCATTGCATGCAAATAATGTGGCCGGAAAATCGATTTGGAGCTCAAGAACACAACCTGGAATTTCCAGAATTTTGACGTCCGCTCGAGCGGGGAAAGTGCCGCTCGAGCGGAGAAATCGAGCTCCCAGCATTTTTGACAGACATGGTTCCCGCTCGAGCGGGGAAGTTGACGCTCGAGCGGGGAGCTATGTAGACTGACAGTCCGCTCGAGCAGGAGAGTTCATGCTCAAGCAGGAATTTGAGGTAACCAGCACTTTTGCAGGCTTAAGGGTCCGCTCGAGCGTGGACTTACCCGCTCGAGCGGGGACCCTGTTTTCTGAAATTCTAAAAATATATTCTGTGTTCTGTTTTCCGTTCTCTTTCACTTCTAAGCACTCTTAGGCATACTTTGAGCATGGTAAATGAGTTAATGAGATAAGAATAAAGCCTAAAGAGGAGTATGTGAATTAAAGAACGGATTGATTTGTTAGTGACCCTTTTGTGTTCATGAACTGTGTAGGGTCAAGCTCCAGGGCAAATCCACAAGCCGATCACTGTGAGTAACATCGATATTTGAAAGCTTGTAAATGTCTGATTGTTTATTCCCTTATAAGCTTTATGATTTGCTAATTGGGATCGTGGTCGAAATTCTGGCATGAACAAATGAATAAACCGAAGGTCGTTTTGATAAACGTAAATGGACCTAAGGTCGTTTTGATACAAATGATTAGACCTAAGGTCGTTTTGATAAACATAAATGGACCTAAGGTTGCTTTGATACAAATGAATAGACCGAAGGTCGTTTTGACATAAATGAATGGGCCAAAGGCCGTTTTGACATATATGAATGGACCTAAGGTCGTTTTGACATAAATGAATGGGCCAAAGGCCGTTTTGACATAAATGAATGGGCCAAAGGCCGTTTTGACAGAAATGAATGGGCCGAAGGCCGTTTTGACATAAATTAATGGGCCAAAGGCCGTTTTGACATATATGAATGGACCTAAGGTCGTTTTGACATGAATGAGTGGGCCGGAGGCCGTTTTGACATAAATGAATGGGCCAAAGGCCGTTTTGACATAAATGAATGGGCCGAAGGCCATTTTCACAGAAATGAATTGGCCGAAGGCCGTTTTGACAGAAATGAATGGGCCGAAGGCCATTTGACATAAATGAATGGGCCAAAGGCCGTTTTGACATGAATGGAAATCTAAATGGGCCAAAGGCCAGAATGTTTGGAATGACAATCACTTTATTTGAATTTTGTATAGTTATACATATCTGTTAAATAGAAATATGAATTGGGCTCAAGGCCGTTCGGAGCATGTCGTTCTGCATTGTTAAGTAATTTCTGTATTTGATATTATTCACTAGGCTATCGCTCACACTCATTCATGTGGTTGTAGGTGAGCCAAGAGAAGTCCAAACCCAGCCCCAGTGAAGTCTGGCAAGAACAACATGAGTTTTGGAGAGTCAGCCTTGTGTCTCACGCACGAGACCCATCCTTGCCATTTCGTTATCTATTTATATTTTGTCTTGTTGGAAAGGACTTTGTGTATATCTGTATATAGTTTTGATATGGGTTGACTTAGTTTGGATGATCCTGTCTGTAATGAATTTTATGATATTGTACTTTTGATGTGGGTTATTAACGTATATGAGTATGGTTTGTTTTGATGTGCATATAAGCACGACTCTATGGACGAAGTTTTAAATTTTTGCTTCCGTCTGGCCCCTTTACTCTGATGAGTTATGTCTGTTTTGGTTTGAGGCCGTAGGTAATCCCAGGATTACTGGCCGGTTATGTCCTTAACCCATAGGGGCGGGTTCGGGTCATCACAGAGTGGTATCAGAGCACGAGTTAATAACTCACACACTCGTCCAGAAAGAGCAATAAGCGTCTACATGAGATCTAGGATGCATTCATGTGATAAATATGAACTTTGGAAGCATCAAGAACACGCTTAAGTGTTTTGACTTGAGTAATTATGTGCTATAATTCGTAAATTGCTTGCATGGTAAACCTTTGGAATACGTATGCTCTCTGGTATATGCATACTTGTGAATCTTTGTATAAGGTATAATGCTATGTGTGGTATAAATGAATGATTGCCTAAATTCTTCTTGAACATAATTGTGGTATCTTTAGCGGAGGCCCTCGCCCAGGGGACATAATACTGTGGCTTATTGTAGACGCGCCAGTGGGCTCCCATCTAACAGTTCGGACTCGATTTGTGTCACGGTTCTTAATCTAAACCAAAGAGTCCAAATCCGGCAAATCATTTTGAAGAAAAACAGATTTTTGAAAAGTAGTGCCAAACATGGACTGCTTTGCCAGATACAGAGTCGCCATCTAAATATTTTAAAATGGGAAATTTAGGAAACCCTGACTCGGTGCCGAAGGCCACGTGTCCGTCATCACCAAAGTGGCTTGGCTCGGGAGCTTAGGTACGATTGGGGAAGGTCAGCTATGAGCACCCCCTTTCGCCCGGTCCGATGACCGGCCTCTACTAACCGTGATATCCGATTTTGAAAACATTACATGCTCTTATTCCAATTATTAGCCTAGAATTACTATGTTATGCGCACGGCAAACAAGTATAGACTAGATTGCCTAATTTGGAAATAAACATTGCATATCCGTTTGTTTTGAAAACGCTTTGGAATTTGCTACTCGCAAGTAGGCTAAAACACGGATTTCAATGAGTTTTCCAACTCAAACAACCCAACCTCCACCCACAGGCATTCAAACAGTTTATCTCACATAAGCACTTAGCCGCATGGTAAGCATACTGTCATGGCAACATTCACACACATGCAAGGATGCTAAAGCATAAAAGCTCACCTAGTACTCCAAGCCAAAACAGAAGCTCATTAGAAATCCATGTATGGACCTAAGCATACTGAAATGTCTAATGCAACACATGGAAAGATGTAATCTAGGCAGGCTCGGCTATCCTAATCATGACATGTGAAGTGCTACAAGTAACACGTATTCAATTTGGAAATTGAAATACAATGCAGTTTGTATGATGTACCGAGCCCGGTGCATGTAAACAAATGCATGGATGCACGCATGCGTTGCATAAGGTATGCTAAAATAAATATGCCCTAATCTACCATCATAAGCAGGTAAATAAAAGGGAAGAAAGAAGTGGGGGTTGGAAGACATACACCGCACTCACCCACACTTATTACAAATTTGCCCTCACTCGGAGGGACCAAATAAATAATATAGTCCAAGAAAAATAAACGAATAAATTATTGCAAGACCTCTAATCTAATTAAATTAAATGCAAAGAAGAGATGGCCACAGCCTCCGCCTCGGGATGCACGAATGATGTATGCTTCAGCCCGACTTGCCCAGAAACCCGCACCATGCCACTGCTGCCTCTGTTTTACTGCCTTTTCTTCTCTGAAAACCGTCAAAGTCCCAAAGAACCTTTTATGAGCATTGCAGAACATCATCGGCTGGGAGGGATGGCCACCGGCCGCGTACAATATCCATCGGCTCGAGATAAAGCTATCAGCACTGAATAAGTGGCCGATCGGCACTGAATGTTGCCGGTCGGCAGAAACTTCCTGCAGAAGACAGTTTTGACAGCAACAGGGGACAGACAGTGCATGGCATGAAATTTCAAGCAAATGTGTGCATGGACACACTCTCTATCATGTGTTAGACTCAAGGGAGCATGGCCCTCGACCCCCGGGGCCATCAATCACGCATTTCAATGCATGATGGCCCAAAAGCCAAGTTAGCAACTTGATTTCAAATGTCATGCAAACCAAACAAACACATAAAACCCAACCTCTATCACTTGATCAAGAGGCAAGGCACGCATGCCAATGCAATGCAACCTAGGCATGTGATCTAGTATGCAACATGGGCATGCAAATGAACAATGTATGCTAGGCGCGCAACCTAAACATGTAAACGAACATGGCATGCAACAACATACAACGATGGACTTAAACTAACATGGATAGCTTGCAAGCATGCCAAAATCAGCGGCCATTAAATGAAATGAGGTAACCAAAATGCACACAAACATGTCCAATGCATGGATCTATCCTAAGATACAACATGCAACTCTAACAAGGCATGGCAAATGATGAAACATAACATATAATGGTGCATGTTTCAGATCTGAAATGGCATGCCAAATGACTCCAAAATGACTCCAAAGCATGCAAACATTTATGTAATGCATTGTTAAGGACTTAAGCACTAAAGCTAGTGAGATGCAATACACTATAAGCATGCAAAGCGATGCTCGAATGAAGAAGACAGCCACAAACAGTCCTCATGCAGCCCAAAATAATGCTAAAACATGTATGAAATGTAGCCAAAATAAGCTAGCATGCTTGGCTAAATTAGCATGCGATTTTGACTAGCTAGCATGATTTACATGGCAAGTGTATGATGCAAAGCCCAAACAGGAAAAGTCCCTTCTACAACACTGATGAGGGACCAAAAATATGACTACTCACAGTAGATGACAGCCCCCAAATCAATATGAAAACATGCTAAAAATGCCATGCAAGAACTAGGATAACAAAAGGCTATAACATGAGGTACACCAAACATTCATCAAACAAGCAAAGACCCTTAATGAAATATGTCCAGGGGGTCAAAATATGACCCCTTCCAGTTCTGATGATGGCCCAAAAACAGAAGCAAGATAGGCTAACAAAGCATGCAAAATTACGGTAAATAGAAGAGATCATGAAGCAAGTGAAAGATAGGGGTCCCAAACAGGGTTGAGCCCTTCTTCAATGTTGAAGAAGGGCTCAAAATGAGCCTACTTTCATTTTACATTATGCTCAAAAACAGATCACACATAGGCTAGAAATTGCATGCAAAAATGTGGCATATCAAGGAGTATTGAAGCAAGTGCACTATGGAGGGCTCAAACAGGGTTGAGCCCTTAAACAAACATGAAGAATGGCTTAAAAGAGTGCCCATTTCAGTTAGGGTCGGAGCCCAAAATAGTAAGCAAATAGGGTAGAAAAATGTGACAAGAATGTGCAACAAAAGAGGGAAAATGATCTCACCCTTGAAGACTACCCTTTTGGTTGCTTCTTGGCTTGAGTTGCAGCACCTTTGGCCTCTGAAAAACTTCTCCAAGCTGCTGTGATGGAGTAGTGGTGGTGGTGCTATGGATTGGTGAAGAAATGGCCCAAGAACAAGGGTGTTTGATGGTTGAATGGGAGAGATATAGTGAGAGGTGAAGGGTTGTGTGTATGTATATCAGATATATATGGTATATCTCTGGTTTTTTGCTTAAAACATCCAACCCTCAACAATGGAGGTGGAGTGCTCCTTAAATAGGCAAAGGTAAAGGTTCTTGGCTTCTCCAAGAAGCCAAATGAAAGGGGCAAAGGGTGCAAAGGGTTTGTGGATTCTAGAGGAAGCTAAAACAGCTGGCCAAGCTTCTCCAAGGGTTCAACCTTTTAGAGGGAAAAAAGGGGTCAAAAGGTGTAAAAGGGTCACACATGTGCATGGGGGGTCGGGTCTGTGCATCCCAGCTGGCACAGCTGGCATGCAGCAAGCCTGGAGGGTGCAAAGGGTGCAAACCGGACAGAAAATGACGTCGTCGGCCAAAATAAAGTGTCGGTCGGCACTATTTTCTTCCGGTCGGCAAAATAGATTGCCGATAGATGATTTCAAGGTCAAAAAACTGCCGTGGGTATACAAATTGAAGCCCCGGAAGTTATCTTTCCAATGGCGCAAACCTTGCATCAAAATTCCTTCTGTGCAAAAAGTTATGCCCTTTTTGGTGAAGCCGCGCAGACTCGATCCAAACGGGATGATGCCCAGCTTCAACCAATCATATCTCCTCCACCCGGACTTGGCTTTGGGAGATTCTTGAGTACAAAGTGAAGCCCCGAAAGTCTTCTTTCCAACGATGGTGGCCTCATAGCTTAACTCCAAGTATGCAATTGAATAAGCCCGATTCAGCGAGGGCTGCTCGATTCTCTCCTACCCGGATTCATGCCGAATTTCTTCTCCAACCTATTTTCTCCCCTCCTCTCCTCTTTTCTTCAACTCCAAACCCCTAAACAAAGTGTTTTGATGGGTTTGCCTCTCTCCTTGCCGAAGAAATTGAACCTTTGCCCTGCACATCTCTCAACACCGAGCAAACCATCAGTAGTACCCAAGTCTTGTGGGCGGTCAAAAATGGGGTGTCTACACTTATGGTCATGAGGCCCTAGCCTGGGGGAAATAATACCGTGGCCTATATATGAGATATGTTGATATGCTTGACCAACATGATATGTCACGCTAAAGGAAGTACCATACATGATTCAAATATGAGGTATGAATCGTTACACTAATGTGTACAGCAAGTTTGTTTTGTTATTATGCACATACATGAATATATGAATCATGAAAAGTTGTTTATGTGCATTCAATTGTGCCTACGGGTGTCTATGTGAAATATGAACATGATTTGAGTATATAATTACTTAGTAAATGTTCAGCATGCGATATCTGATAAGTATGCAATTATCTGTTACGTATGTGATTAATTGCGTACGATGTGTGAAATGAGAATATAAAGACGTGCCTATGTACGAATGTGATTATGTGTTTATTTTTGTATTGGACACCCCCGTATTTGGCAAAGCTTAATAAGAGATTGTGTAGGCTATGGATTGAGTTAGGGCATACGAGCTGGAAGGCTCTTCCACAGCCCGACTTGATAGACTGGAAAGAATGGTACAGGAAATGATAGAGATCTTAAGACAGTAACGTCAGTTGCCGCTATGGCAAGAACTTTTGTCACCATCAATGTAAGAAACACCAAAGAGTTTGTTATCGTGCTTCTGAGGCTTGTTATAGGTGTAGTAAAATGGACCATACGGTAAGGAATTGTTCCCGAACTGAGCAAATCTAAATAAATGTTCTGCCTCAGCTAGATTCGTACCAGTGGTAGGAATTGCTACTCAGGATGGAATAATCACACTCATCCCAGAAAGCACTCAGAATGTTGTAACCATTATCCCAGGTATCTATATTGTTTACAAATGAATGCTTATGTGCTGATTGGTTCTGAATTAGTACATGTGTACATCTTTGCTTGGGATATTATTTGATTCGAGTCGGCATGTCCTTCGTATCTGTTGCATGTGTATTTAGATGGGTTGGACCCACAAGATCGAGATCGTATTCATTGAATGTATATGCTCCATTTGGGGAAATTTGTAAAATGTGTATTGGGGTATCGATTAACACTGCATATGCACATGTACATCTGAACCTATGCTTAGGGTGAGTTGTTATATTACTGTTTCAATGACTAAACCACTAGAATTATGATTCTGTAATCGTGTGACCGAGTTGAGCACCCTAAATGATGTGACTATACAGGGCTCGACTCATAAACCTATGCTTTTGTGACTAATTTGGAACTTTTGCGTAACAATCCTATACTATGTGTACCCGAGGAACTCTGTATAATGTATTACTGTGCACCATGGTCTTGTATATAAGGCTTATTTGGGAACTGCTATACTGATTATGATACGTACCTCCTAATATGAACACTTGCATATTTATGTAACTATACCTGAACTTATGTGGACAATACCGTATTGCACATGATTTGAGACACTTTGATATGAGCAGTTGTGATGAATGATTCTGATATGACCTTGAGAACTGATAAACTTAGGGCAGTTGTGAAACTATCAGCCATGTGCCTAAACAAACGAAGTGAGCCTTACAGAACCGAATGTACCATATTTGAGAAAACCTCTATCTGACTCGATCCAATAGAACCTTTGTCTGATTTGACTCGATAGAATGCTCATTGGATATAATTTGATGGGACCTTTGTTTGATTTAATCTGACAAGACCTTTGCTTGGATTGATTGATAAGAACCTCTATCTGAGTTGATTTTGTAAAAAGGGGTTAAGAATTGTCTATAAATGAATGGCCGGATTATTATTGGCAGGAAAATTGATGGACCCAAAACTTGAATTTTGGAGTACTTGACTTATTTGAAAGACCTTTTGTGGGCTATCAACAGATTGATCTACCTATGAACACCATTGAGAACCAACCTTCAACTATTGAGGACATATGTGTTATAGATGAACTGAATTGTGCAAATCCAGTGATTGGGTGTCTTAAGGAACAACGCGTGTGTGTTATCATGTTCTTGCTTGTTTGACGCTACGGAAACCGATGACAATAGATTGATTTGATTGTGAACCGTACTGAATATTTATCCTTGACTCATCAGAATATGTTTCATGTGTTTGCTTCAGTGTTATCGGATTTCGGGAAATCAGGTTATAGTAAGTGGTATTGTGTCTGTTTTGATGACATTCTTGAGACGTCCTTTCGTGCTAGGGGACGTTAAGCCTATGTAGCACCTTTGATTGAGATACCTTTTGCCATCGACGGTTTCGTACGGGTGGGTTTGACTAATCGATCTCAAGTCGGCCATCGACGGTCGTGAACGGGTGTGCTTGATTTCGAGACGATTATTCCTTTGTTTTGTCCGGAATGTCATCCTTTGGTGTTATGCAGATGTTATAGACATCAAAGAAGCTTTGAGAAATCCTGATTATCCGTAAGTGTGCGAATTCAGTACGCCTTATGAATACTTGCCCAATGCCATTATATTCTATAATTCGGGCCTTAAGGATGTGTAAATTGTGCTTAACATGTGATTGACCCCTTTGATACTGCCTTTGCCATTATGAAGGTTTATATACGAATTGGCTTATGCTTTTGATGACTATCAGATAATATGGAAAGACTCGATAGAACAGGGAATTAAATATTGAACTGAATTGCGAACTGTAAACTGTTGAATGAGTTGAGAACACGTGTATTATGTCAGAAATTGCCTGCTTCGATGTTATTGTACTTTACAATCCGTATTATGGGGATGTCTGGACTATGTGTATTGTGTGGGTAATTACCTCAATGTTACCTTTGTTGATTCGGGAATCAGTATCTGGATCCACCTTATATTCCTGAAGACTTTTGATTGACCTTGGATAATTGTGATGAGTCGCTGGACTAAATGCCGAATCAAATTGTGAATTGTGGAATTATTGAGAAATGAATTGAACTTTTATGACAAGGAATAGACCGAACTTCTGTAATAAAGTTAGCCGACATTGAAATAAATATGTTGGTGACCTACCTTGAAAAGGGCAATTGGTGAATGTGTCTAAATATTTTCGGTGCCAACAGGTCGAAGTTGAATTTTAGTTAGTGGCGGGACTACATCAACCTCTCTCTATTTTGGAATGGAAATAGGAATATGTGGCTACGAATTTCATTGTGGGGCTACCTTGAGCACCCAAGGTATAAGTTATGTTTGGACTATTGTAGGTAGATCTCCCTATAAAATTTTGTATGATGCTTGTAGACTAGCCACTGTTTACATCGATAAGATTGCTCGTTTGCATGGGGTCCCAGTATCTATTGTTTAGACAGAAATTCTAAAATGTGTTTGAATTCTAAAAAGCCTTCAAGAGGCAATGGGGGCTCAGCTTCTGTTCTGTTATGTTACCCAGATCCGGAGGTTTCTCTATGGAACTGGTTATTTGTAACCTCACATGTATATGTTTTGTTTGGTTCCATTCTGTTCTGTTCTGTTAATGCTAATGGATGTATCACGTAAACTTAATCATGACTTATGATTTCTGTATATGATCTGGACAAATTATGAATTTGATATGAAACTGAATTATGATTCGGTGCTGTTTTCCATCCGCAATTGATGTATGATCAGAAAGAACTTTTTAGATTTTTGGGAAGAATGCTCCAAAGATATGCATTAGATTTTTCAGGGGAGTAGGAAAGATCTATCCATCGTTGACAAACTTTTCTTGCAATAACAGCTCACACTCTAGTTTTGGCATGGCACTATGCAAGCCTTGTATGGCGGAAAAAGGTAAGTCTCTGACTAATTGAGAATAGAGCGTTGCATGATTTTGAGACTAAGTGAATGACTATTAAGAAGGATTGGAACCGTTGAATGAAAAGTGCTCCGAATTGTTTCGACTAAAGGTAAAATAAGTTTGGAGGACCAAACTTCCTAAAGGGTGGGAAGACTGTAACACCCCTGTTCTGTATTATGTTAATTGGTCCCTAATATGAGCATGATTATGTGTTTAGCATGATTTCATGTGTCATTATGTGAATATATGTGATTTTGAAGTTCTATCTATTCACCGTAGGAATATCTGTTTGAATAATCTGCTTTGGAAATTAAATTGAGGGCCATATCGGCCACAGAACCCGAAATTGATTACGCCATTGTGATTAGCGTAATTTTTAGAGCCTACGGTGAAATTTAATTAAAAATTGATTCGGGTCAGATTAAATTGATTTATTAAATGGCATTGTGCTCAAATTGTTTAATATTATTATATTGACTTAGTGGGACTTAATGTATATGAGCACTACACCTCATTTCTCTCCCTTAGCTTATTTTGGTTGATTCTTAGACTCAATTTGAGAGAGAGCCGACCATAGAGAAGGAGAAAGAGGGATTGTGCAATTTTGATCTTGAAACTTGGAGATTTGAAGTCTAATTCAAGATTTGATCATAGATTGTGAGAATCAAGCTCCTAGGTGAGTGATTCTTGGATTATAATTGTAATTTTGTGTGTGTTCAAGCTATTTTGGTGATCAAGAACAAGATTGAAATGAAATTGAGTGGTATTTGTTGAATTGAAGCTTAATATGTGCATGCATGTAAGAATTACTTTGAAAATTGTATGTTTGAGCACAAAGGTGTATAATCCATGTGAAAGGTTAAAGGAAACTCATGTTTTGATCACCATTTGTATTGTCTAAGTTGAGAATGTGGCTAACTCATCACATGCATGTACAAATTATGTGAAAGGGGGCTAGAATGCATGAATTTGTATGTTGTTAATGAGTTTGATGGGAGATTGGGGCATGCATGTGACTTATTTGTGAAATTGAGCCTCATTGGGTTGTGATTTGGGGTCTGTACCATGTTAGCATGATTATATTGGAGATTTGAGCCATTGCATGCAAATAATGTGGCTGGAAAATCAATTTGGAGCTCAAGAACACAACCTGGAATTTCCAGAATTTTGACGTCCGCTCGAGCGGGGGAAGTGCCGCTCGAGCGGAGAAATCGAGCTCCCAGCATTTTTGACAGACATGGTTCCTGCTCGAGCGGGGAAGTTGACGCTCGAGCGGGGAGCTACGTAGACAGACAGTCCGCTCAAGCGGGAGAGTTCACGCTCGAGCGGGAATTTGAGGTAACCAGCACTTTTGCAGGCTTAAGGGTCCGCTCGAGCGGGTAAGTCCACGCTCGAGCGGGGACCCTATTTTCTGAAATTCTAAAAATGTATTCTGTGTTCTGTTTTCCGTTCTCTTTCACTTGTAAGCACTCTTAGGCATACTTTGAGCATGGTAAATGAGTTAATGAGATAAGAATAAAGCCTAAAGCGGAGTATGTGAATTAAGGAACGGATCGAACTGTTAGTGACCCTTTTGTGTTCATGAACTGTGCAGGGTCAAGCTCCAAGGCAAATCCACAAGCCGATCACTGTGAGTAATATCAATATTTGAAAGCTTGTAAATGTCCGATTGTTTATTCCCTTATATGCTTTATGATTTGCTAATTGGGATTGTGGTCAAAAGTCTAGCATGAAAAAATGAATAGACCGAAGGTCGTTTTGATAAACGTAAATGGACCTAAGGTCGTTTTGATACAAATGATTGGACCTAAGGTCATTTTGATAAACATAAATGGACCTAAGGTCGCTTTGATACAAATGAATGGACTAAGGTCGTTTTGACATAAATGAATGGGCCAAAGGCCGTTTTGACATATATGAATGGACCTAACGTCGTTTTGACATAAATGAATGGGCCAAAGGCCGTTTTGACATAAATGAAAGGGCCGAAAGGCCGTTTTGACATAAATGAATGGGCCGAAGGCCGTTTTGACATATATGAATGGACCTAAGGTCGTTTTGACACGAATGAGTGGGCCGGAGGCCGTTTTGACATAAATGAATGGGCCGGAGGCCGTTTTGACATAAATGAATGGGCCGAAGGCCGTTTTGACAGAAATGAATGGGCCGAAGGCCGTTTTGACATAAACGAATGGGCCGAAGGCTGTTTTGACATAAACGAATGGGCTGAAGGCCGTTTTGACATAAATGAATGGGCCGAAGGCTGTTTAACATAAATGAATGCGCCAAAGGCCGTTTTGACATGAATGGAAATCTAAATGGGCCAAAGGCCAGAATGTTTGGAATGACAGTCACTTGATTTCAATTTCGTGTAGTTATACATATCTATTAAATAGAAATATGAATTGGGCTCAAGGCCGTTCGGAACATGTTGTTCTACATTGTTAAGTAATTTCTGTATTTGATATTATTCACTGGGCTATCGCTCACGCTCAATCATGTGGTTGTAGGTGAGCCGAGAGAAGTCCAAACCCAGCCCCAGTGAAGTCTGCCAGGAACAACATGAGTTTTGGAGAGTCAGCCTTGTGTCTCACGCACGAGACCCATCCTTGCCATTTTGTTATCTATTTATATTTTGTCTTGTTGGCAAGGACTTTGTGTATATCTGTATATAGTTTTGATATGGGTTGACTTAGTTTGGATGATCCTGTCTGTAAAGAATTTTATGATATTGTACTTTTGATGTGGGTTATTAACGTATATGAGTATGGTTTGTTTTGATGTGCATATAAGCACGGCTCTATGGACAAAGTTTTAAATTTTTGCTTCCGTTTGGCCCCTTTACTCTGATGAGGTATGTCTGTTTTGGTTTGAGGCCGTAGGTAATCCCAGGATTACTGGCCGGTTATGTCCTTAACCCATAGGGGCGGGTTCGGGTCATGACAGCGCGCGAGGGCGCGAACTGTAGTTCTAGCTACTACAGTTCAGACTTCTGTCACGATTCTGAATCTAATCTCACAAAGTGCAATGTAAGACTGATAAATCACCAAACAGTCCAGATCTGGCAAATCATTTTGGAAAATCGATTTTAATCAAAAAGCGCCAAACATGGACTACTTTGCCAGATTTCAGAGTCGCCACTAAATATTTTATTTTGGAAAATTTAGGAAACCCTGACTCGTGCCTAAGGTGTCATGGCCCGAACCTGCCCCCATGGGTTAAGGGCATAACCGGCCAGTAATCCTGAGATTACCTACGGCCTCAAACCAAATTAGACGTAACTCATCAACATATATGGTAGCCAGTCTATAAGCATTAAATGTAGTTCTAACTGGTAGAAAATGTCCAGATTTAGTCAGTCTATCAACTATAACCCAAATAGAATCTGTACCTCGAGAAGTCCGAGGTAGGGCAACAACGAAATCCATAGTCACATGCTCCCACTTCCATTTAGGAATAGGGAGAGGTTGAAGTAGACCGCCTGGTTTCTGATGTTCAGCTTTAACTTGCTGACATTGAAGACATTTGGACACATATTCTGCAATCTCTTTCTTCATTTTAGGCCACCAATATGTTTGTTTCAGATCCCGATACATTTTATTGTTACCCGGATGCATAGCAAACGCTGATTTATGGGCTTCATCTAAAACCCTCTTCTTTAGTTCTGGAATATCTAGGATACACATTTTGTTTCAAAATCTCAACACTTCATTTTCAAAGCTAAACTCTGCTTTAGGACTTGTCTCAAATTCATCAATCATTTTCTTGAGGAATTCATCCTCTTTCTGTTTCTATTTAATTTCATCAATGATTGCTGGCTCGGCTATAATAGCGGCTATCAACCTGCGCTGTTCACTCAATAACACTTCAATTTCAGACTTCTCAAAATCATGCAGGATTTCCTTCTGTTCGGTAAGCAAACAAGCCATACTCCTCGTTGATTTTCTACTCAAGGCATCGGCAACTGTATTAGCTTTCCCGGGATGATACTGAATCTCAAGATCATAGTCCTTTATCAGTTCCAACCACCCCGTCTGTCGCATATTCAACTCCTTCTGCGTAAAGAAGTATTTCATGCTTTTGTGATCTGTGTAGGCTTCACACTTTTCCCCATACAAATAATGCCACCAGATTTTCAATGCAAAAACAACTGCAGCCAATTCTAAATCATGTGTTGGGTAGTTTTTCTCGTGTGGTCTCAACTGTCAGGAGGCGTAAGTAATAACCTTCCCGTTCTGCATTAATACACAACCCAAACCTTTATAAGACACATCACTGAAAATTACAAAATTTTCCGTACCTGTGGGCAATGTCAATACTGGTGCAGTGGTCAGTCTCGTTTTCAGTTCATGAAAGGCAGCTTCTCTTTCGTCATTCCATTCAAATGATTGCCCCTTGCGTGTCAATTGGGTAAGAGGTACAGCTATCTTTGAAAAGTTCTTCACAAACCTTTTGTAATACCCGGCTAAGCCCATAAAACTACGGACCTCTGTTACATTTGTCGGTGTAGGCCAATTCACAATTGCCTCTATTTTTTGTGGGTCCATTGAAATCCCTTCCTTGTTGATAACATGCCCTAAGAAAACAACTTCATCCAACCAAAACTCACATTTCTTTATTTTAGCAAATAATTTCCGCTCCCTAAGTATTTGCAGGACAGTTCTCAAATGATGTTCATGTTCAAGTCTATCTTTAGAATATATCAAAATTTCACCAATAAAAACCACAACAAATTCGTCAAGGTAGGTTTTAAAAATTCGGTTCATTAAGTCCATAAATGCTGCCGGAGCATTAGTCAGTCCAAATGGCATAACAAGAAACTCAAAATGTCCATACCTTGTTCTCAATGCGGTTTTCTCAACATCTTTTGCCTTTACTTTCAATTGATGATACCTAGATCTCAAATCGATCTTGGAAAACACCTGTGATCCCTGCAACTGGTCAAATAAGTCATCAATACGGGGTAGGAGATATTTGTTCTTTATTGTTACCTTGTTCAATTCCCGGTAATCAATACACAAACGCAAGGTTCCATCCTTCTTTTTCACAAACAACACTGGTGCACCCCAAGGTGATGTGCTAGGTCAGATAAACCCCTTGTCAAGCAGGTCTTGCAACTGTTCTTTCAATTTTTTCATTTTGGCAATAGCCATTTTGTAGGGAGTTTTAGAAATAGGCTGGGTGCCTGGCATAATCTCGATTGTAAACTCTATCTCCCTGTCTACCAATTCCCCTGGTAGTTCATTTGGAAACACATCTGGAAATTCTCTAACATTAGGGATATTATTCAATTCAACATCTACAGATTGTTCAGTCAACACATAACACAAATAACCCTGGCATCCTTTCCTGATCAGTTTACATGCCTTCATTATAGATATCAAATAAGGTGGAGGCACTACCCCATTACCCACAAACAAAATTTCTTCTTGTTCTAGTGGTCTAAACACAACCCGTTTTGTCACACAATCAATGATGGCACAATGATTAGTTAACCAATCCATACCCAGAATTATATCAAAGTGCCTAAAGTTTAAGGGCAACAAATCCACATATAGAATGGCATTCCCAACTCGCATGTCACAAAAACGATATACAGATTCACACAACACATATTCCCCGGATGGAGCAGACACACAAAGCAGATATGTCAATAATTCTAGAGGTCTACTCAGTCTAGATTCAAATGCACATGTCACAAAAGAGTGTGTGGATCCGAAGACAATTAATACAAAAGCATCCTGATTACATATAGAAATAGTACCTGAGATAACTGCGTTGGCATTCCATGTATCGCCCGGAGCAAGCGCAAAACCTCTTCCTTGTCTCACGGTATCCTTGGTGGTAGCAGATCTCATAGTATTTCCTGGCTTCGGGATTGATGCAGTGGAACTTGCAGCTATCTTGCCACTATTCTGGTTACAATCTTTAGCCATATCCCCATATTTACCACATTTAAAACAGGCTCCTGACGCAGGGTAACAAACTCCACAGTGCCTTTTGCTACAGATATTGCACATGGGAGATGTGTCTCGAGAAGAATTCGAATTATTTGAGGAGTCCGTATTTTGCTTTTTCAAAAATTTCTTCTTCGAGAAGAAGCCTTGTGATAACCCTGTTTCGTATTTAGCGAATTGGCCCTTATTATGAATGTGATTATGTGTTTGATATGATTTTGTGTGCCATTATGTGAAAATATGTGGTTTTGAATTTCTATATGTTCACCGTAGGAATATCTGTTTGATTATCTGCTTTGGGAATCAAATTGAAGGCCCTATCGGCCATCGAAACCAAAATTGATTACATGTCACGCACCAAACTCGCCCCTAACAGTTTGGGCATGACCTATTCGGAAATGGGCATTGAACCTGCTATAAATAATGTATGGGGCCTGAATGGAAGCGTTTGGTATCCTACAATGGCATAAAATATATATATATATATATATATATATATATCCATTGAGCGACTACTATCATGCCAGGATCACACACAGTACCTCCAGTAAATAAACATGCATAGAACATGTGTCTGAGAATTAGTTACATACGTAAACATTTACAGATCCGACATAGAGATTGGGCATAAAGCAAAACATTCGATACAATCCAACCCTAGCCAGTAATTAGAGTACAGGCTAAACAAAAATCTTGCAAAACTTCCTAGATATGCATGGGCTTCTCCAAGTGCCTGGTCATACTTAGGTTGGCAAAAGACGGATGAGTATCGGGGTTAAGACTGGCCTCCCGGTTGGTTACCTAAAGAATTAGAAAAAATACAATGTAAGCCAAGCTCTGCGAATAATAGTATTTAACAGTTCAACGTGCAATTTAAATTATAATACATAACAATTCATGTATAAATGCAGAATCCCTATGATTAATCTGATGTTGTGTTACTTTCAGAACGGCCTTAGGCTCATATATAACAGTACGGCCTATCGGCCCGGAAATAACAGGACGGCCTATCGGCCAAGAAGTAACAGAACGGCCTATCGGCCCAGAAATAACAGAACAGCCTATCGGCCCAAAAATAACAGAACGTCCTATCGGCCCAGAAATATCAGATATACGTAAATTCCTTCAACGTTTACATTTCCACCGCGTTCCAATCAATATACATGTTAATGTAATAACTTACGGGAAACAGAACGTTAATAACATTAGGTATTACCGATAAATAAATGTACATTCATTGTACTATTACTCACAGTATTGAGGCAGAGCGCTTGTTTCCCCCGAAGCGTGCCCTACACACATGCAAGATTACAAATTAGTTATCTTTTCTTTATTAAATCGTTTCCTGACTCACTTTACTTCGACTGAATTTGCAGACATCAAAATAATATCAAATACAAGTTCCGACAATATTAGAGGGTCCAGCACGCAAAACGGAGCATCCCATATTTTTCAGCTTGGGCCACACGTGCGGCTGTGAGCCCCACACATGCGGTAATACTCCTGCACGTGGGGTAGTGATGCCCCGTACGTGCTGTTTAGACAGTGGTCAAAGCCCAAAATTGCACCATTTCCCGCACGTGTGGCAGTGACTCCTGCACGTGCGGCGATTCTGCAAATTTTTGTCCGAAATTCATAAAAAATCCAATTTTTTGGTGGCATCACCAAGGTCCAAAATAGATCTTTTAAGTGCTAAAACATGATAAAAAATCATGTAATTAAGAGGTACAGCATATGATGCTCTAAATGTAAACCAAATTTTATTCCATAGCCAAAATCATAGCTCAATTCATGAGATTCTAACTTCCTAAATGCATCAACCTATGCACTCATGTAACCATGGAGATGGGTTCAAGTTTGATAGTTGGGGAAGAAAATAAGATAATATTCTTACAAGATACCTCACTAGATGGTCCAACACAATACCAAATTGCTTCAATACAAGACATACAATTCAATTACTCATCTAGCATAATACTATAGAGGAATTCCTCCTCTACTCAAAGAGAGGAGTGAAAGAGAAGTGATTAAACATACCTTGAATCAAGTTTCCTACAACCTCCTAAATTCTCCCAATTCTCTCCTTGAAGAACCCTTTTCAACCCTCTCCCTTAAGATGTTTTTGGTTTAGAACTCCAAGTCAATCACCAAGGGGACCATAGACATATATATATATATATATAAGTGAATGGGGACAAAAATCAATCGTTTAATCATCCCAAATTGAAATTTCATAGAAATGCTTACTGTTACCTAAAAATTATGCTGATCTCACATATAAAATTAATTTTGAATTATCAAGCCTCGAGGGCTCTCAATTTCTGATTCGAACACTTTAATTGTGATAGATACTTCCTTATTAAACAGATATGAACCATATTCATACGTCCTATTTAATTAAACCTCATTTCACACGACATTTCACAGTAAGTAATTAAATGCATAGAATAAAGGACTGAAAATATACCAGAAACAGATATGAGGGTTGGGTTATTACACTCTCGCCCCCCCCCCCCCTAAATAAGTTTGGTCCCTCAAACTTGTTTTACCTCAAGATCAGAATAGATGTAGATATCGGTGTTGCATCTCCTCCTGTTTTTCCCAAGTTGCTTCAGTTCCATAATGTTCTTGCTATTCAACTTTTACCATTGGGATCTCTCGATTTCGTAATTGCTTCACTCGTCGGTCCAGAATTTGAATTGGTTTTTCCTCATAAGTTAACTTGTCATCTAGCATAATTTGGTGATAGTCTATAACATGTGACGGGTCTGGAAGGTAGCCTCGACGCATAGAAACATAGAACACATTGTGGACTTGACTCATGTTTGGTGGAAGGGCAACTCGATAAGCTACCGAACCCACTTTTTGCAGAATTTTGAGGGGACCAACATATCGGGGTGTTAACTTACCCCTTTCCCAAATCTCGGATGCCCTTTCATTGGGGTGACTTTCATGAACACATGACTATCTACTTCAAATTCCAGATTCCTTTGTCGGTTATCCGCATAACTCTTCGGTCTGCTTTGAGCCGTTTTCAATCTTTCCCGGATAATTTTAACCTTTTCAGTGGTCAACTGCACAATTTCAGGCCCTAGCAATGATCGATCCCTAACTTCGGCCCAACACACGGGGGAAAGACACGGTCTTCCATATAGGGCTTCATAAGGTGCCATCTCAATACTCGAATGGTAACTATTGTTGTACGTAAATTCTACTAATGGTAGATGGGTTTCCCAACTTTCTTGAAAATCCAGCACACACATTCGGAGCATATCTTCTAGAGTTTGTATCATTCTCTTGGATTGACCATCGGTTTGGGGGTGAAAAGCTGTTCTGAACTTGAGTTCTGTACCCATAGCTTCCTGTAAACTTTGCCAGAATCTTGAAACAAACTTGGGATCTCTATCCGACACAATTGAAATCGAAACACCATGAAGCCTCACAATTTCATTCACGTAAAGTACTGCGAGTTTATATACATTATACTGAGTCTTCACTGGTAAGAAATGAGCTGACTTAGTTAATCGGTCCACAATGACCCATATAGAATTCATACCCCGAGGAGTTCGTGGTAACCCCATAACAAAATCCATGGTCAAATGTTCCCACTTCCATTTCGGGATCGGAAAAGGTTGCAACAGTCCTGCTGGTCTCTGATGTTCTGCCTTTACTTGCTGACACTGTAGACATTTAGAAACGAATTCTGCGATCTCCTTTTTCATACCTGGCCACCAGAAGTGTTGTTTCAAATCCCAGTACATTTTGGTACTTCCCGGATGCGTTGAAAATTTCGAGGCATGTGCTTCTTTCATTAGTCTTCGTTTAAGTTCCAACACATTAGGGACACATATTCTGTTTTGAAACTTGAGCATCGAATCCACTAAACTGAACCCCGGTTTTGGTTTTGTCTCCAATTCATCACATACTTTCCGTAGAGTTTCATCTTCCATTTGACAAAGCTTGATCTCTTTAAGTAAGGTTGGTTGAGCCATCATCGCTGCTATTATGGCCTCCTGTCCACGTATCACAAGAACCACATCCATTTTATCTAATTCAATCATCAACTCCCCTTGCTTCGTAAATAGATTTGCCAAATCTCCCATATTTTTCCAACTAAGCGCATCTGCAACTGTGTTGGTTTTGCCTGGATGGTAATGAATCTGTAAATCATAGTCTTTAATCAGCTCTAACTAGCACCGTTGTCGCATATTCAACTCTTTCTGAGTAAAAAGATACTTTAGACTTTTGTAATTGGTATAAACTTCGCAAGTAGTACCATACAGATAATGCCACCATATCTTCAAAGCAAAAACTACTGCCGCTAACTCAAGATCATGTGTGGGATAATTCTTTTCATGGGGTTTCAACTGTCGAGAGGCATAAGCGATAACTCTTCCATTTTGCATAAGTACAGAACCAAGTCCTTTATGCGAAGTATCACTGTAGATTACAAATCCTTCGGTATCGGATGGTAAGACCAGAACTGGTGTTGTAGTCAACTTTGTTTTCAACTCTTGAAAGGCAAATTCCTGTTCTTCTGGCCATTCAAATGTAACTCCCTTTCGAGTCAATTGTGTAAGCGACATAGCAATTTTGGAAAAATCTTGAACAAACCTTCTGTAATAACCAGCTAATCCCATAAAACTACGTACCTCAGTTACATTGGTAGGAGTTGGCCAATTCACGATCGCCTCAACTTTGCGTGGGTCTATAGAGCCTCCATTCTTTGTTATTACATGCCCCAGAAATGCTACCTCATGTAGCCAGAATTCACATTTTTTCAGTTTTGCGTAAAGCTTCTTTTCTCGAAGTGTTTGAAGGATTATACGAAGATGATTCTCATGAGCCTCTACACTCTTTGAGTATATAAGGATATCATCATTAAAGACTGCCACAAACTCATCCAGATAAGGCTTAAAGACATGATTCATTAGATCCATAAATGCTGCCGGTGCGGTAATAACTCCAAAAGGCATGACCAGAAATTCATAATGACCGTACCGGGTTCGAAAAGTTGTCTTCTCCACATCATCAGCTTTAACCTTCAATTGATGGTATCCGGACCGTAGATCAATTTTAGAAAAGACCTGTGCCCCTTGTGACTGGTCGAATAAATCATTGATACGTGGTAAGGGGTACTTATTCTTGATTGTTATTTTGTTGAGTTCCCTATAATCAATACAGAGCCGGAGTGTTCCGTCCTTTTTCACAAACAAAACTGGCGCACCCCAAGGGGATACACTTAGATGAATGAATCCCTTATCAAGCAAATCCTATAACTGAAGCTTTAAATCTTTCATTTCAACTGGTGACATTCTATACGGGGTCTTAGAAATGGGTTGAGTCCCCGGTGCCACTTCAATTGTAAACTCAATTTCACGGTCTATCAACTGCCCTGGTAATTCTTCTGGAAAAACATCCGAAAATTCTCGGACAACTAAAATCACGTCAATGTCCCCATTCATCACTTGCCCCTCCAGAACACTGCATAAATACCCCTGACACCCTTTCTGAATTAATTTACAAGCCTTTGCTGCAGAAATTAAATAAGGTGGAGAAGTCACTTCCTGTCCCTGGAAAATAGCTTCTGGTTGACCTGGAGGGTGGAAACTGATTTGCTTGTTTAGACAATCTATAGTTGCACCATATTCACTCAACCAGTCCATGCCCAGAATAATGTCAAAATAGGCCAAGTCAAGAGGTAACAGATTGGCATATACCCGGATATTCTCAAGTTGGAGTTCACAAGCAAAATATACAGAAGCACAAATCATAGAGTCTCCCAAAGGTGAAGACACACATAACATATATGACAAATGTTCCTCGGATTTATCTAAATGTTGCGCAAATAATTTTGTCACAAAAGAAAGGGTAGAGCCAGAATCAAACAATACATGAGCAGAATATCCGTGAACCATAAAGTACTTGATACCACGGTTGCAGCATTCTGTACATCCCCCGAAACCAATGCAAATGCCCTGCCTTGCCTCGCAGTGTCTTTGTTGTTAGTAGGTTTTGCAACCGGCTTGGTGTTGACAATTGGTGCAGACCCCACTGAACTTGTAGCAACTTTGTTGTTATTTTGTTGATTTCCTTGAGGACAATCCTTTATTAGATGACCCGTTTTTCCACATCGAAAACAGGCGCCAGACAGGCAGTGACAAATCCCACGGTGCCTTCTTCCACATTCTGCACACAGGGGCTGAATCTTGGGTAGGAGTGGTTGTGCTGGAGGTTCCTGAATTTTGCTTCTTATTTGGCGGAGTGGCTGTGCCCTTTGACCACTGAGTATTCTGCCTCTTCCATTTCCATTCAAAAATTCGGTTCTAAGTAGCGAGGTTTCCTTCTGCTATAATAGCCCTTTCCAACACATCTACATAAGTGGGTAACTTCAACATGTTAACCTTGTCCAGTATAGCAGTCCGTAATCCCCCTTCAAATTTACGTGCCTTCTTATAATCTGTGTCCACCATGTGAGGTGCAAACCGTGCTAGTTCTGCAAATTGAGCTTCATATTCGGCAACAGTCTTGTTTCCTTGTCGAAGAGTCTCAAATTCGATCACCTTCTTGTCTCGTATACTTTGGGGAAAGTACTTATCATAAAATAACTCCAACAATCTGTCCCATGCTAATCCCGGATATGTAATTCTCGTAAGCATCCACCACCTTCGTGCCTCGTCTTCAAGAGTAAAGGCAGCAAGTTGCACCTTTTCAGCTTCAGTACAGGGGAAAACTTCAAACAACTTCTCAATTCCCAATACCCACGCTTCTGCTTTCATTGGTTCTATACCTCCTTTGAATGACGGCGGTTTCATCTTTTTAAACTCTTGGTAAGGGTAATGGTTCGGTCCTCAGCATGGAAATTTGTACTACAGGTGGAGGTACCGGTGGTGGTGGCGGTTGCTGTTGTGGCTGTTGTCGTTGTTGCCGTAGGGTTCTGCCATTTCCATAATCATTCTTTCCATCCTGTCCAACCTTGCAGACGTGGCATCCTCCGGATCTTCTGCTCTTGTTCTCACCATAATCTACACAACAATCAATTAGACACCATAGACATAGGTCAAAATTGTTAGCATTAGCAGAGTACGCTTAACATTGCCATCAATCTTTCATATACTTCTAGGATGTCATGCATGATACTTAAATCTTTTCTAGACACCCTAAAGCTCAATGGATCCATGTGTGAGATACCAACTCGTGCTCTGATACCACTTGTCACGCACCAGACTTGCCCCTAATAGTTTGGGCATGACCTATTCGGAAATGGGCATTGAACCTGCTATAAATAATGTGTGGGGCCTGAACGGAAGCATTTGGTATCCTACAATGGCATAAAAAAAAATGTATATATATATCCATTGAGCTACTACTATCATGCCAGGATCACACACAGTACCTCCAGTAAATAAACATGCACAGAACATGTGCCTGAGAATTAGTTACATACGTAAACATTTACAGATCCGGCCAAGTGATTGGGCATAAAGCAAAACAATGGATACAATCCAACCCTAGCCGGTAATTAGAGTACAGGCCAAACAAAAATCTTGCGAAACTTCTTAGATATGCATGGGCTTCTCCAAGTGCCTGGTCATACTTAGGTTGGCAAAAGACGGATGAGTATCAGGGTTAAAACTGACCTCCCGGTTGGTTATAGAATCAGACAAAATACAGAGTGAGCCAAGCTCAGCAAATAATAGTATTTAACAGTTCAATGTGCAATTTAAATTATAATACATAACAATGCATGTATAAATGCAGAATCCCTATGATTAATCGGATGTTGCGTTACTTTCAGAACGGCCTTAGGCTCAGATATAACAGTACGGCCTATCGGCTCGGAAATAACAGGACAGCCTATCGGCCCAGAAGTAAAAGAACGGCCTATCGGCCTAGAAATAACAGAACGGCCTATCAGCCCAGAAATATCAGATGTACATAAATTCCTTCAACGTTTACATTCCAACCGTTGTCCAATCAATATACATGTTAATGTAATAACTTACGAGAAATAGAACATTAATAACATTAGGCATTACTGGTAAATAAATGTACATTCATTGTACTATTACTCATAGTATTGAGGCAGAGCGCTTGTTTCTCCCGAAGCGTGCCCTACACACATGCAAGATTACAAATTAGTTCTCTTTTCTTTATTAAATCGTTTCCTGACTCACTTTACTTCGACTGAATTTACAGACATCAAAACAATATCAAATACAGGTTCTGACAATATTAGAGGGTCCAGCACACAAAACGGAGCATCCCATGTTTTTTAGCTTGGGCCGCACGTACGGCAGTGATGCCCCGCACGTGCGGTTTAGACAGTGGTCAAAGCCCAAAATTGCACCATTTCTCGAACGTGCGGCAGTGACTCCCGCACCTGCGGCGATTCTGCAAATTTTTGTCTGAAATTCATAAAAAATCCAAATTTTTGGTGGCATCACCAAGGTCCAAAATAGATCTTTTAAGTGCTAAAACATGATTCAAAAATCATGTAATTAAGAGGTACAACATATGATGCTTTAAATGTAAACGAAATTTCATTCCATAGCAAAAATCATAGCTCAATTCGTGAGATTCTAACTTCCTACACACATCAACATATACACTCATGTAACCATGGAGATGGCTTCAAGTTTGATAGTTAGGGAAGAAAATAAGATAATATTCCTACTAGATACCTCACTAGATGGTCCAACACAATACCAAATTGCTTCAATACAAGACATACAATTCAATTACTCATCTAGCATAATACTATAGAGGAATTCCTCCTCTATTCAAAGAGAGGAATAAAAGAGAAGTGATTAAACATACCTTGAATCAAGTTTCCTACAACCTCCTAAATTCTCCCAATTCTCTTCTTGAAGAACCCTTCTCAACCCTCTCCCTCAAGATGTTTTTGGTTTACAACTCCAAGTCAATCACCAAGGGGACCATAGATATATATATATATATATATATATATATATAGTGAATGGGGACAAAAATCAATCGTTTAATCATCCCAAATTGAAATTTCACATAAATGTTTATTATTACCTAAAAATTATGCTGATCTCACATATAAAATTAATTTTGAATTGTCAAGCCTCGAGGGCTCTCAATTTCTAATTCGAACACTTTAATTGTGACAGATATTTCCTTATTAAACAGATATGAACCATATTCATACGTCCTATTTAATTAAACCTCATTTCACACGACATTTCATAGTAAGTAATTAAGTGCACAGAATAAAGGACCGAAAATATACCAGAAACATATATGAGGGTCGGGTTATTACATTACGCCATTGTGATTAGCGTAATTTTTAGAGCCTACGTTGAAATTTAATTGGAAATTGATTCGGATCAGATTAAATTGATTTAATTAGTGAATTAGTGCTCTATTTTTTATGTATTAAAATAATATAACAAGAGGGGCTTTTATATGAGCACTACACACTCAATTCCTCTTCTTTAGCTTGACTTGGCTGATTTTGAACTCAAAGAGAGAGAGGGCCGGCTATAGAGAGAGAGAGAGAGAGAGGGAGAGAATTGTGTAATCTTGGCTCAAGGTTTGGGGAACTTGAAGATTAAACTCAAGAATTTGCTATAGTTTGGAAGATTAAGCCCCTAGGTGAGTATTTCATGGATTCTAGTTTGTAATTTTGTGTATTCAAGCTAGTTGGGTAATCAAGAGTAAATTTGACATGAATTGAGTTGGTTTTGTTGATTTTGAAGTCTTAGAACACATGCATGTAAGAAATTGCCATAAATTTCCATATTTGAGCACAATGTGTATGATCCATGTTGAATTTTTGGTTTCAATCCATATATTTGATCACCTCTTCACCAATTAAGTTGAGGATATTGTGTATATTTCACATGCAAGTGCAAATCATGGGAGTTTGAGTCTTGCATGTTTGAATCTAGTGTATTGGTGATGAGTTTGAGTTAATTTGAGACATGCATGTGATTAAATTGTGAAATTGAGCTTCATTGTGTTGTAATTTGGTGTTTATACCATGTTAGAATATGTATATGTGAAGTTTGAGCCAAAATCATGCATTTGGAACATTTGAACATCAAATTGAAGCTCAAGAACATGTTCTGGATTATCCATAATTTTGATGTCCGCTCGAGCGGGGAAACCGCCGCTTGAGCGTGAATTTCGTGCTGCCAGTATTTTTGCAGACCTAGATGTCCGCTCGAGCGGGGAGCTATGCAGACAGACCTTCAGCTCGAGTGCCAGACTTCACACTCGAGCGTAATTTTGATGCATCCAGCACTTTTGCAAATCTCATAGGTCCTCTCGAGCGGGGAAGTGCACGCTCGAGCGGGGGCCCTGTTTTCTGAAATTTTGAAAAGGCATTTTGAGTTTCGTTTTCCGTCCTCTTTTAGTTCTAAGTACTCTTAGGCATGCATTGAGCATTGTAATTGAGTTAAAGAGATAAGAATGAAGCCTAAAGAGGAAAATGTGAATTTAGAATAGATTGAATTGTTTGTGACCCTTTTGTGTTCATGGAATGTGTAGGATCGAGCTCCAGGGCAAACCAACCAACCGATCACTATGAGTAATATCTTAACAGAGATATCTGAAATATGTTGTTTTCCAATTGCTTACTTCTACGTAAGTTTTATAAGTTCATTGATTCGATTGGTGGATAATGTTTGCTATACCAAATGAGTGGGCCAAAGGCCAGTCTGATCTGAATAATAGAATGAACAGGCCGAAGGCCATTTTGACATGAATGAACGGGCCGGAGGTCGTTTTGACATGAATAGATGGGCTGGAGGCCGTTTTGACGTGAATGAATGGGCCGGAGGTTGTTCTGACGTGAATGAATGGACCGGAGGCTGTTTTGACGTGAATGAATGGGCTGGAGGCCGTTTTGACATGAATGAATGGGCCAGGGGCCGTTTCGACATGAGCGAATGAATGGGCCAGGGGCCGTTTTGATAGGAATGAATGAATGGGCCAAAGGCGATTTTGACATGAATGAATGGGCCAGAGGCCATTTTGACATGGATGAATAGACTGGAGGCCATTTCGACATAAATAAATGAATGGGCCAAAGGCCAGTTTGACACGAATAACAGTTTGACACGAATGATAATCTGACATGAAAAACAGTTTGACATGAAAGTATGAATGGGCCAAATGCCAGTTTGACCTGAATCATACGAATGAATTGGGCCCGAGGCCGCATGATGTGTTTGAAACCGCAATTACTTAACTTACATACGTCTATGTATGTGTGTATTAGTTAGAAATATAAATTGGGCCCAAGGCCGTTTGAAGTATATTGTTCCAATATATATTCTTCATTTGATATTATTCATTGAGCTTTCGCTCACGCTCATTCATGTATTTGTAGGTGAGCCAAGAGAGGTCCAAACCCAGCCTCAATGAAGTCTGTATAAAACAACCAAAGTTTTGAAGAGTCAGCCCTCGCATCTCACGCACGAGACACGTCTTCGCCCTTTTGCCATTCTGTGTATTTCGTCATGTTGGCGAGGACTTTGGTATACGTCTGTGTATAGTTTTGTTTGGTTGACTTCGATTTGAATGATCCTGTCTGTACAGAACCTTATGCTACTATACTTTCTGTTGTGAGTTATTAACATATGTAAATGGGGAATGTCATGATGTGCTTATAAGCACGGCTCTACGGAAAAAAGTTTTAAATTGCTTCCGTTTGGCCCCCATTAACTCTGTTAAAATACGTTTGGTTTGGTTTGAGGCCGTAGCTAATTTCATGATTACTGGCCTGTTATGTCCTTAACCCACGGGGGCGGGTTCGGGTCATGACAAGCCTTGCCTTTTGTTGCCTTTCCTATCAGTTGTTGACTTAGCCTATCTGGCTATGTTGGCTTATGATATTATGGCCCGGTCTAACACCCCAATGTAGGTTTCCAGCTTCAAGACATTTACACTTTCTAAAATGTCGCTTCGAAGCCCACCTTCAAAATGTCTCGCCTTCTTATAATCAGTGCAATCACATGCGGTGCAAACCTGGCCAATTCAATGAATTTGGCCTCATTCAGCTATAATCATACTGTCTTGCTTAAGTTCCATGAACTCTGACACTTTCCTATCCCGAACACATTGTGGGAAGTACTTGTCATAGAAAATTTGCAGAAATTTCACCCAGTCAACATCCTTGTGATTTTCTCGCATTAACATCCACCATCTCCTTACCTCGTCTTCTAGCATAAAAGTGGCTAGAAGCACTTTCTGTGTCTCCAAACACGGGAACACTTCAAAAAAAAATTTGATGCCGAGAACCCACGCTTCGGCTTTCAATGGATCTAATCCACCATGGAACTATGGTGGTTTCATTTTCTTGAATTCTTTGGTGAGAGCTATTATCCGATCATTATTCTGATTATTTGGCACGGGTGGTGCCGGAGGTGGAGGTGGAGGATGTGGTTGCTGCCACTGTTGTTGCCACTCCTATTGCTGTCTCAAAATTTCTAGCATTTCCTGGATCAACCTTTCCATTCTATCTATTCTAGCAGGAGAAGACTCCTCTATCTCATCACCTCTTGTTCTCACCATCTGATTAAACTTGCATTATACTTTATACAAAAGATTCACAAGTATGCATATACTAACGAGCATGCATATTCAAATAGTTTACAATGCAAGCAAATCATAAACTTATAATCACATAGTTGTTCATATCAAAACATTTAAGTATGTTCTCGATGCTTTCAGATTCATATTTATCACATGAATGCATCCTAGATCTTTTCTAGACGCTTATTGCTCTTTTGGGCAAGTGTGTGAGTTATTAACTCGTGCTCTGATACCACTCTGTCATGATCCGAACCCGCCTCCATGGGTTAATGACATAACTGGCCAGTAATCCTGTGATTACCTATGGCCTCAAACCAAATCAGACATAACTCATCAGGGTAAAGGGGCCAAATGGAAGCAAAATTTAAAACTTTGTCCATAGAGCTGTGCTTACATGGCACGTCATGACAAACCATACATACACATATTAATAACTCACAGTAGAAAATGTAGTAACATAAAGTTCTGTACAGACAGAATCATTTAAGTCTAGGTCAGCCAACCAAACTATATACAACAGATGCAAAGTCTTCGCCAACATCACAAAATAACACAAAGTGGCAAGAGGGGGAAGGTATGTCTCGTGCGTGAGACGTAAGGGCTGACTCTTCAAAACCTTGGTTGTTCCACACAGATTTCACTGAGGCTGGGTTTGGACTTCTCTTAGCTCACCTGTAAACACATGAATAAGCGTGAGCGAAAGCCCAGTGAATAATATCGAATAAAGAAGTTATACAAACGGTATGTAGAACAACATGCTTCAAACGGCCTCGGGCCCAATTCGTATTTCTATTTGGCATATATACACAATTTAGATCAAGTGGCTACAGTTCCAAGCACGTCATACGGCCTCAAGCGCAATTCGTTCTTATTATTCACGTCGGACTGGCCTTTGGCCCATTCGTACTTTCATTCATGTCAAACTGGCCTTTGGCCCATTCAGACTTACATTCATGTCAAATTGGCCTTTGACCCATTCAGACTTTCATGTCAAACTAGCCTTTGGCCCATTCATTCATGTCAAACTGGCCTTCGGCCCATTCATTCTTTCATTTACGTCAAATTGGCCTTCGGTCCATTCATACTTTTATTTACGTCGAACTGGCCTTCGGCCCATTCATACTTTCATTTGTATCAAACTGGCCTTCAGCTTATTCTCATTTTCATTCGTATCAAACTGGCCTTCAGCCTATTCTCATTTTCATTCGTATCGAACTGGCCTTCGGCCAATTCACATTTTCATTCTTTAGGCATAGCAAATATTTGTCCATAATTCAAATTAACGAACTTATGAAACTTACATAAAAGTAAGCAATTGGACAAACAACATATTTCAGATATCTTTATTGAGATATTAATCACTGTGATCGGCTGATTGATTTGCCCTGGAGCTTGACCCTACACATCACATAACATATGGGTCATAACCGATTCAATCCGTTCCTTAATTCACATATTCCTCATTAGTCTTCTTTCTTACTCTTTTAATTCATTCACAATGTTCAATGCATGCCTAAGAGTACTTAGAAGTGAAACAGAATGGAAAAGGAACACATAACATCTTTACAAAATTTCAGAAACAAGGGTCCCCGCTCGAGCGGACCCATGAGGCCTGCAAAAGTACTAGTGATGTCAAATTTACGCTCGAGCGTGAATTTGGACGCTCGAGCTGAAGGCCTCACTACATAGCTCCCCGCTCGAGCGTGAACTTTCCCGCTCGAGCGAACATCATGTCTGCAGAAAATACTGGGAGCTCGCATTCTCCCGCTCGAGAGGACATCAAAATTTCTAAAAAATCCAGAACATGTTCTTGAGCTTCAACTTGGTATTCAAAGGCTCTAAATGCATGCTTTTGACTCAATCTTCACATCTACATATACTAACATGGTATAAACACCAAATTACATCATCATGGAGCTCAATTTCATGAATCAAACACATGCATGTTCCAAATTGACTCAAACTCACCACTAACACACTAATTTTAAACATCCAATGCTCACACTTTCGTGATTTGCTTATGCATGTGGGAGATACTCATTATCCTCAACTTAATTGGTGAAGAGATGATCAAATACATGGACCTCAATCAAAAATCAACATGGATTACATACTTTATGCCCAAACATTGGAAATCCATAGCAATTTCCTACATGCATGCATTCATTGACCTTTAATTCAACATGATCAACTCAGTTTCATTTCAATTCTCACTCTTGATTACCTAACTAGCTTGAATAGACAATTTACAAACTAAAATCCATGAGTCAATGGTTGATTACTCACCTAGGAGCCTTTATTCTCACAATTTATGGTAAATTCTTGAGTGTGCCTTCAAGATCAGCAAGCTTCTTGAGCAAAATTGCACAATTCTCCCCTCTCTCTCTCTCTATAGCCGGCCTTTTCACCCTCACAAATGTATAACTTAGATTTTGAGCTCAAAAGAAACAAATGAGAGTGTATATGGCCCTCTATATATAGCCCCACTAAGTCAATTTATCAATATTAAATAATTGAGCACTTAATCAATCGTTCTGGATCTAATTATTTTGATCCAAATAAATTTTCAATTAAATTTCACTGTAGGCTCTAAAAATTACGTTAATCACAATGGCATAATCAATTTCAGGTTCTGTGGCCGATAAGGCCTTTAATTTAATTTCCAAAGAAAAAAGTCAAACAGATCTTCCTACGGTGAAGAGATAGAAATTCAAAACCACATCTTTTCACATAATGGCACACAAAATCATATCAAACACACAATCATATTCATATTAAGGACCAATTAGCATACTACAGAACAGGGATATCACATGAGGCCACATGTCCGTCATCACCAAAGCTGCCTCGCCTCAGGAACTTCGGTACGAGAGAGGAAGGTCTTGAAATGAGCACCCTCGCTCACCCGATCAAAGGATCGACCTCTACAAACATGATATGTTGTTTTTGAAAACACATGTGTTCTTATTTCGGTTATTAATCTAACTTACTACGTGATGCACACAGCACACAAGTATAGACTAAATCACTCAATTTGGAACAAAGCATCTCCTGTTTGTTTTTTGAAAATGGTTTGAAGCTGCTACCCTCAAGTAGGCTAAGACGCGGATTTGCCACCCCAAGGTCGGCTTAAAACATGATGATTAGCCACTTCAAGTGGGCTTAAAATGCACATGTTGATGGATTGTTCCAATTCAAGCAATGAAGCCTTCATCTACAGGCATTCATGCAGTTATAGCAGTTAAGCAGATAGCCTCATGGCAAGCATGCTCTCATGGCAGTCACTTACACACATGCAAAGATGCTAAAGCATAAACAATCACAGCATACTCCGAGCCAAAAAAGAAGCTAGTTAGTAATCAATGCATGATCCTACATATGTCAAGAATGCCTAATGCAACACATGCGAAATGCAACTAAAATAGGCTCGGCTAGCTAAGATGGCATATGAATGCAACTCTTGATAACATGCTTTGAAACACATATTCAAGAAAGTGTATTAAAGTACAATGCAGTTTGTATGATGCGCTGAGCCTGATGCATGCAAGACTGACGAATGATGCACTCATACAAAGCATAAGTATGCTAATTAAAACATGCCCTAAACTAACCATCAAAAGCTGGTAAATAAAAGGGAGAAAGACGTGTGGTTAGAAGACATTCAGACACACGCACACTTATTACAAAATTTGCCCTTTCGACAGAGGGTCCGAATAGTAAGCTAACTAGCTAATCTAAGCTAATTAAACTAATTATTACAAACCAAAACTAATTAACTAACAAGTTAACTAATTATTACAAAACAAATCGATTAGCTAAGCACGTCAACTAATTAAGTACAAAACCAAAGCATTAGCTATCTAAGCAAAGCAGCTAAGTAAAGCAGTAAGAAGAGGTTCTCGGGGCGAGGGGTGCACGCATGCTCGGTCGCCTCGTTCGGAAATCCATTACTATGCCCCAACTTGCCTCTGTTTGCATTTGATTTCAGAACACTGCACAAACCTCCAGGTAGCTTCTACTCCAACATGGAGACCTCCACGAGGGCTGCCAACCAGAAAATGGTGGTCTAGACCACCTAAAGACCACCTAAACATGTTGCAGACCAAAAAATCCTGCCAAGCTCCAATTTGCTGCAACAGAGAACAAGAAGGGGCACAACAGTGTATTTGCAGGGTATATGTGCATAACCACCCTTCCTATCATTTCTTAAGCTCAAGGGAGTGTGGTTCTCGACTCTCAGGCCACCAACCGAGCATCGCGATGCACAATGGCCGAGAAGCCAAGTTTGCACAATTCAATGTCAACGAATGCACAAATAACACATATGGGCCTTAACGTCTATCATGCATGATCAAGAGGGTCAGCGACCAAGAAATGAGGCACGTTTCATCACTTTGAGTATGAAACGTCCCTAGTTTCTCATGTTTGGATTAACGTTCAATCCAAACACAATGCATTGTAACAACATTCCAAACACAATGCAATGCAACACGAGCATGTCAAGCTAGGGGCCTTAACCATGAAAGCTAGTGAAGGATGCATCACAAGGGCTAGGTAATGCAATGCTCAATGGACTAAACCAGCCCCAAATAGACCTCATGCATGCCAAGATAATGGCCAAAATGCTCTAAAATGAAGGCATGAAAGGCAAGGTAATGCATGCTCATGCACTGGCTCATTAACTAAGCATAAGAGCACAACTCTCAAACATGATTAAGAAGTGATAAATGTGAGAGTGTAGCTATACTATATGCACTGAAATCATGTATGAAATGATGCCAAATCATCCAAAGAACACAAGCATAGCATGTTAGAAGGCCTAAGGCACAAGGCTACTAAAGGGGACAACACAAGAGACATGCAATACATGGCACAAATGATTGGACCAACCATGGACAAAGCTCAATTAAGTCAAAACAAAGGCCAAAACATGCTGAGAAGGGAGCTCAAAAGCCTAGGCATGCATGCATACACATTGGCCCATAAACGAGGCAAAAAGGCACAACTCTTAGAAGCATTCAAAGAGTGAAAGAAGTGAGGACATGGCAATGCTACATGCTCTGAAATTACATGCCAAGTGATGTCATATCATGCAAATAGCTTAAATAAAGCATGCCAAGAGACTTGAAATACAAAACTAGTCAAGGGCTTTACACTACAACCATACCAAGCAATGCTCAAATGATCTAAAGCACTGAAAACAGACCTAAGGTAGGTCAAAATGGTAGCAAAAACATGCTAGACTCGCAACAAAGATGGCAAGAAAGATAGGCTCCCGAATTAGCTCACAAACAAGTCATAAGGGCATAACTCTTAAACACAATGAAAGAGTGAGAAACATGGGAGCATGGAAGAAGTTTATGGTCTGAAATTACCTACCAATTGATTCCATGCCATGCGAAAGGCTCAAATATGACATGCTAGGGGTCCCATAGTGCAAGGCTAACAAAGCCAAATGCACTATAGCCATGCAAAACCAAACTTGCATGACCAAAAAAAATTAAATAAGAACTCAAGCATGTTAAATTAGAGCCAAAAATGTGCTGAGGTAGAGTACACACATGCTAGATCAAAAGGCTAAAACAACAGATATGCTAGGCTAGTGAACCAAAATTGCACTACAAGTGCAAGGAGCATACAAGAGGCAACCAAACCAACCCAAATTAGAGTTATGGCATGTCAAATGATGGCCAAAAACCTGCTAAAATGGAGCCAATACATGCTAGAAAGACATACTACTTTGCAAGGCTACAAGTAGGTTTACACTGCAAGTATAAGAAGCATGGAAGAGGTGACCAAGACAAACCAAAAAAGAGTCATGGAAGGTCTAAAAAGTCACAAAAAATTTCTCACACAAAGCCTCAAGAAGATAGAAATGCATGCCCTTTTGATGGGCCATAAACACAAGTAAACATGAGAGGAGAAGGGGGGACAACCCCCACCCATTTGGGACCTCAAAACCCCCTTTTCACCACTGAAATTACTCTAGAATTTAGTAGTTTAAAGGCCAAAAAAAGTAGGTTTGAAAGGTGGTGAAAGATGGCTAAAGAGGCTTTACAAGCCAAGGAGCAAAAATGAGGAAAACCCCCTAGCCAAACAAGGCACAAACTAACACTATTAGGACCAAAAAATAGAGGCAAAACAGAGGTTTTGTAGTTCAACACCACCCCAAAAACAGCCCCAAAGTTGTGTGAAAAGATGGCCATGCAAGCATGCAAAATAAGCTAAAAGGGAGAGAGTTCTTACCCTTGATGCATAGCTGCAAAACAGGCACAAATTTGAGCTCAAATCACCTTTTGGAGCTCAAAGAAAGTCCCAAAGAATCTCAGCCCAATGGTGGTCAAGTTTGGTTAAGGGTCTCTTTGCAAAAGTGTAGAGGGTTCTGAGCTTAAGGCTCAAAACAAGAAGATGAGGAGCTTCTAGGGAGAGAGGCTTAGATTTTGCTCACAAAATCTTGTAGAGACAGAGAGATTTTAGAGAGAGAGAGAGAGAGTCCCACAATTGCCAACCCTTCCCATATGTGAGATATGGCTTCATATATAGCAATATATGAGCATTTGGTCAAAATATCTGATTTGCAAATATCTGAAGCAGTGTGCAACAGCTGGAGAAAAAATATCTGCAAATTCTAGGCTTTCTGAGCATAAATGGTCAATCGACCACCTCAACTGGTCAGTCAACTACTTTTTCTTGTTGCCAAGAATCATTTCTAGTCGGCATATGGTCGGCATGCTCCATTGGTGGTCGGCACACTGCCTTAGTGGTCTGCAGCAAAAATCAGTCCTAGTCCCTAACTTGAAGCAAGCCTAACACCTTCATCTGGATGCCTTTTTAGGTCATTCTTGTGTGCAAATTGAAGCCCCAGAAGTAAGCTTTCCCATGGTGGCATCCTCACATCAAAATTCCTACTGTGCTTAGAGATATCCCACTTTTAGTGAAGACTACTTAGTTTTGGTCCAACGAGATTGATGCCCTACTTTAACCAACCATATCTCCCCCATCCGGACTCGGCTTGAGGAGGTTCTTGAATGAAAAATGAAGCCCTGGAAGTTTTCTTTCCGACGGTGGAAGCGTCATAGCTTAAATCCAAGTGTACAAATGGATAGGCCCGATTTAGCGAGGGTCGCTTGACTCTCTCTTAACGGTTCATGCCCATCTTCTTCCCCAACTGGGTTTCTTTCCTCTCATCTTCTTTTCTTCAACTCCAAACCCCTAAGCAAGGTGTTTTGAAAGATTTTTCATAGATTTCACCTCTCTTTCATTCATTTCCACTTTGTCCTGGCTCGGTTTACCGAAAAGCGCAGCATTTAATGAAATGTGAGCCTCGAAGCATCGCAGAAATCTTTTTCACAATATATTTTGAAAGAGAGGGTTTCAAGGTCTAAAAACCATCCAAAATATCTTTGGTCCAAAATGGGGTGTGAGGTTTGGATTTGACGCTCTCCTTGCCAAAGAAATCGACCCTTTGCATAGCATAGCCTGCATCACTAAGTAAGCAATCAGTAGTGCCCAAGTCTTAAGGGCGGTCAAAAATGGGGTGTCTACAGTTGCCCCTCTTTGATAGAGCTCGAAGTCATGAAATGACATGAGTGAATGTCAAAGCCCAGAGATGACCCATTTTTGACAAGGTCGAAGACTTGGACAAACAAACAAAATGCAGATAAAAAAATGGTTGCGCCCACAGGCTGCCTACGTATCCCTTTGCAAGGAATCAAACCAGCGTAGTTCAGGGGTAGGATGCAAAATGATACCCAACGTAACAAAACAATGCAAATGCTATACAATGCAATGAAATAATCAAACCCTAAGCAGTGCAAACCACACAAATTTCAAAAAGGGACGGAGATGCAACATCAAACTACGTTTAACATAGAAAAGGTGCCGGAGCGCTCTAACCACAATTCTCTTAGTGGAATAAGTGCATGCACAGACAGAACTATGTGTTCCGCAGAAAGAATACAAGTAATTGGGTGGCATATTATAAGTGAGGAATGATCTGCTGAGGAAAGATCGTGATCCTACATGCTAAATGCAACAAACTACAATGCGATGCAATGGATGCAATGGATGCCGTGAATAAGGCGCGCGACCAAACCACATTTCTACCTAGAAAAGGTATGGCCACAAAACAAATCACGTCTAACACAGAAAAGGTGCCGACACCCTCAAACCAAAATTCTCTTAATGGAATAGGCTCATACACATTAACACAGAACCATGCTTCAACGAAGGAAAGTATGGATGCATGCCAAACCAAGCTTAACATGGAAAGGATGCAATGCAGTAGATGCAATAGATGCATGCAATAGATGCTATATGCAATGCGATAGATGTTATGCAACACTTATGATAGATACGATGATGTGGCTAGGAAGCGATGCTCTCGAAAGTACCTTACAGGAGCAATCGGCAATGACTCACCTTATGCTGCTGGGGATCTTCCTCTTCTGCATCTTGCATTTCCGAACCACATGTACTACTTTTCTCCCTAACTATGGTCACAGCTTTCCCTATTCTCCAACAGGGTGACAGACTAGGTTGGTTCAGTATCCAGAATTGAGGCACATACCCGCTATCTCAACTTATGGGGCTGCCATATAGATTTCAAGCCGAGGATACACCCCTTGGTATTTAAACTAGACTTTAACCTCGAAAATCCCGAACCTTTGCGTTCTAGGCATGGGCCATTCGAACTCTAGCTTCCACCGTCTCAGTTGATCTCCTAGGAACTCACAACAAACACAGCCAGGTGGCTATACCAGACCACCGGAAGTCGTTCGGGCATGACAAACACCAAAGGAATTACACCTTCAGAGGATTTAAGGTCTCCTAGACCAAGAGTGCACAAAACAGTGCGAATGAAGATGCAGGATTTAAGGTCTCCTAGACCAGAGGATTTAAGGTCTCCCAGACGTGGTGAGTGCACAAGATAGTGCGATGCAATGCACTAACAAGTGCAGGTGAGGTGCATAAAAAAGCGTGAGCAATGCACTAACAAGTGCAGGTGAGGTGCGCAATAAAGCGCGAGCAATGCACTAACAAGTGCAGGTGAGGTGCGCAAGAAAGCGCGAACAAGTTCTATGCAAAGGATACGAGCATTTTCTATGCAAGATGAGAGCATGTAACGAAATGCACAAGATAGTACGATACGCAAGAAAGCGCGAGTGTAAACTGCACAAGAAAATGCGATGCACAAGAAATCCCGAGTGTAAACTGCACAACACAGTGCGATGCGCAAGAAAGCGCGAGTGTAAATTGCACAAAATAGTGCGATGCGCAAGAAAGCGCGAGTGTAAACACCACAAAACAGTGCGATGCGCAAAGAAGCGCGAGTGTGAACACAAGATTTTAAGGTCTCCCAGACCAAAGAATGCACATGACAGTGCGATACGCAAGAAAGCACGAGTGAGAAACAAAGTGTAAGTGCACAAGACAGTGCGAGGAAGGTGCACAAGGAAAAAGTGCAATAAAATGCATTTTCTATGCAAGTAAGGTGCACAAAAAAGTGTGACAAAATGCATGTTCTATGCAAGTAAGGTGCACAAAAAAGTGCGATAAAATGCATGTTCTATGCAAATGAGGAAGAATGAACTTTCTATGCAAGAGATATGAGCATTTTCTATGCAAGTATGGAAGAGTGCATTTTCTATGCAAAAGATACAAGCATTTTCTATGCAAGTATGGGGGCATTTTCTATGCATGAAACAAGAACATATTCTACGCAATATTGAAAGCATATTCCATGCATGAGGCAAGCATATTCTATGCCATATTGAAAGCATATTCTATGCAAGAAACATAAACGATGCGCGACACACATGCAATAGAAGTGTATATGAAAACGCACATTCTATTTAATAGAGGGGCATCAAATATGTACTTTGGTGCCTCTGATTTACCTCTCAGAGGACTTTGCAACACACTTAGCTCAAAAAGGGCACACCCTGTTCATATTGGCGAGAGATAACATCTGCTGCTGCTTTAATTGCCATTCTGACTTGAAGCAGGCTTAAGCTTAGGGTTGAGATACACTCATACTCCAGAGAAAGGTGAGGCTTGACAAGATGCACCTGGAATGCAGTCTTGGAATTTGTTGGAGTCAAAACACACTAAGATGCTCCGAATTTTCCCTCTTTTCTTTTGCTTTGCAGTCTAGAACCTAAATAGCTTCAGATAGGTCCTTGTTCTACTGTTCTCACATGATATGGGTTGAACTCTACGATTTATGAAAGAAAGAAACTTGTTTTGTACAAATGTGGAGAATGACACAGCATTCTGAGCACAAAACGATTTGAAATTGAAATTGAGAAATAAGTTTTCAATTGGGTATTGAGCCTACGACTGACTACAGTCAAAACGAATCAACAAAGGAAAAACAAAGGTAAAACATCCTGAACACATCTATTGACACTTAAAACGACTCAAAACAAGAATCGAGACAAACAAAAACACACACACAACACTCAGATGTGTTCCAATGGCGAGAGACCTCTCAGTTCATGAGGAGCCAGTCTCTTCGGGTATTGTTTCCTACCCTTTCTCATTTGTGATTCTCACATCACTCTGGCACTCAATCTCTTTTTCTTTGAAAAAGCCCTTTCCTCACTTTTTCTCTCAGCGCACATCTCTCTATTCTTTAATCTCTCTCTTTTTTTCTTCTATCCCTTCCCTGGGTGATTGATGGATAAATAGGAAGTTGTGGGCTCTTGCCCTTGGTATTCTACCAGATTCTCATTTTTCCGCTCAGAACAGTGTGCCTCTCCCACAAAGGGGTTGCGGTGCGACTAGATGCGCAGCAGATCTACAATTGACATCGGTTGACGATGCCCTTGACCAGTTTGGATGTGATCAAATCTATCTGGATGAGGGAGTGGGATATCCTGCTCCATTCCATTTCGTGCTTTGCATTTAGCTTAATACCTCGCTACTTAGAGGATGAGAGAGCTTTTGGCCATTTGTTATTAGCCTCAGTCGTGTCCTTTCTGGCGAATATGGTGCCCTTTCCGGCAAGTATGCTGATAAAGGGGGAAAAGACAAAAAACCTGACTCGACTGTGCCCCTAGTTCATCATTTTGACCATTTTTTTGTTTTTGGCTTCTGCTAAAACAATTTTAACCAAAAAGAGAGTTTGATTAACATGCTTGTTCGATTTTCTGATTTGAAATCATGCAAGTTAGGTTATGAGCACTGATAATTTTTCTTTTTTTGGGTCTAAGAAATGGTCCAGTTTTGGAAAAATGGAAAAATTTTCAAGGGAATTAGTCAACCTTAGTAAAAATTCTCAAAAACAGTTTTTGCAAATGGCCATTGCTCCACCAACACAAAATTTACTCTTGAGATGCACAACCTCAGATCCAAAACAATAGAAAATTGCCCCTTGTCTAAATGGCACTGCACGACAATGGAAAGTTGCCCCTTGTCTGAATGGCACCATAGCGCACTGTAATCAGTCCTCAAAGTGACGATCACAATTGAACTCTCGGATACAGAGAAAACAAAGATGATGAGAACCATCACATGGACACAGTCGATTTGGAAGTGTTTACGAGTGGACTTCAAAATGAAGTTGCCTACGCATCCCAAACATGGGAATCAAGCCTGACGTAGTTCCGCATTAAGGTACACTCGGGTATTAACCTCTCCTTTTGCGCTCTAACTTTTGCCAAGGCCGCCCTTTCTGGGTTTGCAACCTTGCGAGCTATGTTCTTCTTTTCTTTCCAATTCTTTTCATTTCTTTTTCTTCATTTCTTTTTTGTTCTTTTTGCTTTTCTTTTCATTTTTCTTCTTTTTCTTGCTCTAACTTTTGCCTGGGTCGCCCTTCTGGGTTTTCGGCCCAACGAGCCTCTCAAGGGTAAAAGTGTAGCTTTGTCCATGTTGATCGGTTTGAGATCTTGAAGCCATCTGAATCCAGGGGAATGACTACTGTTTACTGTTGATGTAGAAGTCCATCCAATAGGGGCTAAAGTTGCCCCTAGTGTTGTGGATAGGAACTTGGTTGTCCTTCAACAAAAACTTTCTTCTTTTCTCCATTCTGGGATTTGGCATTCTTGCCGGTCTTCATCGGTTTGCAGAATGATCCATTCTTGAATCTTTGAGCACATCTGATATATATATATATTTGTCCCTAGTTCAAGGGCTACTTCCCATCGAGCATTGTAAACTTACTTTGACGACGTCTGACCTTCTTGATCTGACTTTCTTGCCCCTAGTTCTAGGGCTGCTTCGAATTTGGCCTGATGGGCCTCCTTTGATGTCATACGACCTTATTGCCCCTAGTTCATGGGCTACTTCAAATTTGGCCATACAAGCTTCACATTGTGGTAGACCGTTGAACATTCTGAATCCAAGTTCAAGGTTTGAAAGCAAGGGGTCGAGTCTTGAGGCTGAGAGCGATCCTGTGATGCACAATCTCAAGAGCGATTCCACACAGGTCTTCGCAAGACGGCACAAAACATTTTTTGAAATCTTTTAAGAAAGCGACTAGTCGCTCGCGCTGAAGACAATGTAAAACCAATCTAGATCAAGCCAGGATCCTTCTTAGTACTCACATTAACAAGCATGATCTCGTTCATTAAGGGCTTCGCATGCCTCTCTTTTTCTCAATTGATCAAATTTTTGTAAATCCCGAGGAATTCCTCCCTCTTTGTTTTCATCACAGTGTTCAAAAAGTTTTGAAAAATTCAGGTCAATGCAATGATTTAAAGGCATAGAAAAGTAGGTGAAAAGCACTATCTTTTCATTCAAATCTCCTAGCACAACTGGCTCAAGGCAGAAACAAATGCAAAGGGGTGAAAATCACTGTTGTTTCATTCAGATCTTCTAGCATAACATGGTTCCATGGAAGAAACAGACTCAAAAGAAATAGTGCAAAAGAAAAACACAAAATAAGATAGTGATGTCCGAGGTAAGACCCCCGAAATAAGCCGACTCTAACAAAACCATACTGACTTAACATAACAAGACAGACTCAACTGACTCAGTACAAAAAGGCTGACTCAATACAATACAACAAGACTGACCCAATACCCAAGTTAGAAAGTAAAATAACCAGCATTCGCAAATGCTAAAAACAGTGCTTGCCATCCCCATATCTGGAGTAAACTGAGCACCATCCGCAGGTGGTTCATCCCCTGATCACATAATCACATTATCCGCCAAGTGCACTGATCCAGTGTCGATAGACTTTGCAGAGCCTGGTGCGACGATGACCTTGTTATCAATCAGATCTTTTATTTCGTGGTGAAGACGAAAGCAACTGTCAGTGCCATGATCGGTATGTTAATGGAAGGCACAGTACTTGGCTAGATCATGCTTAACTGGAAGGGGATCCAGGAGAGGCTGAGACCTAAGGGGTTTAGATGGTCTTGCTCTATAAGGACTTGGAGAGCTTTAGACAAAGCCATGTAGAGGGAATTGAAGAACCTATGGCCTCGGGGTTGACGGCTTGAGGTTTGCGCAGTCGTGTTGGATGTACCAGCAAAAGGGTTGGCAGGTGCTGACTGGGTTTGATGATCTCTGACAGATATAGGATTGAAGTTGAGAGGGGTGTTTCTGGTACGACATTCCTTTCCATTGTTTTCCTCTTGATCGAGGATGCGCTCATCGTGAGTTGCAAAAATGTCATCCACAGTTTTTGCAACAACTGCGACAACTTGCTATTTGTTTAGTCCTTCAGCTTTCAAAGCCTCAACAGTCCACAGAAGGTGTTCATGGGGATCCATGCCTGCCCCTACCTTGTTCTTTCCACTCGACTCCACTTTGCCAAGGGATTGCATCGGTATATCAGAGCGGGGCCCTATTGTTGTCGACATGCCACCACCCAGATCTGAGATGGCTTTAGGTTGACCGTTTTTAATTGCAGCTTGCCCCAAGATTGGAGAGCCTCTTAGCGTGAAATTTCTGGCATGTGATGTGGTCGATGATGGAGCCAATATCCCAAAGGCCAGATCTGCCATAGTTCTTTGAAGATCTTCGATCATTCTCATCAGCTCAGAAGTAGTTGGTTCACAGGTTTGAGATGATTGCGGTTCGAGTGCATTCATTATGCATAAGTCTATGCTCTCCGGGATAAACACCTCAGGCTTGGGTAGATGGGCCAGGGTGATGTATATGCTCGGGTTGTAGGCAGATGGAAATATATGGATAAGGTTGAGGTATGCAGGAGATGTTCGGTCATTGGGGTCTGGAGGTGGAGCTGTTGTCCGGTTGTCGATCAGATTATGGACCTCATGATGAAGGCGATAGCAATGATCGGTGCCATGACCGCGCTGTTAATGATACACGCAGTATTTGGTGGGGTTATGTCTGGCGGGGAGTGGGTCAAGCAAAGGTTGAGGATCAAGGGGTTTGAGATATCCTCTTTCCATCAAGACTTTTAGTGCGCTGGTTAAGCTCATATAGATGGGAGTGAAAGTTCTGCCCTGAGCTCGGGTTAGGCCAGCTGTTTGTAGGGTTAGATTGGCAAAAGGGTCAGCTGTGGCGACTGTATTGATCTCAATGGGTTTGGGAATAGTGCTACTACCAGCATTGGTACTACCTGCAAAAACCCTCCTTATCGGGTCACTTGTTCTGGGAATCATCCCACTATTGAATGCATTCTCGATCTGAACCCCCAGTTCATGCAAACTTTTGAAAGTGGATAGTGGAACGACTATCAACTTTTGCAACATATCAGGCTCAAGGTTGCGCACCATCATCTGCACTTGATCCCTCTCAGAAGGCTGATATGTCATCTGTGCTGCCTTTGCTCTCCATCTTGCCACAAATTCCACAAAAGATTCTGCGGGATTCTGGTGGGTTGCTTCAAGCTCTTGAGTGGTCATTTTAACTTGCGTATTGTAAGAGTACTGTTCAACAAATGCCTCAGCCAATTATTCCTAATTCAGCTTCACTGAATCCTCCAACTTGGCGTACCAAGTGGCTGCTATACCTGACAGGGTTCTTTCGTACAGAAAGAGTTTATGCAGCTTAGTCAGACCCATCAGTTTCAGAACATCCAAGAAAAGCCAGATAAGTACCATAGGTTCTCCAGACCCGTTGAAACGGTCAATACGTGGCATTTTGAATCTGTCTAGGAATGGAGTTAAGGCCCTGTGCCTTTTTGAATTGCTTTTCAAGGTTAGCAATTTTCATTAAGGTCGAATCAAGCTCATTAGCATCAAGGGGATAAAGCCTCTCATTAGGCTGCACCAATGGTCTGGAAACCTGAGCTTGAGCCAACCTCTCTCGGGGATCCGGACCATGCAAATCTTCATCTGGCGAAAGCGGATCAAAGTTTGGCTAGGGGCCCATGATTGGATGTGTAGTAGATGCCCCAGATGGGCGTTGCATTTCAGCATTGGTCTCATCCCGCATGGCAGTTCCCTAATTTCATGCCGCTGTCACGGCCACAACTTCTTCCAAACCCTGTGCCATCACAGTCTATTGAGTTTGAACAAAGGTGATACGACTGGTGACTGTCGAATCAACTGAACCGTTGAGCCCTGACTAGTCTTTCTTTGCCTTACCACTGGCGAAGGAAACACTGGTTTCCCTTGAACTGAATCTCTGATCTGAGAAAGTTTATCAACACAAGTCCAATGTACCCGGGGGATGTTAGAGCCTTTTGAAGCTATGGTTCCAAGACTACCTTGCAAAAGAGAAAATAGACAGCATCTCAGCCTGATTTCACTAGAACGGATATGAGCATAACTGAATGACTACACTCTCTACTGAACTCTGCCCAAAATCAGAACCAAATTGATACCCTCAGGCCGATACTCAAACTTGCAACTGATATATACAACCTGTGGAGATGCACTCTGACAGCACATACCACACAAGTAAGAGCCAAAACACCCCTATGGTGGGGTAGGGTTTCCTTGTCCTATTTTGCCAAGAGCTAGGGTTTCACTACGCATGCAGCGGTTTCAAACAACCTACAATCGGGTAAGGAACCTGTCCTAGTTTGGAATGGTCACTATGGATTCCGATATGCACTAGGTCGAATGGTCGAAAAGGGTACCTCGATAAAAACTGAGGTTTGTGTTTCCATCGTATCAAAGCCCGTAACTAGTCAGCCATATGGCACGCTTTTCCAAGCAAGCGTCCGACAAACCGTTCAGGAATAGCAGATGGCAAACACTGTGTCCTAGGTGCACCAATGCAAATACAGTGCAAAGAAACACATAAGTGCAGACAAAACAATATATCATGATGTTCGAGTCAAGTTCTCAAAATCCCCCGCAGAGTCGCCAAAAACTATAGACTGCCTCGAACACCACTCCGCGCGCGAGGGCGTGAATTGTAGTTCTAGCTACTACAGTTTGGACTCCTGTCACGGTTCTGAATCTAATCTCACAAAGTGCAATGTAAGACAGATAAATCACCAAAGAGTCCAAATCCGGCAAATCATTTTGGAAAATCAAATTTAATCAAAAGGAGCCAAACATGGACTACTTTGCCAGATTTCAGAGTCTCCACCTAAATATTTTATTTTGGGAAATTTAGGAAACCCTAACTCATGCCTAAGCCCACGTGTCCGTCATCACCAAAGTTGCCTCGGCTTGGGAACTTGGGTACGAGAGGGGAAGGTCCTGAAATGAGCACCCCTACTCACTCGATCAAAGGATCGGCCTCCGCTAACATGATTTGTTGTTTTTGAAAAAACATGTGTTCTTATTCCAGTTATTAATCTAACTTACTACGTGATGCGCACAACACACAAGTATAGACTAAATCGCTCAATTTGGAACAAAACATCTCATGTTTGTTTTTCGAAAATGGTTTGAAGTTGCTACTCTCACGTAGGCTAAGACGGGGACTTGCCACCCTCAAGGTGGGCTTAAAACATGATGATTTGCCACATCAAGTGGCCTTAAAATGCACATTTTGATGAATTGTTCCAATTCAAGCAATGAAGCCTTCATCCACAAGCATTCATGCAGTTACAGTAGTTAGGCAAATAGCCTCATGGCAGTCACTTACACAAATGCAAGGATGCTAAATAATAAACACTCACAGTGTACTCCAAGCCAAAAAAGAAGCTAGTTAGTAATCAATGCATGATTCTAGCTATGTCAAGAATGCCTAATGCAACACATGCGAAATGCAACTAAAATAGGCTCGGCTAGCTAAGATGGCATATGAATGCAACTCTTGATAACATGCTTTCAAACACGTATCCAAGAAAGTGTATTAAAGTACAATACAGTTTGTATGATGCGCTGAGCATGGTGCATGCAAGACAGATGAATGATGCACGCATACAAAGCATAAGTTTGCTAATTGAAACATGCCCTAAACTAACCAGCAAAAGTTGGTAAATAAAAGGGAGAAATATGTGAGGTTGGAAGACATTCACACGCACACGCACACTTATTACAAAATTTTCCCTCTCAACAGAGGGTCCGAATAGTAGGCTAACTAGCTAATTTAAGCTAATTAAACTAATTATTACAAAACAAATCGACTAGTGAGCACGTCAACTAATTAAGTACAAAACCAAAGCATTAGCTATCTAAGCAATGCAGCTAAGTAAAGCAGCAAGAAGAGGTCCTCAGGGCGAGGGGTGCACACATGCTCGGTCGCCTCATTCGGAAATCCATTACTATGACCCAACTTGCATCTGTTTGCATTTGATTTCAGAACACTGCACAAACCTCCAAATAGCTTCTACTCCAACATGGAGACCTCCAGGAGGGCTGTCAACCAGAAAAGGGTGGTGTAGACCACCTGAAGAACATCTAAACATGCTGCAGACCAGAAAAAGTGGTCGGCCAGCTGCTTTTTCTGGTATGCCGACCAGAAAATCCTTTCAAGCTCCAATTTGCTGCAACAGAGAACAAGAAGGGGCACAACAGTGTATTTGCAAGGTATATGTACATAACCACCCTCCCTGTCATTTCTTAAGTTCAAGGGAGTGCGGTTCTTGACTCTCGGGCCACCAACCGAGCATCACGATGCAAGATGGCCGAGAAGCCTAGTTTGCACTATTCAATGTCAATGAATGCACAAATAACACATAAGGGCCTTAACCTCTATCATGCATGATCAAGAGGGTCGGCGACCAAGAAATGAGGCACGTTTCATCACTTCAAGTATGAAACATCCCTAGTTTCTCGTGTTTGGATTAACATTCAATCCAAACACAATGCAATGCAACAACATTCCAAACACAATGCAATGCAACACGAGCATGTCAAGCTAGAGGCCTTAACCATGAAAGCTAGCGAAGGATGCAACACAAGGGCTAGGTAATGCAATGCTCAATGGACTAAACCAGCCCCAAATAGACCTCATGCATGCCAAGATAATGGCCAAAATGCTTTGAAATGAAGGCATGAAAGGCAAGGTAATGCATGCTCATGCACTGGCTCATCAACTAAGCATAAGAGCACAACTCTCAAATATGATTAAGAAGTGATAAACATGAAAGTGTAGCTACACTATATGCACTAAAATCATGTATGAAACGGTGCCAAATCATCCAAACAATACAAGCATAGCATGTTAGAAGGCCTAAGGCACAAGGCTACTAAAGGGGACTACACAAGAGGCATGCACTACATGGCACAAATGATTAGACCAACCATTGACAAAGCTCAATTAAGTCAAAACAAAGGCCAAAACATGCTAAGATGGGAGCTCAAAAGCCTAGGCATGCATGCATACACATTGGCCCATAAACGAGGCACAAAGGCACAACTCTTAGAAGCATTCAAAGAGTGAAAGAACTAAGGACATGGCAATGCTACATGCTCTGAAATTACAAGCCAAGTGATGTCATATCATGCAAATAGCTCAAATAAAGCATGCCAAGAGACTTGAAATACAAAACTAGTCAAGGGCATTACACTACAACCGTACCAAGCAATGCTGAAATGACCTAAAGCACTCAAAACAGACCTAAGGCAAGTCAAAATGGTAGCAAAAACATGCTAGACTTGCAACAAAGATGGCAAGAAAGATAGGCACCCGAATTAGCTCACAAACAAGGCATAAGGGCATAACTCTTAAACACAATGAAAGAGTGATAAACATGAGAGCATGGTAGAAGTTTATGGTCTGAAATTACCTACCATATGATGCCATGCCATGAAAAAGGCTCAAATTTGACATGCTAGGGGTCCCATAGTGCAAGGCTAGCAAAGCCAAATTCACTATAGCCATGCAAAACCAAACATGCATGACCAAAACCAATTAAATCAAACCTCAAGCATGTTAAATCAAAGCAAAAAATGTGCTCGAGTAGAGCATACACATGCTAGATCAAAAGGCTAAAACAACAGATATGCTAGGCTAGTGAATCAAAATTGCACTACAAGTGCAAGGAGCATGCAAGAGGCAATCAAACCAACCCAAATTAGAGTTATGACATGTCAAATGATGGCCAAAAATCTACTGAAATAGAGCCAATACATGCTAGAAAGACATGCTACTTTGCAAGGCTACAAGTAGGTTTACACTACAAGTATACGAAGCATGCAAGAGGTGAGCAAGACAGTCCAAAAAAGAGTCATGGTAGGTCTAAAAAGTCACAAAAAAGTGCTTAAAAAAAGCCTCGAGAAGATAGAAATACATGCTCTTTTGATGGGCCATCAACACAAGTAAACAAGAGAAGAAGAGAGGGGACAACCCCCACCCATTTAGGACCTCGAAACCCCCTTTTCACCACTGAAATTCCTCTGAAATTCAGTGGTTTAAAGGCCAAAAAAAGTTGGTTTGAAAGGTGGTGAAAGATGGCTAAAGAGGCTTTACAAGCCTAGGAGCAAAACGGAGGAAAACCCCCTAGCCAAACAAGGCACAAACCAACACTATTAGGACTGAAAAATAGGAAAAATAGAGGTTTTTGTAGTTCAACACCACCCCAAAAAAATCCCCAAATTTGTATGAAAAGATGGCCAAGCAAGCATGCAAAATAAGCTAAAAAGGGAGAGAGTTCTAACCCTTGATGCACAGCTGCAAAACAAGCACAAATTTGAGTTCAAATCACCTTCTGGAGCTCAAACAAAGTCCCAAAGAATCTCATCCCAATGGTGGTCAAGTTTGGTTAAGGGTCTCTTTGCAAAACTGTACAGGATTCTAAGCTTAAGGCTCCAAACAAGAAGAGAGAGGAGCTTCTAGGGAGAGGCTCAGATTTTGCTCACAAAATCTTGTAGAGAGAGAGGGCTTTTAGAGAGAGAGAGTGCCACAATTGCCAACCCTTTCCATATATGAGATATGGCTTCATATATAGCAATATATGAGCATTTGGTCGAAATATCTGATTTGCAAATATCTGAAGCAATGTGCAACAGCTGGAGAAGAAATATCTGCAGATTCTGGGCTTTCTGTGCATAAGTGGTCAACCGACTACCTCAACTGGTTAGTCAGCTACTTTTTCTAGTCGGCAAGAATCATTTCTGGTCAACATATGGTCGGCATGCTCCATTGGTGGTCGGCGCACGCCCTTAGTGGTTTGCAACAAAAATCAGTCCTAGTCCCTGACTTGAAGCAAGCCTAACACCTTCATCTGGATGCCTTTTCAGGTCATTCCTGTGTGCAAATTGAAGCCCTAGAAGTAAGCTTTCCCATGGTGGCATCCTCACATCAAAATTCCAACTGTGCTTAGAGATATCTCACTTTTAGTGAAGACTGCTTAGTTTCGGTCCAACGAGATTGATGCCCTACTTTAACCAACCATATCTCCCCCATTCGGACTCGGCTTGAGGAGGTTCTTGAATGACAAATGAAGCCCCAAAATTCATCTTTCCGACGATGGTAGCCTCATAGCTGAAATTCAAGTGTACAAATGGATAAGCCCGATTTAATGAGGGCCGCTCGACTCTCTCTTAACGGTTCATGCCCATCTTCTTCCCCAACTGGGTTTCTTCCCTCTCCTCTTCTTTTCTTCAACTCCAAACCCCTAAGCAAGGTGTTTTGAAAGATTTTTTTTATAGATTTCGCCTCTCTTTCATTCATTTCCACTTTGTCCTGGCTCGGTTTACCGAAAAGCATAGCATTTAACGAAATGTGAGCCTCGGAGCATCACATATATCTTTTTCAAAATATATTTTGAAAGAGAGGGTTTTAAGGTCTAACAACCATCCAAAATAGATTTGGTCCAAAATGGGGTGTGAGTTTTGGATTTGACGCTCTCCTTGCCAAAAAAATTGACCCTTTGCATAGCATAGCCTGCATCACTAAGTAAGCAATCAGTAGTGCCCAAGTCTTAAGGGCGGTGAAAAATGGGGTGTCTACAGTGGGGACTGACGTTTTTCCCGTTCCCCTAACATCCTACTTTCCCAGCGCATATGCTCGCCAGTGCGATCCATCTTTGAATCCAGCTCAGCTAACGTCCTCCATTCTCCTCTGCTGTTGAAGAATAGTCTACGAGACATTTACGCTTATCTAACAAATTGGTTTAAATTGAGTCTGAACACACTAATGGGATTTACGGGCTGGAGGATCTCACCCCATTTATTCCTAACAGGTGCAGTGCCCCCGGGGTGATTTCATTAATGCTAAACTTCAAAAGCCCGGTGCCGATTTGCGTGTGCTACAACCACTCCATGAACTTATCATTCGGCATTCCCAGTTCATACATTGGCTGGGGCAAGGGCAGATTTATTAATCTGACCTGCCAAATATTGAAGCCAGGTGCCGATTTACGCATGCCACAGCCACTCCATGAATTTATCATTTGGCATTCCCAGTTCATACATTGGCTGGGGCAAGGGCAGATTTATTAATCTAACCGGCCAAATATTAAAGCCAGGTGCTAATTTGCGTGTGCCACAGCCACTCCATGAACTGAGCATTCGACATCCCCTGGTCGTACATTGGCTGTAGCAAGGGCATATTTATTAATCTGACCGACCAAATATTGAAGCCAGGTGTTGATATGCTGGTGCCATAGCCACTCCATGAACTGAGCATTCGGCATCCCAATTCATACATTGGCTGTGGCAAGGGCAGATTTATTAATCTGACCGGCCAAATATTGAAGCTAGGTGCCGATTTGCGCATGCCACAGCCACTCCATGAACTAAGCATTCGACATCCCCAGTTCATACATTGGCTGTGGCAAGGGTAGATTTATTAATCTGATCGGCCAAATATTGAAGCCAGGTGCCGATTTGAGCGTGCCACAGCCACTCCATGAACTGAGCGTTCGGCATCCCCAGTTCATACATTAGTTGTGGCAAGGGCAAATTTATTAATTTGATCGGCCAAATATTGAAGCCAGGTGCTGATTTACGCGTGCCACAGCCACTCCATGAACTGAGCATTTGGCATCCCAAGTTCATACATTGACAGTGGCAATGGCAGATTGTAACATGTCCGCGAGGGACCTCGCTACAATTCGGACTCCCCTTTTGTTTGTTGCGGCTCTAAATCTGAACCAAAGAGTCCAACTCTGGCAAATCGTTTGAGAAAACAGATTTTTTTGAAAAGTAGTGCCAAACATGGACTGCTTTGCCAGATTACAGAGTCGCCACCTAAATATTTTAAAATGGGAAATTTAGGAAACCCTGACTCGGTGCCGAAGGCCACGTGTCCGTCATCACCAAAGTGGTCTTGGCTCGGGAGCTTGGGTACGATCGGGGAAGGTCAGCTATGAGCACCCCCTTTCGCCCGGTCCGAAGACCGGCCTCTACTAACCGTGATATCCGATTTTGAAAACATTACATGTTCTTATTCCAATTATTAGCCTAGAATTACTATGTTATGCGCACAACAAACAAGTATAGACTAGATTGCCTAATTTGGAAATAAACATTGCATATCCGTTTGTTTGGAAAATAGTTTGAGATTGCTACTCGCAAGTAGGCTAAAATACGGATCTCAATGAGTTATTCCAAGTCAAGCAATCCAACCTCCATCCACAGGCATTCAAACAGTTTGTCTCATATAAGCATTTAGCCGCATGGTAAGCCTATTATCATGTCAACATTCACACGCATGCGATATGCTAAAGCATAAAAACTTACATCGTACTCCGTGCCAAAAACAAGAAACCAGTTAGCAAACATGCATGACCTAGTTTGTGTTAAGTGGCTAATGTATCACATACAGAATGCAATCTAGAGTAGGCTCGGCTAACCCTAAAATGACATGTGAAATGCTTTCAAGTAGCATATATTCAATTTGGAATTGAAAATATAATGCAGTTTGTATGATGTACCGAGCCCGGTGCATGTAAACAAATGCAAGAATGCACGCATGCATTGCATAAGGTATGCTAAAATAAACGTGCCCTAATCTACCATCATAAGCGGGTAAATAAAAGGGAGAAAGAAATGGGGGTTGGAAAACATGCACACACCCACCCACACTTATTACAGATCATGCCCTCACACAGAGGGACCAAAAGAATATACAAATTAATTAACTACACAAGCTAATTAAAATATAACAAATTTCACTAAATTAAATAAATAAATAATTAATCTAATTAAAGCAGTAAATCGCCTCGGGGTGAGGGCCGGATACAACACGCGCTCGGGATTGGCTCGGAACCGCACTGCCATGCACGGATTGCCTCTGTTTCCTCTGCTCTCCTCCTCAGAAAATTGCCAAAGTCCCAGAAGTACCTCTCAGGGCACTGGGGAGCACCACTGGCTGAAGGAGGAGGCCACCGGCACAAAATTCATCAATCAGCAGTTTGTTTACTGCCGGTCGGTATTAAACACTGCCGGCCGGCACTAAATGCCTGTAAAACCTGCAACTCACAGCAGCAGAGGACAACAACATGCATGGCAATATGATTCAAGGTATTTATGCACTATACCCACCCCTTATCATGTTTGTGACTCAAGGAGGGGTGTGCCTCGATTTCCGAACCACCAATCATGCATTTCCATGCATGATGGCCCAAAGAACCAAGAGTGCAAATTTGATTTCAAATGCATGCAATGCAAAAAAGCAAACAAGGGTGCTAAACCTCCATCATATTTCACTTCAAGAGGCCAAACATGCACAATGCAAATGCAACCCTAAGGATGTCAACTAGGCATGCAACATGGGCTATGCAACATACTTATGCAAAGGGTTCAAGCAAGCATTCAAGACAAGCATGCAAACCAATTAAATGATGATCTTATACATGACTTAGGCAACTCAAATAGGCCTAAAATCAGTGGCCAAAATGCTAAATCATGAGGGCCAAACACGCATGCACACATGCACAAGCTAAGGCACCAACACTTAAGCACAATTAAGCAACTCTTAAACACATTTAAGAGGCACAAATATAGACCATTAGTATGCATAGTAAGCTCTGAAAAGCATGCAAAACATGGTGCCAAACCAACTAACAAAGCAAGCCAAACAAGGCATACAAATGGTCCAAGCATTAAGGCAAACCAATGAGGCTTTGAACCACACCTAGTACAACCACACATGGCAATACTTAAACAATTAAAATCAGAGTTTTAACGCATAAAACTAAGTCTAAAGGACCACCTAGATGGCATCTAAATGACATGAAACCAAAGGTATGCACTAAGGCCAAAACATGGAGCATACAACACATGCTTTTGAAGCACTAAAGAGGCAACCAAGGCAAGCATACGAGCATACCAAAGAGACTGAAATAGCATGCTAGGTGGTTCCAAGCCACCAAAATGATGCAAACAAGGCATGCTATACATTCATGCTCTTAAGGCCAATAAGCCAAATGCAAAGGAGCTATGTTAAACATGCTGAAATCAAACCAAATAACTATGGTCAGACCTAAAACATGTTAAAATAAGCATACAAGCTTCATGGATCTAGGCCTAAAACATGCTAGAAATAAAGGCATACGACCTAGGCATGTTAGGGGACCAAAGAGGCATTACAAAGCAACTATGCAAAACATGCAAGGAGTGCTAAAACCAACTCAAAACAAAGTTAAATCATGGCATAATAAGCATGAAAAGCAGCCTAGACATGATCAACAAACAACCAAACATGGTGCTCCTTTGGAGGGCAAAACTTGCCCTTTCCAAGGATATCAAGGAGAGGGGGTGGCCCTCCCCTTTTGGAGACTTCAAGGCACCATCTCCACCACTGAAATCCCTCAAGATTTCAGTGGTGGAGAGGCCCAAGCACCAAAGTCTCGGATCTCTCACAAAATAGCACAAAAAGGGGCCTTTTCAAGGCCTAAGGGTGATCAAACCTACCCAAACCACCAAGCACTCTTAATGAACAATAAAGAGGCTTAAAAAATAGAACTTTTATGTGTTAATCACTAAGCACAAAAACTGTTTTAAACTAGGTAAAAATGGAGTACAAAAATGGGGGGAAAAGGAGTAGTTTTGTTACCCTTGAAGACCACCTTCACAAAGGTTGAAGTTCCTTTGCTTGAATCCAGCTCCAAAGCACCAAAACAAACCTCTGGATCCTCAAAGACCAAAGGAAGGTGAAACACTAGGTGTTGATGAGCAATAGTAAGTCACAAACACCTAGTGTACAAAACAAGAGAGAAAGAGAGAGATAGGATAGATACACAAAAACCTAACCTAAAACCAAAGCTTCTCCCTTTCCTAAAATGTCTAACTCTCTAATTTTTCTAGCCCCCAAGCCAAGAGAAGAGACTTCTCTTGTATAGGCAACCAAACTTACAAGTTAAGCAAGCCTAAAGGCTCATCCCTCCATACACGTGTATGAAGGGGAGCAAAAAGTGATACAGCTGTCTGAAAATATCTCCAAAGATAGCTGTAAAGTGCCCGGCCGACAAAGAGTGCCATTTTGGCAAAACTTAGTGCCGGTCGGCACAAAAGAGTGCCGGTCGGCACAAAAGAGTGCCGATGGCAACACCAGACAGCCGGTGGCCTCTAGCCACTGCCGGTGGTGTGTGTGGGATGTCTCATGAAGGCATCCTCTGCCTTCCAAGGCAGAACACAAGTGTTTGGTGCAAAACCAGACACAAAACGGTCAAGTTCAGAGGTCCTGAGGCAAGGCGCGTAGCCGAGAACTCCGGGAACTCCGAACGAACACGAACATGGATGATCACCGAGTGTTCAAGCGGTGACGTCCAAGTCTTGAGGACGGTCAAAAATGGGGTGTCTACACAGATTTATTAATCGGCATTCCAGTTCATGCAGTGGCCACTGGGTTGAACGATAAAGCTAATCGGCCATACGACAAGGCCCTGAGCCGTATCACTTATTTAGATAAATTGGAAGACGGATAAATTACTAAATTGCCAAGATGATAGCAAAGAGCAAAGGAAGTTTTTAAGCAAAGGCAATTTTCATTAAGTAAATTGAATAGAGAGAGTAGCCATTTTACATATGAAAACTACCTTAAACTAGCTGAAATCTATTAAACAAAACCTACAAAAATTGTGCATCTAAGATGCCTACCAAAAATGAAAATATGCCTTAATCATCCTCAGGGTTAGACGCCAGCGGCTCAAAGTCCACCTACTCATATGGAATCGGCTGTGCCAATGTCACTTTAGTAGCAACGAGGGCTTTGACCCAACCGTGTTTGAAGCCCCGATTCTCGAACTTCGGCACTTCTTTTGCGTAGCTTTCCAAGGCGGCCTCCTTCCCAGCTTCGAATGCTTTGGAAGTCTCGATGTCGGCTATTTCCTTTGCCTTCTTCGATTCTTCCAAGTTGGCTTCGAGATTGGCGATTGCCTCCTAAGCTAACTTAAGTGCATCCTCGCTTGCCTTTGCCTTTTCCTTGGCGGCAAGCCTTAATTGATCAAAATTTCTAGCTCGCTCGGCCTCGGAGTTAGCTCTCACTCGTTCTTTCGCCGCCTGCGCTGCCTCATTATTGGCCCTTTGAGAGGCTGCCACAACCTTGTTCTTTTCATTATCAATTTTGGCTTTCAAGAGGCCGATCTATTCTATGGCGTCATGTTGACGACGGCCGATCTCGGCTATCTTGCCACCGTCTACGGAACAAGGAAATAGAGTTACAACAAACAAATAATAACAAAAATATTTATAAATACATATGTATTCAGACGGAAGACTGCAAATAAGACAAGTAACGTACCGATAAGGCCGATTGAGCAACCAAAGCAATTAGCATTAAATCTAGCTCTGCGTGAAACATGGCTCTGTCGACCGACAGAGATATTGAGGAGGCCATGCTCAAGGCCACAGTCAGGTCCCTAAAGGCCAACGAATTGGAGGCAATCGAAATATTTCTTATCCTTGGTTGAATCGTGAATGGAAAAACTACGTACGATTCCTCAACGCATGGCCGCTTATTGCTTTGGTCCTCATCGTGCCCGGCCTCTTGTTCGGCGGGGTGCTTTTCCCCCCTTTGCTCGACCTCGTTGGCCCGCCCCACTTGCTCCGTCTTGGCCGTTTCGGGCCGAGCCGTTTCTTTCGCCATAACAGGCGGAGTAGACTCTATGACCGCGGCCGGTGGAGTTTCCGATCGCACGGCCTCGACTCTCCGCCTAGCGGCCATCCTCTTGGCGTTTTTCTTCCGCGCAAGTTGTGAGAGTGATTCCCCAGCCATATCCTCAGGGTAAGCGCTGGGAAGGTCTCCCAAGTTCGTAAAAATGTCTTCAAAGAACATGTCCCCTCGGCCTGATGTGGATGGAGGGTTGGACAAATTCAACCGAGCTTCCTCAAACGCCGAGTTAAGGGCTTCGTCTACCTCGGCTTCCAACTGATTCGGGTCCTCTGCGATCTGCTCGGCCACTTGTTCTTCCACGTGTTCCAAGTCAGAGGCTTCTAAACCAATCTCCTTTAGGCCTCTGAAGCTGGGGAAGATAAGGGCTGTAAGATGATCTTCGCCTCTTTGAATTTGAATGTCGTCTGCTGCCGAAAATGTTGCTTAGGTCGGCACGTATCGCAAGAGAATATGAGCTGCCCTTCCTGGTTTCTGAATATTTGGACGGCCAATGAACTGCAGTGCGATTTTAATTTCTGCAAGTACAGCGTCATCGGCCAAAACTAGCACTTTCTTCAAATTATTTGCCTGCACAAACAAAACAGTAAGTACATGGAAGGAGAGCCAAATATATATACGAAAGTAGAAGCAACTAGAGTGAGCTATACGGCCACCTGGATCTCCTTTTCGCCTTGGCATGGGATCTAGGCGATCTTCACCCTCGCCGAATTCCCAGTTGCCTCGAACAACGACCATCACGTCGTCAACACGCTTGCCAGAGCTGGCTAGCATAGTCACTTAATGATGGTCGGTGTCCTTAGCCCTAGGAAAATAGCGTCCCAGCCGGCCAGTAGACTTGGCTAAGGCATAGCAATGCCGAATTGCAGGTATGCCTAGGTTAATCCTAAGACGACAGTTCAACTCTATAATCCCCATTATGATGCGAACAAAATTCACGTTAGGCTGGGAAAGAATTAGGCCCCAATGTCGAAGGACGGCCCTTAAAAATAGATGAAGGGGAAAACGGACTCCGCCCTCAGCAATCAACAGGAGAGGAAAGATGATTGTGCCCTCATCGGTCCTCTCCATATCAGTGGTGTTGTTTGCCACGAGTGACAGATGGACATTGTCGGGGATGGAATAATGGCGTCTGAAGCTAGAAATTTGATCCGTGGAAAGGAGCTCTTTCAAATTTTTTGCCATCGTAGCCAGCCTAAGGATTATGTAAAACCAAAAGTAAATAAGGAAATGGTATTGGGAGTGAAAGAGAAGAGAACTTACAGGAAGCAGAAGGGATAATGAGAGACAGGAGGAAGTTGTAGAGGTCGCGAGGTGGAGAAGTTGTACTAGAAGGAGAGCCAAAAACTTCGAGTATTCAAAATATACATTCGAAGAGACAAAGTTCTAAACCACATTAAATGAAGGAATTGTACAAAGAGGCGGGAACCTGTAATGATGACCAGGAAACGTGCGCGCTCTAACACGCTTTGGAATGAGGTTAACCGCCGAATTTTTTACTTTTCAAGCTCGAAACCAAACATGCTGACCAAACAAAGTTAGTGGGGAGATTGGGGGGCAATTGTGGGAGCCGAATAGTAGGAGGCGCAATTAGGCCGAGAGCACATTTGGCTAATCGGTATATGTTATACTCGCTCCCCATCTCATACTATCTGGGTCCCGAATAACTTAATCAGCCATAAGGATCAGTTGAGCGAGGGCCGATTGAAAGTTGGAATACAGCAAAAGGGGGGGCCGAGTGACCAATCACATGACGGGGTCAAGAGTGGGCCCTACCTTGAGGACCAGGAGCGTATATAAATAGAAGAATAAAAACCAGAGAGAGGTATGTGAGAATTAAAACATTTTACTTAAGATACAAGTAACAAAGAGAGCATATATTGACTTGTCCGTCAGAGTGCTAATTCCGACACTCCCGACTGGAGTGTTCATTCTTTTTCAGGTTTTTAGCTTAGGATCACGAGCATCCCATTGGATCCAAGGAGTATTTCCAAACCACTTCCCCACAGGTTGTAATGAGGCATTTAAATGCAAGTATTATGCAAGGAAAATACGACATTTTAAGTAAACTAACGAGATACAACAATCTTACACATGAGAAGAAGTAAGCAAATAAGCACACTACGCGTGAGAATCACAAGTCGAACCACATTTCATGCAGAAAGGATGTAAGAAAATTATGCAATCTTAACTGCGCCCTACGCAAAAAAAGCCAAAAGTGACTATCGGGCATACCCGAGGTCTTAAACAAAACACATCCTAGCTCGTCACACGCGAGAGGAGAAAAGAAAGTGGTGTGAACACTGGAGGGTGGTATAAACATCGGGGCACGTCCCAATGTTTCTAACCAAAACAAGGTATAAACATCGGGCATATGACCCAATGTCTCTAACCAACAACAAAGTGGTATAAGCATTGGACACACGTCCCAAACGCTTCTAACCAGGGAGTGGTATAAACATCGGGTACACATCCTAATGTTTCTAACCATCAAGGTGGTATAAGCATTGGGCACACGAGCCAAACGCTTCTAATCGAGGAGTGGTATAAACAACAGGAAAACGTCCCAATGTTTCTAACCAACACAGGGTGGTATAAGCGTCGGACACACATCCAAAATGCTTCTAACCGAAAAAGTGGTATAAACATCAAACCAAGCGTCCCAATGTTTCTAACCAACAGGGTGGTATTAGTGTCGAACACACGTCCCAAACGCTAGGCACACGTCCCAATGTTTCTAACCGAAGGGGTGGTATAAGCGTCGGACACACATCCCAAACGCTTCTGACCGAAAAAGTGGTATAAACATCAGAGCAAACGTCCCAATACTTCTAACCAACATGGTGGCAAAACCGTCGGACACACATCCCAAATGCTTCTAACCGAAGCAAGGTATAAACATCGGGCACACGTCCCAATGTTTCTAACCGAATGGGTGGTATAAGCGTTGGACACACATCGCAAACGCTTCTAACCGAGGCAAGGTGGTATAAACATTGGGCGTACCTGAATGTTTCTAATCGAAGCAAGGTGGTACAAACATCAGGCGTACCCGAATGTTTCTAACCGAAGCAAAGTGTTTAAGAGAGAGAAATGGTTTTACCCAGAATTCCTCTGAATGAACCGTACATACAACATCATGCCTGCATAAGAAAGAAACTTAACTGGTACAATGCAATACAATGCGTGTCTCATGCAATACGAATGATCGTAACACAATGTTAAAGGCATGTTCCATGCATAACATGCAAGAAATGAAATAGAGGCATATTCTATGCAACGGGAGCAAGAGCATATTCTATGCAAAATAATCAACGACGCATATTCAATGCAACATGCAAATTCTATGCAAATATGGTAATGCATGTTCTATGCAACAATTCAGAATGCATGTTCAATGCAACGTGCATATTCTATGCGATGACAAAAGCATGCTTGATGAAGATGACTCGAAGGCAACTTCCGATTTACCTCTCGGAAGAGTTGCACTATGTTAAAAAGGATACAACTTGTTTGTGTTGATGGGCGATGACCACCGCGCACTGTGAACGCAATTTTGGGCTTCCATGAAGGCATTCTGAATCAAACTTCGAGCATACCTTGCACTTTTTGGAATCCAAGGACACAAATCAAAAAGAAAAAGGCAGAGGAAGCTTGTGGATGCTTGTTGACCATCAGGGGAGGCCCCCAAACACCTGCCGGCCACCAATGCACCAGTGCCGGCCATCGATGTGCCACTGCCAGCCATCGATGGCAGATTTGGGCAAATTCGTTCTTTCACCCTTGGGTCTTTAAGTACAAGTGATGCCACTTCATTTCCTTACAACCCCTTCCACAAAATCCTTCTCCCTTGCTCTTTAGGTGCTCCTTCTCTTAAGATCTGCGCGTTCTATGCGTTTTCCAACACCCTAAAAACATTTTCTTCGCTAAAACCCTCTAGTTCTCTTCACTTTGAACTGATCAGAATTTGATTTCGGCACTTTTTTCTTCATTTCCCCCATTCTAGGCTCTTTCCCCTCGAGTTTCTCCCAAGGTTAGTACATTTTTCCCAACTTTTACTTTCTTTGACTTTTTCTCTCTCCTATGGTTGACTTTTTCAAAGTTTCATCCTTTTCCCTCATTTTTCCTCATTTTTGCTTCTCTTGCATCTATTTCAGGTGGCAGGTGATGTCCCTTATGATGGGGCCCTCCCCGAGCTTCCTCTAGTAGAGTTTGAGGTAGATTTTGAGGCCGAGCCAGAGCCATTACCATCAAGCATACACCCCTTCGATCTAGCGAGGTACCACCCTGAGACTCACATAGTGCCTACCGCGGGAGGCATCCAAGCCTTCACCGACTTCGCTAAGGATGTGCCAGATAACCTTTTATTGAGAGAGCCTACGTCTCACTGGTCAACAATCGCCATAGAGGTATGAACACTGTTTTTCTGCAGTACTTCTCTTAACTGTTTGCATTTCTTGCACTGTTTTTATTTGATTGCATAGACTACCTTGATCTAACTGTATCTCATACATTACTGCTTTACATTCAACTATACTTTCATTGCTTGATCTGATTGCATCTCATGAATTATCACCAGACGGATCCTACTTCTTCAGAGGCTATGGTACGACGACAACTCGGGACTGGTACGGTGAGCTTCCGACTAGGGTTCGCGACATTATTGAAGAGATAGGCTTCGGTCAGTTCTGCTCTAGCTTGACGCGGGTCGTACCGAGCCGCCCTCTCTTAGGGGCTTTAGTGGGGAGGTGATGGGGCATCACCAACTCCTTCCATTTCTCCACTACGGGGGACATGACGATGACCACTTATGACTTCGCCATGATCACCGGCTTTGGCATAAGGGGTGATCTGATCCCTCTCGACCCTGACATGGTAGAGTAGGAAGCAGCATGGGATGCACTGCTTGGGGCACACCCACCGACACTCCGGGCAGGCATGTCTGATATAGCTGGTTCGAGGGGCAGTTTAAAAAGGTTAAGCCCGAGACAGTCGAGGAGACAGAGGAGTACACCAGGGGCTTCCTCGTGTTCTGTTTTCGTACCATCTTGTTTTCGAATAGGTGGAATACTGTGGGTCTGTATCTGCTGAGCGCATTGGTAGTGCTCCAGTGAGTTCAGTTCTACGACTAGGGCGGAGCCGGCCTCACCACTTTCTGTGGATACGTGATCTTGATAGGCGGCTACTGGCAGGCTTGGGAGGTACACACCTTAGTTCCCTCTTTTCAGGGCCACGGCAGTGTATTTGCAAGGTAATGTATGTAACACCACACTCCTTATCATGCCTCAAGCTCAAAGGAGTGTGGTACTCAACTCTCGGGCCACCAACCGAGCATCGCAATGCACGATGGCCGAGAAGCCAAGTTTGTACAAGTCAATGAATGCACAAATAGACTCGATGAGGCTCCACCCTATCATGCACGATCAAGGGTGTCGGCGACTAAGAAATGAGGCACGTTTCATCACTTTGAGTATGAAAGATCTCTCGTTTCTCGTGTTTGGATTAACGTTTGATCCAAACACATGCAATGCAACACAAACATGTTATCTTGGCATGTTTTACTTCAATTAAATTTGTTTACTCATTTTAGATTACCAATTAATCCTTTAACCGGTTAAGTTCAAAAGTGAGAAGTCCTCTAAATAGAAAGACATACTAAGCCACAAGCATCTTGAACATGAAAGAAGCATCATGCCATTGGTTAGTAGAAACCCTGAAGAGAAGGCTAAAACCATTAGGCATGAATGCCTCGATTTCGTGCTCAAACCAACAAAGGGCTTAAAACCACTTTCGAAGTGATATAACAAATGAAGAATGGGATGCAATGACATATATTCCAGCACTGAAATAGTATGCGAAATGACATCAAAACACGAAAATGATGCATGAAAGGCATACTCGGAGTCGAAAGCATTGAAACTAGCAAAGAGGATAGCACTATAAGCATACAATACTAAACCTAAATGACCAAAACAACACCAGACAGAGGTTAAATATGCCAAAACAGTGGCTAAAATATGCTAAGATCAAGGCATATAACACAAGGAAAACATGCTCATTTGATGGCTCGCAAACAAGGCATGAAGATTCAACTCTCAAACACATTGAAGGAGTGGAAAACGTGAGAGTGTGGCAATGACATATGCTTTGAAATTACATGCCAAGTGATGCCATATCATGCACACATCACAAATATAGCATGCTAGTGGTCTCAAAACTCAAGCCAATTACACTAGAGCTATACAAAGCAAGCCCCAAAAGGCCAAGAACACCCAAAACAGTCCTAAAGCATGTCAAAACAATGCCAACAACATGCGTGGAGTATAGCTAACACTTGCTAGAATGGAAGGCTAAAACACCAAGTACACTAGGATAGTGAGCATGATTGCACTACAAGTGCAAAAACCAAGCAAGAGGTGAACTCACCAACCAAAATCAGAGTTAAAGCATGCCAAAAAAAGACAAAAAATGGGCTAAGACTAAGCCAACACGTGCTAGAATAACAAGCTAACTCATTAGGCATGGACGGCTAGCAAAGAGGATTTACACTACAAGTGTAAGGAGCATGCAATAAGTGATCAAACCAACTAAAAATAGGGTTATAACATGTTAAACAAGTCACAAAAACATGCTCAAACTAAGCCTCAAGAAGGGAGAAATACATGCTCATTTGATAGGCCAACAACACATGCTAACAAGACAAGAGGAGAGGGGACCACCCCTCCTACTTGGGACCTCAAAACATGGTTTTTGTCACTGAAAAACCTCTGAGTTTTTGTAATAACCCACCCTCATATCTGTTTCCGGTATATTTTCGATCTGTTATTCTGCGCATTTACTTGCTTTCTGTGAAAAGTGATTTACATCTGTGGCATTTTTATTAGTGTATTTGGAACCTCCCTATTTTATTATGGGGTATTGATTGTGGTGGTAATATGATGGTAAGGTAGGATTGGACCAAAAACTTTAATTCGACCAAATCGCCCACGATCAGCTGTCACTCTTTTGCCCTTTTCTTTTTCCACACTTAGAATTTGAATGTGAGGTTAGAACCATTGGAAAGCTTATTTTCGGGGCTTCAATTTGGGCACAAGAATGACCTAAAACGGAGTCCGGATAGGAGAGTTATACCTGTTTGAAGTTTTGAAATCTGTGCTGGGAGCAGGTCCGCTCGAGCGGGAATAGGGACGCTCGAGCGGGAATAGCGGGCACGGCAACTTAAAAACGAGATTTTTGGACCATTTCTTAGATTTTCTTTTCCTCTCTTCTTCTCCCCTCTTCCATGTCTAAAACCCTAGCTCCCAAAACCTTGATTTCCTCCACTTTTAATAACAAATCAACCATGGATCTTGCATCAAGGATGGAGAATAAGAGGAGATCACCACTTTCTACCGAATGGAATTTTGAAATTTTTGAGGTATGTTGGGGTTCTATTATGGGGTTTAGATTATGGTTTATGGGGTTTAGATTATGGTTTATGGATTATGGACCTAGGGTGCCTAATAAATGGGAAGATTTGAAATAAAAAGTAATGGGTTAAGAAGATTTAAAATTTTATTTGAAATTTGTAGATTTCTTAGATACCCTAGGTTGATCTTTGATGGTAATCAATGATTTGACCCAAATTGATAGTTGAATCATGAAAGTGGTAGGTTGAATTAGATGTGTTCAAGTTTAATTGGAATTTGGTTATGTTTGAAAATTATGTTTAAAATTTGCGATTGAACCTTGTTAAATGCATTGTAAATTATGTTTTAATAAAAGGGAAATTGGGTTATGGAATGTTGAAATGGAATTTAAGAATTCCTTTTGAGATATGTTGAATTATATTTAATGATGTTGAGTTGAATCATGTTGCCTATGTTGAATTGTGATGATTATGTGGGATGGTATTGACTATGTTGATATTAATTTTTGTGACCTAAAATGTGAAGTTTTCAAGAATGGGTTTAATCCCAAATCATTTTACTAAATATTTGTGGGCTTGCTTAGTTATTAAATCAAGAGAATGATTTAAGAGGATTTCTTTATGGGGATGGGGAAATGTTTGGTTTTTGTTGAAAACACTAGAAATTTAAGGAGTTTTGGGGAACATGGAAATGTTCATAAAAATCCGTTCTTTCTTTGAATAGAAGATGAATGGGTGTAAATTCCATAATGTGTTTTGTAAGACTAGTAATCTTTTATATATATATTGAGTTGGAGAAGTAGGTTTGAAAACTTTATGCTGCAAAGTATTGTTTGCTCTGTTTTACGTGCTTAACCCTCTGGTATTTCTGGAATTTGTGTTTGATGCCCTTAATGTATAAGTTGTGTACATGTGTAGGGCATAACCCGAGAAGGACAAGCACTCCGTTATAGCACTGTGAGTAGTAGTACCATTATCTGCTTCATATATATAGCTAATGATTGTCATTAGCACCTTGTTTATACACGATATGTAATTACGTTATGTTTTGATATGTGTATATAAAGAAACGAGGAAAAATGAAGTGTTTTCATTCTTTAAGATTATGGGCCTTTGGCCATACGATATAAGTAACTACGTTATGAAACAAAGTGCTACACGGGACTAAGTGCTACATTGTGAGTCACCGCTAGAACCCGTGTGAGACACCTCTTGAGTTCATACAACAATTTACAAGGGCATTCTTAATGCCAATTTACAAGGGCTTAACGCCAATTTACAAGGGCATTCTTAATGCCAATTTGCAAGGACTTAATGTCATCTTTCAAGGGCTTTATGCCACCTTCCAAGGGTTTTATGCCAATGTTTAAGGGCTTATTGCCACCATGATTAAGGGCTTATGCCGCACCATTCAAGGGCTTCAAGCCAACCATTATGTTCAACCTGATATGTTTCAAGAAAGGGCCTATAAAGTGAAACAGACTCAGACAAATCATGTGGACTTTGCATTGTATGCTTAAGTATATGTTTTAAAGTTTAATAAACATATGTTTTAAAGATTGATAAGTATGTGTTTTAAAGTTTGGTAAGCATATGTTTTAAAGATTGATAGGTATATGTTTTGAAGCTTAGTACGTATATGTTTTGAAGCTTAGTAAGTATATGTTTTGAAGCCTAGTAAGTATGTGTTTTGAAGCTTAGGAAGTATATGTTTTGAAGCTTGGTAAGTATCCAAGGGCCTTGCGCCACTATGTTAATGGGCTTCATGCCACCATGATTAAGGGTTTGTGCCACATTATATAAGGATTTTAATCCAAAACATTATATTCAAGCCAATATGTTTCATGATAAGATCTAAGTCTATAATGAATAAGAACAGATTCAGACTTGTATTGTGAATGCTGTATTAGTATACGAAAGTACATGTTTGAAGCTTTGAATACCAGGTTGGAACTTTACTTGGCATTGTAGAATTTCAGAAATTGCAAGGTCCGCTCGAGCGGAGGAATTCCCGCTCGAGCATGAAAATTAACCTTCAGTAGTTTTTTTTTCCAGAAATTTCGCTGTCCGCTCGAGCGGTGGAATTCCCGCTCGAGTGTAAAAATCGATCTCCCAGCATTTTTGTTAAATTGTACAGTCCGCTCGAGCGGCCAAGATAGCGCTCGAGCGGACACCCATTTTCAGGAACATTTAAAAAGTTGCATTTAGTTCGTATGTCTATCCTCACTTATTTCCAAAGCATGTTAGACACAATTTATGGTTCAATAAATATTGAGAAGCTACGAATCCATATGTATTTCTATTATACAATGTTTCAAGTTAAGCATTGTTTTATTTATGTATTACTATTCACTGAGCTTGGCTCACCCTCTGTATGTCTGTTCCTGTAGGTAACCAGCCAGGAAGTCAGTCCTAACCCAGGACGTTCTGTAATGACCCCAAGGTGCGTATATTAGGTTATCTTGATTTAATTAAGGGTTAATGTGTTTGCTATTGGAATTGAAGAACTATCTGCCGAATTATGCTTGTGAAACTGGAATTGGTGACCTTTACCAACAATCTGAAAATTTTTCCTCCGCTCGAGCGGAGGGGTTGGCGCTCGAGCGGGCCTTTGGGGGTTCCAGGAATTTTGCAGGCGGGCTGAAATTCTAGGAGTGGTGATTTTCTGCTCGAGCGTAGAAGTGGCCGCTCGAGCGGACAGCCTTGTTGGTCTTCGCGCTCGAGCGCGATGTTGGGCGCTCGAGCGAGACTCCAGGATGAGTTGTACTTCTGAGGCATGTGGGCTCATTTTTGACATCTTATTAGTGTATTTGGAATGCCTTTTCTTTTATTATTTTGGAATTTTGGTTGAAGTGGTAATATGATGGTGAAGTAAGACTGGACCAAAGAATTTAATTCGAATAGTTATTTTACGAACAGCCACCACTCTTTTGCCTTTTTCTTTTTCCACACTTGGAATTTGGATATGAGGTTAGAACCATTGGAAAGCTTATTTCCGGGGCTTCAATTTGGACACAAGAACGACCTAAAACGGAGTCCAGATGGGAGAGTTATACCTGCTCAAAGTTTCAAAATTTGTGCTGAGGGCAGGTCCGCTCGAGCGGAAATCAGTCCGCTCGAGCGGTAATTACGGGGCAGCAGCTTTTAAAACGGGATTTTGGATCATTTCTTACATGTTTCTTCTTCCCTCTTCCTTCCTCTTTGCCTTAGTCCGAAAACCCTAGCTCCAAAACCTTGATTTCCTCTACTTTGATCAACAACCCACCATGATTCTTGTATCAAGGATGAAGAACAAGAGGAGATAAACATTTTCAACCGATTGGAATTCGAGATTGCGAAGGATTCTTCTCAAGCTTGGTTTTCTTGCTTGGTTCTCGAGGTAGGGATTCTAGTCCTCATCATTACTTACGTGGATGGATGGATTTGTAGTATTTGACTATCTAAATACAAGAATTTCCATTTGTGAGCATGTAGTGTATGGTATGAGAATTGGGGGTTTTAGGGTATGGGTTGTTGAGAGTTGAATTGATGAGTTAGAATGATGGATTATGAATCCTAAGTGTATAATCAATGGGAAAAGTGGAATGATAAGTGATGAATTAATAAGTTTGAACTTTATTGGAATTTGTAGATTTCTTAGAAACCCTAGGTTGCTTCGTGATGATAAGCGATGATTTGGGCCAAATTAGAAGTAGAATTATGAAATTGAGGTATTGAATTATATCTATACAAATTTAATTGAATTTTGGAGATGTTTGCAAATTATGTTTAAAATTTACGAATGAACCTCAGTTATGTATAGGGTGAATCATGTTGTTATGTGAGATGAAATTGAGAAACAAGATTATTAATGTTATGAATGATAAGAACCTTGAGAAGAAATGATGAAATGGGATTTAAGACTTCACCTTGAAAGCTGTTGAATTACATTTAGGGGTGATAAGGTGAATTATGCCAATAGTGTAGCTTATGTTGGATTGTATTGAGATATGTGTGGAGAAGTGTGTTGGTTTAATGATGTGAATTGCAAATTGCTGTGTACTTTGGTATAAAGAGGATAACAAGTTAAGAATGGAATAAATTATATGTGACCCGATTTTTATGTGTATTCTGAATTGTGTAGGGTCAGCTGCAGAGGCGGACCAAGCGTCTAAGCACTGTGAGTAATAGTACTACGATTGTAAACCATTCACTGTTAATGATTATTGATATTAATATTCTGTTCTTTGTGGGTAATTATGAGCAATGAAGGATCTGACATGCATCAATATGGCTCTGAACTACTTACATTTCGGGTGTGTTTAGTGGTTAACGGTAATGTATCGATAATGTGTTACAACCTGTAGGTTACCATGATTCTGCTCAGGTATGATATGTAAGCTATTAATGCTATGGAATGGGTAATTGAAGAACATTATGATTGTAAACTCTGTTTACTGGGGCATAATATTTTGAATGGGAACATGACATCCTGAACACCCTCTTGGGAATTTCAGTACATGTGTTACAATATAGATACCTATTTATTGTGGATAAACATGATTGGGCAGTTGGTTAAAACTATTAGTTGTGTTATCTGTAAATTACCCTTGTTAATTTATAGTGAACAGGAAGAACCACGATGTGTGTGCCTTCTGAGTCCTTATGCTTTGCCAAGGATGACTCAGGTTTGTTGTGAAGTAAGTTATTCTGTGCCTAGTAGTAATATTTTGTTATACGTGAGATGACTTATGTATCCTGTTGTATGATGTTATTTATATGAATTTGGGGCTACTCTGTTCTGGATAATCATTCCGTTTATGTAATATGTTCTGTAAGTAGTTCCGTTTACGACATGACATGTTATAGTATACAATGTTGATGTAAAACTTATTGATTTCTGGTATGGAACAAAGTGCTACACTTCGGTGGGAGCCACCTCTTGAATCCATACATTGTGTAACATTCTGGGCCGAGGGCCATATTGTGACATTCAGTAACATTCTGTGTAACATTCTAGGCCGAGGGCCATTCTGCGTAACATTCTGGGCCGAGGGCCATTTTGTGACATTCAGTAACATTCTGTGTAACATTCTGGGCCGAGGGCCATTTTGTGACATTCAGTAACATTCTGTGTAACATTCTGGGCCGAGGGCCATTTTGTGACATTCAGTAACATTCTGTGTAACATTCTAGGCCGAGGGCCATTTTGTGACGATTCTGTGACATTCTGTATCATTCTGGGCCGAGGGCCGCTCTGTATATGCTTCTGGACTCATGTCTGTTTGAAATATAAATACAGGGTATAGTTAATCATATGCTTTGCAGTTATGTACTTTATTGTGTCAGTGGTACTTTACCTTATTTATGTACTATTATTCACTGAGTTTCACTCATTCGGTATTTTGTCTGTTTCTGTAGGTCATCAACTGAGGGACCAGTCCAAACCCTTAAGATTCGTCTCCCTCTTGTCAACCTCGGTGTGTCCAGGCACTAACTGAAGCCCGTGTAGTTTGTAAAGTGTTGTTATATTTTTGGAGTTTATGCTTGATTGTTTTTCCTTTAGATGTATTATTCTATGCCCAATTGCGGGCTAAGTCAAGGTACATGTGTGTCAGTTTTCTGTATATTATTTACTTGATGTGATGTTGTGATCCTGGCATGTCAATAGTAGGTCAATGGATATGTTTCAATGTTGTTCTTTATTATTAAATGCTTCCGTTCAGGCCCCATATATTATGTATATCAGGTTTAATGCTTACGTCTACATAGGTCATGCCCGAACTTTTAGGGCCGGGTGACGGGGCGTGACAGGTGGTATTAGAGCACGAGTTGCCATCTCACACACGAATCCATTGAGCTTTAGGATGTCTAGAAAGACTTAGGCATCATGCATAAAATTCTGCAAGTACATGAAAAGCGTGATGGCAACGTTACATGCGTATGTTTTACCTGCTAACTCTGATGATTACGATCTATGTCTGGTGTATACTCTTTTGTTGTCTTTGTTTATCTTATATAGGTTGGTGAATAATGCAAGCTATGCAGATGGGATTAAGTGAACAACGTTGCACTGTGAAGGTGTGGTAAGAATTTGGATTGATCGGTAAGACAGTTTATATGTAAATGATTGGATCAAATGTGTGCTATCGGTTGATAATTATTTGTGGGAAATGATGACGTTACAATTGGGCGGTTACTAAGTATTTAAGTTAATTGCACATAGCTAAGAGTAAAGGAAATGCTATATGTGATACCTTTATGGCTTGTTATGCCTCCCTTGCCGTAACACTGTTTAGAACGATGATTCTGAGAAATTACTATGTTGGAATCTTTTGAGAAGATGCATTTCGCGTAATAATTGGAATTGAGATAAGTATGCTCGGCTGTAAGACGAAGTCATGCATGTAGTGATCCCCCTTAAATTGTAACAGTATGTAAATGATATGGTTTCATGAACCGAGAAATACCAACGACTTTTGATGGGAAAATATTGAAGTATGTAATATGACTGTGTCTGTCTATAGTTACAGCATCTGTTATCTGTATTCCGTATTCCGCACTCTGTACTCTGACCTCTGTAATTTGTACTTTGTAATCTGAAATCTGTGCTCTGTTGTCTGTTTTGTTTATGTCTAACCTGAAATCGGTCATTGGGACTTCCTATAAAGAAGAGTTGACTAACATAAGGAACCCCGCCTATAATGCGTATCTGTCCATATGGGAACAATAGCTAACCACTAATTAAATTGAGTGGTAATTTAATACGTTACTGCAAGAATTACAATCTTGCCTCTGTGTATTAATAATGTATGATTGAAAAATCACTTCTGTGATACAATTCTGTATAGATATTGCAAATTGTTAAACCAAGCCCTATTTCGTAGTTAACGATGATAATACAAGCTGTTCTGCATGACATTATGATTTTTGATAAGAATAAATGGTCCTAGGGGAATCGACGTACTTTTATAGTAACCGGAGAGAAAACTTAATAAGAGTGGATGTGGTACTGCATCATTATGATTGACTAATAAAATACGATTCTAAACGCAATTCTTCATTTTAGCTTTGAATGGTCCCTTTTGCCCGAAACGACGGTTGCCATTTTGGTACTTATTACTGAGAATTGTATTTATGGAAGGATTTATGGAAGTTTGACTTAGTGTTATGAGGATAGATCTGCATGCATTCAAACAAGTGCCATCCTAATTGTTGAGTTGCGGCATGATTTTCTTTATATTCCTGCACTCAAAAGTAATGCTATTAGGAATTAACCACGTGTGCTGTGATCTTCCCTTCTGTTGTACTAAATTTGTTAAAAATCATTGTACATAATTCTAAACCAATGTAATGGTGTTACCTTTGAAATCTTTTTGGAAAATTAAGGAATACTAAGAACCAAATGTGAAGCTCGTGGTTATATACTAAAAGGGTTCTTTATAATTGTTGGCATGAAGTACATTTTGCTGATTAAGTAGAACCCTGCTGATTGAACTATGCGTAATCTGACTTGACTCTAACCACGTAAGTGCAGGTATAAACAAAAAATAATAATCATGTTGGTTTTAAATTTGAGCCTGTTAGAGACTTGATTTGAACTGATAAGTCTATTGCAGATAATGAATAAAGAGCCCCAAAGTCGTTGATTTAGCACTTAATTGTTATTAGGGGTATACTTGTTATAAAAAGCTTATACCTTTGAGGAATTGTGATAATGGGAGTTACTTGTGACCTTACCAAGTTTGACTTACGTTTGATAGTTATGAAATGATTGAGAAATGTTATATGTTCAGGACGGAACTAGACTTATAACCAGGTGAATCAAGTTTGGAGGACCAAACTTCTTAAGGTGGGGAGAATGTAATGACCCCAAGGTGCGTATATTAGGTTATCTTGATTTAATTAAGGGTTAATGTGTTTGCTATTGGAATTGAAGAACTATCTGCCGAATTATGCTTGTGAAACTGGAATTGGTGACCTTTACCAACAATCTGAAAATTTTTCCTCCGCTCGAGCGAAGGGGTTGGCGCTCGAGCAGGCCTTTGGGGGTTCCAGGAATTTTGCAGGCGGGCTGAAATTCTGGGAGTGGTGATTTTCCGCTCGAGCGTAGAAGTGGCCGCTCGAGCGGACAACCTTGTTGGTCTTCGCGCTCGAGCGCGATGTTGGGCACTCGAGCGAGACTCCAGGATGAGTTGTACTTCTGAGGCATGTGGGCTCATTTTTGACATCTTATTAGTGTATTTGGAATGCCTTTTCTTTTATTATTTTGGAATTTTGGTTGAAGTGGTAATATGATGGTGAAGTAAGACTGGACCAAAGAATTTAATTCGAATAGTTATTTTACGAACAGCCGCCACTCTTTTGCCTTTTTCTTTTTCCACACTTGGAATTTGGATATGAGGTTAGAACCATTGGAAAGCTTATTTCCGGGGCTTCAATTTGGACACAAGAACGACCTAAAACGGAGTCCAGATGGGAGAGTTATACCTGTTCAAAGTTTCAAAATTTGTGCTGAGGGCAGGTCCGCTCGAGCGGAAATTAGTCCGCTCGAGCGGTAATTACGGGGCAGCAGCTTTTAAAACGGGATTTTGGATCATTTCTTACATGTTTCTTCTTCCCTCTTCCTTCCTCTTTGCCTTAGTCCGAAAACCCTAGCTCCAAAACCTTGATTTCCTCTACTTTGATCAACAACCCACCATGATTCTTGTATCAAGGATGAAGAACAAGAGGAGATAAACATTTTCAACCGATTGGAATTCGAGATTGCGAAGGATTCTTCTCAAGCTTGGTTTTCTTGCTTGGTTCTCGAGGTAGGGGTTCTAGTCCTCATCATTACTTACGTGGATGGATAGATTTGTAGTATTTGACTATCTAAATACAAGAATTTCCATTTGTGAGCATGTAGTGTATGGTATGAGAATTGGGGGTTTTAGGGTATGGGTTGTTGAGAGTTGAATTGATGAGTTAGAATGATGGATTATGAATCCTAAGTGTATAATCAATGGGAAAAGTGGAATGATAAGTGATGAATTAATAAGTTTGAACTTTATTGGAATTTATAGATTTCTTAGAAACCCTAGGTTGCTTCGTGATGATAAGCGATGATTTGGGCCAAATTGGAAGTAGAATTATGAAATTGAGGTATTGAATTATATCTATACAAATTTAATTGAATTTTGGAGATGTCTGCAAATTATGTTTAAAATTTACAAATGAACCTCAGTTATGTATAGGGTGAATCATGCTGTTATGTGAGATGAAATTGAGAAACAAGATTATTAATGTTATGAATGATAAGAACCTTCAGAAGAAATGATGAAATGGGATTTAAGACTTCACCTTCAAAGATGTTGAATTATATTTAGGGGTGATAAGGTGAATTATACCAATAATGTAGCTTATGTTGGATTGTATTGAGATATGTATGGAGAAGTGTGTTGGTTTAATGATGTTAATTGCAAATTGCTGTGTACTTTGGTATAAAGAGGATAGCAAGTTAAGAATGGAATAAATTATATGTGACCCGATTTTTATGTGTATTCTGAATTGTGTAGGGTCAGCTGCAGAGGCGGACCAAGCGTCTAAGCACTGTGAGTAATAGTACTACGATTGTAAACCATTCACTGTTAATGATTATTGATATTACTATTCTGTTCTTTGTGGGTAATTATGAACAATGAAGGATCTGACATGCATCAATATGGCTCTGAACTACTTACATTTCGGGTGTGTTTAGTGGTTAACGGTAATGTATCGATAATGTGTTACAACCTGTAGGTTACCATGATTCTGCTCAAGTATGATATGTAAGCTATTAATGCTATGGAATGGGTAATTGAAGAACATTATGAATGTAAACTCTGTTTACTGGGGCATAATATTCTGAATGGGAACATGACATCCTGAACACCCTCTTGGGAATTTCAGTACATGTGTTACAATATAGATACCTATTTATTGTGGATTAACATGATTGGGCAGCTGGTTAAAACTATTAGTTGTGTTATCTGTAAATTACCCTTGTTAATTTATAGTGAACAGGAAGAACCACGATGTGTGTGCCTTCTGAGTCCTTATGCTTTGCCAAGGATGACTCAGGTTTGTTGTGAAGTAAGTTATTCCGTGCCTAGTAGTAATATTTTGTTATACGTGAGATGACTTATGTATCCTGTTGTATGATGTTATTTATATGAATTTGGGGCTACTCTGTTCTGGATAATCATTCCGTTTATGTAATATGTTCTGTAAGTAGTTCCGTTTACGACATGACATGTTATAGTATACAATGTTGATGTAAAACTTATTGATTTCTGGTATGGAACAAAGTGCTACACTTCGGTGGGAGCCACCTCTTGAATCCATACATTGTGTAACATTCTGGGCCGAGGGCCATATTGTGACATTCAGTAACATTCTGTGTAACATTCTGGGCCGAGGGCCATTCTGTGTAACATTCTGGGCCGAGGGCCATTCTGCGTAACATTCTGGGCCGAGGGCCATTTTGTGACATTCAGTAACATTCTGTGTAACATTCTGGGCCGAGGGCCATTTTGTGACATTCAGTAACATTCTGTGTAACATTCTGGGCCGAGGGCCATTTTGTGACATTCAGTAACATTCTGTGTAACATTCTAGGCCGAGGGCCATTTTGTGACGATTCTGTGACATTCTGTATCATTCTGGGCCGAGGGCCGCTCTGTATATGCTTCTGGACTCATGTCTGTTTGAAATATAAATACAGGGTATAGTTAATCATATGCTTTGCAGTTATGTACTTTATTGTGTCAGTGGTACTTTACCTTATTTATGTACTATTATTCACTGAGTTTCACTCATTCGGTATTTTGTCTGTTTCTGTAGGTCATCAACTGAGGGACCAGTCCAAACCCTTAAGATTCGTCTCCCTCTTGTCAACCTCGGTGTGTCCAGGCACTAACTGAAGCCCGTGTATTTTGTAAAGTGTTGTTATATTTTTGGAGTTTATGCTTGATTGTTTTTCCTTTAGATGTATTATTCTATGCCCAATTGCGGGCTAAGTCAAGGTACATGTGTGTCAGTTTTCTGTATATTATTTACTTGATGTGATGTTGTGATCCTGGCATGTCAATAGTAGCTCAATAGATATGTTTCAATGTTGTTCTTTATTATTAAATACTTCCGTTCAGGCCCTCTATATTATGTATATCAGGTTTAATGCTTACGTCTACATAGGTCATGCCCGAACTTTTAGTGGCGGGTTACGGGGCGTGACACGTTCGTTCCCTTTTGTCAACCTTTATGAGTCCAGGCACTAAGCGAGATCACTTAGTTTTGTGAAGCTTTGTTAAGACATTGTCTTGTTTTTTTTTTTTTTTGATTACTCATTTAAGGTTAAATGTACATGACTTCAATGTTTTTGTATGTGCCCAATCTTAGGGCTGGGGCTGTATATGTATATTTATAGGACTGATGCTCACAGTATAATTTTGGCCTGTGACTGGTTATTATAATGTATATGATGTATGTGATCCTGGCATATTAGAGGTAGCTCAATGGAGTTTGTTATTATGTTAAATTTTAGTGCTTCCGCCAAGGCCCTGTATGTTATGTATATTAGATTACTTGTCCGTTTCTGAATAGGTCATGCCCGAAACCTTTAGGGGCGGGTTTTGGGGCGTGACAGTTTTAGTGGCAAAAAGGCCCAAAAAGTTAGATTTGAAGGTGGTGAGAATTTGCACAAAAGGCCTCACAAGCCAAGGAACAAAAAGGGAGAACAACCCCCTAGCCAAACAAGGCACAACCCAATACTTTTAGGACTGAAAAAACAGAGGAAAACCAGAGGTTTTTTTAGTTCAACACCACCCCCAAAAAACAACCCCAAAGTAGTTGAAAACTATGGCAAAACAATAGTGCACAAAGAGCTTAAAAGGGATAAGGGGTTACCTTTGAAGCACATCAACAAATCAACCTCTTTTCTGAACCAAACAACCTTCAAACAAGCCAAAAATAGGTTCCAAGGGACCTCAGCCCAATGGTGATCAAGTTTGATCAAGGATGCCTAGGCAAAGGAGAGGTAAATCTCCAAGTATATCTCTTGCATGCACACAAGGGCAAGAGGGAGAGCAAACTAGAGAGAAAAGCTGAAATTTAGGTCTGAAATTTGTAGACAGAGAGAGATTTTAGTGTGAGAAGCTCCCATAATTGCTCAAAATGTTCTAAGTTAGGAGATATATGAGATATAGCTTCATATATAGCAAAAGGAGAGCATTTGGTCAAAAATATCTGAGTTAGGACAGCTGGCACAAGCTGGAAACAGCTGGAGAGGAAATATGTTCAAAAAAAAAATGAATTTGGGTCACTCTTGGCCGACCGGCCACCTTTGGTGCCGACCTACTACTTGTGATGGCCGGCCGGCCATCTCCATGGTCGACTGTGCACATTTGTGGCCGACAGGACATTCTGCTCTGCAGATCCAACTTCAAACAGGCATAACTCCTTCATATGGACTCCTTTTCAGGTCATTCTTGTGTCCAAATTCAAGCCCCGGAAGTAAAATTTCCAATGGTTGTAGCCTTGCATCAAAATTACAATTGTGCTAAGAGATATCCCTTTTTTAGTGAAGCCTGCTCAGCTTCGGTACAACCGGATTGTTGCCCAACTTCAACCAACCATATCTCCCCCATCCGGACTTGGCTTTAGGAGATTCTTGAGTGAAAAATGAAGCCCCAAAAGTCTTCTTTCCAACGGTGGTGTCCTCATAGCTGAGATCCAAGTGTGAAAACAGATAGGCTTGATTTAGCGAGGACCCCTCGACTTTCTCTTAGTGATTCATGCCCATCTTCTTCTCCAACTTGGTTTCTTCCCTCTCCTCCAATTTTCTTCAACTCCAAACCCCTAAACAAGGTGTTTTGAAAGATTTTTCAAAGATTTCATCTCTCTTTCATTCATTTCCACTTTGTCCTTGCTGAGTTTACTCAAAAGCGCAACATTTAATGAAATGCGAGCCTCGGAACATCGTAGGAACTTTATTTCAAAAATATTTTGAAGAAGAGAGTTTTAAGGTCTAAAAACCATTCAAAATAGCTTTGGTCTAAAATGAGGTGTAAGGTTGATTTTTTGACTCTCCTCTTGCCGAAGGAATCGAACATTTGCACTGCACAACTTTGACCACCAAGTAAGCAATGAGTGATGCCCAAGTCTTAAGGGTGGTAAAAAATGAGGTATCTACAGTTAACTTCTCAAACCGAGGAATCAGAACATCCAAGGTCCAGTGATAACTTTTCATCATTTCTTCTTTAACTTTCCAATCTCCTTCTGCCTGAGATACAACCAAGTTCGAGTTCCCAATGATGTCCAACCGTTTTACCCCTAGTTCCAAGGCGGCTTCCCAACCAGCAATACGTGCCTCGTACTCTTCTTCATTGTTTGATACTTTGAACCAGAGTTTGAAGGCTAAGGGCATGTGGGAATTGTTGGGTGCTATCGACAACACCCGTATCCCGTACCCGTACTGATTAGATGCTCCGTCAAAGTACATAGTCCAAATCTCTTCTTTGATATGCAAAATGGCCTCATCTGGGAACAGATACTCGACTGCTTCGTCTCTCTCCACTGGGTGATCGGCTCGGAACTCCGCTTCCGCTCTTCCCTTTACAAACTTGCACGTCACATACTTCAAATTGAATTTGAAAAGAAGAGGCAACCAATGGGCTAGGCTACCCATAAGTGCTGGTTTCTCGAAGAGATATTTGATGGGATCCAATCTCGAAACCAAAATTGTAGAATGAGCTAACAGGTAGTGCCTCAACTTCCTGGTGGCCCATACCAAAGCTAAACAAGCCTTTTCTAGTGGCGTGTAGCAGGTCTCATATTCCAGCATCTTCTTGCTTAGGTAATAGATGGCTTTCTCCGCTCTATCTTCAAATTCATATACAAGCATACATCCCATTATTGTGTTGGTTACTGACAAATACAAAATTAACGACTTCCCTTGCTCTGGCAGCGACAACATGGGTGTGTTTTGTAGGTACTGCTTGATTTGCTGAAAAGCAACTTGGCATCGATCATCCCATTGGAATTTCTTTCCTTTCTTCAGGAGACCAAATAGTGGTTCACAAGTCAAGGTTAATTTTGCAATAAACCGTCTTATGAATTGCACTTTACTCAGAAAGCCGCACACCTCCTTTCAGTCCTTGGTGGTGGCATTTCTAGGATGGCCTTAATCTTGGAAGGATCAACCTCAATGCCCCTTTGTGTAATCAAGAACCCCAGCATTTTCCTTGCTGTGACACCAAAAGTACATTTCTGAGGATTCAATCGCTGCCGATACTCTCTGATCCGTTGAAAGAATTTCTTTAAGGCGATGTAGTGGCCCTCTCATTCCTTGGACTTGACAATCATGTCGTCCATGTGCACCTCAACCTCTTTGTGGATCATATCATGTAAGATTGTGGTTGCAGCCCATTGATAAGTAGCCCAACATTCTTTAAACTGAACGGCATCACCCTGTAGCAGTAGGTTCCCCATGGTGTGGTGAAGGCAGTCTTCTCTCTGTCCTCGAGTGCTATCAAGATCTGGTTGTTCTCGGAAAATCCATCCATAAAGAAGAGCAATACATGCTCTGCTATGAAGTCCAGCAATTCGTTGATATGCAGAAGAGCAAAGTCGTCCTTTGGAATAGCTTTTTTCAGATCTCTAAAATCCACACATACACGAATTCTGCCATCTTTCTTTGGCACCGGAACAATATTGGCCAACCAAAGCGGATACTTAGATACCAGCAAAAACCCTGCATCTATCTGCTTGGTAACCTCTTCCTTAATCTTCAAAGCCCAATCCGGGCATATTCTCCGAAGCTTCTGATTAACGGGTCGGGCCTCAGGGTCAAGAGGGATCCGGTGCTGTACAATCTAAGGATCAATTCTAGGCATGTCTTCGTAGAACCACGCGAAGACATCTTTGAAATATTTTAATAAAGCGACTAAGCACTCGCGTTCTTCCAAAGACAATGTGAAATAGATCTGGACCAAGTGCGGATCCTTCTCAGTACCCACGTTAATTGAAATGATTTCATCCACCAAGGGTTTTACAAACCTCTCCTCCCCTCGATCAGTCAAATGTTTTAAAACCGAAGGAATTCCTTCCTTGTCATTTCCATCACAATTTTGAAAGTCATGATCAATGCAATATACTAAAGGCATAGAAAAGTACTTAGAAACAACTTCCAGTTCATCCAATTCTTCAGTTACAACCGACTCGAAGGAAAAAGAAAAAGAGGACCTGGACAAAACAAAGGCATCCGGGTTATCAACCTCAGGAATGCCAGACTTTGACTCTGAAGAACTGGAATCTGATTCCGACTCCACAGACTCTGTGGAATCAGATTCTGACTTGCCACTGATTCAGAACTACCAGACAAAAGGTCCTCCTTGAACTACCAAACGAGGGAGGGTGCGATAGACGCATCCAAAATGCCGGTAGAAGGGTCCATAACTGATTGATCCCCAATCATGGAAACAGAGAAGTCAACCCCCAAGCTCTCTGGTGTGATCTGAGGATCCAAGAGGAGACAAGCCAGCGCTGCTCCCATCTCAAGTTTTGTGCCATCGGACTCATCCTCTACATTCTGTTCTGCCTCGGTAGGCAAGTCAATTTGTTCTTCTGAGGCTTCATCCCCTTGCAGTTGTAAATCAAAAAAGATCTTAAAGCCGCGCAAACGCTACTTTTCTGAATTCAGCCATGGCTCCGGAAAGCCACAAAATGGGAAATCTTCCCCCTCCTGAACAAAGTGGCCATTTAGGGTTCCTTGAATCGGTCTATGCACTAGCTCATAGTGCTTCCCACTCTGCCTTGCCTTGGCTCTTCCGGCCATCTCCTTTCCCTTTCTTACCCAATCCTCTTTGGTAGGTGTGTAACCTAAACCAAAGGTATGAGGGTTGTGTGGCACTTTGGCCAATGAAGAGACGCCATTCAACCACTCCTTCCCAATCCCATTCTGGGTACATGCTGTAGCTTATTCATGAGGTAGACTAATTGAGCACTGACATATAACCCCTCATCAATAGCCAGAATATCATGCACTACCCGAGCCTCAACCAAGGTGAATCCGGATAAAAAGACATCCTCCTCACCGTGTGTAATTTCCAACACCAGTGTAGTAACCTTGTGTAGAAGATCGATTGAAGAGTTCCCAAAAACAACAGCTACCCCCTTCCCATGGGGGTACTTCAGCATCTGACGCAAAGTGGAAGAGACCGCCTTCACTTGGTGCAGCCATGGCCGCCCAAGAAGCAAGTTGAAGGTAGCTGGAACATCTAGGACATGAAACTCAATGTCCTGTTGCGCCGGGCCCACTTACGTTCTAATCTGGACTGTCCCTATCACTTCCCGGATTGTATTATCATAAGCCCGAATTACCTGGGCTGGTGGTAGAAAGTCTGCGGGTTTCAAATCGATAGCGTAGGCCGTGCGAGACGGACACACATTGATTACAAACCCTATATTAACCAAGACAACTGGCATCCGCTTCTCTTTGCATTCAACAAAGATGTATAGTGGCTTGTTGTGCTCAGAGCCCTCAGGCGGCAATTCTTTATTTGTAAAGGTCAAAGTCGGCGACGTTTCTCCCGGGAAAACCAATCCCACCAACTGTTTAGGGGTTGTGCCAATAGAGAGCTTGGCTTTGTCCATTGCAGACAGGACAACTTGTCTGTGCAGCCGTGACGCCATGAGCAATCCCCAAATGGATACTGTAGACACCCCATTTTTGACCGTCCTCAAGACTTGGACATCATCGTTTGAACACTCGATGATCATCCATGCTCGTGTTCATTTTGAGTTCCCGAAGGTCTCGACTGTGCGCCTTGCCTTAGGATCTCACAACTTGTCTGTTTTGTGCTTAGTTGTGGACCAAGGACTTGTGTTTTTTTTTTTTTGCTTCTGAGGAAAGAGGGTGGCTTGTTGGCCATCCCCTTAACCCATCGGCCAAAAGTGTTGGCCGAGCGGTACTTTTTTTGGTCGATCGGCATATTGTTTGGTCAATCGGCCATATTTTTTAGCCAAGACCTTTCCATCTGCTTTTGCAGATATTTTGTGCCAGCTGTAATTGCTGGTATGCATAATTCTCATCCTCCATATGGAGGGATTTGTTTCAAGACTCAAGCTTGTTGAACAAGCTTGAGAAATGAAATTCTATAAGAAGGGAGGCCCTCATCCCTTTCCAGAGGTTCAGCAAATTGATGTAGAAGTTATATATATATATATATATATCTCTCTCTCTCTCTATATTTGTGTGTGTGTTTGTGCCTTAAAGTGTATTTTGTTCATACTTTTGCACTAGAGCACCTAGTAAAACACCATCCTTTGGTTGCTGAGATCCTTGGGAGTTGGTTTTGGTGTTCTTGGCCTGGGTTGAACTCAGAAAAGCTGCTGGAGTAGTGTTCTTGAAGGTGTTCTTCAAGGGTGAGCAACTAACCTTTTAATCCCCCATTCTTTCTTATTGTTTTAAGCTTAACTATAAACTGAAAAAAGTTATGATTTTGTGTGCTTGAGATGATTGTTTAAGGTCACTTTTTGGTTGGGGGTAGTCTACCTACTCTTAGGCCTTGTTTGGCCTTGTTTTGAGCCATCTCTTTTGGCCTTTATGCTTGCCTTTGCATGACATTTCTACCACTAAAATCCAGAGGATTTTCAGTGGTGGAAAGGTGGTCTTAGAGTCTTGGATAGGAGAGGAACACCCCTCTCACCTTGTCTCTCTTTTGCTTGTATTGATGGCTCATAATGGTAGCATGCTTGCTTAGCATGTTTTGGCTCCATTTCAGCAAGTATTTGGTGTTATTTGGCCATGCTATACCTCTGTTTTAAGTTAGTTTGATAGCCTCTTACACACATCATGCACTTGTCATGCAATCCTCTCATTTGCCCTAACATGCATCCTACATTTAGACTATCATCCTTGCATATTTTGGCTCACTTCAAAGGAGTCTTTAGTCATGTTTTACCATGCTTGATCTCTATTTTGCATTGTTTTTGTCATACATACATTGTTTTGTATAGCTGTGGTTCAATCTTGCTTGTTGGCTTTGAGTATCCAAGTCATTAACATGCATTACTTGGACCATTTTCATGATTTGGCATCATCTCATATGTGATTTTAGCCCATGTAGTGTAGCCATACACTTTCCTTTGTCACTCCTTTAATGCTTTGAAGAGTTGATGTTTTATGCCTCATGAATGAATCATTGAGCATGCCTCCATGCTTAGGCCTTTAGGATGCCATCTAAGTGGGTTTTTGGGCTTATTTTGACATGCCATAACTCTATTTTTCATTGGTTAAGTCATGCCATGTTTGGTTGTAATAGGTGTAGTGTAATGCCCCTTGTTAGCCTCGCATGCCTCATGCCTTTTGGACCTTTGTTCTAGCTTGTGTTGGCTAGGTTCTTGCTTGTTTTTCATCTTGTATTGACCTTCCTTGGGACTGTTTTGGGTGCCCTTGGCCCTTTGGGGCTTTCTTTGTATAGCCATGGTTCAAATCGCCTTCTTAGCTTCAAGCTTTGAGCTTTCTTGCATGCCATACTTGCATCGATTGGTTGATTTGGCATTATTCCTAACATGATTTCAGAGCTTATGGTGTTATCACATATCCATGCTTTTCACTCTTTAAGTACGCTTAAGAGTTGCATCTTTATGCTTTAGTCCTTGGGCCAATTGGCATGCATGTTTGTATATGATTTCATGCTTCATTTCCATAGCGTTTGACCACTGTTCTTGGTACGACTGAGGTCTATCCATCTTCAGTATAAGTCCATAGATCATGCGGTTTGTGTGTTGTTGCATGCTTATCGCATCGTATGTTGTTGTACGCCTATTACATTGTATGTTTACATATTAGTTGCATTCCATGACATTGATGCATACTTGTTGCATGCTTGAGTTGCTTTCATGGTTGCTTGCATGCTCATATTGCATTAGGGTTGTTTGCATACCATTAACCTTGTTGCATTGCATACCTTTTCCATGTTGCATGCATTGCATTATGTTTGGTTTGGGATGTCAAACCAAACATGAGGAACGAGGGACGTTTCATACTTGAAGTGACGAAACATGCCTCAATCCTTGGTCACCGACACTCTTGATCCATCATGATAGAGTGTGAAGCAATTTTGTGTTTCTGTGCATTCATTCCATATTGATTTGTGCAATTCGGCTCCTTTGGCCATCATGCATCAACATGCGTGATTGGTGGCCCGAGGGACGAGCACTACACACCTTTGAGTCTTAAACATGATAAAGGGTGTAGTTTGGGTATGTCTCAGTGTTCTCGTTGCCTTTTCTCCTCTCGTGTGCGACGCGTTAGGACACTTTCGGTTAGAGACATTTGGGTGCATCTAGGTGTTCTCATTCCCCGTTCTCCTCTTACGTTCAACGCGTTAGGAAGCTTCGGTTTAGAGATACGTGGATGCGTTTCGGTGTTCTCACTACCTTTTCTCCTCTAGCGTGCGACGCGTTAGGACTCTACGATTTAGAAACATTTGGGTGCGTCCCAGTGATCACACCATCCCTTCTCTCCTTCTGTGTGCAACGCGTTAGGATCTTGTTTGACACCTCAGGTGGGTCTGTGATTGTATTATTCTCTGCCTTTGCTGCGTGATGCGTTGTTAAGATTGCATAATTTTCTTACACCCTTTCTGCATGAATGTGGTTTGGTTCATGTACCTTACTTCGGTTTGTTTAAATGTGGCATTTCTTTGCATAACACTTGCATCTTGATGTTTCATTATAGCTTCATTGCATGATCATAAGTTATGTTTTTTTCATCGTGCATATCACTTGCATCTTGCCCCAGAACTATGTTGGTATGATTCCTTGCAAAGGGATACGTAGGCAGCCTGTGGGCATAACCATCTTTGTCTTGCTTGTCTGTTTGTCCAAGTCTTTGGCCTTGTCAAAAATAGGTCGTCTCTAGGCTTTGACATTCGCTCACGTCATTTCATAACTTCCGAGTTCTGTCAAAGAGGGGTAACTGTAGGCACCCCATTTTTCACGGTCCTCAAGACTTGGACATCATCGTTTGTGCACTCGATGATTGTGCTTGTTTGTGTTCGTTTTGAGTGCCCGAAGTCCCTGGCGGATCGCCTTGTCTTTCAGCCTCTAAACCTTATTTGTTTTGTGCATGTTTTTGGACCTAGAGCTTGTTGTCTCTAGCCTGGAAGAAAGGGTGACCTGTCGGCCAGCCCTAGGATCTGTCAGGCATGGCTTGTCCTTGTCGGCTACTAGTGGTGGCCGACGAACATTGGTCTCTTTTTCCAGATATTTGTTGCCAGCTGTTGCTCACTGAGCTGTATCTTCATACATGTGTATGGTAGGATGTATCCAAGCTCAAGACTTGTTTTTCTATAAATAAGGGGGTTCCTTCCCCATTTTTGGAGGTTAGACATTTTAGACCAAAAATCTCTCTCTCTGTAGCTTTCTCTCTCTCTTCTTTTTTTTTTATGCCTTAAAGTCTAGCTTCTCAACACTTTTGCACATCAACCCTTAATCAAACTTGACCACCTTGGAGCTGAGGTCTCTTGGAGTCTTGGTTGAGCTCTAGAAGAAGGTTTAAGCTTGGATTGTTGCTTGATTTGTGCTATAGCTTCAAGAGGTAGTTTACTTGCTTAGTATACTTGCTTTGAATACTTGTTTTTCCATCCTTTTGTATTGTTTTTGGGCTGGTTTTCAACTATAAAAAACTTTGTTTTTTAGGCTTGGAAGTGTTGGTTTGAGGCCTTTTCAAGTTAAGGGGTAGTCCACCTTTCTTGTTGCCAAATTGTTTAGACTTTTGCACCATTTTTCATCACCTTCAAATCAAACTTTGTGAGCCTTTTGACAACTAAAATTGAAAGGTTTTTCAGTGGTAAAAACCCTGGTTGGAAGGCCAAAATTGGAAGGGATAGCCTCCCATTCTTGTGTCTTGTTTGCGTGCCTAGTTAGCTTCATTTGTTAGCATGTTTTTCTAGCCTTACTTATCTTTTGTCTAGCATGTTTTTACCTCTGTTTTGGCCTGCTTTAGCTCTATTTTGGGCTGTTTGGGTCATTTGAGCTTTGTATTGCATAGTTGTGGTGTAATTTCCCTCACTAGCTTAGTGTTTCTAGGCTTTGGGCATCATTTGTGTATATCTTGGTTGCATGTTTTAATGTGTTTTCATGCCTAATTCCAGCACTTAAAAATCTCTGCAACCTTTCTCTTTGCTTCACTCTTTTATTTGCTTTTGAGAGTTGTTTCAAACTTAGGGTTACTTAAGCTTGAGGTTGAGGCTCATGCTTAATGGTTTAATCCTCCTTTGAGGGTTCATTACCAACGGCATGAAACTTCCCTCATGCCTTGAACTACCCCTTGGTTGGCACTTTTTTCGCTTTAGAAGACACTCACCAATGGACTAATTGACTAAAGAATGGGTTGGAAACTAAAATGAGTAAATAAAATTTGACAAGTACAAGTGTGCAAGATAGGCCTTCTTTGTGTTGCATTGCATGTGTTCGAATCAGACGTTAATTCAAACACAAGGGAAATGGGACATTTCATACTCAAAAGTGATAAAATGTGCCACTTTCCTTGGTCACCATCACGCTTGATCATCCATCATAGGGTGGTGGTCTTTTGAGTCTTGTTTTGCACTCATTAAACTTGTACAAACTTGGTTCTTTGACCATCATGCATGGAAATTGCTTGGTTGATGGTTTGAGAGCCAAGAGTTACACTCCTTTGAGCTTGTGTGATTATAAGGAGGGTAGCAGTACAAAAAACCCTTGAGAATACACAACTTTGCCTCTGTTTGCTCTCTGTTGCAGCAAAAGGGGAAGTTCTAGACAGGAGTAGCCGACCGGCCATCAATGAAGAAAGTTGCTCAGTGTGATGGAAAAGGGAACAGAGGTGTTTTGGAAGTTGGCACAATTTTCAGTGTTCGAATGTGCAAACAGAGGCACTCGGTAGCAAGGCTGTGGCTTTTTTGGTGGAGAAACCGAGCATGCATGCATCCCTCATTTCCCCACGTCATTTAATTAACTTGCTTAGTTAATTAGTTGTAGTTAATTTTCATAAATATTGTAATTTTAGTTGATTAATTCATGTTGTAACTAATTAACTTAGTCATTTTGTAACTGATTAGTTAAGTGTTTAGCTTGTTAATTTGATTTGTAATATTTAATTAGCTTAGAATAGTTAGTTAAATATTATGTTGTAATAATTTAGCTTAGCTGAGATTAGCTTAGCTTTTATTCATTCGGACCCTCCTTCGTGAGGGCATAATGTTGTAATAAGTGTGTGTGCGTGTGTATATGTCTTCCAATCCCACGTCTTTCTCCCTTTTATTTAATCGCTTTTGATGGTTAGATTAGGGACATTTTCAACTAGCATACCTTATGCTTGCATGATTGCATCCATTCATTTGTCTTGCATGCACCAAGGCTTGGCACATCATTCAAACTACATTGTTAGTTTAAATACTTATTTGAATACGTGTTTTAAAGCATGCTATCAAAGTGTTGCAAATACCATGATTAAGTAGCCAAGCCTATTTAGTTGCATCATTGTATGTGTTGCATTAGGCATCTTAACGTAGTTAGGATCATGCATCTTTCTAACTAGTTTCTTTTTTTGGCTCGGAGAACTCAGTAAGCTTTTACGCTTTAGCATACTTGCATGAGTGTGATTGCCATATTGCCATGTTTCGCATGCTTGTCATGAGGCTATGTGCTTAAATGCTAAACGGCATGAATACCTGTTGATGAAGGCTTTGTTGTATGAATTGGAACGATTCAACAAATGCATGTTTTAAGCCCACTTTTTCATGGCAAAATCATGTTTTAAGCCCACTGGAGGTGGCAAATCCGCATCTTTTAAGCCCACATGAGGATGGCAAATTCAAACCATTTTCGAAAAACAAATATGAGTCGAATTGTTCCAAGTCTTGCGACTAGTCTATACTTGTTTATGCGCATCACATAGTAATGTTAGCTAAATAACTAGAATAAGAACACATAATGTTTATAAAAGAACATATCATGATTAGTAGAGCCCAATCCTGTGATCGGGCGAGCGGAGGTGCTCAATTCATGACCTTTCCCAATCATACCCAAGTTCCCAAGCCGATGCAACTTTGGTGATGACGAACACGTGGCCTTTGGCACGAGTCATGGGTTTCCTAAATTTCTCCAAAAATAAAATATTTAGGTGGCAACTCTATAATTTGGCAAAGTAGTCCAACTTTGGCATTATTTGATTTAAAATTGATTTTTCCAAAGAGATTTTCCGGATTGGACTCTTTGGTGTTTATCAATCTCACATTGCACTTATGAGACTAGATTCAGAACTGTGAGAGTCCGAATGTGAGGCCTTCTTTTCAAACCCTTTCCGAAAGGCGGGGCATCGAAAAAGGTGAGTCCATATACGATATGGCATCAGGCGGTATGAAATATTTAACTTGTTCATGATATTTGAATACTAGACAAATACTGGAGTTGTTACACAATATAAGGTCAAACTCTATTCAAATTCAAATTTGAATTGTAATATTTGGAAAGATAAAATGATATAATGGTTTATGACTTGTCAACATGCAGTGACTTGTCAAGTCATGCAAAATTACTTTATGACGCAGTTACTTTTAACGGACTTAATAAATCCATCCCCCTGCGAGTTAGTCAATTTCACATGGGCATAGTAAACGTCAAACGCCTGCATGCTTTTTTTCTACAGTGAGTAGTCACTTCGAGGTGACGATATCATGGGCAAAAAATGGTGTTCACAAGAAATTATAAATTGAATCATAAAATCAAATGGAGGAGGGTAGAAAATAAAATGCTATAATGGTTCGTGACTTGTCAACAAGCAGTGACTTGTCAAATCGTGCACGGATCTATCCAAAATGACTCACTAATGCAGTAACTTGTAACAGACCTAATAAATTCATCCTGCTACAAATTGGTCAAGTTCACATGGGCAGAGTGAACTTCGTACGAATGCTTGCTTTTTTTGTACAGTGAGTAGTCACTTCGATGTGACAATATCACAGTTAGAAAATGGTGTTTCCAAGAAATTATAAATTCAATCATAAAATCAAACGGAGGAGGGTATAAGATAAAATGCTATAGTGGTTCGTGACTTGTCAACATGCATTGACTTGTCAAGTCGTGCAGTTGTCCGTTCACATGACTCAGTGATGCAGTGACTTTAACATAATAAATAATCAAAATAGTTGTAGTGGCATTTCAGACACCCCTCATTCGACAATGACATGCTCCATCGACATGGCAATTGTAACTTCGGATAGAGTTATGTTTCTGTGTTACAGTGAGTAGTCACATCGAACATGCGAGTGAGTTATGTTTCCCGAAGTTATAGTTGCCTTTCTAACACCCCTCTCCATTTTTATTAAATTCACAAAGTCACATGCAACAGTGACTTTGGGCAAAGTCGTTGATTTTCTTTGTTTTTTTCCTTACAGTGACAACTCATCGGTTGTTGGTATATACAAATGGCTTGCCACGTCATGTGACTTTGTCTAACGGCTTTTCTTTTCTTTGTTTTTTTCCTTACAGTGATAACTCATCGCTTGTTGGTGTATGTGGGATTGTCATGTCATGTGACCTTCTGCAGATGCATTTATTTTCTTTGTTTTTTTCCTTACAGTGTCGTTCTCATCGTTGTGTTACAATATGAGGTATGTGTCATGTCATCATTTCTAAGTGACATGAATACAAGCACATGGCAATCACATTCATAAACAACTATATAAAGGACTGAAGGTCAAGACAAACCCTCACAACTCAGTTCGCCCTCCTTTATTATCGTTGATTTTTTTAAAAAAAATTCACATGGCTACACAATTCATGAAAGGGAGTGGGAATCGCAGAGGTGGTACGAACTTGCAAAGAGGTAAGAGTTCATGAGAAGAAGGGGGAGGGGAAGGGGATGTGGCAATGTTGAAGACGAAACAACAAAACAACAAAACCTTTTTTAGATTATGCTTGTGGTTATCGTGATATGTTTGGGAAGCGACATTTTATGATGCCCAAGTATTATCGAGTTCAAGGAGGTTCATGTATGGATCCATCTGACAATCAAACAGTCTATCGTTTAGCTTATGCTACTTTTCTCAAGTGGCCCGCACTATTTATAGAGCGAGTACAAATGGAAACCGTAAGTAGGAAAAATTAACTTAAGGTGCCGAAAGCACGCTCTGTTGAGATCCAAAAGGAAGATCCTGATAATGTTGATCGACTATGTGAAAGACTACAACGTGAGATTTCTCAAATGCGCCATAGGTTAGCCTGTGATATGCGACTATATATAATTAAGAAGGATGCCCAGAAGAACGGAACGGAACAAAATGTTGTGTCTATCAAGGCTATCATGGAGGATCCTGTACTTGTCTCTGACCCTGAGCTTTTGGATTATTCAGACTCTGAGATTGCCGATTTAAGCGCTAATTAGGTGTCTACGTATGTACTAAATTATATTAGGTTCTCCATAATTATGTAGTGTGTGTGTGTGTGTTAAACTAAGTCTTTCTATAATGAGTTTGTCACATTTTCTGTCTAATATTTGTCTATGTAACTATTAAGTGTTCTGATCATAGCTTTATGAGTAATGTACTCCGAAACCCCTCTCTCTCTCTCTCTCTCTCTCTCTCTCTCTCTCTCTCTCTCTCTCTTATTTTCATGCATACATACACTGATCAATCTCTCTGATATGTCTGTACCTATTGTTATTTTTATTTTTTTCATTTATGGGTTATCTCTCTTGCAATGGCAAGTCCAGCAGACATTTCTGTGTTCAATAAGCTTATAAATGTGTTCCTCAAAACACATTTTATATACATGTGTTATGTGTTCCAAATTAAGTGCCAATTTATGAGTAATGTTTTGTGTTTTGTGCGAGCACATTTTATATGTATGTGTTCTGTGATATTATGAACTTATTGTAGAACATCCAAAAATATAGAATAATTCTTGTATGGACTTTTAACAGACTATATAAATTTAGTTCTACCATAAATCAAAGAACACAATGAAAACCCAAACTTAGATGGAACCACAACACTCAATAAAGTTTATTGGAAATATGGGGGGAAAAGGAAAAAATATAAAATGCTAAGGTGCTTCGATTTGAAGGTCAAGCTGAAGCTCAAGCTTATATATCGTATTATCCTCATAATGAACACCAGTCTGATATTCATGTAAAAACACAACAAAACATATATATACACAACAAAACATAATTCACTGTAAAACATCACAGTACCATACAATTGTGTTCACTATACTTCTACTTCTTACTTGCATATATATATTATTACATCAAAAGTAATAAGGCACCAATTACAAGCAACACAAACAACACAACTTCCATTTTTTTTTCCATCTTTACGCTTTGAATTCGAAGTTGTTCCATCATAGATTTTTGTTGTTTGGTCATAGTTCGAAGTTGTTCAGTGTCAATTGGCAGTTCTCCTTCTACTTGTCTTGGAATTTCATGACCTCTAGATTGTGAATTCATAAGCAAGCACCATCCAATAAAACTACCACAATCATTACAAGAGTAGAATAACTTGTTTTTGGTTCAATCGGTCTCAAAAATTCGAATACTACCTTTTTATTACATCTAGGACAATTTTGTTCAAGTATGTCAACCGATCTGAGCTACTGCCATCGACACTTGAACTTGACATCTGTAAAAACAAGTTATCCTCATTAAACTATACGAATCAGGGTTTAAATTTAAATGATCACAATGTAAATAACACCGACGATAATAACAGAATCATAATGAACATAAAAGAATGAACATAGCAATTCGTGGTCACACAAATGAACATAACATAATCAAATTCATAACAAAATCAAAAATAAAAAAACATAACAATGAATCAAAATCATAACAGAATCAAATTCATAACATAACCCATCTGTAGACACCCCATTTTTGACCGTCCTCAAGACTTGGATGTCACCGTTTGAACACTCGCTGATCATCCCTGTTCGTGTTCGTCTTGAGTTCTCAGAGGTTTCGGCTACGCGCCTTGCCTCAAGACCTCTCGACTTGTTTGTTTTGTGGTTGATTTTGCATCAAACACTTGTGTTTTTGCTTCTGAGGGCAGGGGATGGCTTGTCGGCCACCCCAACACCTCACCGGCCTTGGCTTGAGGCAACCGGCCCTCTTTTATTGCCACCGGCCATTGGTGATGGCCGGTCGGCACTTTGTTTGGTCGGCCGACCATTAATTTGGCCGATGGACTCCTTTTCTGGCCGAGACCTTTTTTTGGGGAGGCTTGACCCTTTTGAACCCCTGTTTTAGCTTCTTGAGGAAGTTTGAACCTTTTGAACCCTTGGTTCTAGCTTCCTGAGAAAGCTTGAACCTTTTGAACCCTTGGTTTAGCTTCTCCGAGAAGCTTGAACCTTTTGCACCTTTGGTTTAGCTTCTCCAAGAAGCTTGAACCCTTTGCTCCAGCTTTTCCAAGAAGCTTGACCCTTTTTAGCTTCTCCAAGAAGCTTGGCCTTTTTTTTAGCTTCTTAGAGAAGCTTGAACCCTTCTAAGCTTCCAAGAGAAGCTTGCACCCTTTGCCTAGCTTCTCCAAGAAGCTTGGCCCCTTTTCACTTAGCTTCCCTTGGAAGCTTGCCCTTTTTGACCCTTTTGCCTTAGCTTCTCCAAGAAGCTTAGGCCTTTTGCCTTGCTCTATAAATAGAGGGCCTCTCCTCCCATTTCTAGGGTTACAAAAATCTGATATATATCATATATATATCACTCTCTCTCTATATCTCCCTCTCTCTCTACATTTGTGTGGGTTAGAAGGTTCAAAAGGGTCTAATTTTTGCACATTTACACTACACCTCTCAACCACACCTCTCCATCATCCATCCAAGCTTCTTGGAGGCCATTTTCAGAGGCTAAGGAACTAGTTTTTGGGACCAAAGGCTGCTGTCCCCGTTGGTCTACAAGGGTGAGCATCTAACCCTCTTTTATTCCCCGTTTTTACACACTTTTAGCCTATCTTGCTTGCTGATTTGAGCTTTGTGTATAACGTAAAAAAGTTCTGTTTTTTTGTGTTTAAGATACTTCATTAAGGTCACTTTTGTGTTTGGGGTCGTTTACCCCCTCTTAGGCCTTGTTTGGCCTCATTTTTGTGTGTTTTTGGTGAGCTTCGGGACCACCTTGTTTGGGCCTCCTCATCACTGAAATCTTGAGGGATTTCAGTGGTGAGGATGGTAGTTTAAGGTCCTAAGAAGGGGAGGGCCACCCCCTCTCCTTGTTGTCTTCAAAAAGTGCCATTTTAGCCTCATGTGTGAGCACCATTTTTAAGTTCATGTTGGCCATGTCTTAAGTGTTATTTGTGCTTATTTTGCCATGATATAGCACTGTTTTTACTTGGTTTAGACACACCATGCATGCTTAGCATACTTGTCTTGTAATGCCATGAAATTGCCTTAACATGCTTTGTGCTTTGAGCCTTGTTTCTAGCATGATTTTGGCTTATCTTTGTGAAGCTTTTATGCATATTTTGGCATGCTTGAGGACTGTTTTTGGTTTCTTAGGCCATCTGGGGCTTGCTTTGTATAGCTACCATGCAACCTCTCTTGTATGCCTTGAGTATTGACCCCTCTAGCATGCTTTCTTTGCATCATTTCAGTGGTTTGGCACCATTAGTTATGATATTTCAGTCCTTGCTCCATGCTCGTATGCTTGCATTTGATGCCCCTTTAATGCTTTAAAAGGTTGGTGTTTCATGCCCCATGTTTGGACCTTTGTGTATGCTTCCTTGTGTAGGCCATTTAGACGCCATCTAAGTGCGTTTTGGGCCTTGTCTCGACCTACATTGGGACTGTTTTGAGTCCCCTCAGCCCTTTGGGACTTGCTTCATATAGCCATGGTTTAAGCCCCTTGGCTTGCCTTGAGTTTTGGACATAGTTGCATGCCTTGCTTGCATTGATAGGTTGATTTGGCATCATCCCTCATGTATTTTTCAGAGTTTAATGTGCTTTCCATTTGTCCATAATAGACTCTTTTAAATGTGTTTAAAAGTTGCTTCTTTGTGCTTAAGTGTTGGACCTTGCATGCATGCCTATTTGTATGTGTTTTGGCTTTCATTCTTGAGCATGTTGGCCACTGTTTTGGACCTAGTAGAGAGCTGTCCAAGTTAGTTTAAAACCATCCCTTTGGCATGTTGTTGCATGCTATACATGTTTGTATGTTTAGGTGCTTAGTCTATTAACATGTTGCATGTTTAAGTGTCATCGCATTTGGCATGCTTCTTGTGTTAACTTGCTTTGCATATTTACATATGTTATGCCTTTCATGTTGTTGCATGTGTGTCATTAACATTGATGTTATATGCCTTGCATGTTTACTTGTTTAGTTCATGGCCCATTGCACATGGTTTTGTTGTTTGCATGATCATGTTGCACACTTAGCTCACATGCCTAGGTTGCATTACATTGGCATGCATACATTGCCTCTTGAATTGAGTATGATAGAGGTTGAGTTCATTGTTTGTTTATGTGCGTTTCATTCCACATTGAAATTGCACACTTTGGCTTCTTGGGCCATCATGCATTGAAATGCGTGATTGGTGGTCCGAAGGTCGAGCACCATACTCCCTTGAGTCTTAAACATGATATGGAGTGTGGTGGTGCACACATTTGCTTGAAATGCATTGCCATGCCTTGTTTTGCCCTCTGCTGCTGTCAAAACAGGTTTTACAGGAAGCTTTGGCCGGTCGGCCATCTATACTGCCGACCGGCCATCCATTCTTGGCCGATGACTTTACGGATGGCCGATGACCATCCGGACATGGCCGGTGGTGTTCCGTCTTAGCCGGTGGTGTTCCACAGTGTCCATAGAGTGCTCCCTGGGACTTGTGCAATTTTCAGAGGAGCAGAGCAGGGAAAACAGAGGCAAACTTGTGCATGGCGTTGGATTTCCGAGCAGACCCGAGCACGCATGCATTGGACCCTCTTCCCGAGGCCTTTACTGCTTTCTTAGCCTAGTTAATTTTCTTAATTAATTAGGTGGTCTGTAATAATTAATTAGCTTGTAGGTTAATTAATTTGTATTATTCTTTTGGTCCCTTCGAGCGAGGGCGAATTTGTAATAAGTGTGGGTGCGTGTGTGCATGTCTTCCAACCCCCACTTCTTTCTCCTTTTTACTTACCTGCTTTTGGTGGTTAGTATTAGGGCATATTTAAATTAGCATACCTTATGCTATGCATGCGTGCATCCATACATTTGTCTTGCATGCACCAGGCTCGGCACATCATACTAACTGTATTGTATTTCAATTCCAAGTTGAATACATGTTATTTGTACCATCTCATATGCCATCTTAGATTAGCCGAGCCTATTCTAGCTGCATTTTGCCTGTGTTGCATTAGCCATCTTAACATGAACTAGGATCATGCATATGATTACTAACTAGTTTCTGTTTTTGGCTTGGAGTACTAAGTGAGCATTTATGCTTTAGCATCCTTGCATGTGTGTGAGTGACTGCCATAATAGCATGCTTACCATGAGGCTAACTGCTTAGTTGATATACTGCCTGAATGCCTGTGGCTGAAGGTTAGATTGTTTGAATTGGGATAATTCATTGAAATCCGTATTTTACCCTACTTGCGAGTAGCAAATCTCAAACCCTTTTCAAACAAATGGATATGCAATGCTTTGTTCCAAATTAGGCGATCTAGTCTATACTTGTTTTGCTGTGCGCATCACATAGTACTTCTAGGCTAATAACCGGAATAAGAGCATATAATATTTTCAAAATAAGATATCACGGTTAGTAGAGGCCGGTCTTCGGACCGGGCGAGAGGGGGTGCTCATAGCTGACCTTCCCCAATCGTACCCAAGTTCCTGAGCCGAGGCAACTTTGGTGATGACGGACACGTGGCCTTTGGCACCGAGTCAGGGTTTCCTAAATTTCCCCATTAAAAAATATTTAGGTGGCGACTCTGTATCTGGCAAAGCAGTCCATGTTTGGCACTTCTTTTCAAAAATCTATTTTCTCAAAACGATTTGCCAGATTTGGACTCTTTGGTTCAGATTACGAACCGTGACAAAAATCGAGTCCGAACTGTAGCGCAAGGTCCCTCGCGGGCTTGTTACACCATCTAAAATAAACTAAGGATTGAGCACAAGAAGCCCTACAAAACAAAATCACAATCGTAAAAAACATAGCTGAAAATCACTAAAATTGAGAACAAAAAAAAAAAAAAAAACCCATTTCACAATGAACAACCAAGAAATGTTCAAATGAAACAAAAGAACTCATTCCCAATAAGAAAACTAATTTGACAACCAAAACTCGATTTAACATTACACAATTTTTAAACCACACTAATCAAAACAACCAACAACACTACTACATACGATAACTCAGTATCATCAAACAACTAATTACCTTACTAAATCAAACAGAAGGAACGCATTTACCAATGAACAAGAAATGTTAAAATCAAACATAATAACTCATTGCCAAGAAGCAAACTAATCAAACAAAGAAAAACCCATTTAACATTACAAAATTTGTAATTCAAGGCAATAAACACCTGGTTTAGGACTAGAAGATTTGGTTAAGGAATTTCATCGAGCACATGGTAGGTAAGGTAAAGTTTACTCAATTCCCAAATCAAAAAGCCATAATCCAACATTCAAATTGTTTATCAGATTGTCAAAAGCCCTAATTCCAACATTTTACAACATTTATCAGATTGTCAAAAGCCCTAAATCCTCATTCAAAAAAAGAAAAAAAAAACCCTAAATCCAAAGCCTTAATATATATAAGGGCTAATATATATACAAGATACATCAATATACAAATATATACATACACAGACATGTATATATATACCAGATTACCTCTTAAGTCGTCCTTCGTCGAATGAGATAGAAATATAGAAAGAGTCGAGAGTCGGACGTCGGAGTCAAGGGAATGACAAAGTAGGGCATCAGAGTGAAGGGGAGGAGCTGAGGGAGTCGGGCATCAGAGTTAAGGATAGGAGCTCTCTCTCTCATGATAGAGATCAGAGATGTGTATCATCTGAATGAGGCGATTTTGAATTCTGAAATCTATTGTTGAAATTGCATTTTCAACATGCAATTTCACTACTTGAAATTGCAAAATTTCAATATGCAATTTCAAGCCACATCAACGAGTCATTGTCCATGCAGACTTCAAACTTAGACTTCAAATCTATCCATGTAGACTTGAAATCGCATTTCCAACATGCAACTTCAAGTTAAAATTGCATATTGAAAATGCAATTTCAATTTCAATTTCAAAGTGCATGCTCAAAATGCGATTTTGAAAACTGGGTCACTCTCCCAAATAGTTTCAAAAGTAGGTCAATTCTCTAAATAGTTTTTTTTTTTTAGTATTAAAAAAAAAAAAAAAAAAAACTAAACTAAACTATTTAGAGAACCTGCTTTTGAAACTATTTGGGAAAGTAACCTAGTTTGGAAATCGCATTTTGAACATGCACTTTTAAATTGAAATTGCATGTTAAAAATGCGATTTCAAGCCTATATGGTCAGATTTGAATTCTAAGTTTGAAGTCTACATGGACAATGACTTGCTGATGTGGCTTGAAATTGCATGTTGAAAATGCAATTTCAACTATAGATTTCATAATTCAAGATCGCCTTATTCAGATGATACACATCTCTGATCTCTATTACGAGAGAGAGCTCCTCCCCTTATCTCTGACGGCCGACTCCCTCAACTCCTTCCCTTCACTCTGACGCCGTACTCTGTCCTTCCCTTGACTCCGACTCCCGACTCCCGACTCTCTCTATATTTCCATCTCTTTTGACGAAGAACGACTTAAGAGGTAATCTGGTGTATATATATATATATATATGTGTATCTTGTATAATCCAGCGTATCTTGTATATATATATTAGCCCTTATATATATTAGGGCTTCAGGTTTAGGGATTTTTTTTTTTTTTTTTTGAACGAGGAGTTAGGGCATTTGACAATCTGATAAATGCTATAAAATGTTGGAATTAGGGCTTTTGACAATTTGAATGTTGGATTTTGGCCTTTTGATTTGGGAATTGAGTGAACTTTACCTTACCTACCACCTGCTCGATAAAATTCCTCAACCAAATCTTCCAGTCCTAAACCAAGTGTTTATTTCCTTGAATTACAAATTCTGTAATATTAAATGGGTTTTGCTTTGTTTGATTAGTTTGCTTTTTGGGAATGAGTTCTTGTGTTTGATTTCAACGTTTCTTGTTCATTGGTAAATGGGTTCCTTATGTTTGAAAAATATTTTTAGTTAATTTACTCAAATGCAACAAGCATTTTGGAAAAATATTTTTCATCAAAATAAATGGATTGTAAATTTCCAAACTAGATAATTGCACAAGGCAAGCTGTCTGAACCTTTCAATCCAACAAAGTGGTAACTATAAAATGTACCATTATCATACATTATCACAACACAAGATCAATGATATTATCATGAATTTATGATCCGGGTACAAACTTGGTGGCATAGACCCAAGCATTGTTAGCGACAGGATTGTCGAGGTGGTCCAACAGGTTCTCAAGTGGGCCTTTACCAGTGACAATAGCTCGGGATATAGAATAGGGGATGTTTCTAACTTTCAAGTTTAAAGTTGCACCAAACAGGATTATAGTAGTTATTTGTTTATATTTTTGGTAAATAAGGTAGAGAATGCCAATGCACTTTGCATTGCCTAGTTGATTCATTTCATAACCAAACTTTCAGGTTCAATGAAGAAATTAACAACTAGATTAGCAGATTTACCTCAAGAGCCCTGTTTCTAGATTTTTGGTTGTTTTGATTAGTATGGGTTCAAAAATTGTGTGTTGTTATATGGATTTTTGGTTCGTCAGATTAGTTTGCTTATTGGGAATGAGTTCTTCTGTTTCATTTGAACATTTCTTGATTGTTCATTGTGAAATGGATTTTTTTTGTTGTTAATTTTAGTGATTTGTAGTTATGTTTTTTGTGATTATGATTTTGATTTTGTTTTATAGGGCTTCTTGTGTGATACCCATATTCCGTAATATGCTAATTGGTCCTTAATATAAGTATGATTATGTGTTTAATATGATTTGTGTGCCATTATGTGAAAATATGTGGTTTTGAATTTCTATCTGTTCACCATAGGAATATCTGTTTGATTATCTGCTTTGGAAATTAAATTGAAGGCCCTATCGGCCACAGGAACCGAAATTGATTACGCCATTGTGATTAGCGTAATTTTTAGAGCTTACGATAAAATTTAATTGGAAATTGATTTGGGTCAAATTAATCAGATTAATTTAATGAATTAGTGCTCAAATTATTTATTATTATTATTTTGAATTAGTGGGATTTGTTGTATAAGGGCACTACACCTTCAATTCTCCTCCTTTGTTGCATTTTGGCTGATATTGAGCTCTAAATTAAAGAGAGGGCCGGCTAGAGAGAGAGACGGAGAAACAATTGAAGATTTGCTCAAGGAGCTTGAATAAATTGAAGGCTAGCTCAAGAATTAACCTTAATTTGGAGGATTAAAGCTCCTAGGTGAGTAAATTCACGAGTTTGAACTTGTAATTTGTGAATTAAAGATTAATTGGCGATCAAGAACAAGAGTTGTGCTTTAATTGATGAATTTGAAGTTAAAATGCACATGCATGAATAGGATCACCATGATTTTGTATAATCAAGCATGTATTAAGTTGAATATGGAAAAATGGGTGTTAAATCATACATGCAAGTATGTTTTTGTTGGGTTTCTTGAGAATGAACACCATTTGCATCATCTAGGTTGTGAATAAGAGTAATACATCACATGCATGTACAAATTATGAGAATAGGAGCTTTGAATGCATGAATTTGCATGTCAAAAATGAGTTTGGTGTCAATTGGGACATGCATGTGTTTGATTTATGAAATTGAGCTCCATATTCATGTAAATGGGTGTTTGTATCATGGTAGCATAAATATATTTGAAGTTTGAGCCATAAAATGTAAGTTGGATTGGTTTGAATGCCGAATTTGAGCTTAAGAACTTAACTGGAAAGAACCCAGAAAATTGATGTCCGCTCCAGCGGGGAAACCGCTACTTGAGCGTGAAAAATGAGCTCCCAGCATTTTTTGCAGACATGGTGTCCACTCGAGCAGGGGAAGTTGACGCTCGAGCGGGGAGCCATGTAGAGAGGCCTTCCGCTCGAGCGCCAGAGTGCGCAATCTAGCGTAAATTCGACCTAACCAGTACTTTGGCAGGCCTCAAGGGTCCGCTCGAGCGGGGAAGTCAACGCTCGAGCGGACACCCTGTTTTCTGAAATTTTGAAAATGCATTCTGTGTTTCATTTTCTGTTCTCTTTCACTTCCAAGTACTCTTAGGCTTACATTGAGCATTGTAATTGAGTTAAAGAGATAAAAACGAAGCCTAAAGAGGAAAATGTGAATTTAGCACGGATTGAATTGTTTGTGACCCTTTTGTGTTCATGGAATGTGTAGGGTCGAGCTCCAGGGCAAACCAACCAACCGATCACGGTGAGTAATATCTCAACAGAGATCTTTGAAACATGTTGTTGTCCAATTGCTTACTCCTAAGTAAGTCTTATAAGTTCGTTGATTCGATTGGTGGATAATGGTTGCTATACCAAATGATTGGGCTAGAGGCCATTTTGACCAGAATGAACGAATGAATGGCCCGAAGGCCGTTTTGACATGAATGAATGGGCCGAAGGCCGTTTTGACATGAATGAATGAATGGGCCGAAGGTCGTTTTGACATGAATGAATGGGCCGAAGGCCATTTTGACATAAATGAATGGGCTAGAGGCCGTTTCATTATGAATGAATAAATGGGCCAAAGGCCGTTTTGACACAAATGAAAATTCGAATGGGCCAAAGGCTAGTTTGTTAGGAATCGCAGTCACACGACTTAAATTGTGTATATATGCTAAGTAAAAATATTAATTGGCCCCAAGGTCGTTTGAAGCTTATTGTTCTACATACCGATTGTATAACTTCTGTATTTGATATTATTCACTGGGCTATTGCTCACGCTCATTCATGTATTTGTAAGTGAGCCAAGAGAGGTCCAAACCCAGCCCAGTGAAGCCTGTGTGGAACAACCCAAGTTTTGGAGAGTCAGCCCCTACGTCTCACGCATGAGACCGTCTTCGCCCTTTTGTTGTCTTGTTTATTTTGTCATGTCAGCGAGGACTTTGTGTATACCTGTATATAGTTTGGATGGGTTGACTTAGTCTTATGTGATCCTGTCTGTACAGAACTTTATTGTACTGCTTTTCCGTTGTGAGTTATTAATGTTTATATGTTGGGTTTATTTGATGTGCCATGTAAGCACAGCTCTATGGACAAAGTTTTAAATTTTGCTTCCGTTTGGCCCCTTTACTCTGATGAGTTATGTCTGGTTTGGATTGAGGCCGTAGGTAATCTCAGGATTACTGGCCGGTTATGTCCTTAACCCATAGGCGCGGGTTTGGGCCATGATAGAGTGGTATTAGAGAACGAGTTAATAACTCACACACTTGTCCAAATGAGCAATAAGCGTATAGAAAAGATCTAGGATGCATTCATGTGATAAGTATGAATTTGATAGTATCGAGAACGCATCCAAATGTTTCAATGTGAAGAACTATGTGTTATAAGATTGTGATTGCTTGCCTTGCAAATTATTTGAATATGTATGCTCTTTAATATATATGCATACTTGTGTATCTTTTGTATAAAGTATAATGCAAGCTTAATCAGATGGTGAGAACAAGAGGTGATGAGATAGAGGAGTCCTCCACTGCCAGAATAGACCGAATGGAAAGGCTAATACAGGAAATGGTAGAAGCTTTGAGGCAGCAACAGGAGTGGCAACAGCAGTGGCAGCAACCACATCCGCCACCTCCACCTCTGGCACCACCCGTGCCAGATAATTAGAATGATGATCGGATAATAGCTCTCACCAAAAAATTCAAGAAGATGAAACCACCACAGTTCCATGGTGGATTAGATCCATTGAAAGCCGAGGCATGGGTTCTTGGCATTGAGAAATTGTTTGAAGTGTTCCCTTGCTCGGAGACACAGAAAGTGCTTCTAGCCACTTTTATGCTAGAAGACGAGGCAAAAAGGTGGTGGATGTTGATGAGAGAGAATCACAAGGATGTTGATTAGGTGAAATTTTTTGAGATTTTCTATGACAAGTACTTTCCACAGTGTGTTCGAGACAGGAAAGTAGCAGAGTTTATGAAACTTAAGCAAGACAGTATGACTGTAGCTAAGTATGGGGCCAAATTCACTGAATTGGCCAAGTTTGCACCTCATGTGATTGATACCGATTACAAGAAAGCGAGGCATTTTGAAGGTGGGCTTCAAAGTGACATTTTAGAGAGGGTGAATGTCTTGAAGCTGGAAACCTACATTGAGGTGCTAGACAGGGCCATCATATCAGAGGCTAACATAGCTAGACAGGCCAAGCCAATGACAGAATGGAAGGGCAACAAAAGACAAGGCTTCTTTTCAAAGAAAAAATTTCTGAAAAAGAGAAACACGGGTTCCTCAAATACTTCAAATTCTTCCCGAGACACAGCTCCCATGTGCAACATTTGTAGCAAAAGGCACCATGGAGTTTGTTACCGTGCATCAGGAGCCTGTTTCAAATGTGGGAAACAAGGGCATATTGCCCGAGAGTGTAATCAGAATGGTGGAAAGATAGCTACTAGTTCCACTGCATCGATCCCAAAGCCAGGAAACACTTTGAGATCTGCTACCACCGGGGATACCGTGAGACAAGGGAGATTTTTTGCGCTCGTTCCGGGCGACACACGGAGTGCCAGCGCAGTTGTCTCAGGTACTATTTCTATATGTAATCAGGATGCTTTTGTGTTAATTGACTCCGGATCCACCCACTCTTTTGTGACATTTGCATTTGCATCTAGACTGAATAGACCTTTAGAATTACTGTCATATCTGCTATGTGTGTCTGCTCCATCCGAGGACTCTGTATTGTGTGAATCTATATACCAATTTTGTGAGATGCGTGTTAAGGATGCTATCCTATATGTAGATCTATTAGCCTTGAACTTTAGGCATTTCGATGTAATTTTGGGCATGGATTGGTTGACCAAATATTGTGCCACCATTGATTGTATGACAAAACGGGTTGTGTTTAAACCACCAGAACAGAAAGAGATTGTGTTTGTGGGTAATGGGGTAGTGCCTCCACCTTATTTGATATCTGCAATGAAAGCGTGTAAACTGATCAGGAAAGGGTGCATTGTGCTATGTGTTGTCTGAACAATCTGTGAATATTGAACTGAATGATATCCCTATTGTTAGAGAATTTCCAGATGTGTTTTCGAATGAATTACCAGGGGAATTAGTAGATAGAGAGATAGAGTTTACTATTGAAATTGTGCCAGGCACCCAGCCCATTTCTTAAACTCCCTACAGAATGGCTACTGCCGAAATGAAAGAATTGAAAGAACAGTTGCAAGGCCTGCTTGACAAGGGGTTTATTCAACCCAACACTTCACCTTGGGCAGCACTAGTGTTGTTTGTGAAAAAGAATAATGGAACCCTACGCCTGTGTATCGATTATCGGGAATTGAACAAGGTAACAATGAAGAACAATTATCCCCTACCCCGTATTGATGACTTATTTGACCAGTTACAGAGATCACAGGTGTTCTCTAAGATTGACTTGAGATCCGGGTATCATCGGCTGAAATCGCATGTTCAAAATGCAACTTCAAATGAAGTTGCAGTTTGAACATGCGATTTCAAAGGACAGGAAAATTATAAGAAAAATCGTACACAGAAGCGATGGCAGGTGAAATCGCTTGTTTAACATGCAATTTCACGAGACGTTGCATTTTCAACATGCGATTTCAAGTGAAGTTGCATTCTCAACATTCGATTTTAATTGAAGCTACATTGTCAACATGCGATTTTGCATATTGAGGATGCAATTTCAATTGCAGTTGCATGTTGAACATGCAATTTCAAGTGACTGCAAGTCCAACCACCGCGTACTTCAAATCGTACTTTAATTGATTCGTTGTAGTAGTATGGAAGTAGGTAGTAGATAAGACTCTGGACATGGATTGAATTGATTTAGTTAGTGCTAAACTCAAAACTGAATCAACCAACCAATCTAGGTTCCAATTTTTTATGCCTTGAATCAAACCATCCCAACTTAATTGGGGTTGGAATCAAAATTCCATATTAAACCTGTTTTTTTGAATGCTCATTATAAAATACAATTTTACAAACAAAAATAGAACTAGTTTTCATAGTGAAATTGTTAAGGTCTAAAATTTACATTATGATAATGGTAACTTTCACATAAAGTGAAGTTAGATTGAATATATAAAAATGTATGTAATATATGTAATATATTTTTATTGCATCTTAACCATAGTACTAATAATCCAATTCTCCATTCCATACCAATTATTTTATCCTAGTGCATAATTGTATACCCATAGTTTCATCATTTATCCTATTTTTTTATTCTATTCATTCTCATAGTAAAACTTATCTTCCATAATTCTATAATAATTCCATTCATATCCAATCCCGTAAAAAATAATCTTCATGTCAAATGAGTCCACAAGTACTAAAGATAAAAGATTAGCATTATTTTACAGAAGTAAAACAATTCATCCATCTAAATCTCCAAACTATTATTTAAAGCATGATTGCTAATACTAAAAGTCATAAGTTGCACAACCACTAGCTCAGCCATGGAACTGAACATCATGCAAAAGTTACTGGGCTGCTTAGATTTGAAAAAAAGAAATTTAAAAAATAGCAAATCTTGGAAAACTATGTTGTTTTGTTCCCACTGCTGATATATACAAGTATATGCCTCATGTCAATCGTCGACTAACAAACACTAAATGAGAGCAATAACCAACAAGATCTACATCCTATTCCAAATCCAGAATTATTGATCATGTGTACCACGTAACAAGAATCTAACATGTAAGCCATCAATGCCTTCCCTTGATATTCCACCAATTCGCTAAAATGAGTAAATTCGATTCCACTCCACAAGTTCCCTTTACAAAATTTGAGGTTGACTGCTCTGAAATCTCATCAATGCAACAAGCATGCAAGAAACACCAAGAAGCTGAAGCTTGCTCCTGCTTACAGCATGATGAAATAGGAAGCTGTCATTGTAGGATACACTGAGATAAAGAGTGTCTGAGGCAAGTTTGTATTCCTCTGCAACCTGAACCAACCAATCCAATAGAATATCTCGCATAGTTTGATTAATATCATTTTTTAACCTTTTCCATGTAATTGGGCAAGGGTCTCATCTTTTCCTCGACCTGAATTATAGACCATAATTGGATTAATACAAATCCCATTGTCCCAAATTAACACTACTCTTACCAAGTAAGAAATAGAGGTAAGCACCAATTTCATATTCCTGAAATCAAATCATGCAAAGAATTTAAACAAAATTGAACGACACATCGCCTAACACTTGAATGAGAGAATTGTTCCCTATGACACATTTTGGACCCTTATAAAAATATGTAAATAGAGGCTATCAAAACCAAAAACCCTAATATTTCATCAGAAGAGAATGTAGGATATAGACAAAAAATTAAACATTTGAAGTACAGATTGGTTTAAATCGGGAAATGCAAAGAAAATTATGACTCTGGGTAAGGAAGGAAAGCTTTTAGAGAAGTTAAGAATTTTGTGAGTTAATTTGCCCAAACTTCTGCAAGAAAACTTCAAGAACGGAAACAGACCACAAACAAAATTCTGTGTCACTAAAAATTAATAATACAACTACTTGAGAAACTAAGTTCAAATTGTCTAGCCAAAAACAATATATAAACCATTGACCAAACGAAATGAAGGCAAGAGTAAGACTGTACACCAAATCTGTAGTCCCTATTAGAATAATAAACTAATATGAGAAATGGAAGGGTGACATGAGGCAGCATGTTCAACAGCTTCTCCAAGATAAGGACCTGATCCGGCAAGTATAATAGAAATAGAATTGTCATCAGTTAGAGATTTTGCAGCCTGTACTGCACTCACAGATGGGGTGTTCATAGTACCACCTTTGTGTTCGACTAAAACCAATGTCAAAAATAAGTAAGTAACAAATAAAGTATATTATAAGTCCAGATATATCCCATGCACATCTGTTTCACATTGCTCTGTTACAGCACGCTTGGTGCATTATGGAAAAAAATATGTACTATTTCCAACATTCCAAAAAGAAATGATATAAAAGATGCCAAAGCCAAAGCTTTTATGTGGTAAATGATGGCCTACTGTGTAAACAGGAGGATCAACCAAGAGCACTACTGCGGGAACCAATTTTTTCTAATAAGACACATTTGTTACAGCCTAAAGCCAATATTAAATTACAAACAAACATCAAATACAAGATGTTATATCATATTAGTAAATAATAACTTACTTGCCAGCATAGATGGTGTCCCCAATAAGCCCATTAGCCTACTTAATTTCCTCAATACAAACCTATAGTGAAACCAAATTAAGAAAACAACATTCAAATCAGAACCCAAAATAAAAAAAATAATAAATTAAAACATGAAACTGTCAATATTCTTTTTAAAACCAAATTAAGAAAACAACATTCAAATCAAAACCCAAAATCAAAAATAAAAACATGAAATTGTCAATATTCAACTTAAAATTTTCTTTCCTACTTATAATACTAATTACACGTTAAATACTAAAAACTATAACTGTCACAAAAATAATATATTTTATACATCACTGCTATATGTGCCGAGCTGGGAGAGGTGTATGGATGCCACATCCAGGATGTCTAATTTTGTGAGTTCCCTTGCGACATGGAGGTTCTGCAACCTGTGTGGCAGCCTCCTCAGTAGCTTGACGTCTGCCTCGCTTGCTCCTATGAGGAACAAGGTCCACAAGCACTGGGACCTCCTCGTACGATGCATGTGTAGTCCCATCTCCACTCTGAGTACCTTCCTCTTCAGACTATGTAATGGCAGATACGGAGACCTCCTCGTGCGATGCACGTGTAGTTCGAAGATGTTGCTCATCAGCATGTGATCTCTTCTCTTCGCTATGTGTGATTGTCTCAATAAAGGCTAGAACCCTGCCCTTGCGACGTAGGGGTTTTACAACCTATGTGACAGCCTTCTCAGTAGCTTCACGTCTGCCTTGCTTCCTCCTATAAGGAACAGGGTCCACAGGCACAATAGGTAGCACTCGCTCATTAACATGTGATCCCCCATTCCTCACAATGTGTAACTCTCTCAGTAGACAATGGAATCCCATCTCCTCTCTGAGTACCTCCCTCTTCAGACTGTGTAATGGCAGATACTGGGACCTCCTCGTGTGATGCATGTGTAGTCCAAAGACGTTTCTCATGTGATCCCCTCTCTTCGTTATGTGTGATTGTCTCAGTAAAGGCTAGAACCCTCTTAGGTGATTGTGTTAGTCCGTTTCTAGAATGTAGAACCCCTGTTGCTGTATGAGAAACACCCTCCTCATAATATGTGACCCCTTCTTCATGTTGTTCTGCCATTGCATTCCCAAAATCTTCCATGCAGATAGGGGTTTGACACCAATCATTTAACATGGATCTAAGGTCTGGTATAAAGGTAAAGTCCCTCTCAGCATGTGGCTCACTATCTACCCTATTGTAGCGCTCCACTTCCTTCGCGCGCGCTCCTTTCGGAGATGGCGCAAATTGGTCTCCTACAGTTCGGGCTCCTATCACAGTTCTGAATCTAATCTCACAAACTACATTGTAAGACTGATAAATCACCAAAGAGTCTAATCCGACAAATCATTTTGGAAAATCAGATTTTGAATCAAATAGTGCCAAACTGGACTGCTTTGCCAAATTATAGAGTCGCCACCTAAATATTTTATTTTGCGAAAATTTAGGAAACCCTGACTCGTGCCGAAGGCCACGTGTCCATCATCACCAAAATTGCCTCGGCTCGGGAACTTGGGTACAAGAGGGAAGGTCATGAAATGAGCACCCCCACTCGCCCGATCAAAGATCAGCCTCTACTAAGCTTGATATGATGTTTTATAAACACATGTGTTCTTATTCCAGTTATTAATCTAACTTTACTACGTGATACGCACAGCATACAAGTATATACTAAATTGCAAGAATTGGAACAAAACAATTCATGTTTGTTTTTGAAAATGGTTTAAAAATGCCACCCTCAAGTGGGCTAAAACGCGGATTTGCCACCCTCAAGTGGGCTTAAAACATGATGATTTGCCACTTCGCAAAGTGGGCTTAAAACTCACATTTGATGAATTGTCCCACTTCAAGCCATAAAGCCTTCATCCACAGGCATTCATGCAATTAATCAAATAAGCACATAGCCTCATGGCAAGCATAATATCATGGCAACACTCACAGTCATGCAAGTATGCTAAAGCGTAAAACTTACAGTGTACTCCAAGCCAAAACAAAAAAAACTAGTTAGAAACAGTGCATGATCCTAACTATGTTTAAGATGCCTAATGCAACACATGCAATAATGCAACTAAGTAGGCTCGGCTATCTAAGATGACATATGAATGCAAGAATTTGATACATGTATTCAAATAAGTATTGAAATACGATGCAGTTTGAATGATGCGTCGACCCTGGTGCATGCAAAACAAATAAATGATACAAACATGCGAGCATAAGGTATGCTAATTGAAACATGATCCCTAATCTAACCATCGAAAGCGGATAAATAAAAGGAGAAAGACGTGGGGTTGGAAGACATGCACACACACGCGCACACTTATTACAACATTACGCCCTCTCAAAGGAGGGTCCGAATAAATAAGCTAAGTTATTCTAAGCTAAGCTATTTATTACAAATCAACTAATTAACTAACTTAACTAATTAATTATTACAAACCAACCAAATAACCAGCTATGCTAAGCTAATTAAAATATTACAAAATAGATTAAACTAATTAATTGCAACACATGTAATAATTAGCTACAACTGGCTAATAAAGCAATAAAAATGGCCTCGCGGGCGAAGGAGACATGCATGCTCAGTGGGATTCCTCCCGAAAATCTACCACCTTGCCTCTAAATGCCTCTGTTTGCATATCTTTGGACCTCTGTTTGCATATCTTTGGGCCTCCGAAAATTATGCCAACCTCCAGATTGCCTCTGTTCCATCTCAAGAACACACTGGTGGCTGATCGCTATTGTGGGGATGTGGATTGGAAATACTCTTCGAATCCTAGTCAGCGCCAATGATCCTCAGCTAGTCACCTGTAAAAATGCAAATGCTCCGGTCGGGGGTGCCGGAATTAGCACTCCGACGGACAAGTCAGTTCTTCACCTCAGGAAAACTTGCTCACTAAGTTTTTAGTAGTAATTCTTACATACCTTGTTTAGTCTGTTGTCGCTATATTTATACTCGCTTCCTCTGATCCTCGGGACCAGGGCCTACTTTTTCAATCATTACCTTTTCCACTATTCGGCTTCAGGGATGCCTTTATTCGGCCCTATATCCTATTCGGCCCCTTATCCTTATGTGGTAGAGGCCGGCTAGAGTTAAGTCTTCGAAGTATATCTTTCGTTTTTGTCAATTATTCGGCTACCACAATTGCCCTCAGAACTCCCTGTTGACGGTAGTCAATCGGCGTGTTTCGTTCAGAATTCGAAAAGTTGATCATTACGCGGCTTCGCGTTCCCCAATACATGTCAGGGGGCGTGTGCTTCTTTGCTCATCATTACGCTTTCCCGCCCTATTCGTATATATATCAGCATTTATTGCGATTTGAAATTTTGGTCCTTTCGTATTCAGATCTCGTTGATCTTCTGGGGCTTTTGGAACGCCAGTGCATATCTCTCCGTGACTCGCATTTTCTGCAACTTCTTCCACCTACCCTCGTCTCCTCTGCTCTTCGTAAGTTTCCTCATCCCTTCCTTGTAATCCTATTTTCTCTGTTCGTTATTTTGGCTTCGGCGAGTATTCAGTTTTCTACTAAGATGGCCAAACATTTGAAAGACCTCCTTTCTGAGGATCGTGTCTCCGGTTTCCGGCAACATTTTTCCATTCCTGACGACGTCCATTTATCCCTTGTAACGGACAACGCTCTCGACATGGAGAGGGAGGATCAAAACACGATCGTATTCCCTCTTTTATCCATTGCTGAGGGCGGGGTTCGTTTTCCCCTTCACCCACTTCTTAGGGCCGTTCTCCGCTACTGGGGTTTGATTCCTTCTCAGCCCAATGTAAATTTCTTTCGGATCATCATGGGGGTTGTAGAGTTGAATCAACGCCTTAGGCTTAACCTTGGGGTTCCGGCCATTCGGCACTGTTACGCCTTAGCCAAATCCTCCGGTCGGCTGGGGCGGTATTTCCTCAGGGCCAAAGATACTGACCATCACCTGGTGACTATGCTTGCCAGTTCTGGTAAGCGGGTTGACGACGTGATGGTCAACGTCCGAGGTAACTGGGAGTTCGCTGAAGGGGAGGATCGCTTGGACCCTATTCCCAGACATAAGGGTAACCCAGGTTGCCAGGCAATGCCTTATTTTTGTTGGTCTATCTCTCATTCGGCTCTTTTCTTTAAATCGCTTTTTATCTTCTGCAGATAACAGGTTGAAGAAAGTTCTGACGTCGGTCGACGACGTGGTTCTTGGGGAGATCAAGACTGCACTCAGATATTTCGGCCGCCCAAACTTGCAAAAGCAAGGAAGGGCCGCCCACATTCTCCTTCGATACGAACCCACTTATACTACTTTCTCGGCTGCAGATCACATTCCGATTCCAGTCGGCAACCAACAGCTCTCGGCCCTTATCTTCCCCAGCTTCAAAAACCTTAGGCAGATCGGTCTCGCAGCTTCTGACTCGGGGGAAGACGCCGAACAGGTTGCTGAGGTGATTTCCGATCCGGCTGGGGAGTTTACTGATGAGGTTGTAGAGGGCGACGAAGCCGTACGCTCGTCGTTCGAGGCCACCGAGCCGTCCGGGTCGGGACGAGCAGATTTCTCTTCTGGGGATATTTTTGCGAACTTGGAGGATCTACCCGGCGACTTCTTTGAGGGTATGGCGAAGGAAAGCCTAACGCAGATGGCGCGTAAAAGAAATGCCGAGCGGCTAGCCGCCCGAAAGAAGGCCGAATACGCTGTACCGGACCCTATCTTGGTCAAGCCCTTCGTACCCGTTTCTGAGGGTACGGTTGAGGTTGCTGTGTCTGATACAGCAAAAGAGGGTGGAGAAAAAACCGATGGGGAACCGATTCCTGGGCAAGGCCAAAGGCGTGATGCCGAGGGAGAGGAGAGTTCGGAAGCTGGCCCTGTTACCAAACGGCCTCGGCTTGAAGAACCGGACGTGGTCGCCCCGTTCGTCATTCAACCAAAGATCAGGGATATGCCGATTTTATCTGATGCTTCAGCCATGGAGGATCCAGCCGTGGCTCTGAGCCTGGCGGCTTCAATTTCTCTGCCGGCTGACAACACGGCCTTTGGTGCCGTGCCTGATATTTTGGCCGTTGCCCTAGCTTTTCAATCGGCGTATCTGGTAAGTTACCTTCATATTGCTCGTTTGTTAAAGGCGTCTAATCATACTGACTTGGCTTGCAGGCGGTCGGAAGGATTGCCGACTTGGGACGTCGCCTGCGTGGTGCTCTCGGGAGAGCTGACCACTTGCAAACGGAGCTGGATGGTCAGAAGAGTAGGGCCGAGTTCGAAATTATGAGGGCTGAAATGGAGAGCGCGCGGGCCGAAGCGGAGAAAGAGAGGGCTCGCGTCGCCGAACAGCTTCGTGTTGATGCGGAGGGTAGGGCAAATGCTAGCGAGGAATCGCTCAATCTTTCCAAGAAAGCGCTTGCTGAAGCAGAAGCTCAGTTAGAGGAGCTTAAGGCGGCCCGCGAGAAAGCCGTGTCGGAGGCCTTTGAGGCGGGAAGAGGCACCGCTCTGACGGAATATGTCGAAGAAGTATCCAAATTTGAGAATCGCGGATTCAAACATGGGTGGCTCAAAGCCCTCGCTGCCGCTGAAGCTACATTGGATTTGCCAATTCCTTATGAGCAGGTGGATGTTGAACCGCTTGAATCCGATACCGAAGACTGATTCGGAGCCGTTTACTGAGCAGGCGTCTTTTTGTTTTTGTTGTTCTTTTTGGTTTAGGGTAGTTTTCATGTTTAAATTGGTTGGCATCTGTGCGCAATTTATTAATGAAAATTTCCTTGTAATTGTTTGTCACCACCACATACTTTGTATGAAAGGGTTCTGTGGTTTGATTTTGATCTTGTAATTAGTCTTGTAATTTTTGTTACTACCACATACTTTGAATGAAAGGGTTCTGTAGTTCAGTGCATTTATCAAAATGGCATTGCATATACTGTGGGGAAATTCTGATTTGTGGATCTGCCCTTGCCCCAAGGGGTTCGTGAAAAGAATTCCAGTTCTGAATGTCTTGTGAGCCGGCTGGGGCACTTGTTTCGAACAGATTGAGCGTGAGCCGGATAACATTACTGTGGCACGAATGGTTTTATCTAGAATTCTTCTAAGCAAACCGTGCGCAGAATATCGTTTGTCCAAACTTTAGTTAGATTTTATCGTCTGTCCCATCAAAATCACCATTTGCAATTTCACTGCCTATAGATATTACTTGTGAGCCGACTGGGGTAGTTTAGCCGAACAGATTGATGTATCTGCTCTTGCGGGCCGGCTAGGTACTGCGTACTTGGGTTTCGCGATTAATGAACCTGCCGTCAGTTTAGTCGGCGTCGGGCTCTTGGGTTTCGTGATTAATGAACCTGCCTCGATCGTGCTGCCTCTGTGAGTGTTAAACGATCCAAGGTACAGCTTTTAGGAGTCTGGTAAGAGTCTGGTAGGTGCTTATTTGAGACTTTTGAGAAGAGATCTGTGGTGCGAATGTCAACCAAACTCTTCTTCAACAGCAAAGGAGAAGCCAAGACGCTGGCTGAGCTTGGCGGTGATATGCATCGAGGTGAACACCGTGGCGCGCCCTTGCGCGCTGCGAGTAAGAGTTCTATGGGTCGAGAGAGACGTCAATCTCCTCGATGCCGTAGTAGGTCGCCCAGGCGGGATAGGCAGTCCCAGGGGAGATCGCCACACGCCCAGGTCAAAAGGAGATCAGACGCGAATCCGTGCCCGTTAAGTTTTGCAGTATTTGTGAAGAATAAGCCCATGACGGAAGCGGACTCTATCGTTCGAGATCCAGATGTGGCGGTCGAGTTTGCTCGACAAATATTTCCTCCGGAAGTTCAACAGTCAATGGTTGGTCGTCAGGACTACGAAGTGTTCCGCGAGGGCATTCATGGGGTGGTGAAAGGGATCTATACGGCCTATGAAGTCGACATGCGATTGCGCGCCGCCCGCCGGGAAATGGAGAAAAAGGATGAGCGTATCCGCAGTTTGGAGGCTCGCGTTGAGGCGGCTGAACGTGAGTTAAGAAAGACCAAGACAGCTCCAGCACAACCGGCAGGGCAGGTAAATCCAATCGTGGAAGAGAGGGTGACCAGTCGGCTTATAAACGCTGCCCTTGCCGATCGTGAAACGGCGAGCATGTTCGCACTGGAGTCCGCCAAGGGGAGGTCTTATGAGAAAGGTTTCCACGAAGGGCGCTTGGTTGGGATCCAAAAAACCAAGGAGAAGCTTGCCGAAGAGGTTTGTCGATGTGAAAACCGTGGGTTCAGGCATGGTTGGATCAAAGCATCTCAAGTTGCCGAATCTCTTCGCTTGTCAGGCATAAATTCGGCGTCCCCTCTCTACCACAGCAAGGACTTTCCGTTTTCTGCTTTCGAGGTTGAGAAGAGCGAGGATGAGGGCGACGCCGTATGACTTTAATTGTTTGTAAGGTTCGAACGCTAGTCGCGTTCGCAATTATGTAATTTCTTGATTTTTTTGAATAAAAGACGCTTTTTTGAAAATATCATATTGTCTTCCGCATTCGGCGTGTGGGTGTTTAACTTTATTGCATAAATGCTTGGATGGACGTGAATATATCAATCAGGCTCGGCATGTCAAATCGGGGCGCCGACTTGTTGGCGTGATCGGCCTACATGTAATGGCCGTCTAGTTTTGAATAAAGCCATTTCGGCGTGTGTTGTTTGAAATTTAAAGAGGCCGTGAACCAGGGATCGAAGGGGCTACGGACTTAGCTCCAATGCCAGGTTTCGAGCCGGTTGGGCTTGGTAATGTTTGCCCTTGCGCAGTTTCTACGGGTTTTAGCCAACCGCTGGGTGACTAGGTCAAGGAGAATGTTGACCGACGCCTGTCTCGTGGGGTTCAGTGTTGATAAAGTCACTTCGGGATCTGGGCCTCGAGATTGCCGCCATTACTGAGAATAAAAGCGGCAGGCGCCTTATGAAATCGAACATATTTGCGAGGAATAATCGAGAGTTCTTACCATCAGATGGTGACGATAGTTGCAGGAGCTCAAGTTCCGGCCGACCCTGGCAGTCAGATGGTATGCGACGGAGGATTCTCCGGTGTGGGAAGTGAACCGCTAAAAGGAGAAACTGGAAACACGTCAGCCTCCGAGTCGTTGAAGCAGATCGCCCCGAAAGGAGACATAACGACCGCTACCCCTAACCTGCCTTGTCTTGGATCTTGGCCTTGACATTGTCGATGGTGTCAGGGGCCCAGCGACATGCCGGTTCCGGCGCGGTTAGATCGATGCGTATTGAACGGCAATGGTTGCTCAAATGATGGGTTGATTTTTCTTTGAAGCTAGAGATAGATATTGTAATGTTCGAACGCGGATTGCGTCTGTGTAACATCTTTTAAATCAAATAAAAAGTGTTATTTCATATAGTTGAGTCTCACTCTTAGTCTTTTGTTTAGATATGCCGAATGAATGTACCTGATCCCAAGTTTTGATGGTTTGATAGCTTGTTATTTGTTTGCTATCGGCCCTTGCCTTAGGCGGGGTGCGAGTTTGAACTGAATGGATCGTACTCGTGGGCCGGCTAAGGCACGCCCTCGCCGGCGGACCTCGGTTGTCAAATGAGATCCGAGTTCGGAGGCTTATTCGGCCATCAGGTGACCTGCACCGAAGGGCGCTCCGAATCCGGAGACTTTAATTTGGCCGATCGTGATATCCACGAAGGGCGCTCCGAATTCGGAGGCTTATTCGGCCCTAAGGTGACCTGCACCCATGGGCGCTCCGAATCCGGAGACTGATTTGGCCAATCGTGATATCCACGAAGGGCGCTCCGAATTCGGAGGCTTATTCGGCCCTAGGTGACCTGCACCGAAGGGCGCTCCGAATCCGGAGACTTTAATTTGGCCTATCGTGATATCCACGAAGGGCGCTCCGAATTCGGAGGCTTATTCGGCCCTAAGGTGACCTGCACCGATGGGCGCTCCGAATCCGGAGACTGATTTGGCCAGTCATGATATCCACGAAGGGCGCTCCAAATTCGGAGGCTTATTCGGCCCAAGGTGACCTGCACCGAAGGGCGCTCCGAATCCGGAGACTTTAATTTGGCCTATCGTGATATCCACGAAGGGCGCTCCGAATTCGGAGGCTTATTCGGCCCTAAGGTGACCTGCACCGATCGTCGCTCCAAATCCGGAGACTGATTTGGCCAGTCGTGATATCCACGAAGGGCGCTCCGAATTCGGAGGCTTATTCGGCCCTAGGTGACCTGCACCGAAGGGCGCTCCGAATCCAGAGACTTTAATTTGGCCAATCGTGATATCCACAAAGGGCGCTCCGAATTCGGAGGCTTATTCGGCCATCAGGTGACCTGCACCGAAGGGCGCTCTGAATCCGGAGACTGATTTGGCCAATCGTGATATCCACGAAGGGCGCTCCGAATTCAGAGGCTTATTCGGCCCTAGGTGACCTGTACCGAAGGGCGCTCCGAATCCGGAGACTGATTTGGCCAATCGTGATATCCACGAAGGGCGCTCCGAATTCGGAGGCTTATTCGCCCCTAAGGTGACCTGCACCGGAGGGCGCTCCGAATCCGGAGACTTTAATTTGGGCCAAGAGGTTTGAAGGAGTGACAAAGAAAATCGACTTCCATTAAAATGTGGTACCAGTACAAGCATCAGATCCCACAAGTCGGGTCCGTGAATGGATCTTCACAAAATCTACGTTCGTGCGGATTGCGGTGAGCCACGGATCTCCTCAATGCCGCGGTCAGTTGGGAAGCACATAAGTTGATGGTAGGTGCTTGGGACAGCCTTCATGACGTGCAACCAGGGGCGCCCCATGATGGCGTTATACGGCGACGGAAGCTTCACAACAAAAAATTCCACGTCAACCGTTTTTGAGCCCGCTCGAACGGGTAGCACGACTTTCCCCAAGGGATACTCTGGGTTCGTGTTGAAGCCGAACAGTGGCTGAGACGATGGAGATAGGTCCGACTCGTTGAGGCCGAGTTCAACAAAAGTTCTGTAATACAAGATCTCCGAAGTGCTTCCTGGGTCTATAAGAATGCGTTCAACGCTAAACTGTCGTACGCGTAATTGGACGACCAGAGGATCGACGTGGCTGGCCACTGTTTCGATGAGGTCGGAGTCATCGAACTTAATTGTCGGAGCTTCGTTGTGCCTGCCAGCTGATATGTTAGACATGTTATGTTGCCGGGGTACTGGGCGCGATTGGATCGTATGCACGGCCGGGGACACCGGCGGACCGTAGATTACGTGGATCACACCAAGCGGAGGTGAATCCTGTCTCAAGGCTAACGCTTTGGTTGGTCTTCCCTTGCTCATGTACTGATGCAGTCGACCGTCTTGCACCAATTCCTCCAGATGATCCTTTAGGGCATAACAGTTCTCAGTTTCGTGGCCGTGATCTTTGTGATATTCACATCGTCTGTCCCTCCTCCGTGTGTCGGGAGGTCCTACCATCTTTGACGGCCACTTGAAGAACGGAAGGTGCTGGACCTTGGTCATTATTGTCGCGATCGGCTCCGTCAACTCCGTATACTTCTTGTCGGCTCGCCTCGAGCGTCTGCTGTCGACTTGTAGTTGTTCGTTCGTTCGATGGGAGCACTGATCGCTTGATCGGCGGGAGTCCCGCATTTTGTCTCGCTTGGTTCGTTGCCGGGGTTCAGGGCTTGGCGGCGGCACGGAGCTGATTGGTCGAGCAATTTCGGGAAGGGCCGTCTTGCTGGATATTTGTCCTGCTTTTATCCTCAGGGCATCGTCTTCCACTTTACAATATTCTTCAACTTTCTTCATCAATGCCCAGACTGTTTTGGGGGGCCTCCTGGTCAGGGAACTACGCAGAGCGCTGTCAGGATGTAAGCCCATTTTGAAGGCGGTGATGGCCATGGAGTCGTTGCAAGCGTCATCGACAAGGTTGAAGCACTCCCAATATCGTGCTGAGTACGCTCTGAGCGTCTCTCCCGACTGGATCTGCATGGCCCAGAGGGAGTCGGCCTGTTTCGGTTGTACCTCGTTGGTGATGAACCTGGCCCTGAAGGATTTCTGCAGTTGGCGGAAACTTTTAATTGAAGCTGGCTCCAACTTGTAATACCACCTGACGGCTAGTGGACCCAAGCTGCTGGGGAATATTCGGCACATGAGGGCTTCATTGTCTGCGTGCAGCGTCATGGCCTGTTTGTAGTGACGGATATGATCGGTGGGGTCTGATTTGCCGTCGTAAAGAGTAAACGACGGAGCTTTGAATTTCTTGGGCAGGGACGCCCTTGCGATCCGTCGAACGAAAGGGTCGTGCTGGTCTTCCTCGTTTGAGCTGCTTCTCCTGCGCTTGTTCCTTGTTCGCGGACCCTTTTCGGAGGAGCTGGAGGTTTCGGATCGTCCCTTTGCATCGGACTCCGTGGATGATGAATTGGAGTTGCTATCGGTATCCTTTGGTCGGGCTCGAGGTCTTTGACCGTCTGCCCTCGGAAGTTGCTCTGGTTCCTGGCGCATGGCCTCTCTAGATTTTGCTACCTCCAGGGCCAAGTCTTGACGGAGTCGTTCGTTCTCAGCGATCATGTTTTCGAGCCTTTGTTCGTTCTGCTTTGCTTGTTCCATGATGGCCTGCATTGTTTCTTGTGCTGAAGTTGTTGGCGATTCAAAGTTCAAAGCGCGTCGTGCCGCGATGGTTTCTTTTCCGAGCATGTTAGCTGGGGTGAGGTCGTCTTCCCGTGTGATCTCGTCGGTGGCTATCGGAGGATCTTCGGTCACGCCTTCCATGGATATATTTGAGTATTCCCACAGACGGCGCCAGTTGTGGGGATGTGGATTGGAAATACTCTTCGAATCCTAGTCAGCGCCAATGATCCTCAGCTAGTCACCTGTAAAAATGCAAATGCTCCGGTCGGGGGTGCCGGAATTAGCACTCCGACGGACAAGTCAGTTCTTCACCTCAGGAAAACTTGCTCACTAAGTTTTTAGTAGTAATTCTTACATACCTTGTCTAGTCTGTTGTCGCTATATTTATACTCGCCTCCTCTGATCCTTGGGACCAGGGCCTACTTTTTCAATCATTACCTTTTCCACTATTCGGCTTCAGGGATGCCTTTATTCGGCCCTATATCCTATTCGGCCCCTTATCCTTATGTGGTAGAGGCCGGCTAGAGTTAAGTCTTCGAAGTATATCTTTCGTTTTTGTCAATTATTCGGCTACCACAACTATGATTGGTGGCCATCGGCCATTACTGATGGTCGGTCGGCTAGCTTTGGTGGCCGGTCGACTAGTACATGTGGCCGGTCGGCCAATGCTCTCCTAAACTTCCTCCTTTTGCTGCAACAGAGAGCAAACAAAGGCATGGCAGTGTATTTGTCAAGGGATGTGTGTACTGCCACTCTCCTTATCATTTCTCAAGCTCAGAGGAGTGTGGCACTTGGCTCTCAAGCCACCAACCAAGCATTTTCAATGCATGATGGCCAAAGAACCAAGCTTGTACAAGCTTAATGAATGCACACATAAGACTCAAAAGGGCCACCACCCTATCATACATGATCAAGGGTGTTGGCGACCAAGAAACGTGGCACGTTTCATCACTTTGAGTATGAAACATCCCATATTTCTTGTGTTTGGATTAACGTCCGATGCAAACAAATGCAATGCAATACAAATGCTTATCTTGCACAAGTTTTACTTGATTCAATTCTTGTTTACACATTTTAGATCACCAATTAGTCCGTTAACCGGTTAAGTCCAATGTGAAAGTTCTATAATTGCCAAGATGGCCTAAGCCACAAGTGCCTTGAGCATGAAAGAAGTCTCATGATGTTGATTAGGAGGAACCCTCAAAAGAGAGTTAAAACCATTAGGCATGAGAACCTCAATTTCATGCTCAAGCCAACAAGGGGCTCAATACCACTTTCTAAAGAAAATTCAAAAGTGAAGAACAAAGGGAGATTGCAAACTTTCAGTGCTGATACGGCATGCTAAAGACACTAAATCATGTAAGCAACACGTGCAAGACATGCCAAGGGCCTAAAAGCATTGAACTAGTGAAGAGCATTACCCTAGAGGCATGCAATATCAAGCTTAAATGACCAAACCAGCTCTGGACAAAGCTAAAACATGCCAAAATAGTAGCTAAAACATGCTGAGATTAAGGCATAGAAAGCAAGAAAAACATGCTCACATGTTGGCTCACAAACAAGGCTCAAAGCAACTCCAAAAAAGCTATGAAAGAGTAAGGAAAATGAGCATGTGACAGAGCTATAAGCACTGAAATTACATGTAAAATGACATGCAAACATCTCAAGCAAATCATGTTAGAGGCCTTAAAACACAAAGCTAGTGGAGGGATTTACACTATAGCTATACAAAACATGAGTCATATGACCAAGACCACTCAAAATAGAGCTAAAGCATGATAAAACAAAGTCTAAAACATGCTGAGATTAAGCTAAGTTAAGCCATAAAATCATGCTACTTTGTAATGCTAACTAGGCATGGAATAGAGAGACAAGGAGGGGAGGCCACCCCCTCCAATTTTGGACCTCAAAACAAACTTTTTGCCACTGAAATTCCCCTGGAATTCAGTGGTTTAAAGGCCAAAAAAAGTTGACTTTAAAAGACTTCAAAAGTAGTACAAACGGTTTCACAAGCCAAAGAGCAAAATAAGAGACAACCCCCCTAACTCAACAAGGCTTAAACCACCATTTTAAAACCTTAAAATTAGAGTTTTTTATGGTTGAAAAACCAGGTCAAAATAGCTTAAAGAGATGGCCAAGCACTTATTTAAAACAAAGCTTAAAAGAGGTAAGTCCTTACCCTTGAAACACAGCAGCAAAACAAGTGCAACTCTGAGCTAAAACCAAGCTTTAGACCTCAAACAAGACCTCCAAGGATCTTAGCTCCAAGATGAAGGTGTTTGGCTCAGGGTCTTAGCGCAAATATGTAGAGAAAACTCAATTCTAAGCACAAAATAGGTAGAGAGAGAGAATTCTAAAGAGAGGTAGAATTTTTTGCTTTGAAAATTTGTAACCCCAAAAATGGGGGACACCCCTCCCCTTATATAGAAAATGCAAGCCAAAGCTTGCTTGAATCCCTCCATACACGTGTATGGAGATGGCATTCAGTGACCAACAGCTGGCACAACTGGCACAGAAAATACCTGAAAAAGGAGAAAAATGGTCGTCAGCCATCATAAGTGGCCGACCGGCCATCAGTGTAACCGACTGGCCACTACTGATGGCCGGTAGGCACAAGCCATGGCCGATGGACATTGGGGATGGCCGACAAGCCACCCTCTCCTCCAGATGCAAAGCACAAAGCTCTTGGTCCACAACCAAGCACAAAATAGACAGGTTTCAAAAGCTCAAAGGCAAGGCGCTCTGCCAAGAACTTCGGGCGTTCGAAACAAACACAAACATGGATGATCATCAAGTGTTCAAACGATGACGTCCAAGTCTTGAGGACGGTCAAAAATGGGGTGTCTACACCTATCAAATTGTTCCGCCTCTGCATATGCGTGAACGTCAGGCTATGGTGGAGGTACCCTTGCGAAGCGATCTTGCTCATGAATAGCAGCAAGTGCCTGCTTGGCCAGTGTGCCAATATGTGATCCCTCTAGAGATGCGTTACATATTTGTACCAAATGACCACTCTGAAAACATAACAAAAATGTTAAAATTGAAAAACCATATTGAATATGGGTAATAATGTTGACAGATAAAAATATATATATACACGTACCACGAAATCAAATGTACATGTAGCACGACTAATGTATCAACGAGTGATACGTTGCTACCATACTATGTACGGATCATCACCATGCATATTACCATCCCATGGTTCACCTATAGCAATGTGGGTTCGGCATTGATCCCATAATTGAATCCACTATTTGTAATGGTTCACCCAATCTTTAGTTTTGGTTCCACATAAATCGAGGTTATGAAGAGCAATGACAATGTCACAATTGTAGGGTATAGTCTGGCGAAATCCAAATTGTCGTTGTACTCTATCAGGATGGTGCATCTCGACAATGAAAAAACAGATCAATGGAACTACTGCTTGCCATATATCTACACCATCCGAACAATATGGTGGAAGCCCCTCAATCAACTCAATATTGTAAGGATGCCACACCACCTATAACATAAGTAATAAGTATAAGTTAAAAAATTGAGCAATATAAGTAACTCATGTTTACTATAGTAAAACATAAACAGAACACTTACCTATGCAAAGGTCTACCTGTCCAAGGAACAATGATATTGACAGAGGACATGAGTGGAAATCTCTCGAACAGTAAATGCATCCTGCCAACTGAAGATTTTAAACAAATGAGTATATTATTAATCAATACTATAGTAATGTCTAAATAATCATAGTAAATTAAAATATAATAACATGTAAATGATTAATACCGTGTGATAAGCAGACCGTCTGCTATTGGTTATCTACGAAGATGACGCGAAGCAATGTGGGGAAATCTATACCACACCCACGTTGAACAATGATGAGAAAACTAGAAATGTCATGCATACGTTCGTGAGATGCACGGCATAACTCTCGATACAACCAAGCTAATCCTGCACTCCCCCAACTGTATTCCCTAGCAATATAAAAGTCCTCCAGTAAAGGTAGAAACATCAATTGCATCGTACTACCAGATTTGCCTGCAAAAATGCTATGACCCAAAAGCTGGACAATGAATGCTCTAACATAGCGCTGAACTATGACATCATCAGCATCAATGGGTAAGTTACCATAAGTCTAGGAAAGCTACATCATGTTCAACCTCAAGCCTTTGAGCTGGTTGGTAGGTGGAACTGTCCCTAGAAGACGATTGCATATAGCAAGCCAATCATAACTAGTATTCCCTGTAACAGCATTACCATCAACCTGTAGTGCAAATAAGATACTGACATCTTGGAATGTGATGGTTGCCTCCCCAGATGTTAAGTGAAATGTGTGTGTCTCTGATTGCCACCTCTCTACTAGTGCAGTAATAAGATGCCAATCTAACTGTATGAACGGCACATGGATGTGTCCAGAAAATCCTATTCTCTGCAAATATGGGACTATGCGTGCATCAGGGGGTCCTATATGTGTCATCGTAGCCTCACGACGTCGACACGCAAGTATAACGGAGTCAGCATCATCCTGTGTAAAAATCACATAACAATTAATACAATTTCACTTGACATATAATCTACCAATTTAAAGCAAAGGAAATGTCACATATACATACTGAGGCAGTCCATGCTAAAAAGGATCGGTGAGACTGTTGTAACATCAACACAGTAGGATCAGTGGACCCAGGTCCATTGCTACAATAACCTACAAATAACATATCGAACATGTAAACATCAACATTGTGTTCAAATTTATCATACAATAAATGTCAACAATATAAATCAATTGTATTGTTGGTTTCACACCGTAAATTCTGATTTTTATTTATTTATTTATTATTTTGTATCCTATTATCTATTCCATTCTATTCTACAAAGTTCAGTTCAATTCATTGAAATTTGTTTTCTTGAATTCTTTTCCACTATGACATAGAATTCTGTATTTAATGGATGACGATATTTTTATTACCTTAGCAGCAAGATTGGAAACATCAGGCACAACATTATATCAAAAGGTTAAACTATTGTAACTAATTACAAAGCATGTTTGATGCTAATATAGAAAGAACCTTCCTAGCAATACTTGGCACCATGAAATATGAGTCAGGCAATTATAAATAATAAAATAACTAAAATAAATAAATAAACATATATGAAACAGTACAATGAGGTGTGTGTGCGTGCAAGGCATCACCAAATATCACCAAAATGCCATCATAGTTGGAGTTTTTTTAAGCGTTAATGCAATTTTGTACTGAAATCGCAACTACAATATGCAATTTCAATTTTAAATCTCATTATTAATATGCGATTCCAAAAAGTGAAATAATTTGAAAAGATAGTCAATTCCATTATAGAAAGCCGAAAATTCCATTTTATGTGAACTAAAAATAAATAAATGTCACACAATCTCATAAATCCGAATCATCAATTTTTTTTATTTTTTTTTTATGTGAATATTCCAAAAAATTAAACTATTCATGTAAATAACCAACTTTTCCAACTACTTCTCAAACTAACTCACTTTTAAAAATCAAAGGTTCAAAAAATACGATTTCGTGGTGAAATCGTATCCTCAACATGCAATTTCATATTGACATGGCCAACATTTGTATATGGGTAAGTCAAGTGAAATATGAAATGGCATCTTCAAAATGCGATTTCACCATGAAATTGCATTTTGAACATGCGATTTCATGCTGGAAAAATATATATATATATATTATCATTACTAATATTATTAGCTAGTTTGACCCAGATTGCTGCATAATAAACCCATTCATAAAATATCAAACTCAAATCCTCCACTTCCATTTCACCCTAGGCCTATTTGGATCCTATAATCACTGCTTACATAGGGTTTTATTGATATATCATCTTTACAGATTTGGTCCATATCCAAGAGGGCTAACCTATTTGTCTGTGTTTATCTTTTCCATACTTAAATTCCATTTCTCTACTACAACTTTTTCCAAGCAGTAAGCTATACTATAAGTAGAATCTAAGTTAAACAGAAATAAATAAATAAATAAATATAAACCAAAACCGTGAAACAAAAACAATATAACACTAAATTCCACCAAAATCATAAAAACAATGCTTTGAAAACACTTTCATTGATCCAATGCTCATGTTCAACGATGTAACCTTTGCAATACCATCTTATTATTCCAAATCATACTTCTTTTTTGAAAATATCTTCCACATATGTTTCTTCTAATTAAGCTTTTTATGATTAAACCTTTTTGAAACACTTAAAGACTTCAGTATGAAAATGCAAAAAGCAACACAATTGAAACACAACCAAACCAACCTCAAGAAACAAACAAATCAAATTGTCTGTAAATTGTATACCAAGAAAACAAAACATTAGCCACATATTAGTATCTGTCCGCCCCACCTAGAAAAGCTACGAATATATGCTGGTATTGACAAATATAGAGATAGGAATCATAACTATGTCAGACTCCCAAAACCAGTGGATAAAAACAATTTCACAATGACTAAGAAAGTGCACCTTAACATGTATGACAAACCCACATAAGATATATAGTAATACTTTATTTTTAGTGATTTTTAAAAAAAAAATGTTTTACTCAAATTTTTATTTTTATTTTTATTTTTTAGATACATATTATCTAAATATGCATCTACGTTCAATATTATCAGTTTCCAATTAAAATTAAAAAAACAAATTTAAAAAAATGTACCCAAATAGGTCACAACACAAAGGCGAAGAGAAGAGGATATATCAGAAGAAGACAACTTGAGAGACCAGTTCTCTCTCTGTCACACACACACACATTTTCTCTAAATTAACTATTATTTTAGTTGCCATGATCATGTATTCTTCAAAGCACATGTCACGATTATATTTTTATCATTCAAAGTCTCAATATTTTCAATTTGTTGTTGCACCTAGCTAATTTACCAATGTTAAAATGAGAAGAAAAAAAAAAAAAAAAAAACAAGTCAACCCTGAATGTTACCCTGGTAAAATTGTCAATTCAATTGAAAATTTAAACTTCATTCCATTCAAACCAGTGTGCGTACCTATTTTTAAATGTAGTAAATATGAATACCTATAAATTTATTATTACCTTGATAAAAATTTGAATATTTTTATTTGGTTTGAATTATTGCAAATTCACACCAAAAAGAGAAATAGGTTAGCGCAAAAATGTTTGAATGACTTGGTATTTGTCAAGTATAATAAAGCACTAAGACGTCAATACAATTCCCGTGACATTATTGATCCCATCACTTTGACAGATATTGATGAAAGTAAAGAATGATTGGTTGGAAGGATGGAGCAGGAACTTGTCTTTAAGGATGATACTTTGACATAGGATGATGTTGCTAGAGCTGCTGGAGTTGAGAAAAGTAGCCAAAGAACTAGATCAATAGGGGCAATAGAAAGGGGTCATTCAACTTCAAAATTAGCAGTTAGACCTAGATTATAACTTATTGATGAGGAAGAGTCAATTTCAGAGGGAGGAGAGGAAGAAGATGTGGACGGATATGATGAACCCAATGATAATGAAGAAGAAGTTCATTTGCTTGATGTTGAAGATGATTTTTAGAACCTTTGGATTGTTGGATTGTATTTGTCTTTGCTCGATATTTTCTGTTGTTTATGGATATTTAGTATTTGGAATGATAAATGCATGATGGTTCTTGAAAATATTTATATTTTTGTCTATACTATTCATTTTTAAAAAAATATCGTTTGTGGTCGCCTCGATTTGATGAAGCCCTCGCCTCGCCTCGCCTCGGTTCACTTTTCGCCTTTAAAAACACTGATTCAAACAGAGATTATTATATATATATATATATATTATTTTAATTTAACTATATATATGTTCATTGGTTTAGGTTGTTGAAAGTATGTATTTATGGAGATTCAGCACTGGGTATCTACTCTACTATAACAAAAATTATATTTAATAGCATTTTCCAATAAAATGCTATAAAAAAAGTTTTAGACCATAAAATATTTTATTTTTCATAGATATTTTTTCAATGTTTAATACAGTAGCAATTTAAAAACGTTATAATAAGTCATGATTCTGAAGAATAATCATAGTTATTATTGCATTAGAGGAACGATGCTATATAAGGCTAAAAAAATTTCTCTCCCAACATCTACCTCTATTTTTTTGGGGTCAGTTTCCTGTTTCCCCACGATTTGATAACCTCTCCTCTCCATCCATTGCCTTTCTATCCCCTATTTCTTGTGTAGTTTTCAAGATTACTGGGGGCTTGAGAGCAGATTTGTGTGGCACAGTTCATCTATCAAGGTATTTCTATTCTCTTAATTTCTTTTGTGCTGGACAAATTTGTATCAGCTAAGTTCTAACCTTGTTATTGTGAATTTCAATCTTACTTGGAAATTCTTGTTGGAAACTTGTATATGGAAATGAACATTTGTGGTATTTTACAAAAATTCAATCCTTTTTTTTTTTTTCTTTTTTTCTTTTTTTAAAGATAGTGCACTGGGTTTTGTTAACCTCAAGATTTTTCCCTCTTTAACTATGCTCAGTCTCACCAACTTGCCTCTCCGTCAGAATCTATGTTGGTCCTTCTTGTATGTGTTTTTCATTCTCATTAGAAAGTGTCTTTTTATTTAATAAATTGTGTATACGCACTCTATGTTTTGGATGTTGAGATTTCTATGCTACATTGTTCGTATGATGTAATTATTTAATCCTCAATGAAGCTTGTGTGAAATGAATTGAATTTTCATACTTGTTATTTACTTCTTTATATATTTGGATGAAAATAGAATTTAGACTAATTTTTCTATTATATATAATTTTTCTTTTATTTTTTAAAAAGAGTAACATGATAGCTTTTAGAAAATGCTATCAAAGAAATTTTATAGCACTCAAAAATGATTGTGCTAAACTTTTTTTTTTTTGGTAAAGTCCAACAATATAATAGCATTCCTAGAGCACTTTAACATATTATTTTATAGCATTCTTCCATTGCATTTAATAAATGCCAATAAAAAATATAATTTTTTTAATAACATGGGCTAACACAGCGTGCATTCATTGTATTCAGTGCATGCTACAAAAAATGATATTTGTTGTAGTGCTCTGTGTTATTCTGGGTGTTGCTTTGTTCTTATTGTATAGAAACCCATCTTCATCTCTTGCTTCTCAAAACATGGCTGGTGAGGAAATCCCCAAATCTAATTATTTTTGTTTCCTACTACACTATTATTCATATATGTGTTGCATATTTTTAATTTTAAATTTTTTGAAAAACTTTTACGTTTATTTGATGTTAAATGATGTTGCCCATGACTCATGAGTTTAGTAGTAAATTTCAGTTTCTCTCTCATATATTATTTGACAAATTATTGGTAATATTTTGGTGCTATTCTCTTCAGTTTTCTGCCTCTATTTATTTACAGTGCTTTGTTTGGATTATGATAATAAAGAGAAAACAAGAAATGGAGAAGTTTTGATCACAACTAATTTGGATTGAACTAGTTTACAGAAGTAGTCAAAAAAACTGTGACTAAATCACTAAACTGTTGAACTAGTTTACAGAATTAGCTTACTTAACCATCCAAACAAGTGAAGGGTTTCCAATTCTCACCATTTCTTTTCTTTTCTCACCAAACCCCTCTGTAGACGTCCCCGTACGCATCCCGGGGAAAGGGAGTGCGAGTCCCCCCCGTTCTGGTTCGATATTGGGTTACTACAGTTCGAAGGACTCAAATGTCACGGTTCTCAATCTTGAACCAAAGAGTCCAAATCCGGCAAATCGTTTTGAGAAAAGCTGATTTTTGAAAGAAGTGCCAAACATGGACTGCTTTGCCAGATACAGAGTCGCCACCTAAATATTTTTTAATGGAAAATTTAGGAAACCCTGACTCGGTGCCAAAAGGCCACGTGTCCGTCATCACCAAAGTTGCCTCGGCTCGGGAACTTGGGTACGATTGGGGAAGGTCACTTCGTGAGCACCCCCGCTCGCCCGGTCAAAGACCGGCCTCTACTAACCATGATATCTTATTTTGAAAACATTGTGAGTTCTTATTCCGGTTATTAGCCTAGGTTACTATGTGATGCGCACAGCATACAAGTATAGACTGAATCGCCTGAATTGGAACAAAACATTTCATGTTTGTTTGTTTGAAAATGGTTTGATGGTGCTACCCGCAAGTAGGCTAAGACGTGGATTTGCCACCCTTAGGTGGGCTTAGAAAAACATGATTTTGCCACTATCTAGTGGGCTTAAAACAAATAGTCAATGATTTATTCCACTTCAAGTAACTCAACCTCCAACCACAGGCATTCAAGGCAGTTATATCACATAAGCACATAGCCTCATGGTAAGCATGCTATTCATGGCAGTCACTCACACGCATGCAAGGATGCTAAAGCATAAAACTCACCGAGTACTCCAAGCTAAAACGGAAAACCGATTAGAAATCATGCATGATCCTAAATATACAGAAATGCCTAATGCAACACATGCAAAGATGCAAACTATAGCAGGCTCGGCTATTCTAAACATGGCATATGAAATGCTACAATTATCAAGTATTCAATTTGGAATTGAAATACAAATGCAGTTTGTATGATGCGCCGAGTCCGGTGCGTGCAAAACAGATGAATGATGCAAACATGCTGTCATACTGTATGCTAATTGAAATATGCCCTATATCTAACCATCGTAAGCGGATAAATAAAAGGGAAGAAAGACGTGGGGTTGGAAGACATACATCACACTCACCCACACTTATTACAATTAAGCCCTCGCGCAGAGGGTCCGAATAAATAATAATACAGTCCGAAATAAAAGAATAATACAGTCCGAAATAAAATATACAAATTTCTAATTAATGAATAAATTAACTAAGAAAGCTGTAAACTGGCATGCAAGCCAGGGGCTGCCTTGACTCCGCTCCGGATAATAAAATGATGCGTGTTGGGCTGCTTTGCGCGGAAATCCACTGGGATGCCCCAATTAGCCTCTGTTTGCAATGTTTCTCGAAATGCGTGCCAGATTCCGAAAAGTTACTGATTCTTCATTTTGCTGCAACAGAGAGCAGGAAAGGGGCATAGCAATGTATTTCACAAATATATGCATGCCTCGATCCCCGCGCCACCAATCACGCATATCGATGCATGATGGCCGAGGAGCCGGATTGCACAACTCGATATAGGATGAATGCATATGAATGCTACAACAAAACCTAACTCCATCATGGATAATCCGGAGTGTCGGTGACTTGGGAATTGAGACCCGTTCCGTCACTCGGAATACGAAACGTGCCTCGTTTCCCGTGCCCGGGCTAACTCCTATCCCGAACACGATGCAATATGCATGGTATGTATGAAATGTAGCTAATATGCAATCCTAGCATACACAATGCTATGGAAATGAGATGCCTCGAAATGCGTGCACGCGGACATGCAGACCGAGGCGATGATCCTAAGGCATGAAATGGCATACGCAATGCAAATTGGACTTACACTAACATGAGTGGACCTCGGCCGCACTCACGTAAGAGGCCGTCGGATAAAAGTGAAGTGCCTCGAAATGCGTGCTCACGGGCACGCAAGCCGAGGCAATGACATAAAGGCGTGAAATGGCATGAAATATGATATACAATGAGACTAAAATAAGATGTCTCGAAATGCGTGCCCACGGGCACGCATACCGAGAAAATGACATACGGAATGCAACAGGACTAAAATGAGATATGTGATGCAATATGGACTTACACTAACACGAGTGGGCCTCAGCCACACTCACACGGGAGGCCAATGGATGGAAATGAGGTGCCTCGAAATGCGTGCACACGGACACGCAAACCGAGGCAATGGCATAAAGGCAAGAAATGGCATGCAAATGAGACTTGGCATATGGCATATGGAAAATGCAAATTTCAGAAGCTAAAATGATGCAAAAACAGCCCCCGAATTATAGCAAAATTACACCCGATGCCCGAAATGCTATGCTAAGTACCCGAAATGACTTGCAGCTATGCTAAACATGCACAATATGGACATGAAGTGTAAATACGGATGCTAGGCAGCCCCTAAAATAGCATTTTTCCAGTGCGAAACATGGCCAAACAATAATCACAAGTATGGCAAAAATAGCATGCAAAAATGGGGGAAAAGAGGGGAACAATGAAGCAGGTGGCATATGCAATGCTCAAACTGAAAAATACAGTTCTACGACATTGAAGAGTGACCAAAAATATGAACATTTACAGCTTATGACAACCCCCAAAACAGTATGTAGATATGCTCAAAATAGCACGCAAAATATGAGCCAAAAGAGGGCTATAAAGAGAGGTATACCAAGAATTCACCAAACAGCCTAAGACCCTTAACAAAACATAAAGACTGGGTCATTTTAAGACTATTTCCAGTTCTGATCATGGCCAAGAACAGAAGCAAGATAGGCCTAAAAAATCATGCAAAATATGGACCAAAAGAGGGCTATAAAGAGAGGTCATGCATGGAAGCACCAAACAAGGTTGAGCCCTTCTACAATGTTGTAGGGGGGCTCAAAATAAGCTCAATCACAGTTTATGACATGCTCCAAAAACAAATGTACATAAGCTAAAAATAGCATGCAAGTTTACGGTAAATATGATGGATATTGAAGCAAGTGCATGATAGAGAGGCCAAACATGGTTGATTCCTTCTTCAATGTTGAATAGGGGCGCAAAATAGGCCCACTCACAGTTTATTACAAGCTCGAAAACAGATCACTCATAGGCTATAAAAAAGCATGCAAAAACAAGGACAAAACATGGATTCAAAGCAAGTGGCATACGGAGCATGAAAACAGGGTTGAGCCCTTCTACAATGTTGTAGAGGGGCCCAAAATAAGCACAATATCAGTTCATGAGATGCTCCGAATAAGATCACACATAGGCCAAATATTCAATGCAAAATAATGGCATATAAGAGGATATTGAAGGAAGTGTAAGATAGAGGGCTCAAACAGGGTTGAGCCCTTAATCAAACATCAAGAATAGCTCAAAAGAGGACCACTTTCAGTATTGGTCGGAGCTCAAAACAGTGAGCAAGTAGGGTTAAGAAAAGAGGCAAGAAAATGGTGTAAAAGAGAGGGATTGAGACTTACCCTTGAAGACCTTTCTTTCCTTGCTTCTTGACTTGAGAAATGTTGCTTCTAAGCCTCTAAGAACCTCTTCTTGTTGCTGGAAATGGAGTAGTGATGGTAGTGCTTGATGATGATGAACAAAAGGCACCAAAACTTGAAGTTTTTAGAGAAATGGAGATAGAGGAGTGTATGTATGCTTGAGAGCAAAATTTCCAACCCTTGGGACAAGTTCTTGGCTGCCTTTTATGGACAAAAGGAGGGGTGTAAAGGTGGAGGGAAATGCACCTAAGCTTTCCCCTCCAAAATATCCCCCGGATCCAGATCTTTTCTGGGGGAAACAGCTATACAGCTGTAAAGTGTGCACTGAGAGGATGCAGGCCGGCTAGCCACCTTTATTGGAGGTGGCCGGCCGGCCACCCCCCCTAGCCGGCCGGCTAGGGGCAAAAATGGGAAGTGAAAATTGCTGGCCGAGCTCTATACATTGGTGTCCTCCCATGTCTCCTCTTCAAGGCCCTGTGGTTGGAATTTGGCAACTCTGAACCAGGAGAAACAACAATCCAACCCTAGGAGAGGCTCAAAAATGAAAAGAATAATTACTGGCCGAGCACTACTTTTTAGGGTCCTCCTATGTGTGTACAACACGAATATGTGGTTTTGGCTCGAAGAAAATGGCCCGATGGTGTTCAACATTAGCCCGGAAGTGAGAAAAACGGGTCCCGGAGGGCGCCAGAAGAGCATAACTGGTTGCTGAGACAATTGCTAGGATCCCACCCCCAGTGACCTTCCTTATGGTAAAACAGAGGTACCTGCGAAAAATGAACAAAAACCGATGCGAAATGAATGCTCAGGGGCCAAACCGCGAGGTTCGGGGCCCGAAAATCGGCCGTTAAGCACCGAAAGTGGTGTTTGGCCACGAAGTGGGTATCTAAGACCCCAGTGTCCCTCGTTATGATAAAACAGAGGTAACTGCCAAAAATGAACAAAAACCGATGCGAAATGAATGCTCGGGGGCCAAACCACGAGGTTCGGGGCCCGAAAACCGGCCGTTAAGCACCGAAAGTGGTGTTTGGCCACGAAGTGGGTATCTAAGACCCCAGTGTCCCTCGTAAGGGAGTAAATGAGATGCATGCCAAAAACCGGAGGAATCGGAGATGGTTGGGTGGTCCCGAACCGAGGCACACGGCCTGACGGCTCCGAAAACCGGGAACCGGGCTCCGAAATGGGCAAAATGGCCTACGGGCACGAAAAGTAGCCCACGGCCACTGAGAGATGGTCTACGGGACCTCTCCCTCCCCTCAGGAAAGAAAACAAAGAAAACCGAGTCTGGTTCGCAAACCGAGGCAAGGCACAGAAGAGGGTTCGGAAGTCCGGAGGCAGGGCGCACGGCCGCGACTCTGAGACTTCTGAACGAGCACAATATGCAACATCACCGAGCGCTCAATCGGTGACGTCTGAGTCTTAAGGTCGATCAAAAATGGGGTGTCTACAGTTGCCCCTCTTTGACAGAACTCGGAAGTCACAAGTGACGGGAGTGAATGTCAAAGCCCAGAGACGACCCATTTTTGACAAGGCCGAAGACTTAGACAATCATACAAGATAAGCAGAGATAAGTGTGCCCGCAGGCAGGGGGGGCGAAATGCAAAGTGACATGCACAGAGCCGAATGATCATGCAAGTGCAGCAAGCTGTAATGAGGCAAATATTCGCAAATAGATGCAACAGTTTTAAGCAAGAATGCAAAGCAACAACTACATTTCATGCAGTTAGGAATGCGGAGAATTATTCAATTCTCGTCGCGTCTCACACGGAGAAGATACGATACCTGCGCGATTCGTCTGGTCGCACCAGTCTCAAATGAACCGTACATACAATATCGTGCCTGCAAAAGAGAGAAATTCAACAAGAACAATATGCTAACAACATATATTCAATGTGATTCCTATGGTTCCGAAAGTTTGACACACGCAGTGTCGGCGAGTGAATGCATCGCAATGCGAGAAAGGAACGTGCGTGACAACGCATGCTCAAGCACAGAGGTATGGTACACCAAGAAATCATGCATGACAATGCAAAATGTTCATGAGAATGCAAGTTATATGCAAAACAATGCAAAATGAGCACGAATCAGGGTGCCCGTTTGTTGCGAAACAACGAGTAAGAAAACGCGCATTTCGGTGAAGGCAACTTGATCTTGGCCTCTGATTCACCTCCCGGAGAGGTTACAACATGTTCAAAAAGGATACACCTTGATTGTGATGAGTAATGATGAGACACATGTCAGAAATTGCAGCTGAAGTTCCGGCGGAGCAATTTCGCGCCAGAAAGTGCACTTTTCTTGAACTTTTTCAGGTCCCGGGAACTCCGATCTTCCTCAAAATTTGCAGGGAGCTAGAGGCGGGTGTGGGGACCACCACCGGCCAGGTGGTTGCCCTTGGGAAGGTCACCGGCCAGGGGACAAAAAGCAAATGGCCGGCCAGCCAGGAAAGGTGGCCGGCCAGCCACCTGCCCAAAAGCAGGGGCATTTTGGTCATTTTTCTCATTTCTATATCTATGCACCTCCATTCACTCCGAAATCACTCCCATAGCTGCAAAAACTCCTTCCCTTGCTCCCCAAACCATTTTTTCTTTCAGATCTGCACTTTATACGTGTTTTTCGGCCTTCCACGCAAGTTGTTTTCGTGAAGTCTTTCAGTTTTAAGCACTTTGAGCTGACTAAATTTTGATTTTGGGGCTTCTTTCTCATTTTCACCACTTGAGGTAAATTTGTTTCAATATTTGGAAGATTTTCTCTGGAGTTGACTTTTGTTGACTTTTTCATTTCCCCGGAGTTGACTTTTGTTGACTTTTTCCAATTTTGGCTCATTTTTGCTCATTTTTGCTCCTTTTGCAAATTTTTCGAAATGGCGGGTGATTTTCCTCACGGTGGAGGTCCTCCAGGCGCCGGGGACGATTTTGATATCATGACATTGCCCCCGAGAGTCCGGCCTTTCGTTCCCGGGAGGTACGCTCCACCGGTACATGTGCTCCCGCGGGCGGTTTTTCGTCGTTTCACTGGGTTCAATGACCGGGCACCCGGGGACTTGCTTCTGCGAGAGCCGGAGCAGCACCTCTCTCACGCAGAGCAGCACCTCTCTCACGAGGCACGAGAGGTATTTTACTTTATTTTCTGTATTCTTCGTGCATTTCAAACCTTCGCCATGCTCGAACACACAGTTTTAGCTTATGACGTAGTACTTTGTTTGCATTCTGAACACGTGACTTAAACACTTGAACTTCTGAACACTAGGCTCATTGACTGATTGATTGTGAACGCACGGTACACATTAGTTAAGAAATGAACACACGGCTCAAACACTGATTTGTCGAACACACAGCCCGAATTTGAAGGTGAACACACAGCACATACTGACTAAGAGTAGAACACGCAGCCCAAACTCTGATTTTCTGAACACGCAGTCCAAGTTGGTGGTGAACACACAGCCCACACTGATTAAGAGTAGAACACACAGTCCCAAACTCTGATTTTCTGAACACGCAGTCCAAGTTGAAGTGAACACACAGCTCACACTGATTGAGAGTAGAACGCACAATCCCAAACTCTGATTTTCTGAACACGCAGTCCAAGTTGAAGTGAACACGCAGCCCACATTGATTGAGAGTAGAACGCACAGCCCTAAACTCTGATTTTCTGAACACGCAGTCCGAGTTGATGGTGAACACACAGCCCACACTGATTGAGAGTAGAACGCACAGTCCCAAACTCTGATTTTCTGAACACGCAGTCCAAGTTGAAGTGAACACACAGCCCACTGATTGAGAGTAGAACGCACAGTCCCAAACTCTGATTTTCTGAACACGCAGTCCGAGTTGATGGTGAACACACAGCCCACACTGATTGAGAGTAGAACGCACAGTCCCAAACTCTGATTTTCTGAACACGCAGTCCAAGTTGAAGTGAACACGCAGCCCACACTGATTGAGAGTAGAACGCACAGCCCTAAACTCTGATTTTCTGAACACGCAGTCCAAGTTGAAGTGAACACACAGCCCACTGATTGAGAGTAGAATGCACAGTCCCAAACTCTGATTTTCTGAACACGCAGTCCGAGTTGATGGTGAACACACAGCCCACACTGATTGAGAGTAGAACGCACAGTCCCAAACTCTGATTTTCTGAACACGCAGTCCAAGTTGAAGTGAACACACAGCCCACTGATTGAGAGTAGAACGCACAGTCCCAACCTCTGATTTTCTGAACACGCAGTCCGAGTTGATGGTGAACACACAGCCCACACTGATTGAGAGTAGAACGCACAGTCCCAAACTCTGATTTTCTGAACACGCAGTCCAAGTTGAAGTGAACACACAGCCCACTGTTTTAGGATTGAACACTTAGCCCGAAACACAGATTTACTGAACACGCAGCCCAGATTTGAAGTGAACACACAGCCCACTGATTAATATTTGAACACACAGCCCAAAACACAGATTTACTGAACACGCAGCCCAAATTTGAAGTGAACACACAGCCCACTGATTGATAGTTGATTTGCACACAGCTTGTTACTTGCATTTTATTGTGTACTGAGCACATGTATTCATTCTGAATGCAGGTTGACTCTCGCACTGTACGAGGATACGGCTCTACTGCCGCGAGAGACTGGTATGCTGAGCTTCCAGAGGCTGTCCGAGATTTGGTTGATCTAGCAGGATTCGGAACATTCTGTGTGGGATTATCACGCTGCCCTGCCAGCAGGACGTTGTTGGCTGCTTTGGTGGAGAGATGGTGGGACATCACCAATTCCTTCCATTTTTCTGCTACCGGGGATATGACCATGACCCCGCTAGACTTCACTGTGCTCACCGGCCTAGACATAGGCGGCTGGCCCATACCTTACGACGAGGATATGGGGGAGTGGGAGGCCGCATGGATATATCTGTTGGGGGCTCGCCCACCTGTGGATAGAGCTTCCAGGAGAGTCCGGTACACTTGGTTCTCTTCCCGTTTTCGGAGGCCGGAGATGGAGCCTGAGTCTCCCGAGGAGGTTGAGCAGTACGCCCGTGGCTTCCTCATGTTCCTCTTTAGCACTACTCTGTTTGCCGATAGGGGGAACACTGTTGGGTTGTATCTTCTGAGTGCCCTGGTGGACTTATCACAGGTCAGTCGATATGACTGGGGTGGCGCTGGCCTGGCTACCCTTTATTGTTACATGAGTGCAGCCTCTCACGGGCGGGGAGACTTACTCGGCGGCTATTGGAGAGCCTGGGAGGTACGTTCTGTCCTCTTGATTTACATTTCTGCTCCTCATTACTTATTCATTGCACACACGGCGCACTTTGCACTCTGTATTCTGCTTTTAGCACTTTGTATTCACATTCCGCACTTCTTTCCTCAGCTATGGGTGTACGTATACTTTCCCACATTAGCTCCAGAGATGGAGGTGGCTGGAGTCCTTATGACTCCATTTTCACTAGTATTCGAGGGCGAGCACCGATCGAGACCTCGAGAGACGCTCTTCTACCTGCGACAGTATTTCGATACTGTGCGGACGACGGAGGTATTTCAGAACTCTCAGTTCCCTTCATTTTCATCTTTGATCTGCCCTGTATATTTCTGATTTCTGATTACTTTATGCACTGGTTATCCGCAGATTACTTGGCAGCCCTGGGCGGTCTTTGGTGATGGTCTCCGACATCAGTATCCCGGAGGATCAAGTAATTCCCAGTATAGGTTCCTACTCGAAGGACCAGTTGGCAGGGCATGGTTCCTGGGGGAACGCTTCTTGCGTCAGGTGTGGGGATACGATTCTCAGGACCCCCCTGCTGTACCTCCAGCCACTATGCGGACTGCCAATAGATTATCTACCTAGGAGGTCATTAGTGCCATACAGGGCACCGACGCTTTGTTACATCTCATGGAGGGGGACTACGCCACTTATCGTCGTATATATCTGATGTCCCCCTTGACGGGAGTGCGTGTTCCGCCACGGAGGTCTACTGATGTACCATCTTCGAGTCGTGCCGGTGCTACGGGTATCCCCTCCTCTAGCAGGGCTGGTGCATCTAGGGGTAGAGGTAGCTCGATTCCTCCGATCCCTCCGTCTCTTCATCATTCTGGGTGGCCAGACATGCCGACCGAGTTAACGAGTTGGCGGTTCGGTACTCCCTACCAGGTCCCGCTAGAGCCTCCTCTTCCTGACCACAGATATGTCAGAGACCCTGATTCACCCCCAGTATGTTTTTCAGCTTTGATTTATCAGTCAGATATTTGGACATTCATTCCTTTACTGATAGTTTTGCATTTGTATTTGCAGCCTCCAGTTGAGTACACGGACGAGCTGCTCGGGATGCTGGCCACATTCGAGGGCATGATCCTACGGAGGGAGGCACAGCTAGCCATCATGGGTGTGCAGGTATTATCCATCTTTCTTGTATTTAGCATATTTCTGATGACACGCTAGTTTTGAACATCTTCCTGTATTGATAGGCTGTGTAGAGCACATCTGGCACACACCCCACTCGCATATTGTACTTGCATCTGCTTTTCATATTTGAACTGATGTATTTGAACTTTTCACTTTCAGATGCCTCCCGTATATGCTCCGTCGCAGGCCGGGCCATCTGGGCCTTCTCAGAGAAGTCGAGGTACTGGACCTGTTCGAGGCACTGGGCCATCTGGGCCTTCTCGAGGAGCTGGGCCATCCAGGCCTTCTCAGGGAGCTGGGCCATCCAGGCCTTTTCGAGGAGCTCGAGGAGCAGGGTCGTCTCGCAGACGCAGGGCACCCATTATTGAGGAGGAGGAGGAGATCGCAGACCGTGAGTCAGAGACATCTGCTGGGGAGGAAGGCTCCGGTCTTGGTTCCGGGAGTGGAGACGAGGCTGAGGGGGACCTGGAGAATGATAGCTCTGACCCGGATGGTGACGATGGTGCAGAGGTTGTCCCGCAGAAGAGGATGAGAGGGCCTCCTCATTCCCGTTCCCGAGGAGATTGACGTTATTTCCTACTTTATTTTACTTTTTGCTAGTAGTTTGTAGCACTTTGCACATCTGTTAGGCAGTTTTATTTCCTGTAAAACTTGTACCTTATTTTGTTGTAAAACATGATGGAATGAAACAGCTTTTGACAAGATGTTTGTATTTGAAATTCCTAGCATCGCATCGCATCATTTTGCACAAAATGAAATTGAATGGGAATGTGCCTTGTGTATTTACCGGGTCAGGTAATGAACCAACGCAACAAATCAAAAACTCGGCTCACTAAGAAATAACAGAATCTTAGCAAGTTTACAACTCGATAAACAAAGCACAACAATGTTAACGACTCAATAAACAAGACTCAACAAAATTACGTAAACAAAAAGCAAACAAAAAGTAACAACTCAAAACACAAAATGCGACAGCTCGACAAAACTTACAACTCGATAAACAAAGCAACAACTCGATAAGCAAAAACACAACAAAGCGTACTTGGGACGGATGCTCTGGATGATGGAACGTATCCGAAACTGAGAGAAATGGAGGCCTTCGACGTTCCCGATGCCCAGAAATGCCTCAAATTTCCTTCCGGAGGGCAAAGCAGGACCAACACGTGGCCAAACACATTTTGCATTTGGAGATTAGAGGGTGGCCGGCCTACTAGGATAGATGGCCGGCCGGCCACCTCCCCCGCGACCTCCAGAATTTTGACACGTGTCCCCTGAATAGTGTTTTACCCCCCTATAAAAGCCCCAGCCTTGGAACTTATTCATTTCGTCACCGTTTCTTCACAAAAATGGAGGCATTTCTTGCAGAAAATCTTACATCCTGGATTTCTTCTCTAGACGGCTCAGAAAAGTTGAACTTCCGGGGTTTCGGCTTAAATGCACTATTCACGCTGGGCCGGACTCCGCTACATCTTCCTTTCCTCTATGCCGCGGCAAGGTTTTGGAACCCGGTGACGCATGTCTTTAGCTTCGGCGGACAAGAGGTATGTCCTACTTTTGAAGATTTTCAAGTTTTGATAGAATCCGAGCGAGGTGAAGAAATCCTGCCCCAACTCAATTTTGGCTATGCCCAAACCTTAGGGCGGATGTGCGGACTCAACGCGCATGATGCTCGATCCCTGATTGGTAACGGAATGTTGGATATCCCAAGCTTGATTTACCGATTCTCCGATGCTGGTGATCGTAGCGACCATCATTGGCAAGGCTTCCGACGGCATGCTCTCTGTTTGTGCCTGTTATCTCATTTTCTGTTTGCCTCAAGCTTCGGAGGGTCCAGCGCCCGTCTGATCGAAGTTGCTCAAGGCTTGAAAGAGGGAAAGAGTTGCATTGCCATGACTCTGGCCGAGACATTGATGGGCTTGGATGCTTTCCACCTCCGGGAGACAACCAGGTTTGCAGGGAGTCCACTACTGCTGCAGGTAATGTTTCCCACCCGATCTCACATATGTATTTGCTCACATCGCTCGGCCCTCGGGCTCGGTTTTTCTCACAAAACCCTCATCTTACTTTTCTCTCATCGCACATCTCTCTATTCTTTATTCTCTCATTTTTCATCCCTCCCCAGATATGGTTGATGGATAAATTGCAAGTTGTGGATTCTTGCCCTGCTTACTCAGCTCGCGGTTACTTCTTTCGACAACGCCTAGTTGATGCCCTTGATGAGGGATGGTGGTTTGAATGGATGTGCAATTTGTCGGCCGATCGCATTGCGTGGCGTTGTCCTTGGCTCAATCTCCCAGCAATGAGCTACAGCATGTCCCGGCAGGTTGGGATTCGACTGATAGGCTTGACTCACTGTGTATTCTATTTCCCATTCCGCATTCTGCGCCAGTTCGGCCATGATCAGACTTGCCCACCAGAGGGGATAGAATATCTGGCTACATTTCCAGTTCGAGGCGCGCAGCTGGCTCGGCAGGCCGCAGCATGGAGAGTTAGAGAACTGCTGGCCCCTGCTCCCACTTTTAGTTGCACTTTGTCTGACGAGTGCTGGGACTGGCTTAATGAAGAAGCACAAGTTGGGCCTAGGTTGGCATCGGAGGCTTCAACCAGCTCTGGGAGGGGGCGCAGGGACACCTGACTTGACTATGCCCCAGATTTATTGTTTTATTAGTACTTTCAAGTTTTCGTTATGAGTGTAATAAAAAGCAACTTCAATTGTATGCAAGAGCAAGAGAACTCTGTTGTGAAATCAATGAAATTGAAGGTTGTGGTACTGAAAATTCTCCGTTTTTGGTCCAAAAATGGTCTTAGTTGTGAAAAGATTAATTTGAACAAAGTCAACTTTTATTAAAACTTTTCAAAACTATTTTCGATATGGATCAGAACTGGACACGCCTGAGATCTGTCACTAAGATGCACAACCCCGGATCCTAGCAACTGGAAAGTTGCCCCTAGTTTGAAAAGTGCCTCGGCGATTCATAGCAACGGAAAGTTGCCCCTAGTCTGGATAACACTGTACCGGAGATCACGATAAATGCTGATGAATAGAGATGACTGAGATGATCAAATGGACAAAGTTGATCGGGGAAAAGATTGGGGCTGAACTTCAAGATGAAGCTGCCTACGTATCCCATAGATGGGAATCAAGCCTTACGTAGTTCAGGTTCAGGTTCGCTCGGGTATTTTTTACTCTCCTTTTGCGCTCTAACTTTTGCCAAGGCCGCCCTTTGCGGGTTTTCAACCTTGCGAGCTCAGTTTTTATGATTTCAAATTTTCTACGCTCTAAATTTTGCCTAGGTCGCCCTTTCGGATTTTCGGCCTAACGAGCCTCTCAGGGATAATATTTCTTCAACTTGTCCATGTTGATCGGTTGAGAAAACTCTAAGCCATCTAGGTCCATCAGAACCACAGCTCCACCCGACCAGATTGATTTGATGATGTAGGGACCGGTCCAATTGGGTCTGAACTTGCCCCTTGGGTCATGGATGGGAGCTCGGTTGTCTTTGAGTACCAAATCTCCTTCTTTCAAATTCCTGGACTTAACCTTCTTGTTAAAAGCCCGGGCGATTCTGCGTTGATAACCTTGGATGTGGTACAGTGCTTTCAGCCTTCTTTCATCGAAAAGCATGAGTTCCTCAAATCTGTTTTGCTGCCAATCCGCCTCGGCTATCTGGCACTCAGCCAATACTCGTAATGACGGGACCTCAATCTCAATAGGCAGAACGGCTTCCATCCCATAAACCAATGAATACGGAGTCGCCCCAGTAGAAGTTCTGATCGAAGTCCTGTAGCCCCACAGAGCGAACGGCAGCTTATCTGGCCAGTCCCGATAGGTTTCCACCATCTTCTGTAGTATGCGCTTGATGTTCTTGTTGGCGGCCTCAACTGCTCCGTTGGTTTGCGGCCGGTAAGTAGATGACTTATGAAAAGCCACATTGTATTTCTCCAACAAATCAATCACCTCTTTCTTGAAGTGGGAACCATTGTCTGAAACGATTTCATTTGGGACTCCGTAGCGACAGATAATGTTGTTTCTGATAAATTTTGCTACATGCGAAGCCTTCAACACTGCATAAGATTGAGCCTCAACCCACTTTGTGAAATAATCTATCGCTACCAAGATGAACTCATGCCCATTCGACCCCTTTGGCGTAATAGCTCCGATTACGTCAATCCCCCAGACAGAAAACGGCCATGGCGAAGTCATGTTGTACAGCTTTGACGGCGGGATGTTCATGCGATTTGCATGAATTTGACACTTGTGACATCGCCGGACGAAGCCAATACAATCCTCCTCCATGGTGGACCAGTAATAACCTTGTCTAAGGATCTTCCGTGCCAACATTACCCCATTTATGTGTGCACCACATTCACCCCCGTGGATGGCTTCCATCAGACGCTTTGACTCTTCGGCATCAACGCACAGTTTATGCATTCCCAGATGACCTCGTTTATACAGTTTACCCCCACAGATGATGAACTGAACTGCCATTCTTCTGATTGCCCTCTTGTCTTTGGCATTTACCCCTGGCGGGTATGTTTTTTTCTCCAAGAAGTTCCAGATGTCGTAATACCAGGGGTGTTCGTCCTGAACTTCATCTATGGCTGCAATCGACTCATAGGCAGGTGCAAATTTCTGGTCAATAATGACTGGACGCATTCGGACTCCACACGGGATGTCTATCATAGATGATAGAGTTGCTAAAGCGTCTGCGAACCTGTTGTTCTCTCTTAGTAGATGAGTAAAACTTAGCTTCTCAAACCGAGGAATTAGCAAATCCAAGGTCTGGTGATATATCATCATCTTTTCCTCTTTTACTTTCCAGTCTCCTTTAGCTTGAGACACAACAAGGTTCGAATCCCCAATGACGTCCAATCGTCTTGCCCCTAGTTCCAGGGCTACTTCTAAACCAGCAATACACGCCTCGTATTCTGCTTCATTGTTTGAGACTTTGAATCGGAGTTTGAAGGCTAGAGGGATGCGGGAATCATCGGGTGCTATCAGCAACACTCCTATCCCATACCCATGTTGATTTGACGCTCCATCAAAGTACATCGTCCAGGTTTCATCGTCGATATGCAGGATTGATTCATCCGGGAATAGGTACTCGACCGCTTCATCCCCCTCAACCGGGTGGTCGGCAAGGAACTCTGCCACTGCTCTTCCTTTCACTGACTTGCGTGTCACGTACGTGAGATCAAATTCGGAGAGCAACAGCAACCAACGGCCTAGCCTACCTGTAAGTGCCGGTTTCTCGAAGAGATATTTAATGGGATCAAGTCGCGAAACCAACATTACAGAGTGAGCTAACAGGTAGTGCCGCAACTTCCTGGTAGCCCATACGAGAGCTAAGCAAGCCTTTTCTAGCGGTGTATATCGGGTTTCATACTCCAGCATCTTTTTGCTTAAATAGTAGATGGCCTTCTCCACCTTATCTTCTGATTCTTGTGCCAGCATGCAGCCCATCGTAGTTTCAGTCACTGACAGATACAAAGTCAACGGTTTCCCTGGTTCTGGTGGCGATAAAACGAGTGGGTTCTGTAGATATTCTTTGATCTGTTCAAATGCAGCTTGACATCGGCCGTCCCATTGGAACTTCTTTCCATTCTTGAGGAGACCAAAAAGTGGTTCACAAGTCAAGGTTAATTTTGAAATAAACCGTCTTATGAATTGCACTTTACCCAGAAAGCCTCGCACCTCCTTTTCAGTCCTTGGTGGTGGCATTTCTAAGATGGCCTTGATTTTGGAAGGGTCGACCTCGATGCCCCTTTGTGTAATCAGAAACCCTAGCATTTTCCCCGCTGTAACACCAAACGTACATTTCTGAGGGTTTAGCCGCAACCGGAATTCCCTGATCCTTTGGAAAAACTTATGCAAGGCGGTGTAGTGGCCCTCTCTTTCCTTGGACTTGACAATCATGTCGTCCACATACACCTCAACCTCTTTGTGGATCATATCATGTAGTATTGTGGTCGCGGCCCGTTGATAAGTAGCTCCAGCGTTCTTCAACCCAAACGGCATTACCCGGTAGCAGTATGTCCCCCACGGGGTGGTGAATGCAGTCTTTTCCCTGTCTTCTGGTGCCATCACTATCTGGTTGTATCCTGAGAAGCCATCCATGAATGAGAGCAATGCATGCCCTGCTGTGAAATCTACCAACTCATCGATGTGCGGTAAGGGAAAGTCGTCCTTCGGACTAGCTCTGTTCAAATCCCTGAAGTCTACACACACCCGGATCCTGCCATCTTTCTTCGGCACCGGAACAATGTTGGCCAACCAAGTCGGATATTCAGATACCAGCAGGAAGCCTGCGTCGATTTGCTTGGTGACCTCTTCCTTAATCTTAAGAGCCCAATCCGAGCGGATCCTTCTGAGTTTCTGTTTGACAGGTCGGGCCTCGGGGTCAAGGGGGATCCGATGCTGTACAATCTCAGGATCGATTCCAGGCATGTCTTCGTAGGACCACGCGAAAACATCTTTGAAATCTTTTAATAAAGCGACTAAGCGCTCGCGTTCCTCCGAAGACAACGTGGACCCGATCTGGACCAGCCGCGGGTCCTCCTCAGTACCAATGTTCACGGTAATGATTTCATCCATTAATGGTTTAACAAATCTCTCTTGCTCTTGTTCAATTAAACGTTGTAAAACCGGAGGAACTTCGTCCTCGTCGTTTTGATCAAAATTTTGAAAGTCTGAATTAATGCAATAAATTAGGGGCACAGAAAAGTACTCAGAAACCACAGATAGCTCATTCTCATTAGGCACATCCAAATCGTCCGATTCATCGGTTACAACAGACTCAAATGAAAAGGAAAAAGACGACCTGGACAGGACTGTGGCATCCGGGTCAACACCCCCAAGAGTACCAGACTCAGACTCAGTCGAGCTGGAACCTGATTCCGACTCACAGGACTCGGTGGAATCAGATTCCGGCTCACTACCTGACCCGGTGCTGCTGGACAAAAATCCCTCCTCGTACTGCCAAGTGAGAGAGGGTGCGATTGATGCATCCAAGATAGCTGCTGGTCAGCTCGCAGCCGTTTCATCCCCAATCATGGAAACCGCGAAGTTATCCCGCAAGCACTCTTGGTCGATCGGAGGATGAGAGAGGAGACATGCCAGTGCTACCCCCATTTCCAACTCTGTGCCCTCAAGGTCCACTGCCTTATTCAGCTCCACCTCAGTTGTTGGGTCTGTCTGCTCTGTGGCAGCGTCATTCCCGGACAGTTGCAGGTCGAAGAAGATTTCGAAACCTGGCACGTGCTTCCTCTCCGCGTTTAACCATGGCTCTGGGAAGCCGCAAAATGGAAAGTCCTCCCCCTCCCGGACGAAGCGTCCGTTCAGGGTACCCTGGATGGGCCTGTGCATTAAGTCAAAAGGCTTCCCAGCCTGCTTCGCTCTGGCTCTGCCGACCACTTCCTTTCCTTTCCTCATCAAGTCTTCTTTGGTGGGCAGATAACCCAGTCCAAAGGTATGCGGGTTGTGTGGCACTTCGGCCAACGCAGCGACTCCTTTCCTGCCGCTCCTTCCTAATCCCATCCCGGGAATATGTTGTAGCTTGTTCATGAGGTAGACGGATTGAGCACTGACGTACACACCTTCATTCACAGCCATAATATTTTGCACTACCCGGGCCTCCGCTAAAGTGAATCCTGACAAGAACACATCCTCCGTGCCGTGCTCGATCTCCAAAACTGGTGTAGACACTTCTGGCGGCGGATGGATGGATGAGTTTCCGAAAACAATTGCAACCCCCTTCCCGTGAGGGTATTTCAACATCTGGTGCAGAGTGGAAGAGACTGCTTTCACTTGGTGCAACCACGGCCGCCCCAAGAGCAAGTTGAAGGTTGCGGGAACGTCCAAGACATGAAATTCAACGTTGTGTTGTCCTGGACCAACCTGGGTCTGAACCTTGAAAGTCCCCATCACTTCCCTACTGGTATTATCATAAGCTTTAATCACCTGAGTGGTTGGTATGAAGTCTGCGGGCTTTAACCCAATTGCATATGCCGTTCTGACTAGGCAGACATTAATAGCAGACCCGGTATCAACCAGTACCACCGGTATCCACTTATCTTTACACTCTACGGAGATGTAGAGGGGCTTGTTATGATTCACGCCCTCAGGCGGCAATTCCTTGTCTAAAAAGGTTAATGCCGGGGAACCTCCTCCCGGAAAAACCAGCCCAACCAACTGTTCGGGTGTAGTTTCGATGGAGAGTTTGGCCTTGTCCATAGCAGATAGGACAGCCTGTCTGTGCACCCTTGAAGCCATAAGCAGTCCCCAGATGGAGATGTCTGCCTGTAATTTCTTTAACTGTCTCAGTACAGCTTCTTTTTCAACTTGCTTCTCTCTTTGTTTCTCTGCCTCTTTATCTTTCCCAGATGTCTCGGGTTGGTCAAGGTGTGGGGGCTTGAAATACCGCCCACTCCTGGTCATGTGGTCTACCTCATCGAGGTACCAAGTATCATCTGGTTGAGCACCTGCCCAATCTTCGTCTGTGTGGGCAAGACATAAGTCATCGTCTTCCCACCACATCCCATTAGCGTCCAGTAGGCATCTATCTGGTTCCAGCAAATTTGTACTCTCGGTACTTTCATCCCATATGCTCACAGCATGTCCTGTTCTTGTGCTCACGGCACTTTCATCCTCTTCATAGTTCTTGGCTTTTCGGATTCTCTTAGAATTCCACCTTTTCTCTTGCTCCTCCTGTGTTGGTAGAGTTTGTTGTTCGGTTTTCACAATATCTTGATCTCGAGCGAAATTCTTTGTACCGGCGCCCTCCGGCAATTCATTCTGACTCTTGGCCCTTCCGGCCATCATTGATACCTCTGCCCCTACCGGTCCTTGCTCTGGCTGAATTTCCACAGCATCTGGCTGATCGTCTAGCCACCCGGCAATCTCTGCCGACTCCTCATATTCAAACCAATTGATTGTTGCATCCCCCGCTTCTTGATCGTTGAAGAATTGGAGGTTGGCAAAATCTTCTTCCACTGTTGTCAGATCATCTGCCCCTTGTTCAAGTCTGTCCCCCTGAATCATGCACAGTTCAGCTTCTTCTGGCAATCTCAGACTTAGTTCAGACTGGCTCACTGATAAGATATATCCGCTTGGATCATAGGCTCTTTCAGCTCGATTCCCAGACTGTTCCATCCCAGACTCACCAATTCTGCCCTCCTCTGAAACCTGTCCCATTCCATCTTCGGAGGTCACCACCTCTGGCTCGGATCGGGTTGTGAAGGTGTCTAACATGCACAAGTCAGTGCAATCAGGAAGGATCACCTCCGGCTTGGGCAGGTGAGAGGGAGTAATGTAGATACTAGGATCGTAGGAAACGACCCCAGTTTGGATGAGGTTGACTGTTTTGGGTGGTGGATCTTGGTTATGCGCGAGGAGTGGATTAGTTGTGACGTTGGGTCTTTCGGGGGGTAGAATGATATTCTTGTCAATGAGGTCTTGAATCTCGTGACGCAGTCGGAAACATTGGTCTGTATCATGGCCATGCTGCTGGTGATATGCACAATACTTGGCTGGGTTGTGGGAAGGGGGGAGTGGATTTGGTAGTGGCCTCGGCTCTAGGGGTTTCAGATGCCTCTTTTTGATTAGGACGCCGAGAGCCTTGGACAAGGGCATATATAGTGGAGTGAAGGTCCTCTGGCCTCTGGTTTGATATCTCGGGGCTTGGCTACTGCTCCCGGAGGTACTGGAAAAGGGTGTGGCTGCTGCGGGCCTTGGTTGGGAAGGGGGGGTGGTGGTGACCATACCAACCTCTGAAGTCCTTGTGTTCGCAGCGCCACTCGGGCCTGCATTGTTATTGCGATTGAATGTCCTTCGGGGCTGCTCTCGGTCCTGATCGATCAAACCTTGCTTCATCGCATCCTCGATCTGGACTCCCATCTCGTGTAAATCTGAGAAGGTGGGAAAAGGGATTACGATCATCTTCTACATTAACTTCGGTTGGAGATTGCGTACAATCATCCGAATTTGATCTTTATCTGTTGGCCTCAAGGTCATCATCGACGCCTTTGCTCTCCACCGAGTTATAAAATCAGAGAAGGTCTCTTTCTGTTCCTGTCTCGTCGTTTCGAGATCACGTGTTGTAATCTCGATCTGTGTATTATACGAGTACTGCGCAACGAAGGCCTCAGCCAACTCATCCCAGTTTCTCTTCACATCATCTTCTAACTTTGCATACCAAATGGCCGCTACCCCCGACAAAGTTCTGCCAAACAAAAAAAGCTTTTGCGATCGGGTTAGACCCATTGGTCTCAGCATGTCTGAAAATAGCCGAAGGTGGACCATGGGATCTCCGGACCCATCAAAACAGTCAATCTGTGGCATCTTAAATCTGTCCGGCAATGTTACAACCACATCAGTGTACCCATCTTCAATGTCCGGGATGGCCTTCACCCCCTGCGACTTCTTGAAAAGCTTTTCCAGCTTACTCAGCTTCAGAGCTGTATGATCTACCTCGAACTCGAATGGAGAGTCTGGGTGGTTGGGCGTAAGATTCTTGGACAGTTGCGGCAGAAGCGGGGGCGGAGCCAGCCCCGTGGGAAGGTTCGTGTCCTCTTGAGTATTCTGGACATTGGGTATGACATTCTGGGTGTTCGGGAGGGTATGCTGAGGATTTGGCAGGGTATTCTGACCAGTAGGTGCTTGCTTGGGTAGTGGAGCAGCTGGTGGAGGGGGAGCCTGATGTGAAGCAAACGCTGCATTCTGCTGTTGTAGCCTAGTAATCAACTCGGCCTGCTGAGCCATGACTGCAGCTTGTTGTTTAGAAAATTCCGCTTGGCGGATGGCATCACCCTGCATCTGTTTCATACTTTCATGCATCTGGCGCATCATCGCCTCCATCTCTGATGTACTCTGCTGTTCCATCTGAATGGTCGGTAAATGTATCTCTATAGCAGACACAGAAATCTCAACCTGACTGTTTACTGTCAAAGCAGCCCTCTGTCCCGGTAATCCCTATTCTGACACACCGCGCCTCCTCGGCCTTCTTCTGATAACTGGGGGTAGAGAGTGGAACACTGGATGTCCGTCAACGAGATCCTCGGATCGGTTGAGTCGGCGACCTCGTGTCCAAAGTGCTTGGGGAGTATCTGCCGGTTCGGAAGCAATCGTGCTAAAAAACTGCCCCCTAGCAAAAAGATAATAAAGCAAAAAGAAAATAAATGACCAAAAAAACGGGCAGCATAACAGCTTAAATAAAATACACACAACGCACGGTCGGGCATACAACACACAGTTGATGAGCTGAAAATACACTGTCCTCAATTACTGATCACTGTCCCTGTACCACTGTTCCCCAAAACCCAAAACTGAATCGGATATCCACAGACAACTGATTCTCAGATACTAACTGGTGCCTGCAGGCCTGATGCCCAAACTCAACTGATACATGCATTCCCTGTAGAGACGCACTCTAACAAGCACATAGTAGATAAGTAAGAGCCGAAAACACCCCTATGTTGGGGTAAGGTTTCCCTGTCCTATTTTGTCAGGAACTAGGGTTTTACTACGCACGCAGCGGCTTCAAACAACCTATAAACGGGTAAGCAACCTGTCCTAGTTTGGAATGGTCACTATGGATCCGAATATACACTAGGTCGAATGGTCAAAAAGGGTGCCCCGGTAAAACCGGGGTTTGTGTTCCCATGCTGTCAGAGCCCAGAGCCGATCAGCCTTACGGACATGACTTGACAAGACAAGCCTCCGGCAAATCGTTCGGGAATGGCATATGGCAAACACAGTGTCCTAGGCGCACCAATGCAAATGCAATGCAAAGAAACACACAAGTGTAGTCAAAACCAGATATCATGAGTTCGAGTCAAGTTCTCTAAATCCCCAGCAGAGTCGCCAGAAACTGTAGACGTCCCCGAACGCATCCCGGGGAAAGGGACTGCGAGTCCCCCCCGTTCTGGTTCGATATTGGGTTACTACAGTTCGAAGGACTCAAATGTCACGGTTCTCAATCTTGAACCAAAGAGTCCAAATCCGGCAAATCGTTTTGAGAAAAACTGATTTTTGAAAGAAGTGCCAAACATGGACTGCTTTGCCAGATACAGAGTCGCCACCTAAATATTTTTTAATGGGAAATTTAGGAAACCCTGACTCGGTGCCAAAAGGCCACGTGTCTGTCATCACCAAAGTTGCCTCGGCTCGGGAACTTGGGTACGATTGGGGAAGGTCACTTCGTGAGCACCCCCGCTCGCCCGGTCAAAGACTGGCCTCTACTAACCATGATATCTTATTTTGAAAACATTGTGAGTTCTTATTCCGGTTATTAGCCTAGGTTACTATGTGATGCGCACAACATACAAGTATAGACTGAATCGCCTGAATTGGAACAAAACATTTCATGTTTGTTTGTTTGAAAATGGTTTGATGGTGCTACCCACAAGTAGGCTAAGACGTGGATTTGCCACCCTTAGGTGGGCTTAGAAAAACATGATTTTGCCACTATCTAGTGGGCTTAAAACAAACAGTCAATGATTTATTCCACTTCAAGTAACTCAACCTCCAACCACAGGCATTCAAGGCAGTTATATCACATAAGCACATAGCCTCATGGTAAGCATGTTATTCATGGCAGTCACTCACACGCATGCAAGGATGCTAAAGCATAAAACTCACCGAGTACTCCAAGCTAAAACGGAAAACCGATTAGAAATCATGCATGATCCTAAATATACAGAAATGCCTAATGCAACACATGCAAAGATGCAAACTATAGTAGGCTCGGCTATTCTAAACATGGCATATGAAATGCTACAATTATCAAGTATTCAATTTGGAATTGAAATACAAATGCAGTTTGTATGATGCGCCGAGTCCGGTGCGTGCAAAACAGATGAATGATGCAAACATGCTGTCATACTGTATGCTAATTGAAATATGCCCTATATCTAACCATCGTAAGCGGATAAATAAAAGGGAAGAAAGACGTGGGGTTGGAAGACATACATCACACTCACCCACACTTATTATAATTAAGCCCTCGCGCAGAGGGTCCGAATAAATAATAATACAGTCCGAAATAAAAGAATAATACAGTCCGAAATAAATATACAAATTTCTAATTAATGAATAAATTAACTAAGAAAGCTGTAAACTGGCATGCAAGCCAGGGGCTGCCTTGACTCCGCTCCGGATAATGAAATGATGCATGTTGGGCTGCTTTGCGCGGAAATCCACTGGGATGCCCCAATTAGCCTCTGTTTGCAATGTTTCTCGAAATGCGTGCCAGATTCTGAAAAGTTGCTGATTCTTCATTTTGCTGCAACAGAGAGCAGGAAAGGGGCATAGCAATGTATTTCACAAATATATGCATGCCTCGATCCCCGCGCCACCAATCACGCATATCGATGCATGATGGCCGAGGAGCCGGATTGCACAACTCGATATAGGATGAATGCATATGAATGCTACAACAAAACCTAACTCCATCATGGATAATCCGGAGTGTCGGTGACTTGGGAATTGAGACCCGTTCCGTCACTCGGAATACGAAATGTGCCTCGTTTCCCATGCTCGGGCTAACTCCTATCCCGAACACGATGCAATATGCATGGTATGCATGAAATGTAGCTAATATGCAATCCTAGCATACACAATGCTATGGAAATGAGATGCCTCGAAATGCGTGCACGCGGACACGCAGACCGAGGCGATGATCCTAAGGCATGAAATGGCATACGCAATGCAAATTGGACTTACACTAACATGAGTGGACCTCGGCCGCACTCACGTAAGAGGCCGTCGGATAAAAGTGAAGTGCCTCGAAATGCGTGCTCACGGGCACGCAAATCGAGGCAATGACATAAAGGCGTGAAATGGCATGAAATATGATATACAATGAGACTAAAATGAGATGTCTCGAAATGCGTGCCCACGGGCACGCATACCGAGAAAATGACATACGGAATGCAACAGGACTAAAATGAGATATGTGATGCAATATGGACTTACACTAACACGAGTGGGCCTCAGCCACACTCACACGGGAGGCCAATGGATGGAAATGAGGTGCCTCGAAATGCGTGCACACGGACACGCAAACCGAGGCAATGGCATAAAGGCAAGAAATGGCATGCAAATGAGACTTGGCATATGGCATATGGAAAATACAAATTTCAGCAGCTAAAATGATGCAAAAACAGCCCCCGAATTATAGCAAAATTACACCCGATGCCCGAAATGCTATGCTAAGTACCCGAAATGACTTGCAGCTATGCTAAACATGCACAATATGGACATGAAGTGTAAATACGGATGCTAGGCAGCCCCTAAACTAGCATTTTTCCAGTGCGAAACATGGCCAAACAATAATCACAAGTATGGCAAAAATAGCATGCAAAAATGGGGGAAAAGAGGGGAACAATGAAGCAGGTGGTATATGCAATGCTCAAACTGAAAAATATAGTTCTACGACATTGAAGAGTGACCAAAAATATGAACATTTACAGCTTATAACAACCCCCAAAACAGTATGTAGATATGCTCAAAATAGCACGCAAAATATGAGCCAAAAGAGGGCTATAAAGAGAGGTATACCAAGAATTCACCAAACAGCCTAAGACCCTTAACAAAACATAAAGACTGGGTCATTTTAAGACTATTTCCAGTTCTGATCATGGCCAAGAACAGAAGCAAGATAGGCCTAAAAAATCATGCAAAATATGGACCAAAAGAGGGCTATAAAGAGAGGTCATGCATGGAAGCACCAAACAAGGTTGAGCCCTTCTACAATGTTTTAGGGGGGCTCAAAATATTCTCAATCACAGTTTATGACATGCTCCAAAAACAAATGTACATAAGCTAAAAATAGCATGCAAGTTTACGGTAAATATGATGGATATTGAAGCAAGTGCATGATAGAGAGGCCAAACATGGTTGAGTCCTTCTTCAATGTTGAATAGGGGCTCAAAATAGGCCCACTGACAGTTTATTACATGCTCGAAAACAGATCACTCATAGGCTATAAAAAAGCATGCAAAAACAAGGACAAAACATGGATTCAAAGCAAGTGGCATACGGAGCATGAAAACAGAGTTGAGCCCTTCTAAAATGTTGTAGAGGGGCCCAAAATAAGCACAATATCAGTTCATGAGATACTCCGAATAAGATCACACATAGGCCAAATATTCAATGCAAAATAATGGCATATAAGAGGATATTGAAGGAAGTGTAAGATAGAGGGCTCAAACAGGGTTGAGCCCTTAATCAAACATCAAGAATAGCTCAAAAGAGGACCACTTTCAGTATTGGTCGGAGCTCAAAACAGTGAGCAAGTAGGGTTAAGAAAAGAGGCAAGAAAATGGTGTAAAAGAGAGGGATTGAGACTTACCCTTGAAGACCTTTCTTTCCTTGCTTCTTGACTTGAGAAATGTTGCTTCTAAGCCTCTAAGAACCTCTTCTTGTTGCTGGAAATGGAGTAGTGATGGTAGTGCTTGATGATGATGAACAAAAGGCACCAAAACTTGAAGTTTTTAGAGAAATGGAGATAGAGGAGTGTATGTATGCTTGAGAGCAAAATTTCCAACCCTTGGGACAAGTTCTTGGCTGCCTTTTATGGACAAAAGGAGGGGTGTAAAGGTGGAGGGAAATGCACCTAAGCTTTCCCCTCCAAAATATCCCCCGGATCCAGATCTTTTCTGGGGGAAACAGCTATACAGCTGTAAAGTGTGCACTGAGAGGATGCAGGCCGGCTAGCCACCTTTATTGGAGGTGGCCGGCCGGCCACCCCCCCTAGCCGGCCGGCTAGGGGCAAAAATGGGAAGTGAAAATTGCTGGCCGAGCTCTATACATTGGTGTCCTCCCATGTCTCCTCTTCAAGGCCCTGTGGTTGGAATTTGGCAACTCTGAACCAGGAGAAACAACAATCCAACCCTAGGAGAGGCTCAAAAATGAAAAGAATAATTACTGGCCGAGCACTACTTTTTAGGGTCCTCCTATGTGTGTACAACATGAATATGTGGTTTTGGCTCGAAGAAAATGGCCCTATGGTGTTCAACATTAGCCCGGAAGTGAGAAAAACGGGTCCCGGAGGGCGTCGGAAGAGCATAACTGGTTGCTGAGACAATTGCTAGGATCCCACCCCCCAGTGACCTTCCTTATGGTAAAACAGAGGTACCTGTCAAAAATGAACAAAAACCGATGCGAAATGAATGCTCGGTGGCCAAACCGCGAGGCTCGGGGCCCGAAAACCGGCCGTTAAGCACCGAAAGTGGTGTTTGGCCACGAAGTGGGTATCTAAGACCCCAGTGTCCCTCGTTATGATAAAACAGAGGTAACTGCCAAAAATGAACAAAAACCGATGCGAAATGAATGCTCGGGGGCCAAACCGCGAGGTTCGGGGCCCGAAAACCGGCCGTTAAGCACCGAAAGTGGTGTTTGGCCACGAAGTGGGTATCTAAGACCCCAGTGTCCCTCGTAAGGGATTAAATGAGATGCATGCCAAAAACCGGAGGAATCGGAGATGGTTGGGTGGTCCCGAACCGAGGCACACGGCCTGACGGCTCCGAAAACCGGGAACCGGGCTCCGAAATGGGCAAAATGGCCTACGGGCACGAAAAGTAGCTCACGGCCACTGAGAGATGGTCTACGGGACCTCTCCCTCCCCTCAGGAAAGAAAATAGAGAAAACCGAGTCTGGTTCGCAAACCGAGGCAAGGCACAGAAGAGGGTTCGGAAGTCCGGAGGCAGGGCGCACGGCCGCGACTCTGAGACTTCTGAACGAGCACAATATGCAACATCACCGAGCGCTCAATCGGTGACGTCTGAGTCTTAAGGTCGGTCAAAAATGGGGTGTCTACACCCTCCATCGAAATAGAGTGTTAAGCTTACAACTTAAATCTTATATATGTCTTTCATTTCTTGGTAATTCAATGAGTTTGCATTTAAGAGGGAGACAGAATAACTGCTTATAAAAGAGATTCCATCAACCACTTCAAGAATTCAGCAGCCATAAAACAAAGGTATATAAGCCCCAACAAGTACTTGCATTTTCAAAACAAAATCAGGGGCTAGGAAAAGAAAAGGGTTCAACAATTATGATAAGACTTAAGTGTAGCATCACAAATGTAAAAAACTTGAAAAAAAAAAAAAAGAAAATGTAAAACAGAAAATGAAACAAAGTTAAAGTGAAATGTAAAAAAGAAAAAATGTTGGATAAAATTAGAGAATTAGGACTGTATATAAGTCATTATTGTTTTAGAAATGCATCACGAATTATAAAGACAAAGATACAATATGAAAGGAGAACAATAGTTGGCCAATCAAAAGTAGAGTATAAAAGAGAGTAGCTGCCTGAGAGCTCGAGCTTCACCGTTGGATTGAGTGTAACACCCCAAAACTTTAAGCATGAAAATAGACCAATAACCATGGCTTCTTATGGTAAACTGGAATAATTCCCCAACATTTTCATTAGATAATCATGTGGTTTGCATAAAATAGTTCCACATGCGAATTATGCATTCAATGATTTCTAATGCATGAATCTATAGCATATAGAACATCAATTCCAAAATAAATAAATGCCCTCAAGGGCTTATGAATTCCAAGGCTTAAGCCCGGTTATACAAAAGATGGTTTCTCGAACCCATACATGTATAGCCCTTGGCTTATGAAAATACAATCACAACAAAATAGAGCCTTGTGCTCTCAATACACAAGGTGAGCATAAAGCCTAGTAGAAATTTCTTAATAAAGTATATACATTTTATATAAGCTTCACCAAATGAAATGCATATGTCGTGCTAATCTTTTTGAAAGAAAATCACATTTACATCTTTTGAAAACCCTCATGCTCAATGATAACTTGAAATCTCAACAATTCAAAAACGATCAAATTAGTTCAAGGGGTGGCAAATACGACTCAGGTAATCCCTAGGTTGGTGTCTACAAGTAAGTATAACTGGCATACCAAAACCCAACTTTATCAGTTGCTAACCGGAAAGGAAGTGGTACCTCCTATGCGCGTGTTTTCGGTCTTTCACCCCAGACACTTAGGCCAACTTAATCACTTTCATCTACACCTCCTATCCGGACTTACCAACGTATTTACCCCAAAGCAATTTCATGAAAAATTTATTCACAAACTTTCTTTTCTCAATGCAAAAATTTCCAACTCAATTCAAAATGTGTAATAACCAATTGAATGGGTATGCAATGCAATAATTATCAATGCCTCATAACATTTCTCCATTTCAAATATCTCAACAATAATTCCATAACAATCAAAATCTCATTTCTCCTTTCAATGCTATTTCACAAAATAGCCACATATTCATTTAAATCTATCAACATGTAACAACATTTCCGTACTTCATACATTTCTCAATAATTTAGTCATTTCAAGACTATATCAACATCTTTGTACAACAACTCCCAAAATCACCACTTCTTATATTTCATGAAATTCATCATATATATATATATAGATGATAAATCCTCCATTCACTTATTCATTTTGGCACAAAAGGGTAACATAATAATAATGTCATCCATGGATTCTCAACAACTTTTCAAAAATCCCAAATTTCTAGATTTTCTCACCACAACTATATACACCTAAATCATTTGGAAAGATTTCTTCCAAAACATTCTTTTTCTCAATCAATGTAGTTCAAGCCCTCAAGAAATTATTTTTAACAAAAAAAAAAAAACTAGGAGGAAATCTACTCTCAAACATCCACATTCTTGAGCCAACAACCAAATTTTAATGCTATCAAAAGGAATTTCGACAATCAACTAAATCTTGCAAAAACATATATATAACTCTAAGAAAATCCCTACCTCAAGTTCTTGGAGGAAAAAGAGGTGAAAGCTCCAAATCCAACGGTGTTGAAATCTGATCTACACCGCACACAATGAAGCCCTCGAAAAGTTCCCCAACTTTAATGAAAGAACTATGGGAAAAGTTCTAATGGATTTAAAGAAATCAAGGTTTTGGTCTAATTTGGTGTTGGGAAATGTAGTGAGAAGCAGGAGAAATGGGTTTGCAGAGAGAGAGAGATATATATATATATACAAAAAGCAGTATACACACAGCCCAAGGAAGAAAGGAAAAGCAGATTTTCAGACACAGACCGTCCCGCACGTGCGGAGCATGCCTCCCGCATGTGCGGCACTCACCCCCGCACGTGTGGCACCCCTACCCCGCACCTGTATATTATGCAGTGGCACCCCAGGACTTCCCCTGTATCCCACACGTGTGGCCTCACCTCCTGCACGTACGGCCCCCTTTCCATACATGCTACTCTGTTCTCTAGCCAGGAAATTTTCCAACTCAACACCGGACACTCCGGACCCAACCTCGCACCCTCTGAAATATGGGAAACTTGACATAGAAATAAATAAAAGCAAGGACTTCGAAATAAGCTTCCAAATACCACAAACCCAAACCGTTAACAAGGCTCCCACTTAAACCAGACACTCTAACAAAGGCAAACTCAAGGTTAAATAAAGAGGGACAAGACAAATAACGTACCCGGTCATCACACTAAGAGTAAGAACTGAGAAGTTTAAGTCGTTCGCTGCCAAACTGAGCATAAGATGAAGAAGAGAAACCTTGAATCGTCGGAGAGAGAGCTACTGCAGAACGTCAAAGTCGCCAGCAGACCAAATGGCAAGGAATCGAGTCGAGATCGAGAGAGGAATATGAAGGTTTCTACAATTTTGATTTTCAAATGGTTTCTCTAAAATGTGGGTTTCGTTTCTCTAAATAGGGTTTCTCCTATTTGGATTTTCAAAGTTCACACTCTTGTATACTTCATTAAAATTGCATTTTCAACTTACAATTTTAATGAAATTGCATTTACAACACACAATTGCAATTTGCCACGGTGGCAATCCATGTCATCGTGAAATTGCATTTTCAACATGCAACTTTAAGTTGAAATTGCATTTTGAAAATGCAATTTCAATTTGAAAGTGCATGTTGAAAATGTGATTTCAAAAGCCAAGTTACTTTCCCAAATAGCTTGAAAAGTGGGTCAATCCTCCACAAACTTGTGGCAAGAATTCCCAATCATTTATTAGTTGGAAATGGGACATGGCGCGGTGTTGTCATTTCTAGCATCACGTCAATAATGGCTTGGCAACAATTATGAAGATTGGACAATATGCTTGACAAATTGAAAAAGTGAAATTTTTTAAATATTTGCATAGTATCACGGGTCTGTATTTTTTAAATAATTATCATTTAATATATCCTCATGTTCTCTAATCACCTAACAAAATATCTCACCTATCAACATTTTCCACCAATCATGATATTGTAAAATAGCACGTGTCTATGTTTTGAAATTACTGATAATTAGGATTCACCGTGATCCCTCTGCTATTTTGAATATCACTCTAACTCTTTCTTTTGAATCTATTTATATTGATTCTTTAACTATAAAAAATCATACAAATACACATCTTGTAAAGATAATTTAGAAGATGAAAATGATACATTTTTATAATTTAAAGTGTCAAAATATATAAATTCACAGGTAAATTAATATTCATTAATAGTTCAGCCTCGTACTGTGATTAACCCTATTACTTCACTCTTTAAGTCATTTGCTACATGTCATAGTGAACTTCACTAGTTTTTAAATATATTACACATAAGTATGATTTTAACTATATAAATCAATGATTTGAAAACTGAATCGACGAGTAAATCGAAAAAGTGATCAGCGCGAATGGGTTACTGGTTTAATTGTGGGTGAATCAAAATTGAATTGTGATATCATAATTATATCATAAATATATTAAAATTACAAAATTAATAAATAATAAACAATTACAAAAAAAAAAAATTTATTTTATGCTTTTATACATTGATTTTTAGTAAAAATAATTAAGGTAATATTAAATATATAGTATATATATACTTATTATATTGTCAATAATTATGTTGATGACTTAGTGGTTAGAGTGTCTATTTCTTATGCACTTGGTTTCATATTCAAGCCCTTTCCATGACGCATTTTTGGAAGAATTTCTGATGCTTTAAACCCGGCTAGTTATGTTGAATTAAGGTAATATGATTTTAATGTCTGGAAGAATTAAGGTAATATGATTTTAATTCATATTGAGAGGATTTTGATATCATTTATGTTATTTATTTCTCCCTCATTATGAAACTTGTATGTACTTCATTTTTCTCAAGTTTGTCTTATGTTTGTTCTACTTAGGGTAAGTATTGGGTGCAATGCACCACAGTCGTTGTTGTGATGCTTGTGGGACTCACTTTAGGTTTTATTTTGATAATTTTAGCCATTTATTTTTTAAAAAATATCAAGTAGAATGTATATTTGTAAAAAGAAAAAAAATAATAATAATAATAAAAAAAATTGAATCTTACAAGTGGTTTGATGAAGTGATTTGATGAAGGAATTATCGATATCTAATCAATTTGTCATTTTATGTTCTACTCAATATTTTTTAAAAATTAAACTATTTAAATTATCAAAATAATATTCAAAGTGAATCTTACAAGTGGCACAATAATCACTCGGATACGCAATGCACAATAGTGCTCCCAAATTCGTGGTTGTTGGGTGCTTTTAGCTTTGCAATTAAGGGGGAAATAATCAAAATAATATTCAAAGTGAATCTTACAAGTGGCACAATAATCACTCCGATACGCAATGCACAATAGTGCTCCCAAATTCGTGGTTGTTGGGTGCTTTTAGCTTTGCAATTAAGGGGGAAAGTGCATTTTATCCAAAATTGAACTTGAAATTTGCGCAATGAAATGAGGAAGGAAAGTGGGTATTGGCAGCCCCGTTAAATACCAAAAAAAAAGTGGGTATTAGAAGAAGATGAATTATCTTTTGGCTTTTGGCAGCATCCTTGCTTTTCATAGAAGATATTTTCTTAAAAAATTCTGGGTCATAAATCCTAATAGTGATTTGGTCAATAAGTTTTTATAATTTGATCAGATACTACAAAATAAAGCCATTTTTGGCCGTTGGTAAAGCAGACCAACAAGAACACTTAAATGAGAATGTAATAGGGGTTAACATGATCGGTTTGGATTAATTTGGGGTGAAATCAAAATCAATCTATTATCTATGATTTTATAAAAATTGGAATCAAATTAAATCATTAAAATCATAGAATTATTTTGAACCAAATCATTTAAATATGCTTTGGTTCTATTTGAAATTACGATTTGACATAATTTTTGTTCAAAAGAAAAATTATATAACATTTTCAAAATAATTCAATCTATCATAAATTTAAAAAATAATAATAACAACACACACATCAAACATGTTACTCTCATAATATTAATCAACTAAGCAAAAGCACAACATTAAGCAAACATGTTATTCAACATTAATCTGCTATAATTTTTCAAAACATGAACTTTCAAGCGATAAACATGTCAATTGTTCAACCATTAACTTAGACGAGCATAATATCTAACAAATAAACATATTGTTAACATCTAACAAACATAAAACTCCTATCAACCAAACATTTTGTCATAACAACAATTACAAAATTAAAACTAAACTAAATAATTAAAAAATAGTAGCAAAAATAACAATTCATTAACACCGCTATTGTAATTTTTCAAACCAAAACCAAAGCACAAATTAAAAAAATAAAACTAAACCTACTAAATTGGTCTAGATCAGTTCATGTAACGACTTGGAAAATCACACTATACTACACAATAATAACATGTTCATATAATCCAAAAGGTCATCTTTCTCATTAAACTAAGAATTAAGTGATTTTAATTTAATAAATACATTACCACAATGTCCGAAATACGTGTCCCAGTTCAATAAACTAGGTGACTTAACAAAACATAAGCCCCTTGGGCGTACAACGTCACAAGATACATATGATAGTTCTGTTACAAAAATTCTAATTTTAAAACAACTAATACACTCTTGGCTTCACTTTCCCCAAAAAGACTTGTGCTTGGTCCGATCCATGAATGAAGCTGCACTTCATCAAGTCCTGAAAAATAAATTAGGGTTGAGCTATATGCCCAGTAGGAACACATTCTGCAGGTATTTAATCCTTGAATAAGATTATCGCATTCATGCTACGAACAATACTATGACGTTGTTAGGGAAAATCGATGTGATTCCCCACAAGTAAATCAATCAATGGGAATAAAAATTAATGCGGAAAAATTAAATCAAAGGCAACACAAGAATTTTTACGTGGTTCCCTCAATGTGAGGTACGTCCACGAGATCGAAATCCGATTTCACTATCAACAAAAATAAGTTCCAAACAATTACAAACGAGACACTAATGGTCTCACAAAACCACTCTTAGGTGAATTCCAAATAATCACAAAATAAACAAGAGGAAAGACCTCACCAAATAAATGAACCAAAATCTTCAGAACCAAAATTGAAGAAGACCCAAAATAACGAACTAAACACCAACCGAAGATGCCCCAAAAAAACCGAGCTTCCAAAAAACCGAAATTGAACCAATCTCCCAATCTTCGGCACTGTTACAAAAGGCTAAAACTAATAGCTGCTGCCGTTTTGTCCTTTTTAATCCCACCAAGCAAAAAAACATAAACAATATATATATATATATATATATATATATATATTGTGAATTTACGGTTTTGTAATTAAACCCTAATTGTTACCAAATTGGATTGGGTCTCCACAAATATAATATATAAAAATATATTATACTAAACCAAGCCAAATTAAAATTCTTTTAACAAACCTATTGGGTCCCACACTCCAATAAGGAGGTATACCCAACAATTCTTCCCCTACCGACTTAGGTGGAGATATCAACCATACTCGCCAAAGTTCAACACCTTGAATGTTTGTCTCTCGACAAAGTCTTTGTCAACATATCCGAAATATTATCATCTGTGTGAACCTTTTCGAGTTGTAACAATTTCGAGTCTAACACATCACGAATCCAATGGTATCTCACTTCAATGTGCTTCGATCTCGAATGAAAGGTAGAATTTTTACTCAAGTGAATAGCACTTTGACTGTCACAATAATGCACATACTTTTCTTGCTTCAAACCCAACTCTTGCAAAAATTTCTTCAACCATAACTCTTCTTTGCAAGCTTCTGTAATGGCAATAAATTCAGCTTCGGTAGTTGAGAGAGCAACACATTTCTGTAATTTAGATTGCCATGCCACAGCTCCCCCTGCAAAAGTCATCAAATACCCCGAAGTAGATTTCCTAGAATCAACATCACCAGCCATGTCAGAATCTGTGAACCCATTAAGCATCGGCTTACCATCCCCAAAACACAAACACACCTTCGAAGTCCCTCGAAGATATCTTAGAATCCATTTTACCGCTGCCCAATGTTCTTTACCCGGATTAGAGAGAAACCGACTCACCACACCAACGGCGTGAGCAATATCCGGCCTTGTACAAACCATGGCGTACATCAAAGAACCAACTGCTGAAGCATAAGGAACTTTCAACATCTCTTCCTTGTCTTTCTCACTTGTAGGACATTGATTTGAACTAAGCTTGAAGTGACCTGCAAGTGGACAACCAACCGGCTTTGCTTTATTCATGTTGAACCTCTCAAGAACTTTCTCAATGTAGCTTTCTTGAGACAACCAAATCAGTCCCTCTTTGCGATCACGAACAATTTTCATACCAAGTATTTGCTTTGCCGGCCCCAAATCTTTCATAGCAAAAGATTTACTCAACTCTACCTTCAACTTGTTAATCATGGTAGAATCTTGACCCACAATTAACATGTCATCAACATAAAAGCAAAAGAATAATAAATTTACCATCCGGAAAATTTTTCACAAACACACAATGGTCCGAAGTGGTTTTAGAAAAATCATTATTCATCATGAAAGAGTCAAATTTTTTGTACCATTGCCGTGGAGCTTGCTTGAGACCATACAAACTTTTCTTCAATTTGCAAACAAATTTCTCTTTCCCTTTCTCCACAAAACCTTCTGGTTGATCCATGTAAATTTCTTCTTCAAGATCACCATGAAGAAATGCGGTCTTCACATCAAGTTGCTCAACTTCAAGGTTCATACTTGCAGCCATGCCAAGTACAACCCGAATAGAAGACATCTTTACAACCGGTGAGAAAATCTCGTCAAAGTCAATACCTTTCTTTTACCCAAAGCCTTTCACAACAAGACGTGCCTTGTACCTCAGATTCTTGCCATCATTCTTCAATTTGAAAACCCACTTATTTTTCAGAATTTTCCTCCCTTTAGGCAACTTCACTAAATCATAAGTCTGGTTTTCAAGCAAGGAATTCATTTCCTCGTCCATGGCCTTTTTCCAATCACCTTTCTTTGCATGCTCAATTGCTTCTTCGTAGCTCTCAGGCTCCCCTTGATCAGAAATCAACACAAATTCATTGGGAGGATACTTTCTTGAAGATTGTCAGTCCCTTGTAGATTTTCTTAACTCAAGTTGTGGTGGAAGTTCTTGAGTTGGATGCTCTTCCTCAATTTCTGGCTCAACTTCATTAGGATTATCATCATCCTCCACATCTTCAATAGGTGGCTGCACATCTCCCCCATTTTCATCATCAACTGAAGATGAAGGAGATGGATCCATGTCAATGAGATCACTAGTTTTTGGCTCCGGTTGATCACCTTTGCCAAAGTCTTCAATTGTTTGGTCTTCAAGAAACACAACATCACGGCTTCAAATGACTTTCTTGTCGATCGGATCCCACAATCTATACCCAAATTCATCACGCCTATAGCCAAGAAAAATACATTGTCTTGACTTACTATCAAGCTTGGACCTCTCATCCTTTGGAATGTGAACAAAAGCTCGGCAACCAAACACTCTCAAGTGCTCATAAGACACATCTTTGCCAGTCCAAACTCTTTCAGGAACATCACCATTCAAAGGATAGCAAGGAGACAAATTGATCACGTCAACCGTTGTCTTCAATGCCTCACCCCAAAAGGATCTTGGCAATTTAGCTTGTGAAAGCAAACACCTTGTTCTTTCCACAATGGTGCGGTTCATCCTCTCGGCAACGCCATTTTGTTGAGGAGTCTTCTAACCGTCTTTTGGTGCCGAATACCTTGGCTGCGACAATACTCATCAAATGGCCCAATGTATTCACCACCATTGTCTGATCGGATGCACTTCAATTTCTGCCCTGTTTCTCTTTCAACCATGGCCTGAAAATGCTTAAATACTTCTAGAACTTGATCTTTAGCTTTTAGTAGATAAGCCCAAACTTTCCTTGAATAATCATCAATGAAAGTAACAAAATAAAGTGCACCACTATGTGTTCTAACTTTTAAAGGACCACAAACATCCGAATGAATCAACTCCAAAACCTTTTCTTTTCTAGAAGCAACATTTTTATGAAAAGAAACTCTATGTTGTTTACCCGCCAAACAATGAACACAAGTTTTAAGATGTGTACCTTTCAAACCGGGTAGAAGCTCTTTCTTCAACAAAACTTGTAGCCCCTTTCCACTCATGTGCCCAAGTCACCTGTGCCACAATTCAGTAAAAGTATCATCTTCAAGTGCATTGACAACACCTTTACAAATTTTTCCTTGCATCGAATAAAGTGTATGAGTCTTCTTGCACTTAGCCACCACCAAAGAACCCTTTGTGAGCTTCCATATTCCATCACCAAATTTGTTGTTGAAGCCTTCATCATCTAGCTTCCCAGTAGAGATCAAATTAAGGCGAATGTCAGGAACATGCCTCACATCTTTAAGCAACAATTTGCAGCCCAAATTTGTTTCCAAGCAAACATCACCCATGCCGATAATGTTGGACAAACCTTCATTACCCATTCGAACAGAACCATAATCTCCCGCAATGTAGGTAGTGAAGAAATCAACTCGAGAAGTCACATGAAAAGAAGCACCAGAATCAATCGCCCAACTACTCTCTTGGCCCACAAAATTGATGCAATCATCTTCACAAACGACCATGAGATCATCGGTAGTAACTGCCGTTGTGTCTTCTTGCTTCTTATCCACACTTTTGTCACGCCTTTTCTCCTTATTCTTGAGCTTTCGGCATTCCCGCTTCATGTGCCCTTTCTCATGGCAATAATAGCACTCAATGTCATTCTTTGAAAAAGAACCATCTTTTGATTTGTCACGGCTTTGATCACGACCATGAGGAGTCTTACTCCTCCCCTTGTTTTGCTTCGGCCTCTCACAACAAATGCTTCCGAATGAGAGGAATCCACTGATTTTCTTCTAGTTTCTTCATTCAATAAGCTACTAATGACTTGGCCCATTGTGACAACTCCATCGGGTGCCGAATTACTAACTGTCACAACCAAAGTCTCCCAACTTTCGGGTAAGGAACTAAGTAGCATCAAAGCCTGCAACTCATCATCAAAAATAATTTTCATAGAAGCAAGTTGGTTAACAATACTCTTTATTTCATTCAGATGTTCTGGAATAGGGCTGCCCTCTTTATATTTTAAACTAACCAACTTACGAAACAGAAAGGCTTTATTTGTGGCTGATTTTCTATCATAAAGACTCTCTAATTTTTTCCATAAATCGTGTGCTGAAGTTTTAGTAGCAACATGATGAAACACACTGTCATCAATCCATTGACGGATAACACCAACGGCTTTTCGATTAAGCCTCTTCCACTCATCATCTTTCATATCAGCAGGTTTGCCATTATCACCCTCAATAGGCCCATATAAATCTTTACAAAATAATAGGTCCTCCATTTTAGTTTTCCAAGTTACCCAATTGCTTCCATTGAAACTAGATATACGACCCACATTCCCCTCCATTGATTTACACAAATAAATAAATCCAAATAAACCGTATGCTCTGATACCAGTTGTTAAGGAAAATCGATGTCATTCCCCACAAGTAAATCAATCAATGGGAATAAAAATTAATGCAGAAAAATTAAATCAAAAGCAACACAAGAATTTTTACCTGGTTCCCTCAATGTGAGGTACGTCCACGGGATCGAAATCCGATTCCACTATCAACAAAAATAAGTTCCAAACAATTACAAACGAGACACTAATGGTCTCACAAAATCACTCTTAGGTGAATTCCAAATAATCACAAAATAAACAAGAGGAAAGACCTCACCAAATAGATGAACCAAAATCTTCAGAACCAAAATTGAAGAAGACCCAAAATAACGAATCAAACACCAACCGAAGATGCCCCAAAAAACCGAGCTTCCAAAAAATCGAAATTGAACCAATCTCCCAATCTTCGGCATTGTTACAAAAGGCTAAAACTAATAGCTGCTGCCGTTTTGTCCTTTTTAATCCCACCAAGCAAAAAAACATAAACAATATATATATATATATATATATATTGTGAATTTAGGGTTTTGTAATTAAACCCTAATTGTTACCAAATTGGATTGGATCTCCACAAATATAATATATAAAAATATATTATACTAAACCAAGCCAAATTGAAATTCTTTTAACAAACCTATTGGGTCCCACACTCCAATAAGGAGGTATACCCAACAGACATTTGTCTACTCAGGTAATATTTAACAAATCACAAGGAACCGTAATAATCTAACACAGACACTAGCAGTTCTTGTTTTAATGCTCAACAAAAAGGCATCCACAGCTAAGGGAAAACATGCCACACAGTCATCTACAAGAGTCCAGTTAAGAACACCCATTACTTTTATTTTAAAAACTGCCCGCACATTTACCGGGTATTATACAGCAAGAAGTGGGCACCTTAAAGAAAACCATCCGTTTTTCCACTTTCACCGGCTATTATACGGTGGAACTGTGTGGATATCCCAAAACATTTTTCCTACATTTGTCCAGCGATAAGCCTAGACAGGGCATTTGGGCACCTCTATAAACTCGCCGCGCGGGTACCAACACACCCACCACATTTACCCAACACCGACTCTCACTGAGACTCATGCACACTTAATAATTATATCACATTTCAATCCCACAATTAGACATCTAACATCACCATAGATGAACATCACATAAAATTCAAAGAATAATAATATCTGTGGTACAATTCTATTAACTATATCAATATCCACATTTCCATCTCTCTATTGCTCACAATGTTTCATGAATCAAGAGAAATTCCATTGTATTTAGTGTTTTCTACTCAATTTGGGAATTTAGGTCTTTACCTAATTTGGGGGTTTCTCTCCTTTATCCCCAATCTAGGTTTTTAAAAACATTTGCATTCATGTTTTAAAAAAGGAGTTGAGAAATTTCAAATAAAATGTGAAGCAAAATGGTTAAGCATGTGAAATAAGGGTTTTATTCAACAAAATCCTCAAATTAGTTCACAAATCACACACAATGCCAAGAAATCCCCTCTACAATGATGAAATACAAAGGTAAAGGTGTCCCTACCTCAATAATCGAGCAAAATCCAAGCTCTTACGAGAATCTTCCATAAATCCACAATCTAATCGGTAGTTAATGAAAATCTTCAAGTGTTCTTCATCCCTAGCAAGCAATTTTGGATGGATTTCAAAGGTATGAGAGGTATTTGGTGGTAGAAATCTAGGGTTTCATAGAGAGAGAAAGAGGAGATGAAAGATAGAACAAAAGAGACGAGAGAATGATCTAGAATCACCGTATTTAAAAAGCTGATATCGTGCTCCCTGCTCGAGCTCGAGCGGCCAGACACAAATCAGAACACTCGCTCTAGCAGAGAAAGAGAAACCTTAGAAGATTTGCAGCGCTACAGTGAAACTATTGGAAGCTAACATTTCACGCTCGAGCGGACACACCTGCAATGCAACAAAATGCTGGGAGCAACAATTCTACACTTGAGCGGCCCTAAGAGCAAAATGTTACAGTCTCTCCCCCTTAAGAAATTTCGTCCTTGAAATTGATCCCTACCTCCCACCTAATGAAACACATGATAACATCAACAAAACATATATATATATACGTATATTCTAGTTTTCTACCATGTTCATTGCACAACTCTTCAGTCTTTAACCATTCCACCAATAAACAACTCACAAGTCTATATACACCTCCACTAGAACACATAATTAATAATCGGGAAATAATAGGAAATTGGCTTACTTCCAATACAACCCCAATTCAAAGCAACACTAATACACTTGTAGTTTCACCACAATATCCAATCTAGACATGATATCACTTCAAACTCAAGGTCGAAAACAAAGGAATCATTAATAACTCTTAGTCCATATTTAATTTCATTAGATACTCAAGAAAAGTAAGGAAATTAATGCATCACAAATTTAAGAATAATTCAGGATATTTCTCACGGACTTCGGCTTCTCGTTCCCATGTCGCTTCCTCCACACCATGATGATGCCACAATACCTTGACTAGAGGGATTGTCTTACCTCTCAATACTTGTTCTCGTGTATCCAGGATCTGGATTGGTTTCTCTCCATAAGATACATCATCGTTTACCTCAACTTCCGTCCAATCTAACATGTGAGAGGGGTAGGGTTCATATTTATGGAGCATAGATACATGAAACACATTATGGACTCCTGAAAGTTGGGGCAGCAATGCAAGACGATCTCCAATCTGTTCGATGATATCAAAGGGACCAATAAATCTCGGCGATAACTTTCCACTTCGACCAAACCTCATTAAGCCCTTTTAGGGGAGATCTTCAAGAACACATGATCACCGACTTCGAAGGATAAGGGTCGTCTTCTCCTGTTTGTATAGCTCTTTTGTCGGCTTTGAGTCGTGACTAACCTTTTCCAAATGAGAGCTATTTTATCGGTAGTTTCACGGACTAGATCCGGGCATAACAAAGGTGAATCTCCCACTTCTGTCCAACACACCGGTGATCTACACGGGCGCCCATACGATTCCTTGAAAGGTGCTATTCTAATACTTTCTTCAAAGCTATTATTAAATGCAAATTCAACTAAAGGTGGATGCTTCTCCCATGACCCTTTAAAATCTACTACACAAGCCCTTAGCATATCTTCTAAGATCTGGATAACATGTTCGGATTGCCCATCGGTTTGTGGGTGGTATGCAGTACTAAAGTTCAGTTGAGTTCCCAAGGCGCTTTGAAGACCCTGCCATAACCTGGCTGTAAAGCGAGGGTCTCTGTCCAACACTATACTTACTAGTACTCCCATGGAGGCGAACAATCTGACGAACATAAAGTTCAATTAAAACTTCAATGGAGTCCCCCATACTCATGGCAAGGAAATGAGCCGATTTAGTGAGTTTGTCAACAATCACCCACACCGCATCATGACTTCTCTAAGCCCTAGGGAGACCAGAAACAAAATCCATGTTGATGTATTCCCACTTCCATTCGGCAATTGGAAGGTTTTGCAATAGTCCAGCCGGTCTTTGGTGTTCATCCTTAACTTGTTGACATGTCAAACATTTAGACACAAAAGAGGCTATATCCTTCTTCATACCCCTCTACCAAACTTGGTAGCTTAGGTCATGATACATTTTGGGGCCCCCCGGGTGCACAGCGAGACGAAAATGATGGAAGTTCCTCAAAACTTCATTTCTCATGGATTTAGGTACAAACAACAGGTTAAGGTAGCGAACACTAGAGTCTGCATGAACATTTAAACCTTTCTCTTCCTTCCCGTGATGAATCCTCCCTTTTATGGCCTCCACTTCCGGATCACCCGGTTGTGCTTCAACTACTCTTGTAACAAGGTTTCGTTGTACTATGGTGGTAAAGAGGGTGGCTTGCCTCGGAGACTCACCAAGCTGTAAGGCGAATTCACTAGCATCCCCCATCATCTTTCATTCATTCATTGCTAAATTGGCCATTGTTCTTATCTACTTTTTACTCAAGGCATCCGCTACTACATTGGCCTCACCGGGGTGATAGTGTATCTCCAAATCATAGTCCTCTATAAACTACATCCATCTCCCTTGACGTAGGTTTATGTCTTTCTGGGAGAATAAATATTTGAGGCTTTTGTGGTCAGAGAAGACTTCAAATTTTTCACCATAAAGGTAGTGTCTCCACAACTTCAGAGCAAAAACGATAGCAGCAAGTTCTAGGTCGTGAGTCAGGTAGTTTCTTTCATGAGTTTTCAGTTTGGCACGAGCCATATGCTACCACCCTTCCCTCTTGCATTAGAACACATCCCAATCCCGCTCTAGAGGTATCACAATACACCGTATAACCTAACCCCCGCTCCAGAATGATAAGAATTGGAGCGGTGGTCAATCTAAACTTTAGTTCTTGAAGGAATTCTCACATGCTTCACTCCAAACAATCTTTATTCCCTTACGAGTCAACCTTGTTAACAGTGATGCTAAGGAAGAAAAATTCTTTACAAAACGACAATAGTACCTGGCTAAGCCCTGAAAGCTATGAATTTTCGAAGCATTCTTGGGCTGCTCCCAATTTAGCACTGCTTCTATTTTCAAAGAATCCACCATAACTCTGTCTCCCGAAACCACATGACCCAAGAACTTCACTTCGGTAAACTAAAATTCACACTTCTCATATTTTGCATATAACCGATGCTCCCAAAGAAGTTACAAGATTGTATGAAAATGCCCCTCATGCTCTTCTTTCGAAGGCGAATAGATAAGAATATCATCTACAAAGACAACCACAAATTTATCAAGGAACTCCCCAAAGATCCTGTTCATTAGGTCCATAAATGTAGCTGGGGCATTGGTGAACCCAAAAGGCATAACCAAGAACTCGTAATGACCATATCGAGTACGAAAGGCAGTTTTGGGGATGTCCTCTTCTCTAACTTGAATTTGATGATACCCCGACCTTAAATCTTTCTTGGAGAAACAACGACAACCCTTAAGTTAGTCAAAGAGATCATCTATTTTTAGGCAAGGGATATTTATTCTCAACCGTGGCTTGATTTTATTTACGATAATCTATGCACTATCTTAAAGACCCATCCTTCTTCTTGGCAAACAAGGCTGAGGCTCCCCAAGGTGACGTGCTAGGGCGTATAAAGCCCTTATTAAGTAACTCTTGCAACTGTTCCTTCAGAACCACTAATTCAGCTCGGGCAAATCTATATGGCGACAATGAGATAGGTACTGTACCCGGAAGCAAGTCTATTGTGAACTCTACCTCCCTATAAGGAGGCAACTCTGTAAGGTCCTCAGGAAAAACGTCGAGATATTCACACACTACCCTTAGAAATTCATCCCAAACTACATCACTTCGGTCATCCCAAAGGGTTGCTAAGAGGGAATTAAATTGACACCGACCACATGGGTAATATGAGGAGAGTAAGGATCTATCATGCCTATCCCCCAGAAACGTGAAATAATCACCACTTGCAGTACATACCGTAACCCTCTCTCGATGGCAATCCATTGTTGCCTAGTACGTGAACAACCAATCCATTCCGAGGATAACATAAAAACCCGACATTTCCAACAATACAAAATTAAATGGGAGCTATCAACTTACACACCCCTGACATTCCCGAGTTAGAATGACCTTTCCCCGTGCTGGTGATTCCACTATAAATGAAGCCTGCAATTGCTTACTCTCTAATCCCAACAATGATACAAATGATGTGGCAATAAATGAATGCGATGCCCCAGTGTCAATGAACACCTTAGCCCAAGTAATGAAGATAAGAAATGTACCTCTTACAATCGATGGCCCCGTAGCTTGCTCAGAAGCGGTAACATCAGACACTCTTCCCTACGACCTCTGCACTCCTATGTCACCTCTCTGAACATAAGTTTGTTGTACGGATTAAGCAGACATGGCTCCCTGAATTGTCCTGGATGCTTGTCCTAATTGAGCCGGCTGATACGATTGCCTCTGTCCTTGACCTATCTATTGACCCCCGGATTGTCTAGATCCTGCAACCTCTGGAATTCCCATCTTCTGCGGACAGAACTTCTTTAGGTGCCCAGGTTGTCCACATTGATAACAAGATTGTGGCTGCCTCCCATTTTGAGATTGACTCAGTGAACGTACAGGTTGGGATCGTGCTCTACTTTTCTGTCCACATTCCGCAGCCTTGTGACCCATTTGGCCATATCTATAACATGCACCCGTAACTCGGGTCATGTTTTCCGAACTCCCGCCTGTCACATAAGTTGAAGATTTAACTTGTTGTGGATATGATTGCCAAGATGATGAGCCCCTGGACCTCTTGGAAGAACCCGTGCCACTCCTAGCATTAGACTATCCTACTCTCTTCGACCTTTGCCTTTCCTCTTCAGCCTCTACAGTGATCTCCACATGAGCTGCAGCTTCAACTAAACGATCATAGTTGCGGATCATATTGGCAACCACCTTCATCAAGATCTTCGGCCTCAACCTCTTCTCAAATTCAAGGCACTTTCGTTCTTTTGTAGCCACTAATTCGGGTGCAAAACAAGATAAGCTAGTGAACTTAGCCTCATACTCCACCACCAGTGTATCTAACTGCAATAACTATTCAAACTGCTTCCTCAATCTCTCCCTAGCAGTGGGAGGGAGGAATTTGTCTTGGAAAGCTCGCACAAATGCTTCCCAGGTATGGTGAACCCTATGCTTAATGGATTTCCACCACTGTCCGGCCACTCCCTTCAGTTGGTAGGCTGCTAATGCTACTTGCAACTTATTTTCTCGGATGTCGAAAATCTCGAAAGACTTGACCACTTGCTCCAACCACTCGTCAGCTTTCATCAGATCGGGCTCGCCACTATACTTGGCAGGATTGGAATGAAAGAACTCCTTTTTCAAAAAGGAAGCTCTCATTTTCCCTTCAATAGTCCTAGCCACTTGCTCAGCTTTCAATATTTCCATGGACTCCCGTAGAGCCCCCATCATTTCCCTAGCTAAGACCCCCAAAGCTTCTTGGGCCGGTGGAACTAGTATGTTGTTTTGACCCACTCCTTCCTCTTGCAGAGGAATCTCAGGTTTGGCTGGGATGTTCCGACTGCCCCAATGGGGTCTACCACAAGCTCTCGCACGCCCAGACATCTATAAGGAATAGGGACAAGGTTAAATTCAATAACAAATTTTTCCGCACCTATGTGCTCCATACTTAATCCTCACACTCACTCCCCCCGATAAATCTCATAAACTTACACATCAAATAATTCAAACAGATACACAACATTCACATAGAAACACAGACGAATTATCCTCCCTGGATGTTAGCTAATTCTATGGCAATCAAGGACCTCCAACTGGAAAGAATGGTGAGCAACTGCCTTTCTACTAGGATTTCGATGAATACGATAGACAAAGCCACATCACGGGGGTCTAACCCCATGTCAATATAATCACATAGGAAAACATAACAAACAAGGGCTTCAAAGCATTCCATCTAGGCCTAAGCACCCTATTGTGACACACGTCACTTCTCACGAGCCCAAAGTATTCCAACCTATTGCTCTGATACTAATTTGCAACGACCTGGAAAATCAAACTACACTACACAATAATAACATGTTCATATAATCCAAAAAGTCATATTTCTCATTGAACTAAGAGTTAAGTGATTGTAATTTAATAAATACATTACCACAATGTCCGAAATACATGTCCCAGTTCAATAAACTAGGTGACTTCACAAAACATAAGCCCCTTGGGCGTACAACGTCACAAGATACATATGGTAGTTCTGTTACAAAAATTCTAATTTTAAAACAACTAATACACTCTTGGCTTCACTTTCCCCAAAAAGTCTTGTGCTTGGTCCGATCCATCAATGAAGCTGCACTTCATCAAGTCCTGAAAAATAAATTAGGGTTGAGCTATATGCTCAGTAGGAACATATTTATCCAAATATTTAATCCTTGAATAAGATTATGGCATTCATGTGATAAAAAATACTATGACATTTGTCTGCTAGGTAATAGTTAACAAATCACAAGGAACAATAATAATCTAGCACAAACAATAGCAATTCTTGTTTTAATGCTCAACAAAAAGACATCCACGGCTAGGGAAAAACATGCCATACATTCATCCACAAGTATCCAATCAAGAACACCTATTGCTTTTATTTTAAAAACTACCCCCACATTTATCGGCTATTATACGGCAGAAAGTGGGCACCCTAAAGAAAACCATCCATTTTTCCACTTTTACCGGCTATTATACGGTGGGACTGTGTGGACACCCCAAAACATTTTCCCCACATTTGTCCAACGATAAGCCTAGACAGGGCATTTGGACATCTTTATAAACTCCTCGCGCGGGTACCAACATACCCACCACATTTACCTAACACCGACTCTCACTTAGACTCATGCACACTTAACAATTATATCACATTTCAATCCCACAATCTGACATCTAACATCACCATAGATGAACATCACATAAAATTCAAAGAATAATAATATCCATGCTACAATTCTTTTAACTATAACAATATCCACATTTCCATCTCTCCATTGTTCACAATGTTTCATGAATCAAGAGAAATTTCGTTGTATTTAGTGTTTTCTACTCAATTTGGGAATTTAGGGCTTTACCTAATTTGGGGGTTTCTCTCCCTTATCCCCAATCTAGGTTTTTAACAACATTTGCATTCATGTTTTAAAAAAGGAGTTGAGAAATTTCAAACAAAAATGTGAAGCAAAATAGTTAAGCATGTGAAATAAGGGTTTAATCCAACAAAATCCTCAAATTAGTTCACAAATCACATACAATGCCATGAAATCCCCTCAATAATGAAGAAATATAAAGGTAAAGGTGTCCCTACCTCAATAATCGAGCAAAATCCAAGCTCTTACAAGAATCTTTCGTAAATCCACAATCTAATCGGTAGTTAATGAAAATCTTCAAGTGTTCTTCGTCCCTAGCAAGCAATTTTGGATGGATTTCAAAGTCATGAGAGGTATTTGGTGGTAGAAATCTAGGGTTTCATAGAGAGAGAATGAGGAGATGAAAGATAGAACAAAAGAGATGAAAGAATGATCTAGAATCACCGTATTTAAAAAGTTGATATTGCGTTACCCACTCGAGCGTGGCTTCCTACGCTCGAGCGGTCAGACACAAACAAGAAGGCTCGCTCAAGCGGCGACTTCTTCGCTCAAGCGGAGAAAGAGAAACCTCAGAAGTTTTGCAACGCTACAGTGAAACTACTGGAAGCTAACATTTCACGTTCGAGCGGACACGCCTGCAATGCAACAAAATGTTGGGAGCAATAATTCTACGCTCGAGTGGCAGTGTTCCTGCTCGAGTGGCTCTGAAAACAAAATGTTACAATTCAATTTGAGTATTTTTCAATTTCTTTACTCAGCTCTAGAATGTAAAAATTTCACACTTATTGGTTTCTCAAACTTTATTTCATTTGAACAAGCCTCTAAATAGGGTCTTTCTACAGTACAAACTCCTAAAAAACAAAAGATCACGATAAATCATGACCAATAAAGCTTCATAGCTCAAAAAAATGGGGCTCGAATAACCCAACCTCTCTCTCTCTCTCTCTCTCTCTCTCACACATATATATATATATATATATATAGATCTGTGTATACACAGATCTAACCAGCACTGATCTGTGTATATATGCATAGATCTGTGTGTATATACATATAGATCTGTTCTTCTTCCTCTTCTCATTTTCTCCTTCTCTCTTCTTCCTCCTCCATTCTTCTCTCTTCTACTTTCTGTTTATTTCTTCCTCCCCTGTTTTTTTTTTCTTGTTTGATTTTTTTTTCCTCTCCCTTCTAGTCTATCTCTTTCCTCTTATCTATATCTTTTTTTCATTCTGAGTTATGGAAGAAGAAAAGAAAAAAAACAGAGGAAGAACAGATCTTAACACAAAGGAAGAAGAAAAGAAAAGAAAAGAAAAAAATAAGGTGCCAAAATGACGTCGTTTTAGCACCTCGAGTCATTCGAGCCTTAATGAATTCGAGCTGCCTAGCGGAATCGAAATCATGACCCATGACCCACTGTTATGAAGATAGGTCCATCCACCCATCAGCTTGTCAAAGCTTTTGAATTTTTATTTTTTTTTTGCAAAATTTTTTAGTTAATTACTAGATGACCCAACAAATAATAATAACAACCCACCACCCAACTACTTAGAAGTCAAAATTCTCTAACTTTTTATTTTTACACATTGCTTTGAAGAAAAAAAAAAAAAAAATTATGCTACGCTACTTTTCTCTCTCACATTTAATTGAGGTATCAATATTTTTTGTTTGGTCAGAAGATTTCTTCAATTACATAATGACAGGATTTAGGAGTTAAAAAGTAAATATATATATATATATAAACTATATGGATTTCAATAGGTATTACTTCTATTTAGGATTAGCGTTGTTTATATAAATCTAGGGTTTATGATTTTCAATTTGGGGAAAATATAATTTGAGATTATTTTTGTGATTGTAAATACTTTTTATACTCTTTAGAGAAATTTTGTGATGGTTGTTGATTAGAACGTTAGTATTATTGCAAGAACCTGATTATGGGCCGATAATATTCGTGTGAGATCGTTGTGAAGAATTTATTGAATACCAAGAACATGTATTCTTAATTAACTCCAATGTTCCGTTGATTACTCTTTATGCATATACAATATATGTACCTATTTACATATACAAATGTATATATATATTATATGTGAGTATTGAATTTAGTGTCAAAGTGTTTGGTGACTTCTCCTTTTACCATGTGTCAAATTTTTATATCCTAAATTAAAAAATTACTAGTGGGTGGCATACGAAATGCATGCGGAATTTAGATAAGTATAAAAACAAATAATAAAGAAAGTAATATCATAATATGTATGTTGTCTAAACGATAAGAGTATTCTTAAGAAAACCCAATGTTTTGGGTTTAAATCTTACTCACTCCTTTGAATAATATTTTTTATTTTAGGACAGAAAAATTTGTCACGTAGCAGAAGGAGAAGTCACTACACTATTAGACACCAAGTTATGTGCTCACATATATAACATTTAAAAGTGGGAATTAGATTTGAACTTAAGGCCTTTAATTTTATTAAGAACACTCTTACTGCTCAGACAATATACATATTATGATATTAATTTCTTTATTATTTGTTTTTATTCTTGTTAATTTGAATTACATACACATCGCGTGTGCCACCCACTAATATATGTATATATGTATATGAAAGCGATATACTTTATATATTCTTTAAAAATTGTTGACAACAAGAACGAGTATTCTTAATTAAATTCACTATTCCATTAAATACACTTTATGTATATGCAATATATGTACCTATCGCTATATATATACTACTGTATGTCCTTGCCAAAAAGCACTATGTAAATAATTTTGGGATCAAATGCAGTTCTAATTTATACGTATCATATTGAATTTTGTGAAGTTTGTAATATTTTTTGACAACGATATTGAAAAAATATAAAGAAATATTATTTTCTTAAAGAAATTGTAACAATAACAATTTTGCTTGTACCACACGTTCTACAGAACTCAAAAAAAAAAAAAAACTATTGTTTATTATACCATGTGTTGAAATAACAACGTGTTTTATCAAATAAACCTATAAGATTTGTAATGTTCACCAATATTGCAAATCAAATATAAGAGCATGTTACAAAAAATTGTAAACACTAAACAAAATACAAAAATCAAAACTATTGTACACTTGTTAATGTTCTATGATAATAATAAATAAATAAATAAATAAAAATTAAACACCAAATAAAGCACACTAGCAAGTGCTCTGCAATCTCATCAAATTTAATTGAAAATTGAACATCAAACAATGCACACCAGCATGTACTGTATAATTCCAAACAAATCAAATATAAGAAAAATTAAATACCAAACAATGCACACCAATTAGTACTCTGCAATCTAAAAAAAAATTAAATTAAAATGCACTCCAGCTAGTGCTACTATTGCCAATCAAATTATAACCACATAAGCGAAAGATGTGTGTGCTTCACAAAAAGTGGGTTAAAGCTTTACAAAATATGTATGTTTTACAAAAGATATGTCTTCAAACATGTGTTTGCTCTGTTAAAAAAAAAAAAAAAAAAGCATATGTTTGCTCAAATTTCTTTGTCATTACTTTTCAAAAAGTCTTTGTATCAACTTGTATGTATTCCCAATGAGGAACATGCACAACAATCTGGTAATTTGTGAAAACAAAAAATATATATATCAGTACATTTGTTGAAAATATATGTAACGCCCCAAAAATAATTCAACATGAACTAACCACATCAACCACTATTTAAAAAATAATGACAATAATCCATCCATCCTTACATAATCAGCGACAAGCTTATACAAAAGTTTCACATGCGGATACACATTCAAAGGTAAGAAAAAAACATGAATCTATAGCATGTGAAGTATCTAATCTCAAGCAATTAAAATGCCCTTAGGGCTTACATCTTCCAAGGAAATAGCCCGGTTACACAAAATGGTCTCTCGGACCCATACACGTTTAGCCCTTGGCTTACAAAAATTTGCAACAAAATAAAGAGCAAACTACTCTTCTCAAAAACATATCCACGCCTTCAACTCGGCGGGATCACCACATCTTTACCTGCATCAAAATCCCATAGGGGTGACCATAAAGCCCAGTAGAGAATTCTCACAAAGTATATACAGCTATGCAATTTTCTCAACATTAATATGCAAATGTAATGTCATGCAAATGCCAATAATAAAGGAAGATTTCGTTTCAAAGTACTATTGGAAAGCCACCATGATCACGATAATAATTTGCAGCCTCATCAATTTTAAAACTTTCAACTTTTAATCAAAAGGACGACTCAGGTAATCCCTAGGTTTGTATCTGCAAGTAGGCTCTACGAGCTCTACCAATACCCCACTTTACCAGTTGCTAACCGGAAGGGAAGTGGTACCTCCTCCACGCGTGTTTTCGGTCTTTCACCCCGGACACGCAAGCCAACTTATCAATCCCATCTACACAACCTAACCGAACTTACCAACGTATTTACCCCTTTAACATTTCCATAGTTCTAATTATAATAAAATCTTTCTCAATGTAAATGTTTTCCAACTCATGTCAAGATGTACAATAATGATAATAAATCAACTGAAAACATGATGCAATGATTACTATCTCATAGTATTTCTCTATTCTCAAAATATCTCTACAACATTATCAGTTAATTCTATTTCTCATTTCTTCTCTCCATAGCTATTTCACACAACACCCATGTGCCATCAATTCCTAGTAACAACAAACTCACCATGCACAAATCACTACAAATTAGCCTCCTCAAGGCATTATGTGATGTTTTCAACATAATTTCCAAGATTTCACAATTTTCACATTTCGTGATACATAATCATTCACCGCTTTCCAACAACACATATTCGAGTGTTTAACAAATATTTTACAACAACATCTCATTTCTCATACATCAAATAAATTTCCATTTTTACCAACTATGTTATGAGATTTACTCTCATTCACCCTCTTGACACAAAATAACAAAGAGTTTCATTGGTATTTTTCTTATTTGCCAAAATCCCCAAATTTTAGGGTTTTTCATCAAGGAAAAACACTTCTCATTTCCTTGGTAAATCCCAACTTAAATCACATTCTTAGGTTATATAAATGAACAATCAACATGGAGTAACAAGGATTGGGTTTTGGAAACCCACATTTAAAATTTTTCTACACCTTGAACCAAACTTTAAAATCAACACAAAACTTTGAGAAAACTTTTAAACCATCATCAATGTAGCAAAACATGCATATATAACTCAAGAAATCCCTACCTCAAATTGTTGATGATGAAGAGAAGATGAAACCCTAGCTTTTGATGGAAGATCCTTCAACCTCTACCACACCAAGAGAAACCCTAGCTTGATCTTCAAGGCTTGAGGGAGATGATGATGAATTTAGACCCAATGGATCACAAAGGATCAAGGGTTTTAGAGGTGTGTCGAAAGTTTTTAGAGAGAAGGAGGAGCAAAAATGAATTTTAGAGTGAGAGAGAGAGAAGTAAAAAGTGATGTAATTTCGGCCAAAATGAGGATAAAAAACAGAGTTTTCGGCCTTGCCAGCGTCCCACATGTGCGGCACGTGCCCCGTATGTACGGAGCCTCTCTCCTGCACATGCGGCCCTCAGCCCCGCACGTGCGGCTCTCCCAGCACGCACCACCACCACACCTGCACTTATTTTAGTGTGCTGCCCTAGCCTCCCCAAAAATCCGCATGTGCAGCCTCACTTCCTCGCACGTGCGCCTTCTCCTGTACATGCGGCCTTAGGCCCCCGCACGTGCAGCCAGCCAACCAGTCCAAAGAAGTTTCTGGTTCGACCCCTGGCCATTCCGAACCTAATTTCATGCTCTCCGGAACTAGCGAAAAAACGACAGCAAACCAAAAAAGAACAAGAACTCTAATCTAGAGGACCATTTCCGGACATTTCAAATCCAACGAAGATAAAAAGGAGAAGAAAGCGAAGAAAAAAAGAAAGAAAAAGGGAAAAAGTACCCGGTCGTCACAATATACATATCAAAACACTTTGAGATTGAAATTACCTTATTACATCCCCATCTTAGCAAGCTAGTCGTATTTATCCTTTTAAACTTCATAGATTTTTTAATCCAATCCTACAAAAGTCCATATTTTCAATTATTATAAAATTGAAATTTTATAAAAAGTTATATAATCAATAGAAATAAATTTATTAACAAACATGGTTACCTTTTGATAAAACATGATTTAATCTACATGGTACACTATAACAAAACTTTAGGATAAACAATGTTTATAGTATCTTTAGGGATGAGAATACTTATACTATGTTGTAAATGCAGTATGTGTTCATAAACAGATTAAAAATTCAAATTAATGTTCATACAAATGCTTACTTTAACATATTTTAGAAAAACATTTCACAATCAGTCAAAAGAATTGAATAAAATTTCAAACTCATTATGCACTATGCATTTTTTTCATTATTGTACATAAAAAAGAGTATATGACACTTTTTAAAAATATATTCGAAAAATGTTGGGAAAGAAAAGTTAAAAAAATATTAAGGAACCATACCGCAGGATATATATTTTCCTTTCCTTTGCCAGAAGGAGTAGCCTTTTCTGTTTCCTTTGATATTGCCCTACCTTTTTCCTTTGCTGTTGCCTTTGCCTATGAAAAATAAGTAGAATATATTCATAAACTATTTTTAAAATGATAAGAAAAAGCATGTCCAGTGTTCAAAGTGACTTTTGGGCTTATCTCACGAACGCGAATAGTATTAAGGTCATACTCATCGCGGACAACATCAACATTTCTTTCTTGAAGAAATCGAACCTATATACAAAAGCTTTAGAGTATAAATAAAACTTTATACACATAAATAAGAATATTAGTAAAGGGAGTTGATATTATACTTTGGTGTAAGTTTCCATCCACCTATAAGAAAATTAGATATGATAAGTTAAAAAAAAAAAAAAAATAGACCTCAAATTATAAGAGAGGTACTTAAATTCATACCCCACACACACACACACACACACACACACACACATACACACACACAAAACTTGCTTGACCAAAAATAGTAATATTATTGTACTTTAGCCAAAAGTGTTTGGCTGTATAATTTTAGACACCAAGAAATAAAAAATTAGCAATACTGATTAACAACCATAAAAAATTAACAACCATATATGGCAGTCAAATGTTTTTTCCAAATCACTTTGTAGCAAGTCTATATATCTATATAATCACAAAAGATTAGACAAAAGAATATGACCTAAAAACTAATTTCATTTAATCCAATAACAATAAAAAATGATAGAATTCCAAAATTACAAAATGAGGATACCCTAAAATAATGATTAGCTAAAGGACACCCAAATAAATAAATAAATATTTGAAGCTGATAAATATTTACGACAGTCGCCCAAATTTAACTTTCTTTACTATTTCCCCCACTATCTCACCAACCAAATAGGGCAGAATTTTTTTTTGATAAAAACTACTGATTTATAGATTGATAAATATTTATTCCAATTCAAAAAAAGCCTTAACTCGAAATTGAAACAAACTGTGGGTCATAAATATTATGCCTTATTATCTCACCCACCAAATAGGCAAAACATGTCTATACTCTCACACTATTTAATTTTATTTTTAGACTTTATTTATTTTTAAATTTGACAAAAATAAAGCTCAAACAAATATTTTCAAGTTTTTAGAAAATCTTAGAAAGTGCTTCTTTTTTTTTTTAATTTTAAAATTAAAGTTAAACAAAGTGATGATGTTAATGTGGACTAATTAAAAACAAAAAAAAAAAAAAAAAATCTATATAATATGACTGACACTTAGGGATGTAATAATGGCCCCACCTGGCCCATCCGTCCCGTGGCGCTGCTAGAGTTCCAGTTAGAAACGACAGTGATCAAGTGCCTTTCCAACAAGACTCCTAGAAACCCATGGACCCGATCAACATCCTAGAAATTAAATCTCATACCCACATATTCACATAAACATGTCATCATTTAAGCACATAATCATTCATACTAAAGTCTCTAACAAGCGAGACAAACCCAATGTGGTACTAACCACTTCCCACGTACCCAAAATATTCAAACCCAGTACACTCTGATACCAAGTTGTAATGCCCTCAAAATACAACCAAAAAACATATATAAGGAAGGCAATGTAAATTAGAGTAAACAATTCTCTCATTACACAAAGTTAGGATTACAATAGAGTTTATCAAAAATAAATTACATCTTTCTAAGTCTTAACTTGGTTACAACAAAAGTGGGACTAGTCCTTACAATTTAAGCCCTAGGCTATACAAAAAATGAAACAAAACAAGAAGTCGTCTTGCTTCCCAAATAACCCTCCAATGCTATTACCTTGGTGGGGGCATACCGTCATTACCTGAAAATGTTTTTCTCCAAATAGGGTGAGCCACAGCCCAGTAAAGATAATCTAGCACAGTATATGAGATTTAACAGAAGTATGGGAGTAGTGAGCATAGACAATGTTAAGGCTAAAACATTCATCGTTTCTGGTATTCACAACATATCATGGCCACGACTCATTCCATTTTCCATATTGTTCATTTTGCTATATGAACCAATTTTATGTATCCTATCCAATAACTCAAGTGAGACTACAACTCAATAGCTCAACAATTTCAAGTCAACACATCAACACATCAAATTACCATTTTATGGAAATTGTATCCACGGGATCGACACCAATGTGTAGATTTCAATCATGCCATTTTATGGATATTTCGTCCGCAAGATCGACACCAATGTATAGGCACCCATGTATAGATTTTGGGACTTTCACCCAGGACACTCCGGCCAACTTACTTATAATGGAGTTCATCCCTTTTCTCCTCCCAAACAAACATACATGTGCAATGCATATAAACACAAAATCGCATATGAAGTACATCCCCTTTCCACTCCCAATTAAACATACATATACAATGTATTCACAACATAATCATATTCAGTGATAGTCAACCATGGGATAGTTTCAATTCACCTAGTCCATATGAAATTTCTACAACAATCAAAGCTATCATCCACCGATAGCCCAATACAGATATTTCTAAACTGATATTTAATCTATTCAAAATTTCCAAAGGTGAGACGCATCATTCATTTCATTTCACCGACCATCTCTATATGTGTTCAATTCCATGTATACAACATCAATATCATTCAATTATACAAAATAAACATAATACTCATTCTAGGGAAAATTTCCCTTTTTCTCCCAAATTTCAACCAGGTACCAAAATCAACTACCTTGACACTACAAGACTTCATTTTCAACCCCATGTTCTTTAATTTTATTTCTACCAAAAACCCCTCTTTTAAATAACACCCAAACCCTAAGTTTGCATTCAAAATACCCCAAATCCACCATTATTGCACAACTACAAAATACTTAAGTTGAAAACCATATCAAAGTGTAGAAAATCCCTACCTCAAAGAGTAAAGATGAGCCAAACAAGGATGGAATCCCAAAAATGGCAAAATCCAACTTTAATCGGGTAGAAGAGAAGATCTTGAGGAGCTCTATCTTTTTAATGAAGGCTCAAGGATGTAGAGATCAATGGATCTAGGTCAAAATGTAGAGATAATGAGAGTTTTAGAGAGGGAGACTCTCAACTTTTGGGTTTTGGGTGAAAAGAGGTGAAAAAGTTATGTAAAAAGTCACTTTTATGATCTGATATATGCGCAGTCCGCTCGAGCAGAGAGTTTGACTCTCGAGTGTCAGACACAAAAATTCATCCCGTTCGAGGGTACGAAAGGCCACTTGAGTGCCAAGACAGAACAACAAGGCACTACCCGCTCGAGCGTAGAATATGTACTTTCAATATTTACAGACTTCAGATAGCCGCTTGAGTGCAGGCCCACTCGAGTGTAAGAAACGCTGCTCGAGAGTTAAAAACACTTATCCAGCATTTTTGTAGATGTGCAAAGCACTGAAGGTTTACAAAACCCAAGAAGCCCCGCTCGAGCGGAAGGTCAAAATTCTGGGCAACAAGGTTCTAGACCAACTAGCTACCTGTTACACCCCAATTTTTAATTATTCGGAAACATTACCTAAGCCTTTAAATTAAGTCCATTTTTTTTTTAAAACATCCATTACCCTTGAGTAATAGAAATACAATGATACATGTTCTCTCTCTCTCAATGAACATTACAATGACAACAATACATGCCAATCTCTTACTGTGAACCTACAAATAAATAAAATACAAATACAGGATCCATTACATCTACAATGAAATTACATAAAAAGACACTTGGACTTCTTAACTCTTCAATCACAGAATCTACACTTTCTTCCTATAAAAAGATAAAAACAACACGGGTGAGCACTAATGCCCAGTAGGAATCTCATAGTTCTCAATCAATAACTAACAAACAGATAGAAATGATCATGCATGCAGGGTGATACCATATAGTAGAGTGACATTTTATTATTTCAAAATATCATAAGTAGAGTACCTTTTTCTCAAAAACTATTTGAACACTTTTAAGAAAAACCTTCAGCCATTAAAAGTCATCCCTTAACTTTAGAAAACCATGGATCCTTGTGGAACAAACATATTTAAGAAACAACATCATTTAAAAGTTATTAACCAATTCTCAAAATATTTCTCATTTAATTTCCATTTTTAATATTCCTCTTTCTCTTTCATTCTTCTTTTCTACTCATTGTTTTTATTTAGAACCCCACAACTTCAAGTTCAAGTTCCCTTTTTAATTCACTAACAATCCTCCTATACATAATTCACCCCGTTATTTACACTCTCACATTTCATTTCAAGACAACACAAGATTAAGAAACCCCTTTCAATTCTATCTCTCATTTATTCACAAAAGAACACTCATAATTTACTTTTATTGTCAGAACTAATTCATTAAGTTCATCATCACCAATCCATAATCCCATTCTTTACAAATAATGTTTATGTACGTTTCCCCTTTATACTAAATTACATATCAATCTGCAAGTTCACAAATTCATCACAAGTCACAAATAACATCATCAACTCAACACACTTGTCAACACATATCTCAACACAATCCATCTTTTGCCGACTTACTACGGCGAGATAGCGGGCACCCAATTCATAACACTTTCCACCTTTCGCCGGCTACTATATGGCGGGAAGTGAACTTCCAAAAACCATTTTCTCAAAAGCCATGTTTCAACTTTTTAAAACCATCCCCCACATTTGCCGACTACTATACAGCGGGATGTGGGCACCCAAAACATTTTCGAAAACCATCTGTTTTTTCACTTTTGCCGACTACAATACAGTAGGACTGTGTGGACACCTAAAACTCATTTTTCCACTTTCACCGGCCACTATAAGGCGGGACTGTGTGGACACCCAAAAACATTTTCCTACATTCGTCCAGCGATAAGCCTAGATAGGGCAATTGGGCACCTTTAATCCAAAATCACCACCACATTTGCCAGCTACTATATGGCGGGACGTGGGCCCCCAAAAAAACCTTTTTCTTCAATTTTTAAAATTGTCCCCCACATTTACCGGCTATTATACGGACGGTTGTGGGCATCGAAAAATCATTTTTTTCAACTCCCCGCGCGGGTACCAACACAACACAACCCAAACTCCACACACCCAACACAACTCAACCCAAATTCAACACAACCCAACACAACACAACTCAAACTCAACATAACCCAACACAACACAACTCACAATGATTCAACACAATTGAACATAGCCAACACACTTCAACATAATCAACACAACTCAACATAATCACCACAATTCAACATAATCAACACTATTCAACATGATTCAACTCAAAACCACTAAATATAATTCAACATAATTCAAGGTAAATTCTTAAATCCCATTTCAACATTCCATAACCAAGTTTATATCATCAACAAATCTTTTCCTCCCAATTTTATTTCATATTATAGCATGATTTACAATGCCCATAACAAGGCTCATTCGCTAATTTTTAACATAATTTTCAAACATTTCCAAAATTCAATTAAACTTGTATATATATAATTCAATACTTCAATTTCATGATTTTACTTTCAATTTGGGAAAAATCATTAATTATCATCATGAATCAGCCTAGGGTTTTCAAGAAAAATCAAGAATTTCAAGAAAATTGAAACTTCTCACACCACTACTTTTAATTCCAATTTATCCCTTGATTATACATCTAAGGTTCATAATCCACCATACTAATCCAACAATTGAACCCCCAACATTTCAAACCCTAAACCCCCAAATCTCATTATATACACTATATAGTCAAAAGTGAAGAGTTTGTATTCATATAATTAAAATACCACAAATCTATCTATTAATGCAAGTATTGAAGAAGAATTAGGACCTCTACCTCAAGGATCAAGCAAAAAACAAGGCTCCAAGAAGAATCCTTCGCAAAAATCCAAAATCCAATCGATTGAAAATGCTGATCTTCTCTTGTTCTTCATCCTTGATGCAAGATCCATAGTGGATTTGTTGGCAAAAATGGATGAAATCAAAGTTTGATGGCTAGGTTTTTGGACCTAGGATGAGAGGAAGGAAGAGGGAAAAGGGAAATGTAAAGAATGATCTAGAAAATCACTTTTTAAGTCACTGAATTCACACAGTCCGCTTGAGCGTCGCTTTTCCCGCTCGAGCGTACCTGTTTCCAGCACAGATTCCAAAACTTCAAACAGGCAAAATTCTCTCATCCAGACTCCGTTTTAGGTTATTCTTGTGTCCAAATTGAAGCCCCGAAAACAAGTTTTCCAATGGTTCTAGCCTCACATCCAAATTCAAAGTGTGAAAAAAAAAGGGCAAAAGAGTGACGGTTGTTCGTAGGAAAAATTATCCGAATTAAATTCTTGGTTCACTCTTACTTTACCGTCATGTTACCACTTCGATTAATGCCCCAAAATAGAATAAGGAGATTCCAAATACACTAATAAAAATATCAAGGGCAATCTCACTTTCCACGCTCGAGCGTCGCTTCCCACGCTCGAGCGCGCAGACCAACAAAGCCGTCCGCTTGAGTGACCACTCCCATGCTCGAGTGGGAATTCACAACTCTCAGAATCTCTGACAGACTGCAAAAATACTGGAAGCCTCATAAGTCTGCTCGAGCGTCAACTCCCCTGCTCGAGCGAAGGGAAAAATTCTAGATCGTCACATTACCAACCTATTCAAAACACGCTCAAGACATTCCAAAACTCAAATACAAAGGGTCAATGGGGAAAGACAAGACATGGATACCACGTACGACCACGGAACCCGAGTCCGGAACATAATAAAGGTCGGGTCAAAACTGGGATCGCTATAATATCTCAACTTATAGTTATATAAATTTAAAAAAAAAAATTTGTATAAATTATTTTTAAACTATTAATGTTATTTTATTAATTATATAAATTTATATTTTAGTTCTTGTAATTCAATTAGAAATTATTAACTATTATGTTATTTTGTTATTATTATTTTTTATTTTTTATTTTTACAAGATCAATCTTTTTATTTTTTATTTTTTTAATTATTTAACTGTTACAAGTTGTTTTTTATTTTTATTTTTCGAAATTTGACCATTGGTTGAGAGAGGGTCGGATGGGTGGGCGGGGCTGGGCCGCCCGCAAGGCCCGAAATTTTTTGGGCCGGGCCACAAATGAAAGGCCCAAGCCCAGGCCCAAGGTACTAGGCTGGGCTTGGGCCCGAGCCTAATTGGGCCAAAATGGGCTGGGCCACCTTGGGCTTCGGACCGCCCACGGGGCTCGGGCCATTTTTACACCCTCACCGACACTGTTTTAACAATCAAACTATAGCATAGAAACAAAACAAATTTGATTGTTGAGTACAAACAAAACAAATGTTTAAATGAAAACTCTTTGAACCTTCACTTGGTCATATGTGAGTGAAACAAAAAGAATGCTCTGAGGGAAGAGAAGCGACTGCTTCACCAAATCGATGCTAGGGCAGAGGAGATCGAGAAATCGGAGGTGAAGAGTTGAGGAACTTAGGAGAGAGGTTGGGGAGAGGGATGAGATGTTGAATTTCATGGCTAGGAAGTCAGAACTTCGACGAAGGCAGCGACGGTGGCTGCGGTGGCTGTGACCGTGACAGTGGCTGTGAAGGGGAGTGCTGGTTGGATGGGTTGGATTCAATGGCGGAGAAGTGTTTTATGGAAAGAGAGGGACACAATGGGGATGAAATGGGGGCTATGTATGGACAGAGCAATGTTTTATGTTCTATAGTTTTTGAAGCTTTCATGTTTCATGTTTCTAAAGCATAGTTTCTGAAACAAAAACAAAAAAATGGGGGTATATATTGAGTACAAACAAAACAAATATTATGCATGAAACAAAGAACAGGGGGGCTATATATTATACATGCCACTCAGCCAGAACAAATCATGGGGGCTATATATTATACATTTGCATGTTTGACTGAAACAAAGAGGAAAAAAAAATGCTCTGAAGCAACTTTTACATAGAGAACAGGAAACTAACCTTACAACCAAGCAGCCAGAGTGAGGTCTGAAGCCATAGAGGGAAATGGGTAGAAAGAGAAATGGGAGACAAAAGCTGATAGAGGGGAAAAAATGTTTACACAGAGAGAGAGAGAGAGAGAGAGGGAAGATATATGGAGAGGTAGATAGTTGTGATGCTTAAGGAAGACAGGCAGTTGTGATGCTTAGGCAGACTTGGGCAGGAATCAAATGATACATTCCCTTAATTTTTGAGCTCTAAATCAGTTCTAAATAGTTGGCAAGTAAAAAAAAAAAAAAAAAACAAAGCCAAAACATCACATTATATGGAGCCCACACACAATTTAAAACTCTTAGTTTGGAGCTCTGAAACATTTTTCATTTCCATAATCTAAACTATTGATGTATACTTTAGGATTCATTTTAACCATTTAAGCCAAATGTATCTCTCATATATTTTAGACATTTTAAAAAATCCTCTTATCGTATTATATAGATATATGAAAGTGATATACATTGTAATAGGGGTGAGCAGCGGATATTTTGATCCGCCCAAATCAACCGAACCGAACCGAACTGAACCGATCCGCCGTATGTCGGACAGATGGATGATGACGAGCGGACGGTTGTGGACTGATTTTTTTCCAATTTGCCTAGTTTTGGATGGAGGACAGATTTGAGGTTCCTTTGGCCGCAACCGAACCGCCAAACCACGAGTGCCTCTAGTAATTTGTAAGACTTTGTGTTTTCAGTTTGTTTAGATATTTTGTTTGTGTTTTCAATTGAAAAAGAATTTAGATATTCTGTTGTGTTTTCAATTTATTTTCAATTTGGAAATCCTTTTATCAAATGGCAATGGTTGATATTTGGTACTTTTGTGTGGAAAATATAAGACTTAATTTTGTCATTTAAAAAAAAAAAATCAAATTAAACAGTTTTTAATAAAAAAAAGTAATGAAATAATGTTGGTAATGCATGGTTTTCTTATATGTATTTATTATTGGTATTTGACAATTTACTTGATAATCTTTTGATTACGTTGAGTTAGATTGTTATCTATAAAAAAATGTTGACAAGTTGTTGTATTATGTTCAAAATTTGTAAAAGTTTAAACTGCCCAACCGATTCACATTCATCCAACAATCCGCAACCGTCAAGTCGGCGAACGGATGCAGATTGATTTTTGTCAATCCGCCCATCCAGTGGATGGATGGCAGATTAAAGGTTTCCCAACTGTAACCAAATGGCGAACACCCCTACATTGTACAATTTAAAAAAATTGTTCATGCTTAGAATAAAATCTCTAGTTTTAGGGACAAATTTGATTGTAAATATTTATTATTATTATTATTTTAATTTTATTATAGTTTAAGAGAATATGGACAAATTTCTCAAAAGAAAGTCAACCCCAATGTATGAGTCATCTTCCACTCAATCATTACTTGATGACATATATAGAAAAAGATGTGTTTGACACTATTTACAATGAGAACGATTCCAAAAAAATATTATAGAAGTTTATGTAGACAAAAGTATTTTATTAAAAGTTTATTTTACTTAAAGTTGGATAAGTTCACATTTTAATTAGTTTATTTCTTTTTATAAAATTTGTAGAATTTAAGATTTTGGAATGACCCATCTTCACAAATTCCTAGGTTCGTCAATCATAATTAATACTATAATGTGTTATAATTAAATACCATGACAAAAGTTATAATTGAAAATTTGTGTATTATAGGATTTTCCCTCTAAATAGAAAGAAGTTATTTGATAGGATTCCATCATAGCATTTATCGCAAAACACTTTCTATAAATGTCTAAAAAACAACGTAAATATACCGAGTCTCACAATATTAATTAATAAAAACAAAGTTAGACACCATATGAATTTTCTACAACACCATCAAACAATTCTTCCTACAAGTAGGTAATTTGAAACAGTCATTTCTGACTCTTCCTAATTCTTTATTGTTGTCTATATTTGCACCTTGTCTTGCGGGTCACACTTGGGTAAACGATACCTTGCATTCCTATAAAATTTCATTTTGACTCCTATATATGAAATCATGATAGAACCTCTTGTATTTCTAGTCAACTCTTACTTTGGTCTCTACACATGAAATTGTGATAATCAATACCTTGCACTTTTAATCAAATTCCACTTTGGCCCCTATATGAGTGTCAATGTCTTATTTTTGTTACTCCATTGTTTAAATCTTTAAGAGAATTCATTCATGTGAAAAGAGTGTGACTACAAAATGAGGTTAAGACAAGAAAATCATCCATATTTCCCATGAATACACTTTGTCTTACGTGAGAAGTATGTAAGAGTTATATAATACAATATGTGTGTGTGTGTGTATGTGTGTGTGTGTGTGTGTGTGTGTGCTGAAAATTGGGACAAAGAGATAAATAAAAAAAAAATAGAATTTTTTAAATCAAAAAATGAAGCAAAGAAATTAAAGAGAAAGGAAGAGAAATAGACAGAAGACTCTATTACTATAGAAAACAGAGTTACTTGACTTCAATTTATGTCAAACTCTAGTTCATCTTATTAATCATTAACAATCTGCATTTGGTTTTAACCTAATACAATTATAATTTGATATAAATTTTGGGATAAATTATACTTTGTACCCCTGCATAGCTTGCTTTTCGTGCTCCTCCGAAGGGTTTAGTCTCATCGGATACGATAGCCCTACAGTTCGGACTCTCCTGGTTCTGAATCTGGTTTCACAAGTGCAATGTGAAATAGATTTAAACAAATGAGAGTCCAAGTCCGGAAAATCTTAGAAAATCCATTCATCATTAGAGATGCCAAAAATGGACTGCATTGCCAAATTTCAGAGTCACCACCAAAATATTTTTGGGAAATTTAGGAAACCCGTGACTTGTGCCAAAGGCCACTTGTCCGTCATAACCAAAGTGTCTCGGCTCGAGAACTTAGGTATGAGAGGGGAAGGTCATGAATTGAGCACCCCGCTCATCCGATCAAAGATCGGCCTCTACTAATCATGATGTGATTTTTATGTACATTATATGCTATTGTTCCGATTATTAATGCTACTTACCATGTGAGACACACAAGTATAGACTATTTCATCCACTTTGGAATGCTTTGATTTCATGTTTATTTGAAAAGAATTTTGAATATCTGCTACTTTAAAAAAGTAAGCTCATATATACATTAATCAAAATTATCCCAATTTAAGCAGAATAGCCTTCATCCACCGACATTCAAAGAGGTATATAAAATAAGTACTTAGCCTCATTGCAGTATGCTTAATATGGCAACACGAACATACATGCTGTTAGGACCTTTTATCTTGTCAAAACTCGCGAACAAAACTTATTGATTGAGTTGTAATTTTCTGTGCAATTTTGTCTTCCTCGCTCGAGCGACGAAGTCCTCGCTCGAGCGACGAAGTCCTCGCTCGAGCGAAGTACTGTGTCTAGGCTTAAAACCTGAAAGAGGTGAATGTACGCTCGAGCATAGATTTTGTGGATCGAGCGAAGGATTCCGTGCAGAACAAAACCTGAAAGAGTTTATTCCTCGCTCAAGCGAAGAGTTCGTGGCTCGAGCGAAGGCACTAGTAGAAATCATGCAGGATAAGCTCCTCGCTCGAGCGAGACAAGCTTCGCTCGAGCGAGCCTCAGAATCTGGATTTCTTAAAGAGATTGATTTCTTTCAAAACTAGGATTCCTTTTTGTTTTCTATAAGAAGATGGTTTTCTCCTAAAACCATACTGACTTTTCCCAAATCCTTTTCAAGAGTCCTAGAGTTTTTGTTTGAAGTTTTCTTCTGAGATTTTTGATAGTTTTTCTTGATGTTCTTGAGAGAGTTCTAAACTTATGGTTTGAGATTCATACATCAAGAAGTTTGATACTTCAGATTCAAGAAGAGTTCTCTTCAGTGGCTTCCGAAGATCAAGACGTAGAGTTTGAAAAGGCGTTTGATTCTTTACGGAGTCGTTAATTCGACAAGAGAAGTTGTGGAATCAACTTCAGGATTGATCAGTTCCGTGGCGAAGGCGTGGTGAAAGAGTTACAGAAGATTCAGAGACAAATTGATTGGGTTGGGTAATTTGTATGTTATCTTTGTAATCCTTCTTCCTTCAGTAGTGGATTGATTAGTGGCGGTTCGCCCGTGGTTTTTGATTACAGTTGAAGGTTCTTCAATTGTGGTTTTTTCCACGTAAAAAATCGTTTGTGTCGATTTATTGTTTATTCTTAAAAACAAACAATCTAAAATCACTCTCGTAAGTGCTTGTTGATTTTAGATTGAGTGTTTTGAATAATTGGGATTTGGAATATTTTTATCTTGATCTAATCACGAATCACGTAGAATTTTCAATTGGTATCAGAGCGGGTCACTCTTTGTTTTATCAAAAACTTTGTTTTATCAAAACTATAGGAGTGTGATTTTGTGTGACTAGTATCATGGATTCTATTCGTGAAGGTAACTCGACTCATAGACCCCCTTTACTAGACGGTACAAACTATTCTTATTGGAAAGCTCGTATGAGAGCATTTTTAAAATCCATCGATGAGAAAGTTTGGCACTGCGTAATCTTTGGGTGGAGTGAACCTACAATCACCATTGATGGCATTGATATTCCTAAACCCCTTGATAAATGGGACACAACTGATTACCAGAACTCGAGTTGGAATAGCAAGGCTCTCAACTCCCTCTTCTGCTCTGTCACACCTGAAGAATTCCGTCGAATTTGCACGTGTGAAATAGCAAAAGAGGCGTGGGATATTCTTGAAATGATTCACGAAGGTACTACCTCTGTTAAAAGGTCAAAACTTCAACGGCTCACCTCCGCCTTGGAAACCCTTTTTATGCGCGACGATGAGACGTTTGATGATTTCTATGCAAAACTCAGTGATATCGTGAATTCCTGTTTCACTCTCGGTGAAAAAATCCCGGAAGCAAAAGTTGTTGGAAAAATTTTGAGGTCCCTTCCCGAGAGGTTCCAATCAAAGGTGACAGCCATTGAGGAGGCTCAGAATGTTGATACCCTCAAGCTCGATCAATTGGTTGGAAATTTGCAGACTTATGAAGCCCACCAAATTTCAAAGAAAAAGCAAAAAGAAAGTATGGCTTTCACGAGTGCTCATGAGACTGCAAAACCTCCGGAGACTGAATTTGATTTAGAGTCTAAGATGACGGCTATGCTTACAAAACAGTTTAAAATTTTTTTGAAAAAGAAGCCTAATTTCAGAGCCCCTATTTCAAAAGATAAGAGTAATGACAAACCCAAAACTGTTCCACCAAAATTTGCTCAAACTACTGAAAAGAAGATTGTAAGGGGGCCAGGGGTCAAGTGCTATGAATGTCAAGGGTTTGGCCATATGTCCCTTGAATGCCCTTCGAAAAAGAATCGGAAGAAAGTCTACAGCGTAACTTGGGATGATGAAAGCGGGTCGGAGCAAGAACCCGAAGAACCTAAATCTGGTGAAGATGGGGATAGTGCTTTCATGGCATTTTGGGCCACGGTTTCTCAACCTCTTCCAAAGCCTTTGGAATCAGCTCGTGGTCAAAACTTGCATCATGCTCCCACCTTTGATGGGACTAACTATCTGTATTGGAAAATCAGAATGAGGGCTTTTCTGAGAGCTTTTGAACCAGAAGGTTGGCAAGCTATTGAAGAAGATGCAGAAAGTGCAGATAATCCGGGCAATCAAAGAGCCCTGATCACTATTCGTGGTGCAATTTCCAATGAAGAACAGCAACGGGTTGTTCACTGCACAAAGGCTAAAGATGCATGGGAAATTCTGAGCCAATTCCATGAAGGAAGAGATCCACCTCCACCACCATCCAGCAACTTATCTGTCTTGGTTGCTAGAGTGGACGAGGTCAAGAAGAATGAGGAGCAAAGAGAGGATGATGAAATATCTGAAGACATTGATGAGATCAATGGCGATGAACTACAACAAGCTTACGAGAAGCTGTACGAGAAATCTCTGAATTTTTCTAAAACCAACGACAAACTCTCTCTCAAGCTCAAAACATGTGAGAGTGAGAATATCCGGCTCAAAGGAGAACTCTTGACAGCAAAACAGAATGTCATGAAGATCACAAGTGACAGGCAAGACTTATGTGGAAAACTTCTATCCTGTGAAACTGAAAGGAATGAACTTCTGAAGGTGTATTCCACATATGAAGAAAAGCTTGAGAGTCTTGAGTTGTCACAAGTTGCATTGGAAGAGAAAGTCAGTCAGAAAGATGAAGAACTCCGTATTGCTAGAGAAACAATTGCCATGTGGAACAAAGGTTCCAGATCTCTAGAAGACATACTCGGGTCTCAACAAATGGGTTCTGACAAAAGAGGGCTAGGCTATGGTGCGACAGCTCACAAGGGACAGGCCTCTACCTCACATAACTTGAAAACTCAAGCAAAGGGAAAATTGAAGATTGACCAGGTTGATCCTTCTCTTCATCAAGCAAAAGCAGGTAAGATCAACAAAAAGGAGGTAAAACCTGTTTTTATTCGTCATCACTGTGGTAGGTACGGCCACATTCGTCCTTTCTATTTTGAACTGTTTGGTAAGGTGTCTCAAAAGGGTAGAAATTCTAATACTTTTTGGGTTAGGAGACAACCTTACATGTCTAGGCAGAACACCAAGACTAAAAAGATTTGGGTTAGAAAAGATGATTTGACTTGTTTTGTTGCTCACACTGCTCTAAAAGCACGTGACTCACACATGTGGTGTCTTGATAGTGGGTGCTCTCGTCATATGTCCGTTAACAAATCCTACTTCACCTCCCTTGAAAAATATGAAGGAGGAATTGTTACCTTTGGAGATGGCGGCACTTCTAGAGTCATTGGGAAAGATAAATGTGAAATTTTGGATAAAAAGGGAAATATTGTTTTACATAGGGTTCGCACATCTGATAACTGCTATGGGATTCTTACTACTAATGATCACACTTGTCATTCTGCCATCATAAGTAACATTGATCTGTGGCATCAAAGATTAGGTCACATGAATTTCAAAGACCTAACTAAGATAGCCAACAAAGAGCTTGTGAGAGGAGTTCCTAAACTGGGTAAGAATTTGAGCCATGTGTGTGGACCATGTCAGCTTGGCAAGCAAACCCGTGCTCCTCATAAAAAGGTGAACAGCTTTATAACCAAACGTCCTCTTGAATTGGTTCATATGGATTTAATGGGTCCTACTCGCACTGAAAGCATTGGAGGTAAAAGATACATTTTTTTAACTGTTGATGATTTTACTCGATTCTCTTGGGTAAATTTTTTAAGGAAAAAATCTGATACGTTTAATACTTTCCAAGCTTTAGTCCTTAAAATCCAAAATGAACAGGGTGTTTCCATTGGGCGTATCATAAGAATCCGAACTGATCATGGTCGTGAATTTGAAAATAGTTCGTTTTCGGATTTTTGTGATATGCATGGAATTAAGCATGAGTTTTCTGCACCTATTACTCCACAACAAAATGGAGTGGTTGAGAGGAAGAACAAAGTTGTTCAAGAAATGGCTAGGGTCATGCTCCTTAGTAAGAGTCTTCCTCCAAAGTTTTGGGTCGAAGCCTTAAATACTGCTGTTTATGTCATAAATCGCGTGTATTTAAGGCCCGGCACTTTACAAACTCCTTATGAATTGTGGGAGGGTTTGAAACCTAATGTAAAATACTTCAAAACATTTCGGAGTAAGTGTTACATCTTCAAAGATAGAGAGCCCTTGGGCAAATTTGACTCCCGAAGTGATGAAGGTATTTTTCTAGGGTATTCAACCAACAGTAGGGCTTTTCGAGTCTATAACTTGCGAACTTCATCATTAATGGAATCTATCAATGTGGTTATAGATGACACAGGTTCACCTACTCCAGCAACAAATGAGGATGACAACGGTGAGTCTCCAATCTTGAATACTGAACCACAAAATCAAGGAGATGCTGCGGTTCAATCACAAGAAATTGTTACAGCACCATCCTCACAGGTAAGTTCAAGTCCAAAGAGTGCTCAAAGGGACATCACTCCTGTTACTCCTGTCACCTCAAGTCTTGAACTTAAACCATCAGCAAGGGTGAAACTGAATCATCCAGCTCAACAGGTGATTGGAAGTGTTTCGGATCGAATGAAAACCCGAAGACAGATTCGGGATGAGGTATCACATATGTGTTATGTTTCATTAATTGAACCTAAGAACTTTAAAGAGGCCTTGCTAGATGATTGTTGGGTCAATGCTATGCATGAAGAATTAGGTCAATTTGAACGTAACAAAGTTTGGACTCTTGTTCCCAGATCTAGAGACATGAATGTGATAGGTACCAAGTGGATCTTTAAAAATAAATCTGATGAGAATGGTACCGTTGTGAGGAATAAAGCTAGGTTGGTTGCTCAAGGCTACACACAAGTTGAGGGTATTGACTATGATGAGACGTTTGCCCCAGTTGCACATCTCGAATCCATTCGTATTTTGCTTGGTGTTGCATGTTTTCTTGGTTTTAAATTGTTTCAAATGGATGTGAAATGTGCTTTTCTGAATGGGTACTTAAAAGAAGAGGCATATGTTGAGCAACCAAAAGGGTTTGAGGATCCTAAATGTCCTACTCATGTCTACAAGTTAGACAAGGCTTTGTATGGGTTGAAAACAAGCCCCTCGGGCTTGGTATGATAGACTTACTACCTTTTTTCTTGATAATGATTTTCAAAGGGGTAGTGTGGATAAGACTTTATTTGTGAAACATACTAAGTCTCATATTCTTGTTGCTCAGATATATGTTGATGATATTGTGTTTGGTTCCACTGCTGATCATCTTGTGAAATATTTTTCGGATTGCATGACACATGAGTTTGAGATGAGCATGATGTGAGAGTTGTCTTATTTTTTGGGTCTCCAAATTAAACAGTCTCCTTCGGGCATATTTGTTTCTCAGTCTAAGTATGCTAAAAATCTTGTGTCAAAGTTTGGTCTTGAGTCTTCCAAGCATGCACGCACTCCCATGAGCACCAGTCTTCACCTCTCCAAAGATTCCTCTGGTATTGATGTTGATCCTACCCTTTATAGGAGTATGATACGGAGTCTTCTGTATTTGACAGCCAGTCGTCCTGATATTTCTTTCAGTGTCGGTGTTTGTGCCCGTTACCAAGCCAGTCCTAAAGAGTCTCACCTTCTTGCGGTCAAACGCATCATCAAATATGTTAATGGGACCTTGGGATATGGGGTTTGGTTTTCCACTGATACTACTGCTGAAATTACTGGTTTTTCTAATGCCGACTGGGCAGGGTGTGCTGATGATAGAAAAAGTACATCCGAGGGGTGTTTTTACCTTGGGAATAATCTGGTTTCCTGGCATAGTAAAAAGCAAAATGCCATTTCTCTTTCCACTGCTGAGGCAGAGTACATTGCTGCAGGGAGTTGTTGTGCACAAATGTTGTGGATAAAGCAAATGTTTCATGATTACGGAATAGAACAGAACACTCTCACACTTTTCTGTGATAACACAAGTGCCATAAACATTTCAAAAAATCCTGTCCAACACTCTCGCACCAAACATATTGACATTCGTCATCATTTTATTCGAGAGTTAGTGGAAGAAGGCCTTGTTGTTCTTGAGCATGTTACTACTGAGCATCAAAAAGCTGATATTTTTACAAAACCCCTTGATCTTCTTCGGTTTGAGTTTCTTAGAAAGACCTTGGGTGTCATGCTCGATCACTAGAGTGTTACTTGTTCCTTGAGTAGATGTAAGTGTTTTGCCTTATTTGTGCTTGGATGCCATAATCTCATTATCATTGATATCTGTGTTTCTTGCATCCAATTTTTTATGTACACTACTCATGCTGCTTACAAGATCTCATTATTCATTGTTCATAGCTCATTTTGAATGCCCATGCTCATTAACCCCATGATCTCATTTTGTACACATTCATGAGATAAATTGCTGCAGGGGTTTCCGCATAAGTGATCAAAGTTCTCTATGGACCACTGACAGTGTTTCTTGTACTCTTACAGTGGAATTGACCTATACTAGTATATCATGGGTGATGTTGAGTCTCTTAACCATCTACCATCTGTTTTCACTTCCACGGTTTCTCCCTCAGCTCCTTGAAGTCCGGGCATTAGGAAAAGGCTACCTCAGAGGCACCAACCAGGCCATCATTTATGATTTCATTCTTCTCTGGTTTGGTTTCCACACTCTTGAGAGTGAATGCCACCAGTGAGTGCCCACAAGAAAGAAAAAATTAAATTAAAAAAAAAAAGGGACTCATTGATTGAGGGGGAGCCTCCGCATTTACTCAACAAATACCCCGTGATTTATAGTGGTTTGACTTTTCTCTGTGATGTTCAGTTACTCTTGCCGGAGGTCCATCCATCCGATCACTACTAGGATTAACTCTAGCTCAGTAGACTCTCATGGATTGCACACACACACTTTCTTTTATGAGCTCTCATGTTGGATTTTGAGTTGTACATTCTCATGTAGTTTGTGATCACTGATTATATTTTATCTTCTTTGCTCATGATTTCCAGTGTCATTATGTTTTAAACATTGCAAGTTTACAGAATTCATGAATTACGGATTATTTCATCTTAGTACTATGTGGCCAAATGTGATCATCCTCTCTTGTTTCAGGTCTCTCTTCTCGTTATTGAGTATCTTGTTTTTATTTAAAAATAAAAAAAATTGTTTTTTTCTCTTCTTGGCTCGAGCGACGAGTTCCTCGCTCGAGCGTGCTTCTGCTACTTCTTAGACCTGAGAGCATGTGTTTCTGGCTCGAGCGACCATTTCTTGGCTCGAGCTACCCTGGCGTTTTTGTTAACCTCGCTCGAGCGAGAGAGTCTTCGCTCGAGCGACCTGTCGTGATTTAAATTTTTCCAGGGTGTCTTTTGAGTTCATTTTTTTCCCCTCTCCTTGTGTTTTCCCTCTTTCTCTCTCCCCTAGGGTTTTGGTTCTCACCATTGCTGATCCAGTCTGCGGATTCTCTCTTGGCTAAGGATCCTCTGCTTTTTCTTGTGCATCCCACGACTTTGGTAAGGTTGTTTTCTTCTATTCCAATGTCCTCACTTTGCCGTTGCTCTGTTTTTTTTACCATTGTTACTTTTGGTTATTTCTTCTCATTGTTTCGAGTTTTTCTTGCATCTAGGGTACATGGTTTTGCATTTTATACTCTGCATTTTTCCTAGGTTTTTTCCATTTGGGATTTTACTTTGGGAAATTTTTCTTATACTCTGCTGCTTTTATGCTCTGAGATTTGGGATTGTTGTTGGTATTTCACATTGGGTATTTCCTTTCCATATCCATTTCATGCCATTATCTGCTTATGCTGTTTTCATACTGTCATGGCTTTCATTTATTGATGTTCATGGACGTATTTTTGATGTTATCAATTGGCAGATGTTACTTCTTTGATTTTTATATTGCTAATACTAATGGACTAATGTTTTTTTATGCTTCTTGGTTTGGAATTGGGGATGTGGGGTTTTGTCGGTTCTGGATGGTTATTGGGTGGTCTGTATTTCTGGGTTCTGCCTTGCTCTGTCTTTGTCCTGCTTCTGTGGTTTGTTTAGTAATGGCAGAGTCTTCCAAGTGTCGCAAAATAGTTGTCTCTCGTTTCCCTTTCAACACTGCCAAATTTGAGTCGAAAGAAAAAGCTAAATTATTTCGAGAGACCTTTGCCTCTCGCAAAGTCCATTTAGAGCGAAATGTTTTACCAAATGCTTTTGAGGTCCTTCCTATTCGTTCCTTGTTCGATTCTCTGGGTGGGGATTAAGTGTTGCACTTTTCCGGTCCTCAAAATCTCAATCTCATCCGAGAGTTCTATTGCAACATCCACTCTATTCACAAAGAGGCCTGTACCTTTCAGACTTGGGTTAGAAAGAAGTCCCTTGCTATCTCTGGCGATGTGTTTCGGGTCTTTCTTGCTCTTCCAGAAGTTACTGATTGTCATTTTCCATTTCTTACCCGGTCTGGTATTGATTTTGATAGGGTTGCCTCTGAGTTATGTGGTGTTGACCGAAATTGGCCTGCCGGGGTACTCATCCAGCAGAATGAGTTGCTCCCCCGGTTCCGTCTTCTCAATCTCATTGTTTGTGCTAACATTTATGTCACCACCCATTCCTCCCATATTACCCAGGACAAAGGCTATGTGTTGTATTGTATTTATCACCGCCTTCCTATAGATCTTCCCGAAATGATTGTTTCCAAAATGATTGGGGTGTCTAAGGGTAGGAAATCTTTGGGGCTTCCTTATGGTTGTTTGATTACTCGTTTTCTCACTTCTGTTGGTGTTCCTGTTTTTGAGGACGATGAGTTTGCACATCCCACTAAACCTATCACAAAACTCACCATATCCCAGAGTCAAGCTCACGTGAGGGGGAGTGTGTCTGGGGTTGGGCATTCCGGTGCAGGTGGTACAGGTATTGCAGGTGATGATGATCCTCTTGCCGAGGAGGAAGAGGTTGAGGCTGCCTATGCTACTCCGGCCAGTGTTCATGATCGTCCTCGCTCTTTCCGTGGACAGCTACAGCACTTGGAGCAGGCTGTGACTCGTCGCCTTGATCTCATGGATGCTCGCCTCGATGAGCAGCATACTATGCTAGCACAGATTCTCTCACTCCTTCAGTTGCAGCATCCACCTTCTTCTTCCTAGTATTGGCTCTTGGTTATTTTCTGGACAGTTTGTTTTTACCTGTTATCCTTTTTAGATAGTTTTTTTGGTCTCTCTTGCTTATACTCTATCTGCCTGCTTCTGTTTTTCCTCCAGGCCAAAAAGGGGGAGATATATTTGTTTTGTTTTGGATTGATAGTTTTTGGATTGATGATGATGTCCATGGGGATAGATTATTGTTTTTGGATTGATGTACATGGGGATATCTTTGTTTTTGATTTGATGTACATGATATATTTTGCTAGACAGGATTGATGTACATGATATATTTTGCTAGACAGGATTGATGCCAGGATATGCATTCTCATGATCTTTTCCTTACAACTCAATTGATTCATTTTCTTGGTATTTTTATTTGTGCATAACAAATCTCTTTTAAGTTTGTGGTGTGCAGATTGGATAGTTATCAAGATTGGGTTCATTGTTGTAAATCATTGAGTTGTATTTTATTAGATCATTCCTTGAGTTGTAATTATTTAGCAAAATCTTTGGGTTGTAATTGTTTTAGTTAGTCCTTGTGTTCAGGAAATTGTTTAGCAAGTTTTGTCCGGGTATTGACAAAGGGGGAGATTGTTAGGACCTTTTATCTTGTCAAAACTCGCGAACAAAACTTATTGATTGAGTTGTAATTTTCTGTGCAATTTTCTCTTCCTCGCTCGAGCGACGAAGTCCTTGCTCAAGCGAAGTACTGTGTCTAGGCTTAAAACCTGAAAGAGGTGAATGTACGCTCGAGCATAGATTTGGTGGATCGAGCGAAGGATTGCGTGCAGACAAAAACCTGAAAGAGTTTATTCCTCGCTCGAGCTAAGAGTTCGTGGCTCGAGCGAAGGCACTAGTAGAAATCACGCAGGATAAGCTCCTCGCTCAAGTGAGACAAGCTTCGCTCGAGCGAGCCTCAGAATCCGGATTTCTTAAAGAGATTGATTTCTTTCAAAACTAGGATTCCTTTTTGTTTTCTATAAGAAGATGGTTTTCTCCTAAAACCATACTGACTTTTCCCAGATCCTTTTCAAGAGTCCTAGAGTTTTTGATTGAAGTTTTCTTCTGAGATTTTTGATAGTTTTTCTTGATGTTCTTGAGAGAGTTCTAAACTTATGGTTTGAGATTCATACATCAAGAAGTTTGATACTTCAGATTCAAGAAGAGTTCTCTTCGGTGGCTTCCGAAGATCAAGATGTAGAGTTTCAAAAGGCTTTTGATTCTTTACGGAGTCGTTAATTTGACAAGAGAAGTTGTGGAATCAACTTCAGGATTGATCAGTTCCGTGGCGAAGGCGTGGTGAAAGAGTTATAGAAGATTCAGAGACAAATTGACTGGGTTGGGTAATTTGTATGTTATCTTTGTAATCTTTCTTCCTTCAGTAGTGGATTGATTAGTGGCGGTTTGCTCGTGGTTTTTGATTACAGTTGAAGGTTCTTCAATTGTGGTTTTTTCCACGTAAAAAATCGTTTGTGTCGATTTATTGTTTATTCTTAAAAACAAACAATCTAAAATCACTCTCGTAAGTGCTTGTTGATTTTAGATTGAGTGTTTTGAATAATTGGGATTTGGAATATTTTTATCTTGATGTAATCACGAATCACGTATAATTTTCACATGCAATATACTAATGCAAGAAATACTCACCTAGTACTCAACCGAGGCAAGCCAAAATAGAATAAGATCGTTAGAAAAAAAAATGCATGCTCTAATGTGCAGGTGACTAATGCAATGTATACAAAATGAAACTATTACGTTTGGTTTAATTAACATGTCATATGGATCAACTCAAACCATGTTGTAGCGCACAAATTAAAGCAAATAAGAAATGACAACAATGTTAGAATGATGAACCGAACCTAATGCATGCAAAAATGGATATTTAAGCATGGCAATGGTATGAAATGAAAATACAATGCTTCATACGACTATAGTAAGCAAGTAAATACAAGGGAGACAGAATATGGATTGGAAGACATACACAATATTGTAAGTGTTACAAATTTGCCCTCACACAATAGGGTCCGAATGAATGTCCTAATTAAACTAATTATTACAACACTAAAATAAAATAACTAAATTAACTAGCTATTACAAATTTGAATGGTGGCAAAGTAACTAATTAATTACACACACTAATATTTAAAACGCTGATTTAATGGAACGGGAAGCGAGGAGCCACACGCATACAACCGAGAACATCCTTTTGGAAAACTCTCTATTTGCTGCCAGAATTTGTTCTGTTTGCAATCAAAAAATTATTATGTTTTGGCCTCAGGTTCTACTCTGTTCTGCCACAAAAATACCACTGTACAAAATGGTGGCCGGCCAGCCTTAAAAAATGGTCGCCCAGACAGAAAGGTGGCTGGCCGGTCACTGCTTTTAAGGGATACCCTGCTGCCACAAAACTGAAACAGAGCAAAAACAAAGTATTTTCAGAAGATATTTATCCTCTCTACCCTTCCCTATCATGAAGATGATCAAGGGAGACTCGATTCACAAGTCATCAATTGGCGCAAATTTGTTGCGCGATGATCTATGAACCGATAGGACAAAAGCTCAATAAAAGGAAATGAAAGACCAACAACACCTCATTCCTATCATGGAGTTACCTCAAGGGAAGGGGTGGACATTGCTTCTTGATCACTAAAGAGTATGCAATGAGTCAAGATGCAATAGGTTCAATATAACGTCCGATTGAACCCAACTCAATTTTAACACCTTTTTTTTACCTCTTTTTACTCTAATTTTATTAGCCCTTTTTTGATTACATTTCCATTTCTTTCTTTTCTTCATTTTTGTCCAAGAGTGTAGATTACGTCCACTAAGTCCAAAAAGCGATAAAGAGTATCAAACAAGAGATTGGGCTTAGCATAAGAGAGATGTAATGCCTTGGTAATGAACCTTCGAAAAGATTAAACCATTAAGCGTGGAAGGTCTCTTTCTTATGCTTTGAACAACAATCTTTTGTTTGGCTCAACTCTTTATCAAGATAAACATAGAATGCAAGGAGGTTGCAGAGATGATTACACAAAGGTGATTATAATAGTATGAACATGTATGAAAGCTATGAAAAAGTACAAGAAAAGACTATATATTCAAATGGATTGAAAGTTATACCCATGAGGACTTACAACAACACATCTATAGTATTTAAAACAAAAATTAACACATAAAACAACACTGAAGCAACCCAAAAAAAGTGCTGAAAATTGAGTTTTTGAGGTGAAAAAAGTGAGGAAAAAGAGACTAAAGCCAAGAGGTTTCAAACAATCAACATGCCTAAGGAAGGGTAGCTAATCCCTTTTTTTTGTGACTTAAACCACATTTTTGAGCTAAAATAAACTCTGAAAAATAGTATGAAAATACAAGGAAAAGGGATAGAAAAGATGGTATAAAAGCTCAAAGTATACCTCTTTCAAAGAGAGGATGTTCTTTAGTTCACAAACCACAAGTTGAACACTCTCAAGGGCTGAAATTTGGAATCAAGAATATTAGCAAGAAGCCTCAAGTTTAGGTTTAGGAAGTGTATGTATAGTGTATATATTGCAAGAGAGAGAGAGGTAGTTTGTTGGATAAGTTTTTGTTACTTGGAGAATTTTTCTAACCCCAAACCATGATGTATTTATAGAAAAAGCCTTCTCACGTCCAAAATATCTGTAATGAGCCAACTGGTGCAAGACATACACATGGGGACAGCTGGGACCCAAAACTATCTGTTTGTTGCTAAACATGACCGGTTGGCCATGAAGGGGGACGGTCAGCCAACCAAAAATGGCCTACTGGCCACTTGTTGGCCAATAGGTCTCTGAGTGGTCAGGCTAGAAAAAATTAGGTTGTGGTTCAAAGGGGGTGCAAGGTTTAGGTTCTTACGCTAAAAAACTGAAGACTCTTGTTGAAGAAATTGAATGTTTGTACAGCGTAACATTTCATCATCGAGTGTTGAACGTGAGGTGCCTAAGTCTTAAGGGCAGTCAAAATAGAGTGTCTACAGTTACCCCTCTTTGACAAAGCTCAAAGTCATGAAATGAGGTGAGTGAATGTCAAAGCCCAAAGACAACCCATTTGACAAAGTCGTAAGACTTGCGCAAGCAATCAAAATGTAAAATACAGTTGGTTAAACCCAAAAGTCGCCTACGTATCTCCTTTTGCAAGGAATCAAACCAACACAGTTCAGGGGCAAGATAGAAATGATATGCACAAGAATACATGAAAGCTGGATTTACATGCTTCGCAAAGCTGGCTATTTTGAAAATCCATGATCATGCAAAACAATGCAATGAGCAATAACAAGATGACAACATATGAATGGTACAAGCTTCAAGCTTAATCAAAACAATTCTAACTATGCCTGACACGGAAAGGAGTAACAAATAACAATTCCAAACACGTTTCATGTGAAAGGAGGAAAAACTGTGCAACCAATAGACGTATCCCACCGTATTTCATACGGAGAGAGGGAAGGTTTTAACCAGGCGAAAGATGTGAGCCAAACTATGTTTCACGTAGAGAGGGTACAAGATACAAGCCAAATCACACTCACGTGATAAGGGTGAGATGTACAAGCCAAACTACACTTCACGCATAAAGCGTAAAAGCTCCATTCCAAACTATGCTTCTGTAGACACCCCATTTTTTACTGCCCTTAAGACTTGCGTGCTTGATTCCGAACACCCAATGATGAAAGTTATACTGTGCAATCTTTTGAATTTCTAGCGAAGAAATTCGGATTGAAGCTCTAATCCCAAACCTTATACCCCATTTTGGCCAAACTATTTTAGACATTAAAACCCTCCTTTCAAAATATTTTTCCAAATGCTTCTACAATATTCCGAGGCTCGCATTTCGTTAAAATTTACGCTTTTCGATAAACCGAGTAAGGACAAAGTGGAGATACATGGAAGGGAGGTGAACTCTATGAAAAATCTTTAAAAACATCTTATTTAGGGGTTTGGAGTTGGATACAATTGGAAGAGAGGGAATAAAACTAGTTAGGAGAAGTTAGGCATCATTCCGATCAAGATAGAACTGAGAAACCTTCACTAAAATTGGCATATCTCTTTGCACACTTATAATTTAGATGTGAGGCTACCACCATTGGAAATTAGACTTCCGGGGCTTCAATTTAGACTCAAGAATGACCTAAGACCAAGTCCGAATTAGGGAAATATGCCCATTTGAAGTCTAGCCTGAAGTGTCATCATTGAGACTCGGCCGGGTCAATTGAGAACCGGCCAGGCCTCGATAAAAATTTCTCCATAGTGTTTTTTTTAACTTTCCTTGTTTATTGAGGCTCGGTCGGGCATTATTGAGGCCGGGCTATGTGTTTTCAAGCCCGACCGGGCCTCGATGGCGCCAGACAGACAGCTGGCGGGAATTAACAAATATCTTTGTTGGAAGATATTTTTGGACCAAATTAGCTCAAATTCTATAAATAGGACCTCCCACTTCAAATTTTAAGGTTAGAAAAAACCTTCCAAGAGGCTTAGATATTGATGAGCTATCCTTGAACCTCCTTGAACCTTCAAGCCTGTTTTCTTCTCCAAATCAACTTTCACCATCTATACACCATTAAAGCTTGGACTTGAAGTTTTCTTGTAGAGAATTTACAACATATTTTTAGAACGTAGAGGGTTAGGCAATATTTCCAAAAGCTTTGAAGGTTTTTGAGAGCTAAGAGCATCCATCTCCCTTCCAAACTTCATATCACCGTTTAGCTATACATACACACTACATACACCATTGGATATTGTTCTTGAAGCTTTTTGTTGAACTTTCAAAGATAATTTTAGAAACTTGCGGGTGTTGGAATCAAGTTTATTAACTAAGAGCTTACCTCTCTTTTCAAAATGTATAATTTGCACCTTCTTCTTTAATCTTCTTTTACTCTTTTCCTTTATTTTTCTTGTCTTTATATACTGATTTTCAGAGTTTGTAAAGGCTGAAAAACATAGTTTAGGTGTCTCGAAAGTTGAGAGGTTAGCCACCTCTCCTTGATTTTGCCTACTAGCTTTATATCTTTTGCTTTTGTTTATCTTTTTGTGCTCTTTAAACACACTTTTAGCCACTATTTTTTGGACTGTTTTGGGACTGTTTTGTGGGCTGAAATTTGTGATTTAAAAGCTATCAAGGGTGGAGGGGTTAACCACCATTCCTTGAACCTTATTCCAAGCTTATATCCTTGTGTTTCCTACTTATTTCTCTTCTTTTAGCCACTATTTTGGGGCTATTTTTGGACTATTTTTCAGAGGCTAAAATATGGTTTACAATTCCCAAAAGTGAAGGGGTTAGCCATTCTTCCTTAGATTTGCTTACTAGCTTTGTGCCTCCTTGATTTTGGCTTTGTTTTGTGCTCTTTTAAACATGTTTTAGCTACTGTTTTTTTTTTTTTTTTTTGCATGTTAGAGGCTATTTTAGAGCTATCCTAAGCTATTTAATTGATTCATGCTTTGATTAGCTTGCTTGTTGTCTCATATGTTCACATACGTAGTTTGTTGTATGTTGCCCTTGGCTCCTCTTTGCTTAATTCCTAGGTTGAGAGTCTCATTTTAATAAGCAATCTAGCATTCATTTCTACAACCTCCCTCTTTTCTTTTTTCTTCTTTTGTTTGAGAGTTATTTCAACCAATTAAGGTTATTCGAAACATGGAAAAGAGATCTATGCTTAATGGCTTAATCTCTACGGTGATTCATCGTCAACAGCTTAGTCTCTCTTTTATGTTTAGAAACACCTTTTGTTTGATGTTTATTCTCATTTAGAGGACTTTAACATCACTTTGGGACAAATGGACTAAAGAATGGCAAGGTTTCATAAAATTAGCTTAAAACTTGGATCGACGCACATAAAGAAAATGGCTTAAATTGCTTGAACTTGGCCGGACGTTATGCCAAGTTCCTTATGTCAAGAGTCATCACATGTTAATTCATGTCATTTTCATGATTCTTGAAGCGTTGCACCTTGCTCTTTAAGTTCAAATCGTGACAAGAGGGAGGGGTGGTCTTATTCTTTGCATTTTATTGACTTTTGTCCAAAATTGCATCTGAGGCCATCAAACAATCATTTTGTGCATTGATGGCTTTGGAATCAATTTCAACCTTCTCTCGATGCTTTCCCATGACAAAGAAGGAAGAAGGGACAAACAGAGCTTAAGAACACTTTGTTTACACTAGTTCACCTGAAAACACAAAAACAGAGTTTTGCACTACATTGGTACACAGCCTGTCATCTGTAGACCCAACCGGTCATCACTGATACACGGTTGGCCCTCGGTGTGTGGCCAGCTGTGTCGTTTTGTGGAAAACAGAGGCAGTGGCTAAAGGTGAAACAGAGTTGGTTTGCGCAGACAGAGTAGCTCTCAGGCACTGTGCATGCAACCCTCATCCATCTTCACTAGTCGAATGCGATTAATTGTTTCGTTAGTGACCTAATCATCATAGGTGTAAATTAATCTGGTTCTAATTAATTAGTTATAGCTAGTTAATTTTGATATGCATTGTAACTAATTAGCTAGTTAATTAGTCATTCAATTTTCTTAGTTAACTTAGAATAGTTACTTAATTTAAGTGTTGTAATAATTAGTTAAGTAGTTTAGCTATTTATTCATTTGTCTTGTAATAATTAGCTTAATTAACTTAGCTTGGCTAGTTAGTTGGTTTATTCAAACTCTCCTTCATGAGAGCATAATGTTGTAATAATGTGTATGTCTTCCAACCCCACCTCTTTCTCCCTTTTATTTACTAGCTTACGATGGTTAGTTTAGGGACATCACGTTTTGTTCAGCATACTTCAGGTTTGCATCCATTTGTATTGCATGCACCGAGGCTCGATTCATCATTCTAACTGCATTGTTGTTGCTTATACTTCTTTGAATATGTGCATAGACTGTGTGCTATTTCATTGCCTCATATGCCATATTAATAGCCGAGCATATTCAGATTGCATATCACATGCGTTGCATTAGTCATGTTACATAAGTTCAGATCATGCATTTTTCTAACTCTTTTTTTTTTTTTGGCTTGGAGTACTAGGTGAGCCTTTTACTTGCTTTAGCATCTTGCATGAATGTGATTGTTGCCATGTCTAGCATGCTTGCCATGAGCCTAAGTGCTTAATTTCTATAACTCTTTGAATGCCTGTGGATGAAGGCTTGTTGCTTGAATTGGAATAATTTGAGCCATGTTCATATGCGATCACTTTTTCAAGTTGTACATATTTCGAAACAACTTTTGCAAAAAAACATGAATCAAATGATCCAAATCTTGCGATCTAGTATGTACTTGTGTGTGTGCGCATCACATAGTAATGCTAGCGTAATAAACCGGAAACAAGAGCATATAATGTAAATAAGATTCATATCTTGATTAGTAGAGGCCAATCTTTGATCGGGCAAGTGGGGGTGCTCAAATGTATTCATGACCTTCCCCTCTCATACCAAAGTTCCCGAGCCGAGACAATCTTGGTGATGACGAACACGTGGCCTTTGGCATGAGTCATGGGTTTCCTAGATTTTCCAAAATATTTAGGTAGTGACTCTGTATTTGGAAAAGTAGTCTAATTTTGGCAATTTGATTCAAAGTTGATTTTTCCAAAAGATTTGCTAGATTTGGACTTTTTGGTGTTTATCAATTTCACTTTGCACTTGTGAGAATAGATTCAGAACCATGAGAGTTCATACTGTAGGGCTTTTATCACGACCTCTTGGAAAAGGGGGCGCGAAAAAGGCGAGCCACAGTTTCTGGCGAATCTATTGGGGATTTAGAGATCTTGACTCAAAATTCATGATGTGAAATTTTATCTACACTTATATGTTTCTTTGCATTGCATTTGCATTGGTGCGCCTAAGTCACTGTGTTTGCTATTTGTTATTCCTGGACGGTTTGCCAGAGGCTTGCCTAAAAACTTGCCAAAAGGCTGACCGATCGCGGGCTCTACCATGATGGGAACACAACCCTTGGATCTAGACTACCATTGTACCGTTTGATCCACCTTTCACTTCTCGGTGTTAGGTGTGAGAGGTATATTAGGTAGTGTTGCTGAGGTACCCTTTTTGACCATTTGACCTAGTTACATATCGAAAGCCATAGAGACTGTTCCAAACTAGGATAGGATGCTCACCCAAATACAAAATTATGTGAAACCACTTCGTTTGAGTAGTGAACCCTAGTTCCTTACGAAACTAGGACAAGGTAACCCTACCCTCTCATAGGGGTGTTTTGGCTCTCTTTAGCTAGTATGTGCTTTACAGTGAAACTATACAGGAAAATGCATATCAGTTGTAAAAGTGGTATCTTTAGGGGTGCAGAATTCAGTGGGGAATACATTCATTCAGTTGTGATTATATCTATTCTAGTAAAATTTGGCTGAGGTGCTGTATGTTTTCTCTTTTGCAAGGTAGTCCTGAGACCATAGCTTTAGAAGGTTCTGATATTCCTCTAGTACTCTAGACTCGTGCCGATAGAGATTGTAAGGTCGGGGACCTAGTTCAAAGGCAGCCAGTGTTTGCTTCACTTTAGACGGTGGCGAGACGAAGGAGGGCCAGACAAGGTTCACCAGTTCCATTGTTCCGACATTCACTAATTAGATTACCTTCGTTCAGCTCATCCCAGGCATCTACCCCTATCATGGCTCAGCCTCTGACAAATTTAGAGGGATTATTACTCCATCTGCAGCAAGCAGTTGACTCCCTCCTGTATGGCGCGACTCGTCAGGCTGAGGTTACGACCCATCAGGCCGAGGTTATAACTAGCCTATAGCAACGGCAACCGCAGCTAGCAGCGGCTTTTGCATCATATGTACCCACCGCGGCTATCCCTGTGCCCGGTACCACAACTAATGCTATCACTGGTTAAGATCCACAAGCCGAGGGCGTTTCGATTCTCGCAGTCCAAGCAGAACCCATCCCAACACAAACTTCCAAAGCCCTGGTGTATTAAACTGAAGCACCATTCGAATTCGAGGTTGACCCAACCGCGCTCAAAGTCAATAAGCTAGAAAAGCTATTCAAAAAGGCATAGGGGGTCAACTTTATTCCACACATAGAGGATGGACACACTGAATCGGTGGTTACCTTGCCGGAGTAGTTCAAGATGCCGCATATTGACCGCTTCGATGGCTCTAGAGATCCGATGGTGCATTTGCATATGTTTTCTGATATACTACAACCAATGGGTTTGACCCGAGTACAGAAGTTGTCACTATTCAGCCGAACCATGCCCGGAATAGCTACCATTTGGTATGCTAAATTAGAGGACTCTGTGAAACAAAGCTGGTAGGAGTTGGCCGAATCCGTCGTTGCCCAATATTCCTACAACACGCAGATCGAGGTCACAACTCGTGATCTTGAGGCAACGCGTCAAGAACTAAATGAGGGCTTTTTAGAGTTTTTTATTTGATAAAGGGCAAAGGCGGCTATGATGGAAAGCAGGCCTCCAAAGAAAGAGCAAGTCCGTATCATTGTTAGAAATCTGCATGAAAGGCTGTTACAGAAAATGAAAGTCCTCCCGCTATTCAAATTTAAGGATCTCTATGAAATTGGGGTTCAAATTGAGGATGCCATCAAGCAAGAGATCATTGTGAAGGGTAATGAACCTATAAGGAGGAATGTTGTTCGCAGCTCCAATGGTAGCACAACTGCGAAATGCTCAGAAGTAAACACTGTTACCACTCCTATCAATAGCTAAAAACCAACCACTTCAACTCGGCCCCAAGACCGAAATTTCTATCCCCTTTACATGAGTCTCTCTCAATCCTTGAAAATACTGTGAGAAAAAGGGTACCTAGAGCTCCTAGAACCCCGACCCCTCCCAAATCCTCTTCCACCAAGATACGACCCCGATAAATACTGTGTCTATCATCAGTAGCACGATCATGATACAAACCGTTGCATCCGCCTTCGTCATAAGATTCAGGATCTTATTGACAAAGAGATCATAGCTCCACCAAAAGGACCTCAGGCTACCACTAACCCATCATCTCCACACCTCAACCTAATCCATACACTACCATCTACCTACAACCCCAGCCTATACATCACCCTAGCCCATTTACCCAAGCTTGAGGTGTTCATTCTAGATAGCACAAACTTGTGTATGATGGATGCACTTGAACCCTAATCATCTCAAACCCATGAACCCACTACTTTTAAGCTAGTGTGCATGATTAAAAGATCTTCAGAGAATTGTGGCAGATTTAGCCTTTGGGATTTTGGCTCCATCATCGACAACATCACATGCTAGAAATTTCACGCCAAAAGGCTCCCCAATCTAGGGGCGAGCTACAATTAAAAATGGCCAACCAGAAGCTATCCCAAGTCTAGCTGATGACATGTTAATAACAACTGGGCTCCGCTCCAATATAGCAACCCAATCCCTTGGCAAAGTGGAGGCAAGGGGCAAGAACAAGGCTGGGGCAAGTATTGATCCTTATGAACAGCTTCAGTGGGCTATTAAGGCGTTGAAGGTCAAAGGGTTGAACAAGCAGTAAGTGCTTGTAGTTGTTGCAAAAACTATAGATGACACTTTTGTCACTCAGGCTAGGAGCATTTTGAATCTAGGGATAAACCATGAAAAGGGTTATCATACCAGAAACACCCCTTCTAGCTCCAACATTACATCCATAAGAGGTCATCAAACCCAGTCAACCCCTCTATCAACCCTGGCAAGATTGGAAACCGTACCTTCAATCTCCTTTAAATGACCTTATCCACAGCTCTCCAAATCCTCATAGGACGAGGCCATCTCAAACCCCTTGACCCTCGGCCTCTCCCTGATCCCCTTCCATCCAAGTATAATGCTACTAAGTACTGTGCCTTCCATCAACAAACCAGCCACGACACTGATGGTTGTTTTGGTCTTCGCCATGAAGTTCAAGATATGATGGACAATAAGGTCATCACTTCACCGGCTCCTACAAAGTCTATCGGCATTGGATCGATGAAATGGAGAGATAATGTGACTATGTGATTGAGGGTGAACCACCTGCCGATGGCGCTCATTTTACTCCAGATGTGGTGGATGGCACACACTTTTTCGTACTTTGAAAATGCTGTTTATTTTACTTTCAGACTTGGGTATTGAGTTAGTCTTGTTTTTTTGTTGTGTTGGAGTCAGGTGATTTTGGGCATGTTAACTCGGACATCACATCATTGTCTTGTTTTGTTTGTCTTTTTCAGTTTTTGAATTTGTTTCTGCCATGGAGCCAGTTAAGGCAGAAGATTTGAATGAAACGGCAATAATTTTCACCTACTTTTCTCTATGCCTTTAAATCATTTCATTGACCAAAGTTTTTTTTTTTTTTCAAAGCTTTTCTAACACTGTGATGAAAATAAAGAGGAAGGAATTCCTCAGGATTTGCAAAAATTTGATCAACTGAGAGAAAGAGAGGTCTGCTAAGCCCTTGATGAGTGAAATCATGTCTGTTAATGTGGGTACTGAGGATGATCCTGGCTTAGTCCAGATTTGTTCTACATTGTCTTCAGAAGAACATGAGCGACTAGTTGTTTTATTGAAAGATTTCAAAAAATGTTTTGCGTGGTCCTACGAAGACATGTCTGGAATTGATCTTGAGATTGTATAGCATAAGATCACTCTCGGCCTGGAGACTTGACCCTTGATGCAGAATGCTCAAACAATCAACAACAATGTGAGGCTTGCATGGCTGGATTCGAAGTAGCCCTTGAACTAGGGGCAATAAGGTCAGATGTCATCAAAAGAAGCTTGCAAAGCTGGAAGATAAGCATCCCTTGAACTAGGGGCAAAAAAGGTCAGATATGCTCAAAGATTCAACACTGGCTCATTTCTCAAGCCAATGGAGATTGACAAGAAAGCCAAATCCCAGAATCTAAGAGAAGAAAATTTATTGCTGAAAGGACAATTGAGTTCCTACCTACAACACTAGGGGCAAATTTAGACCTAATTGGATGGGCCCTTATAGTATCAGAGACTATTTATTCAAGAACAACAACCATTCTCATGGATTCAAATGGCTTAGAAATCCTATGGCCAATCAACATGGACAAGTTAAACTTTTCTATCCTTGAAAGGCTCGCTGGGCCGAAAACTCAAAAGGGCGACCCAGGCAAAAGTTAAATCAAGAAAAAGAAAAAGAGAAAAAGAAAAGAACAAAAATGAAAAGAACAAAAGAACAAAAACAAATGGAAACAAAGCAAAAAGCAAAGAAAAAGAAAATAAAGAGAAAAAAAAAAGTGAAAAAAGAGGAAAAGAAGAAAAAAAAAATAGCTCGCAAGGTTGAAAACCCGGAAGGGCAGCCTTAGCAAAAGTTAGAGCGCAAAAGGAGACTGTTAATACCCGTGCACCTTAACCCGTGGAACTACGTACGGCTTGATTCTCGTCTTTGGGATACGTAAGCAACTTCATCTTGAAGTTCAGCCCCAACCATTTTCAACTTGTTGGTCTCATCCTTGTTGATTGGCTAATCCTTATTCAACTCGGCTATCCTATCCATGTCTAATTGGCTCATCTTTATCCAAAATCGGTAGTCCTATTCTGTTAGAAAATTCAGCTGCATGACAATTCAATTTCAGATCTGAGGTTGTGCATCTCAAGAGTTAATTCCACGTTGGTTGAGCAGTAGCCATTTGCAAAAATAGTTTTTGAGGATTTTTAATGAAGTTGAATAATTTTCTCAAAAATTATTCCTTTTTTTTTTTTTCAAAACTGGACCATTTCTTGGACCCAAAAAATGAAAATTTTTAGTGCTCATAGCCTAACTTACATGATTTCAAAGTAGAAAGTCGAACAAGCATGTTAATCTAACTCTCATGTTGGTCAAAATTGTTTTAGCAGAAAGCTAAAAACAAAAAAAAATGGTTAAAATGATGAACTAGGGGCACAAACGAGTTAGGTTTTCTAATACACTCGCCAGAAAAAAGGCACAACTGAAGCTAGCAGCAGAGGCCAAAAAAACTCTCTCATACTCCGAGCAATGAGGTATCGAAGTAAGTGCGAAGCACGAATGCTGGATGTTCGACCCCCCTCATAAGGTCTACAACTTCCAGCTTATCCATCAACCACACTTGGGAAGGGATAAAAAATAAGAGAGATTAAAGAATAGAGAGATGTGCGCTGAGAGAAAAAGTGAGGAAATGGCTTGTCAGGGAAATAGAGATTGAGTGCTAGAGTGATGTGAGAATCACAAATGGGAAAGGGTGGGAAACAATACCCAGAGAAACAGACTCCTCATTAACTGAGAAGTTTCCTACCGATGGAAAGAAAATGCCTGTGTGCTGTGTTTGTTGTTTTTGTTTGTCTCAATTCTTGTTTTGAGTCATTATGAGTGTAAATAGATGTGTTTAGGTTGTTTTACTTTGCTTTTCATTTGTTGAGTCGTTTTGACTATGGTCAGTCGTAGGCTCAATACCCGATCAAGAACTCATTCTTGGTTTCAATTTCAAAAATAAATTGTTTTGTGCTTTGAGTGTTGTGTCATTCCCAACATGATGTACAAAACAGGGTTCTTCCTTTTATAAATTGTAGGGTCCACCCTTGATCAAAAGATAGAGCAATCAAACAAGGACCTATCTAAAGCTACATGGGTTCCGGACTACAAAGCAAGAGAAAAGAGAGAAAATTGGAGCATCTGAGTTTGTTTCAACTTCAGCAATTTTCGAGATTGCATTATGGGTACTCTTTCTCAGGCCTTGTCATTTCTTCGGAGTATGAGTATACCTCGACCTCAAGCTCAAGAATCAAGCTCAAGAATAAGCCTGGTTCAAGTCAGAATGGCAATCAGGCCTGCTTCAAGCCAAAATGGCAATCAGAAGTGCTTTCCCCGAACACCATTCCCTGTCAGAGGCATCTTGGCTATGTTTGCAATGAGTTCCTAGGAGACCAGCTACGATGATGGAAACTAGAGTTCGAATGGCGATGCCTAGAACACAAAGGCTTGGAATTTCTGAGACTAAAGTCTAGTTTAAATACCCAGGGGTGTACCCCCAGCTTGAAATCTGTATGGCAGCGCCATAGATTGAGATAGCATGTGTGCACCTCAATTCTGGATACTGAACCAACCTAGTCTATCACCTCATTGGAGAATAGGGAAAGTTGTGAATATGATCAGGAAGAAAAGTGGCATCCGTGGCTTCTACATGCAGAGGTTACCCCTTGTCAGCATTTGAAGGCCTTTGAGCTGTGAGTTGAATGTAAGAGTTTGAAGAACACAAGGGGGACATCCTTGTCAGAATAGAGTGGTTCATCACCACTCGCCCCATGAGGTGCTTTCTAAAGCGCCACTTCGCTTGTTTATTGCATTCCCTAAACATCATGCACTACATTTCTCGTAACATGTATCATATCATCGTACTTATTGCATTTATTTGCATCATGTGCTATCTTGTATCATTTATCCTTTTACGCTGGGCAGCGTTTAGGATCATTGTCCCTTGGGGCTTTTCTTAGGACTTATTCTCACGATTTCAGCATGGTTTGAGTGTTCCTTTCCTCACATAATTTTAGCGTGCTTGGAATTTATCTTAGGACGCGTGGAACACGCCCCTGAGTGGTTTTCTTAGGACCTCTTCTCACAATTTCAGCGTGGTTGGAGTGTTCCTTTCCTCACACGATTTCAGCGTGTTTGGAATTTATCTCAGGACGTGTAGAACGAGACCCTGAGCAGTTTTCTTGGGACCTCTTCTCATGATTTCAGCGTGGTTTGAGTGTTCCCTTCCTCACACAATTTTAGCGTGTTTGGAATTTATCTTAGGACGTGTAGAACGTGACCCCGAGCAGTTTTCTTGGGACCTTTTCTCACGATTTTAGCGTGGTTTGAGTGTTCCCTTTCTCATGATTTCAGCATGTTTGGGATTTGTTCTTCCCCTCTCACAATTCCAGTGTGGTTGGAGTATGTCACCCTATGCATCTACTACACTATCCATTGCATTCATTACATCATACCATTTTATCGCCTTCATCCTTTCCATGATTAAGCTTAGTGTGGTATGTACTCATACCTTTCCCTCGTTGAAACATAGTTCTGTCATGTGTAAGTACCCATGTTGCACTGAGGCCAGTATTGAGGGTGTCAACACCTTTTCTGTGTTAGACGTGGTATGTTTTGTGTCCATGCCTTTTCTAGGTCAAATGTGGTTCAGCTTACGCCTTATTCACTGCATCCATTGTATCCTTGCATCGTGCTTTATTTTTTTTGCATTCAACATTTAGGATCATTATCTTTGCTTAGCAGATCATTCCTCACTTATATCATACCACCCAATTATTTGTACTCTTTCTCTTTCTATGAAAAACATAGTTTTGCATGTGCTCGCACCCCTTTCACATTAAAACATGGTTCTGTTATGTGTAAGGATCCATGCTACGCTGAGGCCAATATTGTGGATGTAGGCACTTAGCCTGTGTTAGGCGTCGTTTGGCTTGTGCCCACACTTCTTTTCTATATAAAACGTAGTTTGATTTGCATCTCTATTCCTCTATGGTACTCGTGTGTTTTGCACTGCTTGTGGTTTGATGATTTCGTTATCTAAACTACGCTGGTTTGATTCCTTGCAAAGGGATACGTAGGAAACTCTTGGGTTCAATCAACTACATCTGCATTTTGTTTGTTTTCCCAAGTCTTACGGCCTTGTCAAAATGGGTCGTATTTGGGCTTTGACATTCGCTCACGTCATTTTATGACTATTTGAGCTCTGTCAAAGAGGGAAAACTGTAGACACTACATTTTTGACCGCCCCTAAGACTTGGGTGCTTAATTCCGAACACTTGATGATGAAAGTTATACTGTCCAATCTTTTGAATTCCTGGCGAAGAAATTAAGATTCAAGCTATAATCCCAAACCTTATACCCCATTTTGGCCAAACTATTTTAGACCTTAAAACCCTCCTTTCAAAATATTTTTCCAAATGCTTTTACGATGTTCTAAGGCTCGCATTTTGTTAAAAATTACGCTTTTATATAAACCGAGTAAGGACAAAGTGGAGATGCATGGAAGGGAGGTGAACTCTTTGAAAAATCTTTAAAAACATCTTATTTAGAGGTTTGGAGTTGAAGAAAATTGAAGGAGAAGGAAGAAAACTTGTTCGGAGAAGTTAGGCATCACTCCGATTAAGATAGAAATGAGAAACTTTCACTAAAATAGGCATATCTTTTCGGACAGTTATAATTTAGATGTGAGGCCACCACCATTGAAAATTAAACTTTTGGGGCTTCAATTTAGAGTTAAAAATTACCTAAAACCAAGTCCGAATGAGGGAAATATGCCCATTTGAAGTCGGGCTTGAAGTGTAGTCATTGAGACCTGGTCGAGTCCATTGAGAACCAGTCGTGCTTCATAGAGGCCCGGCTGGGCCTCGACGAAAATTTATATGGAGTTCTTTCTTTTTACCTTGCCTTGGTTATTGAGGCTCGGTCTTGCATTATTGAGGCTCGACCGTGTGTTTTAAGGCCCGTTCAGGCCTCGATGGCGCTAGACAGACAGCTAGCGAGAATTAACAAATATCTTTGTTTGAAGATATTTTTCGACCAAATTAGCTCAAATTCTATAAATAGGACCTCCCACTTCAAATTTTAAGGTTAGAAAAAGCCTTCCAAGAGGCTTAAACATTGATGAGCTATCCTTGAACCTCCGTGAACCTTAAAGCCTCTTTTTTTCTCCAAATCAACTTTCACCCTCCATACACCATTAAAGCTTGGATTTGAAGCTTTCTTGTAAAGAATTTACAACATATTTTTAGAACCTAGAGGGTTAGGAAATATTTCCAAAAGCTTGGAAGGTTTTTGAGAGATAAGGACATCCATCTCCCTTCCAAACTTCATATCACCTTTTAGCTATACATACACACCACATACACCATTGGAGCTTGTTCTTGAAGCTTTTTGTTGAACTTTCAAAGCTAATTTCAGAAACTTGAAGGTGTTGGAATCAAGTTTATTAACTAAGAGCTTACCTCTCTTTTCAAAAGATTTAATTTTGCACCTTCTTCTTTAATCTTCTTTTACTCTTTTCCCCTATTTTTCTTGTCTTTATATACTAATTTTTAGAGTTTGTAAAGGCTGAAAAACATGGTTTAGATGTCTCAAAAGTTGAGGGGTTAGCCACCTCTCCTTGATTTTGCTTACTAGCTTTATATCTTTTACTTTTGTTTGTCTTTTTGTTCTCTTTAAACACACTTTTGGCCACTATTTTTGGGCTGTTTTGGGACTGTTCTTGGACTGTTTTGTGGGCTGAAATTTGTGTTTTAAAAGCTATCAAGGGTGGAGGGGTTAACCGCCTTTCCTTGAACCTTATTCCATGCTTATATCCTTTTGTTTCACACTTATTTCTCTTCTTTTAGCCAATGTTTTGGGGCTATTTTTGGACTATTTTCAGAGTGTAAAATATGGTTTAAAATTCCTAAAAGTTGAGGGGTTAGCCACCCCTCCTTAGATTTGCTTACTTGCTTTGTGCCTCCTTGCTTTTGGCTTTGTTCTGTGCTCTTTTAAACATGTTTTAGCTACTATATTTTTTTTTTTTTGCATGTTAGATGCTGTTTTAGAGCTATCCTAAGTTATTTAATAGATTCATGCTTTGATTAGCTCGTTTATTCTCTCATATGTTCACATATGTAGCTTGTTGTGTTTTGTTCTTGGCTCCTCTTTACTTAATTCCTATGTTGAGAGTCTCATTTTAATAAGCAATCTAGCATTCATTTCTGCAACCTCCTTTTCTTCTTTTCTTATTTTGTTTGAGAGTTATTTCAACCGATTATGGTTATTCGAAACATGGAAAAGAGATCTATGTTTAATGGCTTAATCTCTACCGGGATTCATTGTCAACAACTTAGTCTCTCTTTCATGTTTAGAAACACCTTTGATTTGATGTTTATTCTCATTTAGAGGTCTTTAACATCACTTTGGGACAAATGGACTAAAGAATGGCAAGGTTTCATAAAATTGGCTTAAAACTTGGATCAACGCACATAAAGAAAATGGCTTAAATTGCTTGAACTTGGCCGGACGTTATGCCATGTTCCTTGTGTCAAGAGTCATCACATGTAAATTCATGTCATTTTGTTGATTCTTGAAGCGTTGCACCTTATTCTTTGAGTTTATACTATGACAAGAGGGAGGGGTGGTCTTATTCTTTGCATTTTATTGACTTTTGTCCAAAATTGCATCTGAGACCATCAAGCAATCATTTTGCTCATTGATGGCTTTGCAATCAATTTCAACCTTCTCTCGATGCTTTGAACAAACAGAGCTTAAGAACACTCCGTCTGCACTAGTTCACCTCAGAACACAAAAACAGAGTTTTGCACCACATTCATGCACAGCCTGTCATCTGTAGACCCAGCTGGTCATCACTGATACACGGATGGCCCTCAGTGTGTGGCCAGCTGTGCAGTTTTGTAAAAAGCAGAAGCAATGGCTAAAGGTGAAACAGAGTTGGCTTGGGCAAACAAAGTAGCTCTCAGGTGCTATGTATGCAACCCTCATCCATCTTCACTAGTCGAATGCGATTAATTGTTTCGTTAGTGATCTAATCATCATAGTTGTAAATTAATCTTGTTGTAATTAATTAGTTGTAGCTAGTTAATATTTATATGCGTTGTAGCTAATTAGCTAGTTAATTAGTCATTCAATTTTCTTAGTCAACTTAGAATAGTTAGTTGATTTAAGTGTTATAATAATTAGTTAAGTAGTTTAGCTATTTATTCATTTGTTTTGTAATAATTAGCTTAATTAGCTTAGCTTAGCTAGTTAGTTGGTTTATTCAGACTCTCCTTCATGAGAGCACAATGTTGTAATAATGTGTAAGTCTTCTAACCCCACGTCTTTCTCCCTTTTATTTACTAGCTTACAATGGTTAATTTAGGGACATCACATTTTGTTTAGCATAGTTCATTTTTGCATCCATTTGTATTGCATGCACCGAGGCTCGGTTCATCATTCTAACTGCATTGTTGTTGCTTATACTTCGTTGAATACGTGCTTAGACTGCATGCTATTTCATTGCCACATATGCCATATTAATAGCCAAGCCTATTTAGATTGCATATCACATGCGTTGCATTAGTCACGTTACATAAGTTCAGATCGTGCATTTTTCTAACTCTTTTTTTTTATTATTTTGGCTTGGAGTACTAGGTGAACCTGTTACTTGCTTTAGCATCTTGCATGAATGTGATTGTTGCCATGTCTAGCATGCTTGCCATGAGGCTAAGTGCTTAATTGCTATAACTATTTGAATGCTTGTGGATGAAGGCTTGTTGCTTGAATTGGAATAATTTGAGCCATATTCATATGCAATCACTTTTTCAAGTGTTACATATTTCGAAACAAATTTTGCAAAACAAACATGAATCAAATGTTCCAAATCTTGCGATCTAGTCTATACTTGTGTATGTGTGCATCACATCGTAATGCTAGCCTAATAAATCAGAAACAATAGCATATAATGTAAATAAGATTCATATCATGATTAGTGGAGGCCAATCTTTGATCGGGCGAGCGGGGGTGCTCAAATGTATTCATGACCTTCCCCTCTCGTACCTAAGTTCCCGAGCCGAGACAATCTTGGTGATGACGGACACGTGGCCTTTGGCACGAGTCATGGGTTTCCTAGATTTTCCAAAATATTTAGGTGGCAACTCTATATCTGGAAAAGCAATCCAATTTTGGCAATTTGATTCAAAACTTGTATTATCTCTTCAGATAGGACTTTACTTTTTGCTTTGAAAACTTGTATTTTCTCTTTTGTAAAAACTATGATTCGGGTCAAACCCTATAGTTTTATAAAAGGAGTTTTATTTTTTTTACAACGTCTTGAGAATGGCACCACACTTGCATAAAATTAGAACTGAATTCGAAATTGAAAATGCTTGATTTGAATGATGTTCGTAACCTATTATTAGGCACCAAATTGAGAATGGCACCACACTTGCATGAAATGCTTGTAAAAACTATTATTTCCTACCCTTTCTTATTTATGATTTCTCACAACACTTTGGCACTCACTCTCTATTTTCTCTCAAAGCCCTTTCCTTACTTTTTCCTCTCGTCGTACATCTCTACATTCTTTAATCTCTCTTATTTTTTATTCCTTCCCAGGTGTGGCTGATGGATAAGCTGAAAGTGGTGGAACTTTGCCCCAAGTATTTGGCCAAATCCTACTTCTTTCGCCCATGGCTAGTGGACTTTCCCACAGAAGGATTATGGTGTCACTGGATGTGCAGTAGATCTGCAGCTGAAATTGCTTAGTGTTGCCCCTGGTTGAACTTGACCGAGATGACCTACAACATGTCCCGCCAACCGGGTATACAGTTGATCGACCTTGTACACTACATGCTTTACTTCCCATTTCGGTTTAGACACTAGTTTGGAGGTGATCAAACCCGTCCAAATGAGGTGGTTCAATACCTCGCTACTCGGGCGATGAGAGAGCTTCTGGCCCCTGCTACTAGCTTCAGTTATGTCCTTTCTGGCAAGTGCTTAACTTGGCTTGAGGACGAGGCACAAGTTGGGCCATCATTTGTTACAGAGACTTCTGAGACAGCGAGCAGGAGGCAGAGAACTATCACCTGACTTATCTGTGCCCCTAGTTTATTACTTTGACTTTTCTTTTCAAGTTTTACAATGTAAAAACAACTTTGATTTAACTTGAGATTTTGAGGGTGCACTTGTGTTGAAATCATGTAATTAAAGTTGTGAGTACTGAAAATTTTTCTTTTTTGTCCAAATAATGGTCTGTGTTGTAAAAAGTTTGAGAAAATCAGCTTCATTAAAACTTTTCAAAAACGGTCACTACCTGACACACGTGGAATCAATCCTCAAGACATACAGCCCCGAATCAAAAAAGATCATAACCGCCCACAACTGCATTCACCATCACTGCTCTATCTTGCAACTGGCCCTTTCTACCAAATGGAGGTAACACAACCAGGCTAACAGATGACAGAAGAAGATGGACTGATCAAGCAAATGCACAGGACAGTTGAGTGGAAAATGGTTATGGCCGAACTTCAGGATGAAGTTCCCTACATATCCTAAATATGGGAATCAGGCCTTGCGTAGTACGGTTAGTTCACTCAAATATTAACTCTCTCCTTTTGTGCTCTAACTTTTTCCAAAGCCACCATTTCGGGTTTTCAACCTTAAGAGCTCTATTTTTCTTTATTTCCAATTTTCCATGCTCTAACTTTTGCCTATATCGCCCTTTCTAGTTTTCGGCCTAGAGAGCCTCTTAGGGATATTATTTCTTCAACTTGTCTATGTTGATCGGTTGTGAGAACTCCAAGCCATCTAAATCCATAAGGATAATTGCTCCTCATGACCAGATAGATTTGATGATGTAGAGATAGTCCAATTGGGTTTGAACTTGCCCCTAAGGTCGTGGATGGGAGCTCAGTTGTCTTTTAGCACCATATCTCCTTCTTTGAGGTTTCTGGATTTGATTTTCTTGTTGAAGGCCCTGACAATTCTGCGCTGATATCCTTGGATGTGATACAACACCTACAACCTTCTTTCGTCAAACAACATCAATTCTTTGAATCTGTTCTAGTGTCATCCGCCTCTGTTATCTGACACTCAACCCTGATTCTCAGCGAAGGTACTTCGATCTCGATCGGCAAAACAGCTTCCATCCTATGTACTAGAGAGTAGGGGGTGACCCCTGTAGACGTTCGAATTGAAGTTCTATATCCCCAGAGTGGAAAAGGCAGTTTATCTGGCCAGTCCTAATAAGTTTTAACCATCTTTCGCAGGATGTTCTTGACATTCTTGTTTGCAGCTTCAACGACTCCGTTGGTTTATACATTGATGACTTGTGAAAAGTCATGTTGCATTTCTTAAGAAAATCTACCACATCTTTCTTGAAGTGCGAGCCATTGTCCGATATGATCTCATTTGACAATCCATACTTGCAAATGATGTTATTTCTAATGAACTTGGCCACATGTGTCGCTTCCAATATAGAATAAGACTGAGCTTCCACCCACTTGGTAAAATAGTCGATCGCCACCAAGATGAATTCATGTCCATTTGAGCCCTTTGGCGAGACTGCTCTAATGACGTCAATTCCCCAAACTAAGAAAGGACATGGTGAGGTCATGTTGTAGAGCTTTGACGACGGGATGGTTATGCGATTAGCATGAATTTGACATTTGTGGCATCGTCGAACAAAGTTGATACGATCCTCCTCCCTGGTTGACCAATAATAGCCCTGCCTGAGGATTTTCCTAACCAGCATCACACCATTCATGTGTGCCCCGCACTCTTCACCGTAGATGGCCTCCATGAGATATTTCGACTCCTCTTATTCAACGCAGAGCTTGTGCATTCCCAGATGGCCTCTCTTGTTCAACTTATTCCCCGCATGTGATGAACTGGATGGCCAGATGTTGTATTCCCCATTTATCCTTGGTATTTTCCCCTTATGGGTACATATCCTTTTCCGAGAAGTTCCAAATGTCGTAATATCAGGGGTTCTTGTCTTGAACTTCATCTATTGCAGCTAAAGTTTTGTAAGTAGACGCATATTTCAGTTCGATGATGATTAGGCGCATCTTAACCCTAAGCGGTATGTCTACCATGGAGGGTAGAGTTGCCAGCACATCAGTAAACCAGTTATTCTCTCTTAACAAATGTGTGAATGTCAGCTTTTCAACCCTTGGAATCAAAATGTCTAGGGCTTGATGATAAACTTTCATTTTCTCTTCCTTGATCTTTCAATCTCTGTTGGCTTAAGAAACAACCAGATTTGAGTCTCCGATGACGTCCAACCTTATTGCCCTTAGTTCTAGGGCAGATTCCAATCCAATGATACATGCCTTGCATTCTGCTTCATTATTGGATACTTTGAATCTGAGTTTGAAAGATAGGGGTATATGGGAATCATCGGGTGCTATAAGCAACACACTTATCCCACAAACATATTGATTAGCTGCTCTATGAAAGTACATCATCCAAGTTTACTCTTCCTCTACCTACAGAATCTCCTCATTTGGGAATAGGTACTCTACTGCTTCATCTCTGTCCACAGGGTGGTCTGCCAAAAATTCCGTTACTGCTCTCCCTTTGACTGACTTACGAGTGACGTACTTGAGGTCAAGCTCAGAGAGAAAAAGCAACCAACAAGCTAGCCTACTCGTAAGTGCTAGTTTCTCAAAAAGATATTTGATGGGATCTAATCTCGAAACTAGAATTACGGAGTGATCTAACAAGTAGTGTCTCAACTTCTTAGTAGCCCAAACCAAAGCTAAGTAAGCTTTCTCTAAAGGAGTGTAGTGGATCTCATAATCCAGCAACTTCTTGTTCAAGAAGTAGATGGTCTTCTCCACCTTAGCTTCCAATTCTTGCGCTAGCATGCACCCCATGGTTGAATCTGTCACCAATAGGTACAGGATCAGTGGCTTCCCCGATTCTATTGGCGACAACACAGATGGGTTCTGCAGGTACTGCTTAATTTGTTCGAAAGCAAACTAACATTGATCATCCCATCATAACTTCTTACCCTTTTTCAAGAGACCAAATAGTGGTTCATAAGTCAAAGTTAATTTTGAGATAAACTATCTTATGAATTGTACTTTCCCTAGAAAGTCGCGCACCTCCTTTTTAGTCCTTGGTGGTCGCATTTCTAAGATGGCTTTGATCTTGGATGGATTTACTTCAATTCCCCTATGTGTAATCAGAAGTCCCAACATTTTCCCTGTAGTTACCCCAAAAGTGCACTTTTGTGTGTTCAACCTTAGTTTGTACTCCCTGATCTGTTTGAAGAATTTTTCAAGCACGGTGTAGTGACCTTCTCGCACTTTAGATTTTACAATCATGTCATCCACAAACACCTCGACTTCCTTATGGATCATGTCGTGCAGGATTGTGGTCGTAGCCCTCTAATATGTAGCCCCGACATTCTTCAACCCAAATGGCATAACCCTGTACCAGTAGGTACCCCATGGTGAGGTGAATGCAGTCTTCTCTCTATCCTCAAGTGCCATCAAAATCTGGTTATACCCGAAAAACCCATCCATGAATGATAATAATGCATGGCCGATAGTAAAGTCTACCAATTTGTCGATATGTGACAGTGGAAAGTCGTCCTTTGGACTAGCCTTATTCAAATCCCAGACATCGACGCAGACTTTGATTCTGTCATCCTTCTTCAGAACTGGAACAATGTTGGACAACCAAGTCGAATATTTAGATACCATCAAAAATTCGGTGTTGATCTGCTTGGTGACTTCCTCTTTAATCTTCAGTGCCCAATTGGGATGAATCTTGCGGAGTTTCTGCTTGACAGGTCAGACCTCAGGGTCAAGAGGGATCTAATGTTGTACAATCTCAGGATTGATTCCAGGCATGTCTTCATAGGACCACGCGAAAACATCTTTAAAAACTTTTAATAAAGCAATTAAGCGCTCACGTTCCTCCGAAGACAATGTGGACTCGATCTAGACTAGGCAAGGGTCCTTCTCAGTACCCACATTAATTGCAATGATCTTAACTATGCAGGGTTACATCTCTCCTCCTCTTAGTCAATCAAGTTTTTCAAAGCCCGATGAATTTCTTCCTCTTCGTTTTCATTAAAATTTTGAAAATCTTAGTCAATGTAAGAAATTAACGGCACAGAAGAGTAAACGGAATCTGCAGCATTCTTATTTAGAAGTTTTGGCTCCTCGGTCACAACAGAGTCAAAAGAAAATGCAAAAGAAGACCTAGACAGGACCTTGGCACTCAGGATACCACCCCTGGAAGTGCCAAACTTAAACTCCTCGATAGACTTGAATCTAATTCCGACTCAACAGACTCGGTGGAATCAGATTTAGGCTCATCATTCGATTCAGAACTGTCAAAAAAGCTCTTCTCAAGTTGCCAAACCAGGCGTGGAGCCTCGGCTACATCCACAATGAGACCAGAGTAATCTGTCATTGGTTTATCCCCAATCACAGCGATAGTAACTCTATCCCCCAAGTTAACGGGCGCAGCCTCGGTGTTGGAGTTCTTCAATAGGTCAGCCAGTGCCATCCCTAACTGTTCCTCTTTATCGTTATATAGGCTTGAGTTTCTGCCTTGTCCTATATCAATGCTTAGGTCGATCCTCTCCTCCTTGCTATCTTACAATTGGTGATTGAAGAAGATCTCAAACCCAAGGTATTTCTTATTTGTTCCCCAATCGACCCACAACACCGGGAATCCACAGAAAGGGAAGTCTTCTCCTTGGCGAACAAAGCGTTCGTTTAGGGTTCCCTTCATCGGCTTGTGGATCGATTCAAATTGCCTCACGACTTTCTTTACTTTAATTCTCTCCTTCAATTCATTTCCCTTTCTTTTCCAATCTTCAGTATTTGGCTTGTACCCCAGTCCAAAAGCATAGGGATTATGGCTTACTTCTCTAGCAACATTATTTCCCTGCCTCCCATTTCTACACAGTCCCGATCCGGGAAGGTGTCCTCGCTTATTCATCATATAAATTGATTGGGTGCTCACATAGTTCCCTTGATCCTCTGCCATGATAAACTACACCAACCGGGCCTCTACCAAGGTGAATCCAGAGAGGAACACATCATCTTCTCCATGCAATATTTCTAACAAGGGTGTGGTGATTCCCAGAGGAGGATGGATCGAAGAATTTCCATAAACAGTCGCAATCCCCCCATTTGAAAGGATACCTCACCAGTTAATGCACCATTGAAGAGACCACCTTCATTTGATGTAGCCGAGGTCTACATAAGAGTAGATTGAAGGTTGCTGGCACATCCATCACATGGAATTTAGCCTCATGTTCAGATGAGCCAATCAATATCTAGCTCTTAAAGGTCCCCATGACATCATGGTTGGTATTGTCATAAGTTCGAATGGCTTGCGTCATAGGCGTGAAGTCAATTGGCTTCAAGCCTATGGCATAAGTGGTCCTCATCGAACATACGTTGATTGCAGAGCCGGTGTCCACTAGCACTACCGGGATCCACTTCTTTCAATTTCCTAGGGTTACATACAGAGGTTTGCCGTGGTTGGCCCCTCGGATGGTAGCTCTTTGTCAGTAAAAGACAACAATGGAGTAACATCCCCAGATGTGACCAAAGACACCAGTTGGTCGGTCGTGGTGTCTATAGGCAACTTGGTCTTGTTTAATGCCTCCAGCAATGCTTGTCTATGTTCTCGGGAAGCCATCAATAGCCCCTAAATAGAAATATATGTCTGGATCTTCTTGAGTTGCCTCAATATCAGGTCTTCTTTTATGTCCTCCTTCAACTTCTCAGCCTCTTTTCCGGAGGGTTCTGTTTGATCTAGGGATAGAGGCTTGCAAAAATGATCACTTCTGGTCATGTGGTTAATCTCATCCCTGTACCATGTATTGTCAGGGGTACCGGTTTTTCACCCCTTATCAGTGTACGCAAGGCTCAAATCATTGTCCTTCCACCATTCTCTTGTAGTCATTGTTGGGCCATTATTGAGCTCCACTCGGATCATGTTCATGTCATGCCTTTTGTTGGTACACTGCTCCTCTTCTGCGTTTGATTCAATATCTGCCTCTCGAAACTGTTTGAGTTTCCTTGGCGTCTTTTCCTGGGCATCTTTTCCTTGTCACCAAATTTCCATTCAAGCTTGTCCGCAATTTGGACATCATCTGCCCTTAACTCAACATCTTCTTTTATTTTCCTTTCTCCTGCTCTTGGGCCATTTTTCTCTGTATTTCCTTTATTCTTTCTCTTTGGAATTATTCTAACGCTCACTCCTTCTCAGTGATAGGCATGCCCTCAGCCTTGTTATTCTCATCAATTTCCTCTCATTTCGGATTCTTCTTCGTCTGCTCTTCTGTATCAGATTCCTCTTTGCTACTTAACCACCCGTGGCTAGATTCGGGCTGGCTCGAATCCCACCACCTGATCTGAACACTGCCCAGATCCTCTTCTTCAAAGAAATAGAGGTTCTCTAAGTCCTTCTGTATTTCTGTCTGGTCATCAAGATCTTGTTCAGGCCAGTCATCCAGATTTTGCCCAGGCCCATTTTCTCTAATGGTGTTGACGGTGAGCAAATCTAGTAGTATGATTGCAGGCTTTGGCTGGTCAGAAGCCGTAATATACCAGCTGGGGTCATACTCTTCCATGGGGTGAAGGCCCTTTCCACAACTTGGGTATTAGACAACCCTTCTTTTGGTGAATTTCTTTTCTCTTCAACCACCGCCACCATTGGTTTTGAAAGGGTTTTGGGTGTTATATCCATCATGCACAAATTTGTGCTTTCAGGAATAACCACCTCAAGTTTAGGCAAATGGGATGGGGTGATATTGTCATGACCCGAACTCGCCCCTATGGGTTAAGGACATAACCGGCCAGTAATCAAGGGATTGTCTACGGCCTCAAACAAAACCGGGCATAACTCATCAGAGTAAAGGGGCCAAATGGAAGCAAAATTTAAAATTTTGTCCATAGAGCTGTGCTTACATGGCACGTCATAACAAACCATACATATACAAGTTAATAACTCACATGAAAATATGTACTAACACAGAGTTTTGTACATACAGGATCATTCAAGTCTAAGTCAGCCAATCAAAACTATATACAAACATACCCAAAGTCCTCGCCAACATGACAAAATAAAACAAGATAACAAAAGGGCGAAGACGAGTCTCGTGTGTGAGACGTAAGGGTTGACTCTGCAAAACCTTGGTTGTTCCACACAAACTTCACTAAGGCTGGCTTTGGACCTCTTTTGGCTCACATACAAACACATGAATAAGCGTGAGCGAAAGCCCAGTGAATAATATCAAATAAAGAAATTAGACAAACGGTATTTAGAACAACGTGCTTCAAACGGCCTTGGCCCTAATTCGTATTTCTACTTAACATGTATATACAAATTTAGGTCAAGTGACTGCAGTTCCAAATACATCATATGGCCTCGGGCCCAATTCGTTCGTGTCATACTGGCCTTTGGCCCATTTATCTTTCATTCATGTCAAACCGGCCTTTGGCCCAACCATTCTTTCATTCAGATCAAACTGGCCTTTGGCCCATCCATTCTTTCATTCATGTGAAACTGGCCTTTGGCCCATTCATTCTATCATTCACGTCAAACTGGCCTTTAGCCCATTCATTTTATCTTTAATGTGAAACTGGCCTTCGGCCCATTCATTCATGTCAGGCTGGCCTCCGGCCCATTCATTCTACCTTTCATCTCAGACTGGCCTCTGGCCTATTCATTCTATCTTTCATGTCAAACTGGCCTTCGGCCCATTCATGCTATCTTTCATGTCAAACTGGCCTTCGGCCCATTCATTCTATCTTTCATGTCAAACTCGCCTTCGGCGCATTCATTCTACCATTCATGTCAAGCTGGCCTTCGGCCCATTCATTCTATCTTTTATGTCAAGCTGGCCTTTGGCGTAGCAAATATTTGTCCACCATTCAAATTAACGAACTTATAAGACTTACATAGGAGTAAGCAATTGGACAAATAACATACTTCAGATATCTTTATGAAGATATTACTCATAGTGATCGGCTAGATGATTTGCCCTGGAGCTTGACCCTACATATTACATAACACACATGGGTCACAAACGATTCAATCCGTTCCTTAATTCACATATTCCTCTTTAGGCTTCTTTCTTATCCTTTTAACTCATTTACAATGCTTAATGCATGCCTAAGAGTACTTAGAAGTGAAAGTGAATGGAAAACGAAGCACAGAATGCATTTTCAAAATTTCATAAATAGGGGTCCCCACTCGAGCGTAGACTTTCCCGCTCGAGCGGACCCATTAGGTCTGCAAAAGTACTGGTTGCCTCGTTTTTACGCTCAAGCGTGAACTCGGGCACTCGAGCTGAAGGTCATTCTACATAGATCCCCGCTCGAGTGTGAACTCCCTCACTCGAGCGGACAACATGCCTGCAAAAAGTTATGGGAGCCTGTATTTCCCACTCGAGCGGTGGTTCTCCCGCTCAAGCAGACATCATAAATTCTGGGTTTTCTAGAATTGTTCCTCAAGTTCAAATTCAACCTCCAAAGGTCCAAAACCCATAATTTTCGTTCCCAAACATGCAAATACAATATACATCATGAGTACAGAAACAATATGAGGCCAATTACTCAAAATCATGGTTCAATTCTTCAAAATTAATCAACATTTTTTTATAATCGTGGCTCATGCTTTCAAACCTCATATGAACTCCATATCTTCAATAATCAAACATGCATGCAATCTTTTAACTCCAATTCCATTTCAAATGGGTCAAGTGACGCTTATACACATGAAATTCATCCAAATCATGCTTGCATGTATGATCTTACAACTCAATTTTTCATGATTAACAAACTACATGATAGATTATACAATCCTTGCTTATTTATGATAATTCTATGCATGCATGTACATTCTAGCTTCATTTTCAACTAAATCTTTGCCAAGAGCTACCAAATCACTTGAATTCACAAAATCACAAGTTGAACTCATGAATTAGGGGTTGATTACTCACCTAGGAGCTTCAAACACTCAAGTTCTTGGAGTTTAACTTCAAATTTCCAAGCCTTGAGCCAAAATTGCACAATTCTCCCCCTTTCTCTCTCTATAGCCGACCCTCTCTCTTTCTAAGGCACAAAATATGATTTTGAGCTCAAGTAAAAGAATTGAGTGTATAGTGCCCCTCTTTACATAAGTTCCACTAATCACAATTATTAATATTAAATAATTTGAGCACTACACCACTAATTCAATCTAATTAATCTGATCCGAATCAATTTTCAACTAAATTTCACCGTAGGCTCTAAAAATTATGCCAATCACAATGGCGTAATCAATTTCGGGTTCCGCGGCCGATAGGGCCTTCAATTTAATTTCCAAAGCAGATAATCAAATAGGTATTCCTACGGTGAACAGATAGAAATTCAAAACCACATATTTTCACATAAATGGCACACAAAATCATATCAATCACATAATCACATTCATGATAAGGACCAATTAGCATAATACGGAACAGGGTTATCACAATCTTCCCCCCTTTAGGAAGTTTGGTCCTTCAAACTTATTTTACCTTCGTCGGGAAACAAATGTGGATAGCGTAGTCGCATTTCATCCTCTTTTTCCCACGTGGCATCCATCTCATAGTTTTCTTTCCATTCCACTTTCACCATTGGGATGGACTTGCTTCTCAGTTGTTTCACTTGCCGGTCAATGATTCGTTCCGGCCATTCGGCGTACTCCATATTTTCATCAAAAGCTACCCGGTGATAATCAATCACATGAAACGGGTCTCGAAGATAACCCCTCAACATCGACACATGAAACACATTATCGATTTGTTCGAATCCTGGTGGCAAAGAAACTCTATAAGCAACTGGGCCAACCCTTTCCAGAATTTGAAATGGCTCAATGTAACGAGGCGACAACTTACCCTTCTTTCCAAATCTGACTTGGCCTTTCATTGGAGTCACGCGAATAAACACATGGTCACCAACCTCATACTCAAGAGGTCTTCTTTGAACATCTGCATAATTCTTTTGTCAGTCCTAAGCTGTTTTGAGCCTTTGCCGAGTGGTTTTGATTTTCTTAAAAGTGTCTTGCACAATTTCAAGCCCGAGTAAAGCTGTATCCCCGACTTATGTCCAACAAATTGGTGATCTACACCTTCTACCATACAAAGCCTCATATGGTGCCATACCAATGTTGGAGTGGAAGCTGTTATTGTATGCATATTCTGCAAGTGGCAAATAGTCTTCCCAACTCCCCTGAAAATCCAAGGCACACATCCTTAGCATATCTTCCAACGTCTATATGATCCATTCTGATTGCCCATCTGTCTGTGGATGGAATGCAGCACTAAATCTCAGTTCTGTTCCTATAACTTCCTGCAAACTCTTCCACAATCTAAATACAAACTTCGGATCTCTATCTGACACCATAGATACCAAAACTCCGTGTAAACGGACAATCTCATCAATATATATTGTAGCCAGTCTATAAGCATTAAATGTAGTTCTAACTGGTAGAAAATGTTCCGATTTAGTCAATCTATCAACTACAACCCAAATAGAATCCATACCTCGAGAAGTCTGAGGTAGACCAACAAAAAAATCCATAGTCACATGCTCCCACTTCTATTCAGGAATAGGGAGAGGTTGAAGTAGACCGCCTGGTTTCTGATGTTCAACTTTAACCTGCTTACATTAAAGACATTTGGACACATATTCTGCTATCTATTTCTTCATTTTAGGCCACCAATAGCTTTGTTTCAGATCCTGATACATTTTGTTGTTACCCGGATGCATAGCGAACACTGATTTATGGCCTGCATCTAAAACCCTTTTCTTTAGTTCTGGAATATTTGGAATACACATTCGGTTCCAAAATTTCAACACTTCGCCTTCAATGTTGAACTCTGCTTTCGGACTTGTCTCAAATTCATCAATCACTTTCTTGAGGAATTCATCCTCTTTCTGTTTCTGTTTAATTTCATCAATGATTGTCGGTTCGGCTAAAATGGCGGCTATCAATCCGCCCTGTTCACACAATACCACTTCAATTTCAGACTTCTCAAAATCTTGCAAGATCCCTTTCTGTTCAGTAAGCAACCAAGCCATACTTCCCGTTATTTTCTGCTCAAGGCATCAGCAACTGTATTAGCTTTCCCGGGGTGATACTGAATCTCAAGATCATAGTCCTTTATCAGTTTGAACCATCTCATCTGTCGCATGTTCAACCCCTTCTGCGTAAAGAAGTATTTCAGACTTTTGTGATCCATGCAGACTTCACACTTTGTGAAGACACCCCATTTTTGACCGTTCTCAAGACTTGGACGTCACCATTTGAATACTTGGTGATCATCCATGTTCGTGTTCGTTTTGAGTTCCCGGAAGGCTCGGTCGCGCACCTTGCCTCAGCATCTCTTAACTTGCTTGTTCTGTGCTTGGTTTTGCACCAAGGACTTGTGTTTTGTGCTTCTGAGCGTAGGGAATGACTTGTTGGTCATCCCCACATCTCACCGGCCATGGCTTAGAACCACCGGCCTTCTTTTCTTCCCATCGGCCGTTTGTGATGGCCGGTCGGCTATTTGTGTGGTCGGCCGACCATATTTTTGGCTGATGGTCTCCTTTTCTGGTTGGTACCACCTTTTTGCCTTTTTCAGGCATGGTGCATGCCAGTTGTGCCAGCTGGACTGCACGGACCCTCCCTCCCATACACGTGTGTGGCTGTTTTGAACCTTTGCACCCTTTTACTCAAGCTTCTCATGGAAGCTTGACCTCCTTTGCTCAAGCTTCTTGAGGAAGCTTGGACCTTTGTCTTAGCTTCCTCAAGAAGCTTGAACCTTTGGGTTAGCTTCCTTGAGAAGCTTGGCCCCCTTTGACCCTTTTCATTTAGCTTCCCTTAGAAGCATGGAGCCATTACCTTGTCTATATAAGAGTCCCCTCCTCCTCCTTTGCTTTGGTTCAGCAAAACCAGACCTAATTACATATATTTCTGATATATATCACCCTCTCTCTCTCTCTCTATATCTCCCTCTCTCTTGATTTGTGTGTGTTTGAGGGCCTAAAAGTGTAGTTTGTTCTTAGTTTTGCACTAGAACACATAGTATTACACCATATTTTGACTTTTTTGGTGTTGAGGGTTTGTTCTTCAAGTTTTGAGCTGGTTTTGATCAGAAGAAGGTGGCCGCACTTGCTGTTCTTGAAGTGTTCTTCAAGAGTAACACTATTTACTTTATGTTCCCCAATCTTGCACTAGTCTCTAACCTATCTTGCATACTAATTTAAGCTTTGTGTATAACTGAAAAAAGTCTTGTATTTGCATGCTTAAGATCATTCATTAAGGTCATTTTAGTGTTGGGGGTCGACCTCCCCGTCTTAGGCCTTGTTTGGCCCTTTTTGTGCTCTATTTGATAAGCTTTGGGGATTTTTGTGTATTGACCTTCTCACCATTGAAATCCAGTGGATTTTTAGTGGTAAAGAAGTGGTCTTGAAGTCTTGCATAGGGAAGGGACACCCCTCTCCCTTTGTCTCTCTTTTGTTTGCATTTTTTGGCTCATAAGGGTAGCATGTATGCTTAGTTGCTTTTGGCTTCATTTCAGAGGATTTTGGGTGTTATTTGGTCATATTATATCTCTGTTTTTGGTCGGATTAATCGCCCCTTGCATGCATAGTATAGTTGCTTTGCATTCCTCCTTTTTGCCTAGAAATGCATCTTGCCTTTAAGACCATCATGCTTGCATGTTCTTGCCTAACTTTGTGAAGTTCTTGGTCATATTTCATCATGCTTGAGGTCTGTTAGGCACTGATTTGATCACATTTTCCATGTTTGGTATAGCCGCTTTACATTTTGGCTTGTGAGCCTTGAGTGTGTGAGTCATGAACATGCTCAAGTTGAGTTGTTTTAGTGATTTGGAATCATTTCCCATGCCATTTCAGTCCATGTTTTGTGCTTACATACTTGCATTTGTTCCCCTTTGATGCCTTGAAGAGGTGTGATCTCATGCTCCATGTTTGGGCTTTTGTGCATGCCTACGTGTTTGAGTCATTTGAGCCGCCATAACAGTGGGTTTTGGGACTTATTTTGGTGCATTGTAACTCTATTTTTGGTTGCATAGTCCATACCATGTTTGCTTGGGATAGGGGTTGAGCAAATGCTCTCTTTTGTGGCCTTGAGCCCCTTCCATTTTTGCATCCATTCCCTAGCATGTTTTGGCATCATTCTTGGCATGCTTTTCAGAGTTTAACATGAGTGTTTAAGGTCCATGTATATCACCTTTGAGTGTTCTTGAGAGTTGTCCCCTTCCATGCTTAGATGATGAACCTTGTTGTGTGCATGCTTGCATGCATAATTTGTGCCCTTTTGCACCATCTTAGGCCACTGTTTTGGGATGGGCTGAGGACCTCTCATTTCAGTGTAAGTCCATCTTTGCATACTTTTCATGTTTGCATGTTGCATTACATTAGTTGCACGCTTGCATTATATCATGTTTGCATTGAATGTTTGCATTGTATGATAGGTTGCATCACATTGCATTTTGCATGCTTGGCACATTGCATGTTTGCATGCTTAGTTTGCATTGCATTTGGCATGTTTGCATACTCGAGCCATCTTACATACTTGAGCCACATTGCACCCATGCATAGCATGGTTTGGTTTGGGGCGTCAAACCAAGCATGAGGGGTGAGGTGTGTTCGCACTCAAAGTGACGAAACACGCCTCAACCCTTGGTCGCCAATGCCCTTGACCCCAACATGATAGGGCATAAGGCATTCATCTCTTTTATGCATGCATTTACATTAAGTTGCAAACTTGGTGCCTTAGGCCATCATGCATCGAAATGCATGATTGGTGGCCCGAGTATCGAGGGTCACACTCCCATGAGTCCATAGCATGATTGGGAGAGTGGCCATGCATACATTACTTTCCATGCCATGCACTGTCTGCCCTCTGCTGCTGTCAAAAACAGGTCTCTGCAGAAAGAAATGGCCGGCCGGCCACATACAGTGCCGACCGACCATCAATGTCCAACCAGTGGTGCAACTTTTGGCCGATAAGCCCATCCCCATGACCGGTGAACTTGAATTGTGGCCGATGACACTCCAGAGCACTCAGAGGTTGATTCAAAATGGGTCTGGGGACTTTCAGAATTTTCAGAGGAGCAACGCAGTGTAAATAGAGGCAACAGTGGCATGGCACAGGTTTCCGGTTGGGGCGAGTCGAGCATGCATCAGCCTAGCATTCCGAGGCGGGGCTGCAGCCATCGTCTTTCTGCATTTAATTTGTTAATTAAATAGGAGATATGTAATATTTAATTAGTTAGAAGAGTTAATTATTTATTTGTTTTGTAATATTTATTCGGACCCTCCGAACGAGGGCATTTGTGTAATAAGTGTGCGTGAGTGTGTGTATGTCTTCCAACCCCACGTCTTTCTTCCCTTTTATTTGCTAGCTTTCGATGGTTAGTTTAAGGCATGTTTCAATTAGCATACTTATGATAGCATGTTTGCATACATTCATTCGTTTTGCATGCACCGGGCTCGGCGCATCATACTAACTACATTTGTATTTCAATCCCAAATTGAATACGTGTTGGCTGTAGCATTTCACATGAGCCTATTGTAGTTGCATTCCCGCATGTGTTACATTAGGCATTTCTGTATAATTAGGACCATGCATGGATTTCTAACGTAGCTTTTGTTTTCGCACGGAGTACTAGGTGAGCATTTATGCTTTAGCATCTCGCATGAGTGTGAATGTTAACATGACAGCATGCTTACCATGTGGCTAAATGCTTATGTGATATAACTGCATGAATGCCTGTGGGTGAAGGTTGGATTGTTTGAGTTGGAACAACTCGTTGAAATTCGTGTTTTAGCCTACTCGCGAGTAGCAAATTTCAAACGTTTTCCAAACAAACGGATATGCAATGCTTCATTCCAAATTAGACGATTTAGTCTATACTTTTGTGTTGTACGCATCACATAGTAAGATTAGCTAATTAATCGGAATAAGAACACATAATGTTTTCAAAACTAGATATCATGGTTAGTAGAGGCCGATCTTCAGATCAGGCGAGAGGGGGTGCTCATAGCTGACCTTTCCCAATCGTACCCAAGTTCCCGAGCCGAGGCAACTTCGGTGATGACGGACATGTGGTCTTTGGCAACGAGTCAGGGTTTCGTAAATTCCCCAAAATAAAATATTTAGGCGGCGACTCTGTATCTGGCAAAGCAGTCCATGTTTGGTACTTCTTTACAAAAAAATCTGTTTTCAAAAAAACGATTTGCCGGATTTGGACTCTTTGGTTCAAATTTAGAACCGTGACAATTTGAGTCTGAACAGTAGTGAGCCCGTAACGAATGGAATGGAAGTTTCCCCCCCGGGACGTTCGGGGACGTCTACAGTTTCTGGCGACTCTGCTGGGGAATTAGAGAACTTGACTCGAACTCATAATATCTTGTTTTAACTACACTTATGTGCTTCTTTGCATTGCATGTGCATTGGTGCACCTAGGACACCGTGTTGGCCATCTGCTATTCCTGAGCGGTCTGCCGGAGGCTCGCTTTGAGAAGCATGCCATAAGGCTGACCGGTTGCGGGCTCTGCCAGTGTGGGAACACAAACCCCGGTTTTACCGGGGCACCCTTTTTGACCATTCAACCTAGTGCATATTCGGAATCCATAGTGACCATTCCAAACTATGACAGGTTGCTTACCCGATGATAGGTTGTTTGAAACCGCTGTGTGCGTAGTGAAACCCTAGCTCCTGACAAAATAGGACAGGGAAACCCTACCCCAACATAGGGGTGTATCGGCTCTCAGTTACTTGCTATGTGCTTTTAGGGTGTATTTCTACAGGGAATGTGCGAATCAGTTTGAGAATCAGGCCTGCGGGAACCAGTGTTTGAGAATTAGTTATCTGCGGGTATCAGATTCAGTTTTTCGGGGACAGTGATTCGGGGGGATAATAATCAGCATTTGAGAACAGTCTTTTCAGCTTATCAACCACGTGTTGTTGTGTCTAACTGCATGTTGTGTGTTTATTTAAGCCGTTATGCTGTCCGTTTGTCTGTTTATTTATTTCCTTATATGCTTTATTAATCCTTTTGCTAGGCGTAGTTTAGCACGATTTCTTCTAACCCAGTAGATATTCCCCAAGCACTCTGGACTAGAGGTCGTCGACTCCATCAATCTGAGGATCTAGTAGACGGACAACCAGTGTACTACTCACTACCCCCGGTTACTAGACGGAGGACAGTTAGGCAGAGGATATCAAATCAGCAGTCAATTCAAAGGGCTTTGTCTACCCCACCTGAGTACAGTCGAGATCAAGGTTCTGTTTCTCCCGCAGAAAGGAAATATATACCAGTAATTCAATCAGATCAGAGCAGTATGGCAAGCTTAGAGGAGATGGTGCGCCAGCTCCAAGAGAGCATGAAAACAATGCAGCAAGACGCTGTCCGACAGGCAGAGTTTGCCAAACAACAGGCCACAGTTATGACTGAACAAACAGAGTTAATCGTAAGGCTGCAACAGCAAGCCGGAGCATCTGCTTCGCATCAAGCTCCTCCCCCACCAGGAATTCCAACACTCGGGGAGACAGCTAATGTTCAGAATGATACGGACATTCCCACGGGACCACCTCTGCCCCAGATCCTACCCAAGTTATCCAAAACACCCACCAACCTACCGGACTCCCCCTTTGAGTTCGAGACGGATCCCACAGCATTGAAGTTGAGCAAGCTTGAAAAGCTGTTCAAGAAATCCCAGGGAGTCAAGACCATCCCTGACATTGAAGATGGATATACCGACGCAGCTGTGACGCTGCCTAACAGATTCAAGATGCCGCATATCGACCGATTTGATGGATCCGAGGATCCCATGGTGCACCTGAGATTGTTTTCAGATATCTTAAGGCCAATGGGCCTCACCAGACTGCAGAAGCTGTCTCTATTCGGCTGGACCCTGTCGGGTGTGGCGGCCATATGGTATGCCAAATTAGAAGATGATGTCAAAAGAAACTGGGACGAGATGGCTGAGGCCTTCATTGCACAATACTCGTATAACACGCAAATCGAGATTACGACCCGTGACCTCGAGACGACAAGGCAGGAGCCTAAGGAGAGCTTTTTGGAGTTCGTGACCAGATGGAGGGCCAAGGCCTCGATGATGACCCTAAGGCCCACAGATAAAGATCAGATCAGGATGATTGTGCGCAATCTCCAACCTAAGCTGATGCAGAAAATGATCGTGCTCCCCTTCCCTACCTTTTCAGATCTGCATGAGATGGGAGTACAGATCGAGGATGCTTTGAAGTAGGGCTTAATTGATAATGACCGGGAGCAACCCAGAAGAACATTTAATCACAACAACAATGCAGGCCCGAGCGGCGTTACAACTGCAAGAGCCTCAGAAGTGAGCATGGTCACCACCATTCCGCCTCCCACTCCAAGACCCATGGCAGCTACGCCATTCTCCGGTGCATTCGGAAGCCATACACAAACAGCCAAATACCCACCCAAAAGCCAAAGAACCTTCGCTCCACTGTATATGCCCCTGTCCAAAGCTCTGGGGGTTTTAATCAGAAAAGGGCACTTGAAGCCCCTAGAGCCGCGGCCATTACCGGAAAGACTTCCCCCTACCCACAACCCAGCCAAATATTGCGCATTTCACCAACAGCACGGTCATGACACCGACCAGTGCTTCCGATTACGTCATGAGGTTCAAGATCTCATCGATAACGGGTTGATTTTGCCTCCCGAGAAACCCAATGTTACAACAAACCCTCTCCCACCACACAACCAAGCTCCACCTCCCAAAAGAATCAACTTTATCTAGACTGGGGTTGTGCCTTACGATCCTAGCTTATATATCACCCCTTCTCACCTACCTAAGCCGGAGGTGTTCCTTCCTGACTGCACTGACTTGTGCATGTTGGACATCTCTAGAACCCAACCTGAACCAATGGTGGTGACTGTCGAAGACAGAACAGGAGAAGTTTCAGAGGAGAATGGGGTTGTTGAGCCAGAATCTAAGGAATCTGGGAGTTTCGTTGAAAAGGTATACAGTCCGAGTGACTACATTTTGTCGGTAGGCCAGGATAGGATCAAGTGTGGAATTACCGACAGGGGCAAAGCTGTGTGTGATCCAAGGGGATGGATTTGGATAGAGGACAGATGGTTTGACGGTTGTGGAAGAGGACCTTGCCAGCCTCCAGTTTTTCAATGACCAAGATCTAGGGGACGCAGCAGTCAACTGGTTTGATTATGAGGAATCGGCAAAGGCTACCGGGTGGCTGGATGATCAACCGGATGTTGTGGAAGAGTTCTAACTAGAACGAGGCCCGGCAGGGCGAGAATGTCAATGACGGCCGGAAGGGCCGAAGAGCAGAGTACATCGCCGAAGAGCGCCGGTGTCGAGAATTTCGCTCAGGATCGGAGCATTTTGAATACGGGAATTATTGAACAGCCAGCTGTACTGACACAATTGGAACAGGAAAGGTTTGAGGATTCCGAGAGAATCAGGAAAGCTAAAGCCCATGAGGGAACTGAAAGTGTTGTGTGTACAAGGACGGAGAATGTTGCGAGCATGTGGACGGAAAGTACTGCGAGTTTGATCATACCGGAGCCGGACAGGTGTCTGTTGGCTGCCGATGGAATGTAGTGGGAAGACGACGATCTATGTCTTGCCCACACGGATGAGGATTGGGGAAGTAACCAGCTAGACGATACCTGGTACATTGGCGAGATCGATCATATGACAAGGAGTAGATGGTATTTCAAGCCCCCACATCTAGATCAACTAGAGGCGTCTGGGAAAGATAAGGAGGCGGAGAAACAGAAAGAGAAGCAACTCGAAGAAGAAGCTGTACTGAAGCAGCTGAAAAAGATACAGACAGACATCTCCATCTGGGGACTACTTATGGCGTCACGAGTGCATCAACAAGCTGTCTTATCGGCCATGGACAAGGCCAAGCTCTCAATAGACACCACGTCCGAACAGCTAGTGGGCTTAGTTTTTCCAGGACGAGCTACCCCGATGTTGACCTTCTCCGATAAAGAATTGCCACCTGAGGGTGCGAACCACAACAAGCCACTCTACATCTCTGTGGAGTGTAGAAATAAATGGATAACGGTGGTTCTTATTGACACAGGGTCTGCCATCAATGTGTGTCCAACAAGGACTGCCTATGCAATTGGTTTAAAGACCGCGGACTTTGTACCGACAGCCCAGGTGATTCGGGCATACGACAACACGAGCAGAGAAGTCATGGGGACAGTGAAAATTCAGACCAAGGTTGGGCTGGGGCAGCATGAAATTGACTTTCGCGTCCTAGAGGTTCCCGCCACTTTCAATCTACTCTTGGGGCAACCGTGGCTGCATCAAGTGAAGGCAGTTTCTTTTACCTTGCATCAGATGGTGAAATACCCCCATGGAAAGGGAGTAGCCATTGTTTTTGGAAATTCGTGAATCCATCCACCACCGGAAGTATCTACGCCAGTGTTGGAGATTGAGCACGGTATGGAGGATGTGTTCATGTCGAGTTTTACCCTAGCTGAGGCCCAGGTCATGCAAAACATCTTAGCTGTTAATGAGGGGGTGTATGTCAGTGCTCAATCAGTATACCTCATGAACAAGCTTTAACACATCCCCGGGATGGGATTGGGAAAGAGCGGCCGGAAGGGCATTGCAGCATTGGCCGAGGTGCCACACAACCCACATACCTTTGGCTTGGGTTATCTACCCACCAAAGAGGATTGGATAAGGAAAGGCAAGGAGATAGCTGGGAGAGCCAGAGCGAAGCAGGCGGGGAAGCCTTTTGACTTAATGAACCAGCCCATTCAGGGTACCCTAAACGAACGCTTCGTCCGGGAGGGGAAGGACTTTCCATTTTGTGGCTTCCCGGAGCCCTAGTTGAATGTAGAGAGCAAGTGCGTGCCGGGTTTTGAGATCTTCTTCGACCTACAGTTATCCGAGGATGACGTTGCCGAAGAGTAGACGGACCCATCAGTTGTGGTTAAGCAGAGTAATAAAGTGGAGTCTGAGGATGTCGAAATTGAAATGGGGGTAGCGCTGGCATGTCTACTTTCAGATCCTCTGATCGAACAGAAGTGCTTGGGGGATAACTTCTCAGTGTCCATGATCGGGAATGAAACGGCTGCGGGCCTACCAGCAAACATTTTCAATGCATCTATCACACCCTCTCTCATTTGGCAGTACGAGGATGGATTTTTGTCAAGCAGCACCGGGTCAGGTAGTGAGTCGGAATCTGATTCCACCGAGTCTTGTGAGTCGGAATCAGGTTCCAGCTCAACTGAGTCTGAGTCCGGTATTCCTGGGGGTGATAACCGGGATGCCATAGTCCTGTCTAGGTCGTCTTTTTCTTTCTCTTTTGAGTCTGTTGTAACAGAAGAATAGGACGGTTTGGATGTACTTAATGAGAATGATATGGCTGTGGTTTCTGAGTACTTTTTTGTGCCCTTGATTTATTATATTAACTCAGACTTTCAAAATTTTGATGAAAACGACGAGGAAGAAATTCCTCCGGTTTTGCAACGCTTAATTGAACAAGAGCAGGAGAGATTTGTTAAACCCTTAATGGACGAAATCACTACCATGAATATTGGTACTGAGAAGGACCTGCGTTTGGTCCAGATCGAGTCCACATTGTCTTCGGAGGAACGCGAGCGCTTAGTCGCTTTATTAAAAGATTTCAAAGATGTTTTCGCATGGTCCTACGAAGACATGCCTGGAATCGATCCTGAGATTGTACAGCACCGGATCCCCCTTGACCCCGTGGCCCGACCTACCAAGCAGAAGCTCAAAAGGATCCGCCCGGACTGGGCCATCAAGATTAAGGAAGAGGTCACCAAGCAAATCGACGTAGGCTTCCTACTGGTATCCGAATACCCGACTTGGTTGGGCAATATCGTTCCAGTGACGAAGAAGGATGGTAGGATCTGGGTGTGCGTGGATTTCAGGGATTTGAATAGAGCTAGTCCGAAGGACGACTTTCCCTTGCCGCATATTGATGAGTTAGTGGACTTCACCGTGGGTCATGCTTTGCTTTTGTTCATGGATGGCTTCTCAGGCTACAATCAGATAGTGATGGCACCCGATGACCGGGAAAAGACTGCCTTCACCACCCCGTGGGGGACATACTGCTACAGAGTGATGCCATTTAGGTTGAAGAACGCTGGAGCTACATATCAACGGGCTGCGACCATGATATTACACGACATGATCCACAAAGAGGCTGAGGTGTATGTGGACGACATGATTGTCAAGTCCAAAGAAAGAGAAGGCCACTACACCGCCTTGCAAAAGTTCTTCCAAAGGATCAGAGAATTCCGGCTGCGGTTGAATCCTCAGAAATGTACGTTTGGTGTTACAACAGGGAAAATGTTGGGGTTTCTGATTACACAGAGAGGTATCGAAGTCGACCCTTCCAAAATCAAGGCCATCTTAAAAATGCCACCACCAAAAACTAAAAAGGAGATGCGAGGCTTTCTGGGTAAAGTGCAATCCATAAGACGGTTTATCTCAAAATTAACCTTGACTTGTGAACCACTTTTTGGTCTCCTGAAGAAAGGAACGAAGTTCCAGTGGGACGGCCGATGCCAAGCTGCTTTTGAACAGATCAAGGAATATTTACAGAACCCACCCGTGTTGTCACCGCCTGAACCGGAAAAACTATTGATTTTGTATCTGTCAGTAACTGAGACTACAATGGGCTGCATGCTCGCGCAGGAATCAGAGGACAAAGTGGAGAAGGCCATCTACTATCTAAGCAAGAAGATGCTAGAGTATGAGACTCGCTACACACCATTGGAGAAGGCTTGCTTAGCCTTGGTATGGGCTACCAAGAAGCTGCGGCACTACCTGTTAGCTCACTCTGTAATGTTGGTTTCAAGATTAGATCCCATCAAATATCTTTTCGAGAAACCGGCACTTACGGGTAGGCTAGCTCGTTGGTTGCTGTTGCTTTCCGAATTTGATCTGAAGTATGTGACGCGCAAGTCAATCAAGGGAAGAGCAGTAGCGGAGTTCCTAGCCGATCATCCGGTGGAAGGAGGTGAAGCAGTTGAGTACTTATTCCCAGATGAGGCCATTCTGCACATCGACAACGAATTTTGGACGATGTACTTTGACGGAGCATCAAACCAGTATGGGTATGGGATAGGGGTGTTGCTGATAGCACCTGACAATTCCCGTATCCCTTTAGCCTTCAAACTCCGGTTCAAAGTCTTGAACAACGAAGTAGAATATGAGGCATGCATTGCCAGTTTAGAAGCAGCCCTGGAACTAGGGGCAAAACAGTTGGACGTCATCGGGGACTCGAACCTTGTTGTGTCTCAAGCAAAAGGAGACGAGAAAGTCAAAGAAGAAAAGATGATAATGTATCACCAGGCCTTAGACTTGTTAATTCCTCAGTTTGAGAAGCTAAACTTTGCTCATCTAGTAAGAGAGAACAACAGGTTCGCAGATTCGCTAGCAACTCTATCTTCCATGATAGACATCCCGTTTGGAGTCCGGATGCGTCCAGTCATTATCGACCAAAAGTTTGCGCCGGCGTATGAATCAATTGCTGCCATAGATGAGGTTCAGGACGAGAACCCCTGGTATCACGACATTTGGAACTTCTTGGAGAAAGAGGCGTATCCACTAGGGGCAAATGCCAAGGATAAAAGGGCAATCAGAAGAATGGCCGTTCAGTTCATCAACTGTGGGGGTAAGCTGTATAAAAGAGGTCATCTGGGAATGCACACGCTGTGTGTAGAAGCCGAAGAGTTGAAGCGCCTGATGGAGGCCATCCATGGAGGAGAATGTGGAGCGCACATGAACGGAGTAATGCTAGCGCGGAAGATCCTCAGACAAGGTTACTATTGGTCCACCATGGAGGAGGATTGTATCGGCTTTGTTCGGCGATGCCACAAATGTCAAATCCATGCAAACCGCATGAACATCCCGCCGTCGAAGCTATACAATATGACTTCGCCATGGCCATTTTTAGTCTGGGGAATTGATGTGATCGGGGCTGTCACCCCGAAGGGGTCTAATGGGCATGAGTTCATCCTGGTCGCGATAGATTATTTCACGAAGTGGGTTGAGGTCCAGTCTTATGCGGTGTTGAAGGCTTCGCATGTTGCAAAGTTCATCAGAAACAACATCATCTGTCGTTATGGGGTCCCAAACGAGATCATTTCAGATAACGGTTCCCACTTCAAGAAGGAAGTGATTGACTTGTTGGAAAAATACAACGTGGCTTTTCATAAGTCATCCACATATCGACCACAGACCAACGGAGCAGTTGAGGCCGCCAACAAGAATATCAAACACATACTACAGAAGATGGTGGAAACCTACCGGGACTGGCCAGATAAGTTGTCATTTGCTCTATGGGGCTACCGGACTTCAATTAGAACTTCTACCAGGGCGACTCCGTATTCATTAGTCTATGGGATGGAGGCCGTTCTACTTATCGAAATTGAGGTTCCGTCATTGCGAGTATTGGCTGAATGTCAAATAGCCGAAGTGGATTGGCAGCAGAGCAGATTTGAGGAACTCATGCTCTTTGACGAAAGAAGACTGAAAGCACTGTACCATGTTCAAGGTTATCAGCGCAGAATTGCCCAAGCTTTCAACAACAAAGTTAAGTCCAGGAATCTCAAAGAAGGAGATTTGGTGCTCAAGGACAACCGAGCTCCCATCCACGACCCAAGGGGCAAGTTCAGACCCAATTGGACTGGTCCCTACATCACTAAGTCTATCTGGTCGGGTGGAGCTGTCATTCTGATGGACCTAGATGGCCTAGAGTTCTCACAGCCGATCAACATGGATGAGTTGAAGAAATATTACCCCTGAGAGGCTCGCTAGGCCGAAAACCTGAAAGGACAACCTAAGCAAAAGTTAGAGCATAAAAAAATTTGAAATTATAAAAACTGAGCTCACAAGGTTGAAAACCTGCAAAGGGTGGCCTTGGCAAAAGTTAGAGCGCAAAAGGAGAGTGAAAATACTCGAGCGAACCCAAGCCTGAACTACGTAAGGCTTGATTCCCATTTTTGGGATACGTAGGCAACTTCATCCTGAAGTTCAGCCATAAACACTTCCCCGATCAACTTTGTCCATTTGATCATCTCGGTCATCTTTGTCTATTCAGCATCCAAGATCTTCGGTTGAGATCTCCGGTACAGTGCTATTCAAACTAGGGGCAACTTTCCAGTTGCTGGGAATCCGGGGTTATGCATCTCAGTGACTGATCTCAGGCATGTCCAGTTCTGATCCATATCGAAATGGTTTTGAAAAGTTTTGATAAAAGTTGACTTTGTTCAAATTAATCTTTTTACAACTTAGACCATTTCTGGACCAAAGTGGAAAATTTGCAATACCCACAACCTTCAATTTCATTGATTTCAATACAGAGTGCTCTTGCATACAAATTGAAGTTATTTTTTAAAAGAAAACTTGAAAGTACTAATAAAGCAATACATTTGGGGCATAGATAAGTCAGGTGTTCCTGCGCCCCCTTCTAGAACTGGTCGAAGCCTCTGACACCAAGCTGGGCCGGACCTATGCCTCTTCATTGAGCCAATCCAAGCACTCATCAGACAAAGTACAACTGAAAGTGGGAGCGGGGGCCAGGAGCTCTCTAGTCCTCTATGCTGTAGCATACCGGGTAAGCTGTGTGCCTCGGATAGGAAACGCAGCTGGGTATTCTATCCCCTCTGGTGGGCAAGTCTAATCACGGCCAAACTGGCGCTGGAACCAGAATGGGAAATAGAACACACAGTGAGTCAAGCCAATCAACTGAATCCCAGTCTGCCGGGACATGCTGTAGCCTATCGCCGGTAGGTTAAGCCAAGGGCACCGCCAAGCAATGCGGTCTGCGGACAAACTGCACATCCAGTCGAACCACCAGCCTTCATCAAGGGCATCAACTAGGCATTGCCGGAAGAAGTAGCCACGAGCTGAATATGCTAGGCAAGAGTCCACAACCTGCAACTTGTCCATCAACCACACCTGGGAAGGGATGAAAAATGAGAGAATAAAGAATAGAGAGGTGTACGATGAGAGAAAAGTGAGAAAAGGGTTTTGTGAGAAAAATCGAGCTCGAGGGCCGAGTGATGTGAGCAATACATATGCGAGATTGGGTGGGAAACATTACCTGCAGCAGTAGTGGACTCCCCGCAAATCTAGTCGTCTCTCGGTGATAAAAGGCATCGAAACCCATCAATGTTTCGGCCAGAGTCATGGCAATACAGCTCTTGCCCTCCTTCAAGCCTTGGGCAACCTCGATCAACCGGACACTAGATCCTCCGGAGCCTGAGGCAAGTAAGAAATGAGATAGCATGCACAAACAAAGTGCATGTTGCAGAAAACCTTGCCAATGATGGTCACCGCGGTCACCGGCATCGGAAAATCGGCAAGTCAAACTTGGAACATCCAGCATTCCATCACAAATCAAAGATCGAGCGTCGGGTATTGAGAGCCCACACATTTGTCCTAAGGCTTGGGCATGGCCGAAGCGAAGTTGGGGCAAGATTTCCATGTTGCGCTCGGATTCCATTAAAGCTTGGAAATCTTCGAAGGTAGGGCACACCTCTTGCCCTCCAAAGCTAAAGACGTGTGTCACCGGATTCCAAAACCTTACCACAGTATGGAGAAACGGAAGATGCAGCGGAGTACGACTCAGAGTGAATAGTGCATTCATGTCGAAGCCCTAGAAATTCAGCTTTTCCGAGCCATCCAAGTTGGAAATCCAAGCTGTGAGATTCTGGGCAAGAAACTCTTCCATTTGGAGCAAATCAGTGTTGAATTGAGCAAAACTACGAAGCTGAGGCTCTTTGTAGGGGATAAGGTGTGAGTGGAGGACAGGTGTCAGCATTCTGGTGGTCTTTGCCATTTATGGCAGGCCGGCCAAATGTAGTGCCGACCGACCACCACTTTTGGCCGATGACCATCTCTCATGGCCGATGGCCTTTCCCTCTGGCCGATGGCCCTCCCCCTTATTCCAATAAGCTGTTTATGAGTTGAACATGCTGAAGAATTGTGGTTGGAACCTCCCCCGATGCCTTCCGGTGGTGATCTTGCGAAATCACGTCTATTTGTTTATCGAGTTGTTGTACATTTGCTTATCGAGTTGTATGTCACATTCCTCAAGTCTTTGCATTTGCTTGTCAAGTTGTATTTACACCTAGTCAGCTTATCGAGTGCTTTGTTGTTGCTAATCGAGTTATTTTGTCGTTGGTCAGCTCACTACCTGATTATTACGAGGATAGTGCTCAATTTTCAAACAAAGTTCAATTTCATTCACATTGTTATGTGATGCCATGCGATGCCATGCGATGCATAGAACGTGCAAATGTAACACCTTTTGAACAAAATAGCTGTTTCATTTCCATCATGTATTTTGCAAAATGTACACAGTTTTGAAAAAAAAAAAAAGAAGGAAAAACCTGCCTGAGGCACTGCAATGTGCTTAAACTACCGATAAAAAAGAAAGTAAAGCAAAAGGAGAGCACAGTAGCAGAGTGTTTGGATTAACACTGGTGGCCTCCCCCTATGATAGATGCACCTCCCGCGCCTTTGTTTGGGTCAATTATACGGTTTGGCAACTTCATTACTCGAGATAGTGCAAGAAAGTGCGCTTTGGAATGTTAACTGGTCTTCGTGTTGACCTCGAGCCATGTCTCCTATGTGCGATGTTCAGTGCGTGCAAGGAGCATCCTTTCCCGTATCCTTTTGTACCTCGCGAAGTCCGCAAATCGCTTTAAACATGCTGTATTACATTGCTTTGATATGACTATGATTAGCACGCTCGTTACGCGTCTTGCTTTCAACAAATGCCTCGTATTGATTTGGTTGCATCTCAACAAATGCGAGTAGCATGCCTTCACTTTACTTATGCTGTACATGTATTCAAATTCCAGCTATACACATTGCTTGCATCACAACATGCTTTACTTACATGTGTATATGTATTCTCAGGTGGTTACACATTGTATACGTTTTGCATGTACTTTACTTACATGTGTTCATACCTTGCTTGCTTCACACATTGCATGCGTTTCTACGTGTGCTTTACTTACATGTGTTTACGCATCTCACAGAAGGTTACACATTGCTTGCGTTAACCCGCATGCTTTACTTACATGTGTTCATTCCTACTATACACATTGCCTGCATTACGGCATGCTTTACTTACATGTGTATATGTATTCTCAGGTGGTTATACATTGTATATGTTTTGCGTGTACTTTACTTACATGTGTTCATACCTTGCTTGCTTCACACATTGCATGTGTTTCTACGTGTGCTTTACTTACATGTGTTTACGCATCTCATAGGAGGTTACACATTGCTTGCGTTAACCCGCATGCTTTACTTACATGTGTTCATTCCTGCTATACACATTGCCTGCAATGCAGCATGCTTTACTTACATGTGTATATGTATTCTCGGGTGGTTACACATTGTGTACGTTTTGCGTGTACTTTACTTACATGTGTTCATACCTTGCTTGCTTCACACATTGCATGCGTTTCTACGTGTGCTTCACTTACATGTGTTTATGCATCTCGCAGGAGGTTACACTTTGCATGCATTAACCCGCATGCCTTACTTACATGTGTTCATTTCTGCTATACACATTGCCTGCATTACAGCATGCTTTACTTACATGTGTATATGTATTCTCAGGTAGTTACACATTGTATGTGTTGTCGCGTATACTTTACTCACATGTGTTCAAGCTCCTCACCATACACATTGTGCACGTTGTCACGTGTTCTTTACTTACATGTGTTTGTGCCTTCATAGCATTGTCATGCTTGCTTCAAATCACATTGTTATGTGTTCTACTCGACTTGCGTTGTTACGCACTTTCAAATGCATTGATATGCATACTGCTAACGATATTGTACCTGTTAAGTTTTCTTTCTCTTACAGACACGATATTGTATGTATGGTTCATTTGAGGCTGTAGCAACCAGACGAACCGCATAGGTATTGTATTCTCCGCGTGAAACGTAGCGAGAATTGCATAATTCTCTTACATCCTTTTCTGCATTGTAATGTAGACGGATTTGTGTTTGTGTTTGATTGCTTAAAACGGCCGCATGTTATGCTTCGTTATAGCTTTCTTTGCATGATCATAAGTTATGCTCAGCTTATTGCATTGTCTTGCATTTTGCCCCTGCCTTGGAGCACGTATCTTTGTTTGTGGCTTGTATGCTTTGTCTAATTCTTCGGCCTTGTCAAAAATGGGTCGTCTCTAGGCTTTGACATTCACTCCCGTCATTGTTATGACTTTCGAGTTCTGTCAAAGAGGGGCAACTGTAGACACCCCATTTTTGACTGTCCTCAAGACCTGGACGTCACCGTTTGAATACTCGGTGATCATCCATGTTCGTGTTTGTTTTGAGTTCCAGGAAGCCTCGATCGTGCACCTTTCCTCAAGATCTCTTAACTTGCATGTTCTGTACTTGGTTTTGCACCAAGGACTTGTGTTTTGTGCTTCTGAGGGTAGGGAATGACTTGTTGGTCATCCCCACATCTCACCAGCCATGGCTTAGAACCACCGGCCTTGTTTTCTTCCCACCAGCCATTTGTGATGGCCGGTCGGCTATTTGTGTGGTCGGCCGACCGTATTTTTGGCCGATGGCCTTCTTTTTTGGCCGGTACCACCTTTTTGGCTTTCTCAGGCATGGTGCATGCCAGCTGTGCCAGCTGGAGTGCAGGGACCCTCCCTTTCATACACGTGTGTGGCTGTTTTGAACCTTTGCACCCTTTTACTCAAGCTTCTCATGGAAGCTTGACCTTCTTTGCTCAATCTTCTTGAGGAAGCTTGGACCTTTGTCTTAGCTTCCTCAAGAAGCTTGAACCTTTCGGTTAGCTTCCTTGAGAAGCTTGGCCCCCTTTGACCCTTTTCATTTAGCTTCCCTTAGAAGCTTGGAGCCATTACCTTGTCTATATAAGAGTCCCCTCCTCCTCCTTTGTTTTGGTTCAGCAAAACCAGACCTAATTACATATATCTCTGATATATATCACCCTCTCTCTCTATATCTCCCTCTCTCTCTGGATTTGTGTGTGTTTGAGGGCCTAAAAGTGTAGTTTGTTCTTAGTTTTGCACTAGAACACATAGTATTACACCATATTTTGACTTTGGAGTTGTTGAGGGTTTGTTCTTCAAGTTTTGAGCTGGTTTTGATCAGAAGAAGGTGGCTGCACCTGCTGTTCTTGAAGTGTTCTTCAAGGGTAACACTATTTACTTTATATTCCCCAATCTTGCACTAGTCTTTAACCTATCTTGCATACTGATTTAAGCTTTGTGTATAACTGAAAAAAGTCTTTTATTTGCATGCTTAAGATCTTTCATTAAGGCCATTTTGGTGTTGGGGGTCGACCTCCCCCTCTTAGGCCTTGTTTGGCCCTTTTTGTGCTCTCTTTGATAAGCTTTGGGGACTTTTCTGTATTGACCTTCTCACCACTGAAATCCAGTGGATTTTCAATGGTAAAAAAGGGGTCTTGAAGTCTTGCATAGGGGAGGGACACCCCTCTCCCTTTGTCTCTCTTTTGTTTGTATTTTTTGGCTCATAAGGGTAGCATGTATGCTTAGTTGCTTTTGGCTTCATTTCAAAGGATTTTGGGTGTTATTTGGTCATATTATATCTCTGCTTTCGGTCGGATTAATGGCCCCTTGCATGCATAGTATACTTGCTTTGCATTCCTCCTTTTTGCCTAGAAATGCATCTTGCCTTTAAGACCATCATGCTTGCATGTTCTTGCCTAACTTTGTGAAATTCTTGGTCATATTTCATCGTGCTTGAGGTCTGTTAGGCACTGATTTGATCACATTTTCCATGTTTGGTATAGCCTCTCTACAATTTGGCTTGGGAGCCTTAAGTATGTGAGTCATGAGCATGCTCGAGTTGGGTTGTTTTAGTGATTTGGAATCATTTCCATGCTGTTTCAGTCCATGTTTTGTGCTTACATACTTGCATTTGTTCCCCTTTGATGCCTTGAAGAGATGTGGTCTCATGCTCCATGTTTGGGCTTTTGTGCATGCCTATGTGTTTGAGTCATTTGAGCCGCCATAACAGTGGGTTTTGGGACTTATTTTGGTGCATTGTAACTCTGTTTTTGGTTGCATAGTCCATACCATGTTTGCTTGGGATAGGGGTTGAGCAAATGCTCTCTTTTGTGGCCTTGAATCCCTTCTGTTTTTGCATCCATTCCCTAGCATGTTTTGGCATCATTCTTGGCATGCTTTTTAGAGTTCAACATGAGTGTTTAAGGTCCATGTATATCACCTTTGCGTGTTCTTGAGAGTTGTCCCCTTCCATGCTTAGATGATGAACCTTGTTGTGTGCATGCTTGCATGCATAATTTGTGCTCTTTTGCACCATCTTAGGCTACTGTTTTGGGATGGGCTGAGGACCTCTCATTTCAGTGTAAGTCCATCTTTACATACTTTGCATGTTTGCATGTTGCATTACATTAGTTGCACGCTTGTATTATATCATGTTTGCATTGAATGTTTGCATTATATGATATGTTGCATCACATTGCATTTTGCATGCTTGGCACATTGCATGTTTGCATGCTTAGTTTGCATTGCATTTGGCATGTTTGCATACTCGAGCCATCTTACATACTTGAGCCACATTGCACCCATGCATAGCATGGTTTGGTTTGGGGCGTCAAACCAAGCATGAGGGGTGAGGTGTGTTCGTATTCAAAGTGACGAAACACGCCTCAACCCTCGGTCGCCAATGCCCTTGACCCCAACATGATAGGGCATAAGGCATTCATCTCTTTTATGCATGCATTTACATTAAGTTGCAAACTTGGTGCCTTAGGCCATCATGCATCGAAATGTGTGATTGGTGGCCTGAGTATCGAGGGTCACACTCCTATGAGTCCATAGCATGATTGGGAGAGTGGCCATGCATACATTTCTTTAAATTTCCTTGCCATGCACTGTCTGCCCTCTGTTGCTGTCAAAAACAGGTCTCTGTAGAAAGAAATGGCCGGCCGGCCACATACAGTGCCGACCGACCATCAATGTCCAGCCGGTGGTGCAACTTTTGGCCGATAAGCCCATCCCCATGGCCGGTGAACTTGAATTGTGGCCGGTGACACCCCAAAGCACTCAGAGGGTGATTCAAAATGGGTCTGGGGACTTTCAGAATTTTCAGACGAGCAAGGCAGTGTAAACAGAGGCAACAGTGGCATGGCACGGGTTTCCGGGCGGGGCGAGTCGAGCATGCATCATCCTAGCATTCTGCATTTAATTTGTTAATTAAATAGGAGATATGTAATATTTAATTCGTTAGAAGAGTTAATTATTTATTTGTTTTTTAATATTTATTCGGACCCTCCAAATGACGGCAATTGTGTAATAAGTGTGCGTGAGTGTGTGTATGTCTTCCAACCCCACATCTTTCTTCCCTTTTATTTGCTAGCTTTCGATGGTTAGTTTAAGGCATGTTTCAATTAGCATAATTATGATAGCATGTTTGCATACATTCATTCGTTTTGCATGCACCGGGCTCGGCGCATCATACTAACTGCATTTGTATTTCAATCCCGAATTGAATACGTGTTGGCTGTAGCATTTCACATGTCATTTTAGAATAGCCGAGCCTATTGTAGTTTCATTCCCGCATGTGTTACATTAGGCATTTCTGTATAATTAGGACCATGCATGGATTTCTAACGTAGCTTTTGTTTTCGCACGGAGTACTAGGTGTGCATTTATGCTTTAGCATCTCACATGAGTATGAATGTTAACATGATAGCATGCTTACCATGTGGCTAAATGCTTATGTGATATAACTGCATGAATGCCTGTGGGTGAAGGTTCGATTGTTTGAGTTGGAACAACTCGTTGAAATCCGTGTTTTAGCATACTCGCGAGTAGCAAATTTCAAACGTTTTCCAAACAAACGGATATGCAATGCTTTGTTCCAAATTAGACGATTTAGTCTATACTTTTGTGTTGTGCGCATCACATAGTAAGATTAGCTAATTAATCGGAATAAGAACACATAATGTTTTCAAAACCAGATATCATGGTTAGTAGAGGCCGATCTTTGGGTCGGGCGAGAGGGGGTGCTCATAGCTGACCTTCCCCAATCGTACCCAAGTTCCCAAGCCGAGGAAACTTTGGTGATGACGGACACGTGGCCTTAGGCAACGAGTCAGGGTTTCCTAAATTCCCCAAAATAAAATATTTAGGTGGCAACTCTGTATCTGGCAAAGCAGTCCATGTTTGGCACTTCTTTACAAAATAATCTGTTTTCAAAAAAACGATTTGCCGGATGTCGACTCTTTGGTTCAGATTTAGAACCGTGACAATTTGAGTCCGAACAGTAGTGAGCCCGTAACGAACGGATCGAGAGTTTCCCTCCCGGGGCATTCGGGGATGTCTACACTTTGCCCCATACAAATAATGCCGCCAGATTTTCAGAGCAAAAACAACTGCTGCCAATTCTAAGTCATGTGTTGGGTAGTTCCTCTTGTGTGGTCTAAACTGTCGGGAGGCGTAAGCAATAACCTTTCCGTTCTGCATTAGTACACAACCCAAGCCTTTATAAGATGCATCACTGAAAATTACAAAGTTTTCCGTACCTGTGGGCAATGTCAATATTGGCGCAGTGGTCAGTCTCATTTTCAGTTCATGAAAGGTAGATTCTCTTTCGTCATTCTATTCAAATGATTGCCCCTTGCGTGTCAACTGGGTAAAAGGTACATCTATCCTTGAAAAGTTTTTCACAAACCTCCTGTAATACCCGGCTAGGCCCATGAAACTGCGGACCTCTGTTACATTTGTCGGTGTTGGCCAATTCACAATTGCCTCTATTTTCTGTGGGTCCACTGAAATCCCCTCTTTGTTGATAACGTGCCCTAAGAAAACAACTTCATCCAACCAAAACTCACATTTCTTTAGTTTAACAAATAATTTCCTTTCCCTAAGTATTTGTTGGACAGCTCTCAAATGATGTTCATGTTCAAGTCTATTCTTGGAGTACATCAAAATGTCATCAATAAAAACCACAACAAATTCATCAAGGTAGGTTTCAAAAATCTGATTCATTATGTCCATAAACACTGCCGGAGCATTAGTCACTCCAAACGGCATAACAAGAAATGCGAAATGACCATACCTCGTTCTGAATGCAGTTTTTCTCAACATCTTCTGCCTTTACTTTCAGCTAGTGATACCGGGATCTCAAATCAATCTTGGAAAACACTTGTGATCCCTGCAACTGGTCAAACAGGTCATCAATACGGGGTAAGAGATATTTATTCTTTATCGTTACCTTGTTCAGTTCTCGATAGTCGATACACAAACGCAAAGTTCCATCTTTCTTCTTCACAAACAACACTGGTGCACCCCATGGTGAAGTGCTAGGCCGGATAAACCCTTTGTCAAGTAGGTCTTGCAACTGTTCTTTTAGTTCTTTCATTTCAGCAGTAGCCATTTTGTAGGGAGTTTTGGAAATAGGCTGGGTGCCTGGCATAATCTCAATTGTAAACTCTATCTCCCTGTCCACCAATTCCCTTGGTAGTTCATTTGGAAACACATTTGGAAATTCTCTAACAATAGGGATACTATTCAATTCAATATCTATAGATTGTTCTGACAACACATAACACAAATAACCCTGGCACCTTTTCCTGATCAGTTTACATGCCTTCATTGCAGATATCAGACAACGTGGAGGCACTACCACATTACCCACAAACACAATTTCTTTATGTTTTGGTGGTTTAAACACAACCCGTTTTGTCACACAATCAATGGTGGCACAATATTTGGTTAACCAGTCCATGCCCAAAATTACATTGAAATGTCTAAAATTCAAGGGCAATAAATCTACATATAGGATAGCATCCTCAATACGCATGTCACAAAACCGGTATATAGATTCACACAATACAGATTCCCCAAATGGCATAGACACTCATAGCAGATATGGAAACAATTCTAGAGGTCTACTTAGTCTAGATACAAATGCACATGTCACAAAAGAGTGTGTTGATCCGGAGTCAATTAACACAAAAGCATCGTGATTACATATAGAAATAGTACCTGAGACAACTGCATTAGCATTCCGTGTATCGCCCGGAACAAGCTCAAAAACTCTCTCTTGCCTCACGGTATCTCCGGTGGTAGTAGATCTCATAGTATTTCCCGATTTTGGGATCGATGCAGTAGAACTAGCAGATATCTTCCCACTGTTCTGATTACAATCTCGGGCCATATGCCCTTGTTTGCCACATTTGAAACAGGCTCCCAACACACGGTAACAAACTCCACGATGCCTTTTACTACAAATATTGCACATAGGAGATGTATCTCGGGAAGAATTCGAAGTACTTGAGGAGCCCGTGTTTTGCTTTTTTGAAAATTTCTTCTTTGAGAAGAAGCCTTGCATTTTGTTGCCTTTCCAGTCAGTTGTTGACTTAGTTTATCTAGCTATGTTAGCTTCTGATATTATAGCCCTGTCTAGCACCCCAATATAGGTTTCCAGCTTCAAGACATTCACCCTCTCTAAAATGTCGCTTCGAAGCCCACCTTCAAAATGCCTCGCTTTCTTATAATCAGTATCAATCACATGTGGTGTAAACCTGGCCAATTCAGTAAATTTGGCTTCATACTTAGCTACAGTCATACTGTCTTGTTTGAGTTCCATGAACTCTGATACTTTCCTGTCCCGAACACAGTGCGGGAAGTACTTATCATAGAAAATTTCCAAAAATTTGGTCTAGTCAACATCCTTATGATTCTCACGCATTAACATCCACCATCTTCTTGCTTTGTCTTCTAGCATAAAGGTGGCTAGAAGCACTTTCTGTGTCTCCAAACAAGGGAACACCTCAAATAGCTTTTCGATGCCGAGGACCCATGCTTCGGCTTTCAATGGATCTAATCCCCGATGAAACTGTGGTGGTTTCATTTTCTTAAACTCTTTGGGGTCATCATTCTGATTATCTGGCACGGGTGGTGCCGGAGGTGGAGGTGGAGGTGGAGGTGGAGGTGGAGGATGTGGTTGCTGCCACTGTTGTTGCCACTCTTGTTGTTGCCTCAATGTTTCTACCATTTCCTGAATCAATCTTTCCATCCTATCCATTCTGGCAGTAGAGGACTCCTCTATCTCATCACCTCTTGTTCTCACCATCTGATTAAACTTGCATTATACTTTATACAAAAGATTCACAAGTATGCATCTACTAAAGAGCATATATATTCACATAATTTGCAAGACAAGCAAATCACAAACTTATAACACATAATCGTTCATATTAAAACATTTAAGCTTAATCTTGATGCTTTCAAATTCATACTTATCACATGAATGCATCCTAGATCTTTTCTAGACGCTTATTGCTCATTTGCACAAGTGTGTGAGTTATTAACTCGTGCTCTGATACCACTCTGTCATGACCCGAACCCGCCCCTATGGGTTAAGAACATAACTGGCCAGTAATCAAGGGATTACCTATGGCCTCAAACCAAATCGGACATAACTCATCAAAGTAAAGGAGCCAAACGGAAGCAAAATTTAAAACTTTGTCCACAGAGTTATGCTTACATGGCACGTCATAACAAACCATACATATACATGTTAACAACTCACATCAAAATATGTACTAACACAGAGTTCTGTACATAAAGGATCATTCAAGTTTAAGTTAGCCAATCAAAACTATGTACAAATGTACCCAAAGTCCTCGCCAACATGACAACATAAAGCAAGATAACAAAAGGGCGAAGACGAGTCTCATGCGTGAGACGTAAGGGCTGACTCTACAAAACCTTGGTTATCCCACACAAACATCATTAAGGCTGGGTTTGGACCTCTCTTGGCTCACCTACAAACACATGAATGAGCGTGAGCGAAAGCCCAGTGAATAATATCAAATAAAGAAATTACACAAACAGTATTTAGAGCGACGTGCTTCAAACGGCCTTGGGGCCAATTCGTATTTCTACTTAGCATGTATATACAAATTTAGGTCAAGTGACTGCGGTTCCAAACACATCATACGACCTTGGGCGCAATTCGTTCGTGTCATACTAGCCTTTGGCCCATTTATCTTTCATTCATGTCAAACCAGCCTTTGGCCCGACCATTCTTTCATTCAGATCAAACTGGCCTTTGGCCCATCCATTCTTTCATTGATGTCAAACTAGCCTTCGGCCCATTCATTCTATCTTTCATGTCAAACTGGCCTTCGGCCCATTCATTCTATCTTTCATGTCAGGCTGGCCTCTAACCCATTCATTCTATCTTTCATGTCAAACTGGCCTCTAGCCCATTCATTCTATCTTTTAGGTCAAACTGGCCTTCGGCCCATTCATTCTATCTTTTATGTCAAACTGGCCATTGGCCCATTCATTTGGTGCAGCAAATATTTGTCCACCATTCAAATTAACGAACTTATAAGACTTACATAGAAGCAATTGGAAAAATAACACACTTCAGATATCTTTATGAAGATATTACTCGCAGAGATCGGCTGGATGATTTGCCTTGGAGCTTGACCCTACATATTACATAACACACATGGGTCACAAATAATTCAATCCGTTCATTAATTCACATAGTCCTCTTTAGGCTTCTTTCTTATTCTTTTAACTCATTTACAATGCTTAATGCATGCCTAAGAGTACTTAGAAGTGAAAGAGAATGGAAAACGAAGCACAGAATGCATTTTCAAAATTTTAGAAACAGGGGTCCCCGCTGAAGCGTGGACTTTCCCACTTGAGCGGACCCATTAGGTCTGCAAATGTAATGGTGGGAGTGGTGGTGGTGGTGATGGCGAAGGAGATTAGTGGTGAAGTTGTGGTAGTGGTAGTGTAAATGGAGTGGCAGGGGTGAAAGAGAGGTAATGGTAGTAGTAGTGGCAGTAGTGGTAATGGTGGTAGTGGAATGGTGGCGATAGTAGTAGTAATGGTAGTCGTAGAGGTGAAGTGGCGACAGTAGAAGTAATGATGGTGGTGGAATGGTGTTTGCAGTAGTGGTGAAGGTGGTAGAGGAGATGGGTGGTGAGAGAGAGAAATGAGTGAGAGACAGATAGAGGAGAGAGAGAGAGACAGACAGAGTGATGAGCGAAAGAGAGATAAAGAGAGAGAGAGAGAGAGAGAGAGAGAGAGAGAGAGAGAGAGAGAGAGAGAAATAGATTGAGAGAGACATATAGAAAAATAGAGAGGGAGGGGTAAGAACAGACTAGGGTTTTTTGGTTTTGGGCGGGCGGCGGGGAACAGAGCGGGAATGAAAAAAAGAAAAAAAAAGGGGGGAATGGAAAAAGAGAGGGAGGGGGAAGAAAAAATCAATTTTTAAAAAAAAATTAAATAATAAAATAACGTTGTTTAATTTATTTATTTTTTGCGATAGGGGTTGTCATCGCAAAAAAACTTTATTTTTTGTTAAAATAAAATTTTTTTTAAAAAAATTATTTTATTTTAGTTGCTAAGCTTGAAAATTTATTTGTTTCATTTTTTTTTTAATGAAAAAAAATTTATTATTATTTTTTATTTGGTAGAAGTAGGGGTAATATTTTAATGAAAAATATTTTAATGGTAGTCGTAGTGGTGAAGTGGCGACCGTGGTAGTAGTGGTGGTAGTGAAATGGCGTTTGCAGTAGTAGTGAAGGTGGTAGAGGAGATGGGTTGTGAGAGAGAGAGAGATAAGTGGGAGATAGATAGAGGAGAGAGAGAGAGAGATAGAGTGGTGAGCGAGAGAGAGACAAAGTGGTGCTAAAAGTGTATTTTCTTGTAGTGGATCGATAAATCGAGAGGGAGCTCGGTAAATAGAGAAGACGGAAGGGAAATAGTGAGCAACGCGAACACAGTGGGGGAGAGAGAGAGAGAGAGAGAGAGAGAGACAAATAGACAGACAGGGAGAGAAGAGTGATGAGTAAGAGAGAGAAAGAAAAGAAAGAAAGAAAGATGAAAAATAGGTGAAAAGATATATAGAGAGAGAGAGAGAAAGAGCCAAAAGAGATAAACGAGAGAGAGAAGAAAGAGATGAGCGAGAGAGCGATAGAGAAAAGAGACAAAGAGAGAAGATAGATGAAAGAGATAGAGAGAAGAGAGATGGACGAGAGACACAGAGAAAAATAAAGAGGTAGACAGACAAAGAAAAGTGATGAGTGAGAGAGAGAAAGAGAAGAGAGACAGAGACACAGAGAGAATGAGAGAGACGGACAGACAGAGAAGAGTGATGAGTGAGAGAGTGAGAGAGAGAAGAGAGACAGAGACACATAGAGAAAGGGAGAGACAGACAGAGGAGATGGAGTGGCAGTGGTGGAGGAGAGGAAATGGTAGTAGTGGTGGTAGTGGAGTGGTGGCGATAATGGTAATAATGGTAATCGTAGAGGTGGAGTGGCAACAGTGGTAGTAGTGGTGGTAGTGGAATGGCATTTGCAATAGTGGTAAATGTGGTAGAGGAGATGGGTGGTGAGAGGGAGAGATGAGTGAGAGATAGATAGAGAAGAGAGATAGAGAGACAGAGACAAAGTGATGAGCGAGAAAGAGACAAAGTGGTCGTTAAAAGTGCATTTTCTTGTAGTGGATCGATAAGAAAAATGCCCTAGACCCCCAGTGGGAGTGACCCCCACCACCCCCACTGTTTTCTGATTGGTTCAAAAAAATTTATTTATTTATTTATTTTCACTCTTGCTCTCACAGCCCCCCACGTGGAGGTGGGGGTGCTGGGGGTCACCGCCCACTGGGGGTCCCCAATATGGTTGGATCGATAAATCGAGAGGGAGCTCAATAAATAGAGAAGAGATGAGGGAGAGAGTGAGCAAGGCGAACACAGTGAGGGAGAAAGAAAGAGAGAGACAGACAAACAGACAGGTAGACAGAGAAAGAGAAAAGTGATGAATGAGAGACAGAGACATAGAGAGAAAGAGATAAAGATAGACAAAGAGAGAAAAAGATAGAGAGAGAGTGAGACAGAAAAAAAGAGAGAAACAAGAGATGAGCAAGAGATAAACAAAAAGAGAGAGAAAGAAAGCGAAAAGAGATTAACGAGAGAGAGACATAGAAAAAAAAGAGAGAGAGAGAGGAGAGATAAACGAGAGAGACAGAGAGATAGAGAGAGAGAGAGAAAAAAAAAGAGAGAAACAAAAGATGTTCGAGAGATAGACAAAGAGAGAGAAAGAGAGAGAGAAAAAAAATAGCGAAAAGAGATAAACGAGAGAGAGACAGAGAGAAAAGAGAGATGAGCGAGAGACATAGAGAGAAAGAGAGACAGACAGACAGAGAAGAGTGATGAGTGAGAGAGAGAGAAAGAGAAGAGAGATAGAGACAGAGATATAAAGAAAGAGAGACATACAGACAGATAGAGAAGAGTGATGCGTGAGAGAGAGAAAGAGAAGAGAGACAGAGACACAGAGAGAAAGAGAGAGACAGATAGGCAGACAGAGAAGAGTGATGAGTGAGAGAGAGAAAGAGAAGAGAGACAGAGATAGAGAGACAGGAAGATGAAAAAATGAATGAAAAGAGAAATGTTATATTAAAAGAGTAAGACGACGTCGTTTTTTTCAAATTTTTTTTTATGATAGAAAAATACCATTGCATTTATTTAAACCATTTTGTAACTATATATATGAAGTCTCAAAAAGTCACATTTTTTTGCGACGACAAATTGTACCGTCTCAAAAAGGCATATTTTTCGCGACGGCAAGTTGTACCGTCTCAAAAAGTCACAGTTTTTTTTTGCGAGACAGCAAGTCGTGCCATCTCAAAAAGTCATATTTTTTACGACGGCAAATTGTGCCGTCTCAAAAGGTCACATTTTTTGCGACGGCAAGTTGTGCCGTCTCAAAAGGTCACATTTTTTGCGACGACAAATGTGTCGTCGCAAAAAGTTCCGTCTCATAACCCACTTTTCTTGTAGTGTTACTTAAAAAGTGTGATTAAAAAGTAGTAGTGTTTATATAATCACACATTGATTAAAAAGATGTGATTAAAAAATATATAAATAATCACACTTTAATTAGAATGTGTGATTAAAATATATATATATATATATATATATATAATCACACTTACTTAAAAAGTGTGATTAAAAAATATATAAATAATCACACTTGTTTAAAAAGTGTGATTAAAAAGTAGTAGTGCATATATAATCACACTTTAATTAAAAGGTGTGATTAAAAAATATATAAATAATCACACTTTAATTAGAATGTGTGATTAAAAAATATATATATAATCACACTTACTTAAAAAGTGTGATTAAAAAGTAGTAGTGTATATACAATCACACTTTAATTAAAAAGATGTGATTAAAAAATATATAAATAATCACACTTTAATTAGAATGTGTGATTAAAAAATATATATATAATCACACTTGTTTAAAAAGTGTGATTAAAAAGTAGTAGTGTATATATAACCACACTTTAATTAAAAGGTGTGATTAAAAAATATATAAACAATCACACTTTAATTAGAATGTGTGATTAAAAAATATATATATAATCACACTTGTTTAAAAAATGTGTAGTGTAGTGATATAAATCACACTTTTAATTAGAAGGTGTGATTAAAAAATATATATATAATCACACTTAATTGAAAAGTGACATAAAAAATAAATATTATCACACTCAATCAAATTAAGTGTGATTAAAATATCAATATAATTTTTTTTATCACACTTCCAATAAAAGTGAGATCTTTTTTTTTTGTCAAAGTGTGATCTTTAACTATTTTTGTAGTAGTGTTTACGCTCGAGCGTGAACTCGGGCGCTCGAGCTAAAGGTCATTCTACATAGCTCCCCGCTCGAGCGGACATCATGCCTGCAAAAAGTTCTGGGAGCCCGTATTTCCCACTAGAGCGGACATCATAAATTCTGGGTTTTCCAGAATTGTTCCTCAAGTTCAAATTCGACCTCCAAAGGTCCAAAACCCATAATTTTGGTTCCCAAACATGCAAATACAATATACATCATGAGTACACAAACAATACGAGGCCAATTACTCAAAATCATGGTTCAATTATTCAAAATTAATCAACATTTTTGTATAATCATGGCTCATGCTTTCAAACCTCATATGAACTCCATATCTTCAATAATCAAACATGCATGCAATCTTTTAACTCCAATTGCATTTCAAATGGGTCAAGTGATGCTTATACACATGAAATTCATCCAAATCATGCTTGCATGTATGATCCTACAACTCAATTTTTCATGATTAACAAACTACATGATAGATTATACAATCCTTGCTTATTTATGATAATTCTATGCATGCATGTACATTCTAGCTTCATTTTCAACTAAATCTTTGCCAAGAGCTACCAAATCACTTGAATTCACAAAATCACAAGTTCAACTCATGAATTAGGGGTTGATTACTCACCTAGGAGCTTCAAACACTCAAGTTCTTAGAGTTTAGCTTCAAATTTCCAAGCCTTGAGCCAAAATTGCACAATTCTCCCCCTTTCTCTCTCTATAGCCGACCCTCTCTCTTTCTAAGGCACAAAATCTGATTTTGAGCTCAAGTAAAAGAATTGAGTGTATAGTGCCCCTCTTTACATAAGTTCCACTAATTACAATTATTAATATTAAATAATTTGAGCACTACACCACTAATTTAATCTAATTAATCTGATCCGAAACAATTTTCAATTAAATTTCACCGTACGCTCTAAAAATTATGCCAATCACAATGGCGTAACCAATTTCAGGTTCCGCGGCCGATAGGGCCTTCAATTTAAATTCCAAAGTAGATAATCAAACAGGTATTTCTACGGTAAACAGATAGAAATTTAAAAACACATATTTTCACATAAATGGCACACAAAATCATATCAATCACATAATAACATTCATGATAAGGACCAAGTAGCATAATACGGAATAGGGTTATCACAGATATATATGATGGGGTTGAAGGTGGGCAGTAGTGTATGGATAAGGTTGATATTTATAAGTGGGGGGACTTGGTTATGGACGAGAAGTGGGGGTTGGTGGTCACATTTGGCTTTGAGGGTGGAGCTATGATCTTATTGTGAATGAGATCCTAGATCTCATGACGAAGGTGATAGCAACGATTAGTGGGGTGACCATGCTGTTAGTAAAATACACAGTATTTGGTGGGGTCATGTTTAGTTGGGAGTGGGTTAAGGAGAGGTCGAGGGTCAAGGGGCTTAAAGTGCCCCTTTTCTATTAAAAGTTTGAAAGCGCTGGATAATGCCTTTCTCAAAAGCACTCTCAATTTGCACTCCTAACTCATGTAAAATAGCGAAGGTAGATAATAACATGACTATCATCCTCTGTAACATGTCTACTTTGAAATTCTAAACCACCAATCGGACTTGTTCCCTTTCTAAGGGCCTGTTTGTCATTCCGGTTGCCTTTGCCCTCCATCTTGCAACAAAGCCAATGAAGGGTTCCTTGGGATTTTGAGTGGTTGCCTCAAATTCTCTGATCGTTACCTCTATCTGAGTATAGTAGGAATATTGATTAGTAAATCCCTCAGATAGCTCTTCCTAGTTCCGTTTGGTTGAGTCCTCTAATTTGGCATACCAAATAGCTACCAAGTCTGATAAGGTTCTTCCGAATAATGACAATTTCTAAGCCCGTGTCAAGCCCATTGATCTTAAGACATCCGAAAAGGACGGACATGAATGATATGATCTTCGTTGCCATCAAATCTGTCGATGTGAGGCATTTTGAACTTTTCTGGCAATCTTATAGAGGCCTTGGTATAACTGTCTTCAATGTTTGGGATAGAATTGAAGCCTTGAGATTTCTTGAGTGCCTTCTCCAACCTAGCAATTTTTCTCATAGCAAGATCGATGTTATTGATGTCAAAAGGAAGAAGTCCCCTGTGGGGCTGTGCTAGAGGCCTGAAAGCTTGAGCCGGCGCTAACATTTCTTGGGAATCCAGGACTTAAGGGTTTTCAGCTGGTGGAGGCGGATCAGGGTTCAACTAGGCAGCTTGGACTGGATGTACAGTAGATGCCGATGCCCTAGATGGGTGTCGCATTTCAGTAATAGTCTCATCCTGAGCAGCAATTCTTTGATTCAATGTATCCATGGTTCTTTCAAACACTGTCATCATAACAGCAACCTCCTCTAGACTACTATGTGCCATTACGGGTTTGGAAGCAGTTAGTTATTGGCGAACTGAGTGGATGAAAATGAACAGGTGACTGCTGAGTGCTCTGTGTTGGTGGAAACTAGCTAGTTCTTCTTCTCCGAATAACTGGTGGGAGAGAGACTAACGCTAGCTAACCGTCAACTAAATCTCGGATTTTGCACAGCCTACCGACGCAAGTCAACAAAACTTGGGGGATATCAGGTCTCTCTGAAGCTATGATTGCAAAACTGCCTAGCAAAAGAAATAAAGAAAGGAAAACGATAATAAAAAATTAGATAGCACTTTGGCCCCAAATTTGCAACAGATATGATCACAGTTGGAAAAAATTTTCCCCCACAAACTAATATCAACTGTGCCACTGATATGAAGCCTTCCTATACAATTTCACTGTAAAGCACATACCAGGTAAAGAGAGGGGTTAGGGTTACCCTATCTTAGATTTGACATGATCTATGGTTTTACTACTTCAAGCAAGCAATTTCACAAAATCCTACATACGGATGAGCATCCTGTCCTATGTTGGAACAATCATTATGGCTTTACTATATGCACTAGACCGAATGGTCAAAAGGGTACCTCAACAAGATTACCAAATATACCTCTCACACCTAAAATCGAGAAGTGAAAGGAGGATCAAGCGATATGGCGGTAATCTAGATCCAAGAGTTGTGTTTCCAACATGGCAAAGCCCACAACTGGCCAGCTTTTTAGGCAAGCCTCCGGCTAACAGATGGAAAGCACAATGACTTAAGAGCACCGATGCAAATGCAATGCAAAGAATATATATATATATATGTAGATAAAATTTTACATCATGAAGTTCAAGTCAAGTTCTCTAATTTCCCAGCATAGTCGCCAGAAACTGTAGCTTACTTTTCGTGCTCCTCGAAGGGGTTTAGTCTCATCAGATACAATAGCCCTACAGTTCAGATTCCCATGATTCTGAATCTGGTTTCACAAGTGCAATGTGAAATAGATTTAAACAAATGAGAGTCCAAGTCCGCCAAATCTTAGAAAATCCATTTATTATCAGAGATGCCAAAAATGGACTGCATTACCAGATTTCAGAGTTACTACCTAAATATTTTGGAAAAATTTAGGAAACCTGTGACTCGTGCCAAAGGCCACTTGTCCGTCATAACCAAAGTGTCTTGGCTTGGGAACTTAGGTATGAGAGGGGAAGGTCATGAATTGAGCACCCTACTCACCCGATCAAAGATCGACCTCTACTAATCATGATGTGATTTTATGTACATTATATGCTCTTCTTCCGAATATTAATGCTAACTTACTATGTGAAACACACAAGTATAGACTATTTCACTGACTTTGGAATGCTTTGATTTCATGTTTGTTTGAAAAGAATTTTGAATATGTGCTACTTTAAAAAAGTAAGCTCATATATACATTAATCAAAATCATCCCAATTTAAGCGAAATAGCCTTTATCCACTAGCATTCAAAGAGGTATATCAAATAAGCACTTAACCTCATGGTAGTAAGCTTAATATGGCAACATGAACATACATTAAATATGCTAAAACAAGAAATGTTCACCTAGTACTCAACCGAGGCAAGCCAAAATAAAAGAAGATAGTTAGAAAAAATACATGGTCTAATGTGCAATTGACTAATGCAACGCATACAAAATGAAACTATTAGGTTCGGTTTATTTAACATGTCGTATGGATCAACTCAAAAAAGGCGGTATCGTACGTATTCAAGTAAATAGGAAATGACAACAATGTTGAAATGATGAACTGAGCCCAATGCATGCAAAAATGGATATTTAAGCATGGCAATGGTATGAAACGAAAATATGATGCTTCGTGCGACCATAGTAAGCAAGTAAATAAAAGGGAGAACAAGTGTTACAAATTTTCCCTTATGCAAGAGGGTTCAAATGAATGTCCTAATTAAACTAATTATTACAACACCAAAATAAATTAACTAAATTAACTAGCTATTACAAATATGAATGAAGGCAAAGTAACTAATTAATTCCACATACTAATATTTAAAACACTGATTTAATGGAACGGGAAGCGAGGAGCCACACACACACAACCGAGAACATTCCCCCGGAAACCTCTCTATTTGCTGCCAAAATCTATTCTATTTGCAATCAGAAAATTATTCTGTTTTGGCTTCGGGTTTTGCTCTATTCTACCACAAAAATTCCACTGCCTGTACAAAATGATGGCTAGCCGGCCTTGAGAAGTGGTCTGCCAGACAGAAAGGTAGCCGGCCGGACACTACTTTTAAGGGATACCCTGCTGCCACAAAACTAAAACAGAGCAAAACAAAGTGTTTCCAGGAGATATTTATCCTCTCTGCCCTTTCCTATCATGAAGATGATCAAGGGAGAAGTAGACTCGATTAACAAGTCATCAATTGGCACAAATTTATTGCATGATGATCTATGAACCGATAGGACAAAAGCTCAATAAAAGGAAATGAAATACCAACAACACCTCATTCTTATCATGGAGTTACCTCTAGGGAAGGGGTGGACATTGCTTTTTCATCACTAAAGAGTACGTAATGAGTCAAGATGCAATAGGTTCAATATAACGTCCTATTGAACCCAACTCAATTTTATTATCTTTTTTTTTTTTAACCTCTTTTTACTCCAATTTTATTAGCCCTTTTCATTACCTTTCCATTTCTTATCTTTTCTTCATTTTTGTCCAAGAGTGTAGATTACATTCACTAAGTCCAAAAAGTGATAAAGAGTATCAAACAAGAGATTGGGCTTAGCATAAGAGAGATGTAATGCCTTGCTAATGAACCTCCGAAGAGATTAAACCATTAAGCATGGAATGTCTCTTTCTTATGTTTTAAACAACAATCTTTTGTTTGACTCAACTCTTTATCAAAATAAACAAAGAATTGAGAGAGGTTGCATAGATGATTATACAAAGGTGATTGCAATAGTATGAACATGTATGAAAGTTATGAAAAAGTGCAAGAAAATACTATCAACTCAAATGGATTGAAAGCTATATCCATAAAAACTTGCAACAGCACATCTATAGTATTTAAAACATAAATTAACACACAAAACAGCACTGAAACAGCCCAAAAACAATACTGCAAAATTGAGTTTTTGAGGTGGAAAAAGAGAGGAAAAAGAGGCTAAAGTCAAGAGGTTTCAAACAATCAACAAGCCTAAGGAAGAGTAGCTAACCCCTTCTCCTTTTTGTAACTTAAAACCACATTTTTGAGCTAAAATAAACTGTAAAAAATAGTATGAAAAAGCAAGGAAAAGAGATAGAAAAGATGGTATAAAAGCTCAAAGTATACCTCTTTCAAAGAGAGGAGGCTCTTTAGTTCACAAATCACAAGCTAAACACTCTCAATGGCTGAAATTTGGGTTCAAAAATCTCAGCAAGAAGCCTCAAGTTTAGGTTTAAGAAGTTTATGTATAGCGTATGTATATTGCAAGAGAGAGAGGTAGTGTGTTGGACAAGTTTTTGGCACTTGAAGAATTTTTCTAACCCCAAACCATGAGGGGTGGTCATGTATTTATAGAAAAAAGCCTTCTCACGTCAAAAATATCTGTAATGAGCCAGTTGGTGCAAGACATGCACATGGGGACAACTGGCAACCAAAAATATCTGTTTGTCGCTGAACATGGCCGGCCAGCCATGAAGGGGGATGGCTTGCCAACCAAAATGGCATGCTGGCCACTTGTTGGCTAGCAGGTCTCTAAGTGGTCAGGTTAGAAAAAATTAGGTTTTGGTTCAAAGGGGGTGCAAGGTTTAGGTTCTGAAGCTCAAAAACCAAAGACTTTTACTGAAGAAATTGAACATTTGTACAACATAACATTTCATCATTGAGTGTTCAATGTGAGGTGCACAAGTCTTAAGGGTGGTCAAAATGGGGTGTCTACACTCTGCACTTTTCATCGAATTTCATTTCGGTACCTACACATGAAATTATGATAATCAACCCTTGCACTTTTGGTCAAAACTTACTTTGGTCCTTGCACATGAAATCTTGATATTCAACCCCCTACACTTTTGGTCAAATCCCACTTTGATTCTTACATATGAAATCCTGACAGTCAAACCACTACACTTTTGGTTAAATCTCACTTTCATCCCTACACAAGTGTCAATGTCCCCCCCTTCTGTTACTTTATTATTTAAATTTTTAACAGAATTCAGTCATGTGATAAGAATGTGATTACAAAATGAGGGTACGAGAAAAAAATCATCTCTATTTCTCATCAATACGTACTTTGTCCTACGTAATTAGCACGTAAGAGTTTGTATAATATAATATATGTTCATATTCTGAAAATTAGGACGAAAATGTAAGAAAATAGAGTTTTTGAAATCAAAAAAGGTAGTAGAGAAATCAAGAACAATAGATAGAAGACTGTGTTATTATGAAAAACAGAGTTTTGTGATTCTAGTTTATACAAAACCCTAATTCATCTTATTAATCGTTCACAATTTACAATTTCTTTTAGCTTATATACAATCATAATTTGATATAAATATTGGGATAAAATATGGAAAATAGAGATGATTTTTCTCTTACCTCGTTTCATAGTTACATTCTTGTCACATGACTGAATTTTGTTCAAAATTTAAACAATGGAGTAATAGAAGAGGCACATTAATGTTATGTTTGGTTGGGAGATTTGAAAAGGAATTTGAAAATGAAAAGGGAAAAGGTATGTAAAACAAGTTGAAATATATGTATATTTTATTCACATTTTACCTACATTTTTTCTTTTCCTTTCCCTTTCCATTTCCCTTTCAAATATCCCAACCAAACACAGCATAACACTTGTATAAAAATCAAAGTGGGATTTTACCAAAAATACAGGGGGTTGACTGTCACGATTTGATATGTATGGACTAAAGTGGGATTTGACCAGAAGTACAAGGGGTTGACTGTCATGATTTCATGTGTAGGGGTCAAAGTAGGATTTAGTGTAAATTGTGGGCGTGCCATGTGTAATTTATCCTAATTTTTTAGATAAAGTGTGTATTGATGGAAAATGTGATTTTTCTCTGTTAATCTAATTTTGTAGCTGCATTATTGTCACACAATCAGATTCTGTTAAAGATTTAAACAATAGAGTAATAGAAGGGAGACATTAACACTTGTGCATGGACCAATGTGAGATTTGACCAAAAGTGTAAATTGTTGACTGTCATGATTTTATGTGCAAGGACTAAGGACTGGTTTGAGGTGTCCTACAAAAGTGCACTTTTTGTCTTTTTGGACTAAAAAAGACCCAAAAAAAATATGGAGGTTTGGGTTAACTTTTTGACTTTTTATGGAAAAATATGTATTAAAAAATTGTATAAAAAAAGTGTGTAAGAGATGATTAGAGAGGAGTGGGCCCCAGCTGTACAACCGGCTGAGTGAATTGGAGTTGAAAATTATTGGCTAATTTTTGTACAAAGCACTGGACGGTTTTGTTTGGCCCGTGGGGGTCATCATGGGTTCCATTTTAATAATCTGAATCGTCAATGTGTGTAACTCGTCGAACACTATGTACCTATAAAAAATCACGTTAATCGGATATCGATAGCTATCTGATCAGATTTATTTATTTTTCAATCATTAATTATAACACCATCCATTTGTTGTATATAACTGATTTGATCATATAGTTATCGATATCCGATCAATGTGATTTTTTGCAGACATATAGTACTCGACGATTTCTACACATTAACGGTTCAGATTATCAAAACGGGACCCGTGATGGCTCCCATGGGACGAACAACTGTGTGTGTGAAAAGCACACCGAATCATTTCTTTTTTGCTGCACAGCCGCTGCAAACGCTGCCCAACATCAATTCAAATGGTACTTTTTTGGGAAGAAAATTAATTTTTTTTTTTTTTTTTTTGGGGTGAATAGTGATATCTTTTTGAATTTTGGAATAACTTTTTGACTTTTTGACTTATATAGGATAAGCCAAACCAAGCCTAAAGTGAGATTTGACTAAAAATATAATGGATTGACTGTTATAATTTCATTTGTCAGAATCTAAATAGAATTTGATATAAAATGTAAGAGTGCACAGTGTAATTTACTTGTTAGACTTGGTATGAGTGTACCAAAGTTCATTCTATTATAATTCAAGCATCTTGATTTTTAGTGGAGTAATTTTATATAAATAGTCCTTTTTAAAAACAAAAATTATTGTTTACATAGAATGATTGGCTCCCGTTGTACGTTCATTATTTCATTCAAAACATGTATTTTTGTGACTTGCTGTCTAATTTAAAAAATGTCTGTATCACATTGTTATAGATGAGTTTTCTGTAATCATTTAATTTTAAAAATGCAATGAAAGGGAAACGATTTTTTGTACCAAATTTTCAAAAGAGTACATGTATTGGTTAACAAGTCTTGTTGAGGAGTTACTTAAGGACATTGATTAACAAATTTAAAATAATTATACATTTTATATGTCACACATTTTTATAAAAAAATTGCATAATCATTTTAAATTTGTTAGCAAATCTTAAAAGGTACACTTTCGCCTCATTGCCTTGTGCATTTTTACAAACTATGCAGATAGATAAAGTAGTTAAACTAACATGGGCCTTGGAACATAGCATATTATCACCTTTGGATTAGAAAAGTGTAGGGGTGTAACTATGGCCCGGCCCAATCCGGCTTGGGCCAAGCCGGCCTATCCAGTCTCCGGCCTTTTTTTGTTGGGCCGAGCTTTGCGGGCTCTTTGTTTCGAAAAATAAACGATAAATATATTATGTATATAGATTATTTATGAGGGATAAAAAATAAAAGAAAAATTATTCTAGAGCATTTTAGTTAAGATTAATAAGGTTTTTGGTTATGTTTCATGTGTAGTGGTATTTAAATTTAATTATGTATGACTTATGTTTTTTTTGTTATGAACTTATGACTAAAATATTATAAAATTACGTTATTTTCTTCTTTTGAAATGAATAATTATATATATATCAAAATGAAACTTGCAATATTACAATCATTAAATTAAATAGATAATATTTATTGAATAAATAATTTTCATTTCAAAATGAAATAAAATATTATAAAAATTGGGATAAATTACAAATACACCCTCTGAAGTTTGATTAAAATACAAATCGCCCATGTAGTTTTGGAAATTACATTTCACCCCATCAGGTTTCTAATTTCAGAACAAATTGCCTCCTTTTTTTAATAAATCATCAAGTCAATTAAAAGTTTTTAATGATGTTAGAAATATGTTCCAATTAATAATTTAGGTAATTTTATTATTGTATAAGAGAGCAATTATGAATTTTATTTTTTAGTTAATTCTGTTAAATGAAAAATACTAACAAGGAGGTATTTGTAATTTTCCAAACCATAGGGGGCAATCTGTACTTTAAGCAAACCTTAGGGGGTGTATTTGTAATTTACCCTAAAAATTTATATCATTAAATAAAATAAATATAGATTATTGATGATGGTAGAGCAATTGTATCACTATAGGTCAAGTACATCCCAACTTAGTTAGCACCTACTAGCCTACCAATCATTTGCATTATACTCCACCTCAATAATCTAATGCAAAAAATAAAAAAAATAACGAAACAAAATAGTGAAAAACAAATTGTTGAACAATCATCGAAGAAGGCAAACAATTCACTAGCATTGCCCGAGGATGTCATCCAAATCGCTTTGAATTATCTCATTTTTACTATAATTTATCTTCTCGTAAGTGCATCATATAATCTCTGGATATCATCAGTGCATTAACCATTTGGGGCAAAAGCCTGCTGCGGTAATCACTCAACACCCGTCCTCCTGCACTAAAAGATGTTTCTGAAGCAACTGTAGAAATAGAAATTGTTAGTATATCACAGGCCTCCTATGAAAACACAAGCCACATAATTTCATTTTGTTTCCATAAATCAAAAATCATCAAAATCATCCACTGTTGGGCTTTCCAAAGAATGTTGTAGTTCAGAACTACTTGCGCTTGTATGTTGAGATATTCTTCTACCTTTTATTGTTGAAAAAACACTTAATCTTTCGCCTCGAGATGAGGTTGCTGGTGTAGTGTGTATATGTATATTTGTAGATGCAAGTGCTCTGTATTCTTCAAATAATGTTTTGGATGTTTGCATAATAGGGAAAATTGTTTTTGATCAGCAAAAGTACGTTCTAAAATTTTTTATAAACTAACTTCTTTACACTTATGATCAATTATTATGGCTAAACTTAAAAGATCAGGCAATAGATTGAAATATTTATCAAATTTTTCTTTAATTGCAGTAATAATGATTACATAATATACATTATCCATATATTTTATGAAAACTTTCATTATTTTTGCTAGCATATGTAAAACAAATGGTAAAGTAGGAATATATATATATAATTTCATTGCAGTATTAAAATATTTTAGAAAATCTTTATATAAGGGTAGTTGGTGCCAATTAAGTTCTGTTGGAGTCAGTACCCCTCTTATTGATGTTGTTGCAAAAAATAAATCTATTGCTTTTCTTTGTTTGAAAGATCTTTTTAACATATTATACATTGAATTCTACCTGTTGTCTATATCTAAAATTAATTTTTTAAATAACATACCTTCTCGTTGACAAATTTTTTTGTATTCCAAAATTTGATTAGCAGAAGACATAATAGTAACAATCACATTTTTTTATTATTAGTACAGAAGTCTCGTATACATGTATAGTTCTTTAACAATCAAGTTTAAAATACGGACATAACAACGAATATGAAATAAATCATAACTAACATGCAATCATAAAGTTGATTTCAAAAGGTTACAGTGTGATTGTAATATGTTCCATTATCTAAACTAATAGTAAATATTTTATTTTGTAAAACCCGCTCATATAATATATTTATTATTTCTACACCAGGCGAATAACCAGTGTATGGCAGTTCAACTAATCTAAATGAAATAATTCTTTTATTTAATTTTCAATCATTATCAATAAAATGTGCAGTGATACATTGATATTATAAACCATTATTTGACCATAAATCAGATGTTAAACAAAATCTTCCCTTCAAATTTTTGAAGATGTCAAATAAATCACTTTTAATATCTTCAAGTTTCTTTAAAATACTATTTCTAGTCGTATTTTTTGAAAAATTTTGATATTGCGGTACAAAACTTTCGTGAACTATTTGTAAAAAAGGAGACATTCACTAGTAATAAAATGTTGTTTTTTTTTTAATAATATAATCAATTACAAAATTTTGTGCATGTATAGGATCATATGAAAATGTTTGCAAATAACCAGTTGATGAAACCCCTAATTGCATTTGACTTCTAATATCAGGTTGTTGACTTTGTAAATGTATTTTAGCATAACTTTTCGGACGAATAATATCTCCTACAGATGCAACACTAAGAAAATGTGCATAATATTTCTATTTTACTTTACATGTGCCATCCGCATTATTTACAAATATTTTTTCGAAATGATCCCAAATAGTACTAGTCATGTCCCTAAATGATGATCCAGTTGTTGGAAGAGGGATATTAGGTACATTAGAATGAGAATTGATAGATTCATATTGTGAAGTATATGCATCAATATCGACATAAACATTAGGAATATTAAGATCCATAATAATGTAAGTAAAATAATATACAAGAAATAACAATTAATTTAAATAATGAGTAAACAATAACAACTAATATATGTTAAGAAATAATTAACGTAAAAAAAATGAGTAACTAATAAATTTAATTCAACTAATTAATGTTACCGTCTGGCGAATGTGATACAAAAATTAGCTTATTCTGATAAAAGTTTCTTTTTGCACAATAACAATTGTTACATAGGGATGAGGCTTAAAAATTAATTGAGAGAGTTGAGAGTTGAAAGAGACTAAAAGTTTAAGAGAGAGAATTGTTTATGAGAAATAAAATGGAAGAGGTGGTATTTATAGAAGTTTGGGAGGAGGGAGGTCAATTTGTAAAAAAATAAAAAATATATTAATAAAATAAAAGAATAAAAAATTTATATTGGAAATAAACAGTGTTAGGTTTTATTATTGGCAATCTCGTTTGACAAGGATTTCTTTAAAAAATTGATTTTCTTCCAAAACTAGGATTACTTTCGGATTTCTACAAGTAATTGGATTTCTTCCAAAACTAGGATTACTTTTGGATTTTTTATAAATAGTTGGTTTTCTCCCAAAACTATTTAATTCCTCCATATCTACTTTTTGGTTCTTAAGGTTTATATCTGGGGATATTTTGTTAGTTTTCTTTGATGTTTTATTGAATATTCAACTCATGGTTTAAAGAGAGTACATCAAAGGTTTTGTTTGTTATACACAAGAGAGAGAGAGAGAGAGAGAGAGAGAGAGAGTTGTTCTTCAGTAGATTCTGAAGAATTCGAGCCTGAAGCTTCGGTGGATTCTAGAGTGGCTCATCGTAAAGACAATTCTGAGGTGAAGACGGGGTTGGAAGAGGCACATAGATGTTGGTTCAATTAGACGTGGATTCGCTAGGTAATTGAGAGTATACCTGTGTAATTCCTTTAAATCTTCTTAGTGGATTGTTTTGTACCTGTTGCCTATGGTTTTTTAATCACAATTGGAGGTGTCCAATTGTGGTTTTTCCACGTTAAAATCGTTGTGTTGATTTGTCTTGATTGTTTGATTGGGATTGTTATACACTGCTTAAAATTGTTACATAATCACAAATCAATATCTAGGGGATTTCTAGATTTTTCAATTGGTATCAAAACGGGTCGTTCTATTTTTTTTAAAAAAAAAATCTTTTAGAACGAGATCTTGTTTGATTTGTGATAATGGATAAGGAGTCACTTAAGTTATTCAAATTAAATGACAAACTGCCAGCAAAACTCAAAGTATGTGAAAGTGAGAATGTCAAACTAAAGGAGGAGATTTTCGAGGCTAGGATTGATGCTATCAAGATAGCTAATGATCGACAAGCTCTTTGTGCAAAACTCTTGACTTGTGAGACAGAGAGGAACGAGCTACAACAAATCTATGCAACATATGATGAAAAAATTAAAACTCTCGAGATGTCTCAAGTTGCTTTGGAAGAACTAATGATGTCACGCCCCAAAACCCGCCCCTAAAGTTTTCGGGCATGACCTATTCAGAAACAGACAAGTAATCTAACATGCTTTGGAAAGAAGTGAGGATAGACATACGAACTAAATGCAACTGTTCAAATGTTCCTGAAAATGGGTCTCCGCTCGAGCGGCCAAGACCTTGGCCGCTCGAGCGGACTGTACAATTTAACAAAAATGCTAGGAGATCGATTTTTACGCTCGAGCGGGAATTCCACTGCTCGAGCGGACCATGCAATTTCTGAAATTCTACAATGCCAAGTAAAGTTCCAACCTGGTATTCAAAGCTTCAAACATGTACTTTCGTATACTAATACAGCATTCACAATATGAGTCTGAATCTGTTCTTATTCATTATAGACTTAGATCTTATCATGAAACATATTGGCTTGAATATAATGTTTTGGATTAAAATCCTTGTATAATGTGGCACAAACCCTTAATCATGGTGGCATGAAGCCCATTAACATAGTGGCGCAAGGCCCTTGGATACTTACCAAGTTTCAAAACATATACTTCCTAAGCTTCAAAACACATACTTACTAGGCTTCAAAACATATACTTACTAGGCTTCAAAACATATACTTACTAAGCTTCAGAACATATACGTACTAAGCTTCAAAACATATACCTATCAATCTTTAAAACATATGCTTATCAAACTTTAAAACATATACTTATCAATCTTTAAAACATATACTTAAGCATACAATGCAAAGTCCACATGATTTGTCTGAGTCTGTTTCACTTTATAGGCCCTTTCTTGAAATATATCAGCTTGAACATAATGGTTGGCTTGAAGCCCTTGAATGGTGCGGCATAAGCCCTTAATCATGGTGGCAATAAGCCCTTAAACATTGGCATAAAGTCCTTGGAAGGTGGCATAAAGCCCTTGAAAGGTGACATTAAGTCCTTGCAAATTGGCATTAAGAATGCCCTTGTAAATTGGCGTTAAGCCCTTGTAAATTGGCATTAAGAATGCCCTTGTAAATTCTTGTAAATTCTTGTATGAACTCAAGAGGTGTCTCACACGGGTTCTAGCGGTGACTCACAATGTAGCACTTAGTCCCGTGTAGCACTTTGTTTCATAACGTAGTTACTTATATCGTATGGCCAAAGGCCCATAATCTTAAAGAATGAAAACACTTCATTTTTCCTCCTTTCTTTATATACACATATCAAAACATAACGTAATTACATATCGTGTATAAACAAGGTGCTAATGACAATCATTAGCTATATATATGAAGCAGATAATGGTACTACTACTCACAGTGCTATAACGGAGTGCTTGTCCTTCTCGGGTTATGCCCTACACATGTACACAACTTATACATTAAGGGAATCAAACACAAATTCCAGAAATACCAGAGGGTTAAGCATGTAAAACAGAGCAAACAATATTTTGTAGCATGAAGTTTTCAAACCTACTTCTCCAACTCAATATATATATAAAAGATTACTAGTCTTTTTTTTTTTTTTGGTAAATAAGATTACTAGTCTTACAAAACACATTATGGAATTTACACCCATTCATCTTCTATTCAAAGAAAGAAAGGATTTTTATGAATATTTCCATGTTCCCCAAAACTCCTGAAATTTCTAGTGTTTTCACCAAAAACCAAACATTTCCCCATCCCCATAAAGAAATCCTATTAAATCATTCTCTTGATTTAATAACTAAGCAAGCCCACAAATATTTAGTAAAATGATTTGGGATTAAACCCATTCTTGAAAACTTCACATTTTAGGTCACAAAAATTAATATCAACATAGTCAATACCATCCCACATAATCATTACAATTCAACATAGGCAACATGATTCAACTCAACATCATTAAATATAATTCAACATATCTCAAAAGGAATTCTTAAATTCCATTTCAACATTCCATAACCGAATTTATATCATCCACATCATCAACAAATCTTTTCCCCCAATTTCCCTTTTATTAAAACATAATTTACAATGCCTTTAACAAGGTTCAATCGCAAATTTTAAACATAATTTTCAAACATAACCAAATTCCAATTAAACTTGAACACATCTAATTCAACCTACCACTTTCATGATTCAACTATCAATTTGGGCCAAATCATTGATTATCATCAAAGATCAACCTAGGGTTTCTAAGAAATGTACAAATTTCAAATAAAATTTTAAATCTTCTTAACCCATTGCTTTTTATTTCAAATCTTCCCATTTATTAGGCACCCTAGGTCCATATTCCATAAACCATAATCTAAACCCCATAAACCATAATCTAAACCCTATAATAGACCCCCAACATACCTCAAAAATTTCGAAATTCCATTAGGTAGAAAGTGGTGATCTCCTCTTATTCTCCATCATTGATGCAAGATCCATGGTTGATTTGTTATTAAAAGTAGAGGAAATCAAGGTTTTGGGAGCTAGGGTTTCGGACATGGAAGAGGGGAGAAGAAGAGAGGAAAAGAAAATCTAAGAAATGGTCCAAAAATCTCGTTTTTAAGCTGCCGTGCCTGCTATTCCCGCTCGTGCATCCCTATTCCCGCTCGAGCGGACCTGCTCCCAGCACAGATTTCAAAACTTCAAACAGGTATAACTCTCCCATCCAAACTCCGTTTTAGGTCGTTCTTGTGCCCAAATTGAAGCCCCGAAAATAAGCTTTCCAATGGTTCTAACCTCACATCCAAATTCTAAGTGTGGAAAAAGAAAAGAGCAAAAGAGTGACAGTTGTTCGTGGGCGATTTAGTCGAATTAAAGTTTTTGGTCCAATCTTACCTTACCATCATATTACCACCACAATAAATACCCCAAAATAAAATAGGGAGGTTCCAAATACACTAATAAAAATGCCACAGATGTAAATCACTTTTCACAGAAAGCAAGTAAATGCACAGAATAACAGATCGAAAATATACCAGAAACAGATATGAGGGTGGGGTTATTGCAAATGATCAAGAAAGAGGAAGAACTCAAGTATGCCATGGTTACCATTGGTCTTTGGAACAAAGGATCAAAGACTTTGGACAATAACTTGGGTCTCAACAAATTTGTTCTGACAAGAGTGGCATTGGCTTTGGTGGTAAGAAAAAGCAAAAACAGAGTGCACCAACATCTCATGATACAAGAACTCAAGGAAAGGGAGAAAAAAAATTTCAACATAAGGATGGACTTCTCAAACTTCCTAGAGTTGGTAAGGTAAAAGAAAAGAAGGTACACCCTGTTTTTATTTGTCATCATTGCGGTATGCATGGTCATATTCGCCCTTATTGTTATAAGTTGCATGGGAGAGTGTCTCAAAAGGGTCGAAATTCGAATACTTTTTGGTTTAGGAGACAACCTTACATGTCTAGGAATACCAAGATTCATGAGGGTGTTCACAACGCCACGACTCTTACCAAGTCCGCTAGACCTAATTTTGTTAAGACCAAAAAGATTTGGGTGAGAAAACTTGACTTGTGTTAATGTGTTTACTCTGTTTAGTTTTTTGGGTCTCTGTGTATTTTTTTTTAATGAGAAAAAAATGTGTGCATGTTTGATTTTTATCTTACTTTGGTTAAAGAAAAAAAAAATCCAAAAAGATTTTCTTGGTATGGTTTTGCAAGCTTGAAATTTTTGAGTGGTCTTTGGTGCATATTGGAATTGATGAGAATATCCATTACATGTTAATATGTGTGTACTTTCTGTGGTCATTACTCATTTTGGAGTGTGTATTCTTTGATTAGTATGTCTCATTCTGTACACACTCTTGGATTAGCAAATATCGGAGTCTTCCGCCTTAGTGATTATTTTTATGCAAAAAGATTATTTTTTTTTATGGACTTCTGGCATTGTATTTTTTGCTTTTCTAGAGGAATTGATCGATACTAGCATATCTTGGGTGATGTTGAGTCTCTTAACCACCTTCCATCTTTTTGCATCTCCATGGCTTTCCCCCTTTATTCTTTGCAGTCCAGCCATGAGGAAAAGGCTACCTCAGAGTCACCAACCAGGCCATCCTTATTATATCCATGCTTCTCTGGTTCGGTTTCCATACTCTTGAGCGTGTCAGCCGCCAATGAGTGTGCAAAAGAAAAGAAAAAAAAATGTGCAAAAGAAAGAAAAGAAAAAAAATGTGAAAAAAAAAGACTCATTGATTAAGGGGGAGCCTCCGTCTTTACTCACCAAATACCCCTTGATTCCTAGTGGTTTGACTTTTGTTGTGCTTAGATTCTCTTGCCAGAGGTCCAGCTATCAGATCACTACTAGGATTTGAATCTTGTGTTTGTCGAACTCCAAGAGTCACACACACACTTTTATCATGGGATCTATGCTTTTCACATAATGCATCACTTTCTTTCATGAGGAATCTTCTATAGATTGTGCACATTGTGTTTTCTAGTAATTGTGCTTCTTGGATCATCTTGTGTGTTTTTAAGGTACACATCTGGAATTCCTTACTTGCTTCATCATATTATTTTTGTCGTTTTTTTTTTTCTTGTTCATTGCTTTTAGTGAGGGGGAGTTTGGTTTATCATTGCAAGAGTTTGTTAGCATGAACACTTTGTTTTGTTTGGTACGGGAGATTGGCATTAGTCGGTTTGCATGTTGCTTTGCATTGGCTTCTTTATTGTTTGAGCTTCTTTTGTCAATTCGTGAAAAAAAAAAAAAAAAAGGGATTAATGTTGTCCAGTGTGTCTTAGGATTTCATGTATTCATGTCATGTGTCGGGTACATAAGTCTTAGTTTTCATCTATTCATGCTACATGTTCTTAAAATCTTCAAGCCGCATCTATTCATGTTTTCCATCTCATGCTTCAAGATAATCTTGTCATATGTTTATTGCTTTTTCATATACTCTTGTGGCACTAATAGCTATTTTGCAGATCTTAATCTTGAGAAAGAAGTTTGTGTTTGTTGGTTGTAATGGGTTGGGGTGATTAGGATTTTATTTGTTAGGTGTGTTTTGTCACAGCATTGCCAAAGGGGGAGATTGTTAGATTTTATTATTGGCAATCCCGTTTGACAAGGATTTCTTTAAGAAATTGATTTTCTTCCAAAACTAGGATTACTTTTTGATTTCTATAAGTAATTGGATTTCTTCCAAAACTAGGATTACTTTTGAATTTTCTATAAATAGTTGGTTTTCTCCCAAAACTATTTAATTCCTCCAGATCTTCTTTTTGGTTCTTAAGGTTTATATCTGGGGATATTTTGTTAGTTTTCTTTGATGTTTTATTAAGTATTCAACTCATGGTTTAAAGAGAGTACATCAAAGGTTTTGTTTGTTATACACAAGAGAGAGAGAGAGAGAGAGTTGTTCTTCGGTAGATTCTGAAGAATTCGAGCCTGAAGCTTCGGTGGATTCTGGAGTGGCTCATCGTAAAGACAATTCCGAGGTGAAGACGGGGTTGGAAGAGGCACATAGAGGTTGGTTCAATTAGGCGTGGATTCGCTAGGTAATTAAGAGTATACCTGTGTAATTCCTTTAAATCTTTTTAGTGGATTGTTTTGTGGCTGTTGTCCGTGGTTTTTTAATCACAGTTGGAGGTGTCCAATTGTGGTTTTTCTATGTTAAAATCGTTGTGTTGATTTGCCTTGATTGTTTGATTGGGATTGTTATATACTGCTTAAAATTGTTACATAATCACAAATCAATATCTAGGGGATTTCTAGATTTTTCAAACAGTCATTTGACTGTTTGAATATTAAATTTTTTTTTTTTTAAAATTTGCACCATTGGATAGCAGAGCGACATTGGGGGCTGGGTGGGACGCGGATTGGACCAGGTCGGTATTTTTTTTTTTTTGGGTCGTGTTAGGCTAGGTGAGCTAAGCTGACAAGCTAGGTTGCACCTTCAAAATGATGGCCTAGGTCTAGGCCCAGGGTCCCGGGCTAGGCTTAAGTCCGAGCCTAAACAGGTCTAATCAAGCCAGGCCACCCCGAGCCACCCATGGGCCACGGGCCATGTTTACATCCTTGGAAAAAGTGTCATGGAATTAAAGATTTTTCTGATGACTCATGGAGATTTGTGATTATTAATCTAATTTCATAAAATTGGATGTGTAAATCTCAAGGGATTTGACTTGTGGGAGGAAAGACAACTAAATGGCTTATCATTCAAGAGATTGTCGAATCTTACAAAGGCCAAATATTCCAAACCTTGAGACCACTACAAGTTTTCCTGATTGTTAACTTCAAAATTTTAGGATTAGTGGAGGTGAGTGTACACCCAGATATCTAGTTATCAAAAAGACTTTATTGTCTTAAGATTACAAAAACAATAAAATCACGTTTTATATCATGGTGGGTTTTATGTAATGTTTTACATTATAACAAACTAAGGTTTTAGACAATGATTATGAAACGAAATCACATTTTCGGGATGAAATACTTTAGTTACCAAAAGTGTTATTGTATTTTTTGCAATAAAATTAATTATTTTGTGATGAATTACTATCCTTTTGTGACAAAAAATTTCATCTAAAAAACTAAACATTTTTGGCACTAAATTGTTTATCCTAAAAATGCATTTATTAGCGAGTTTTTCAAACTTTTATTGGCAAAGGTCATTTTGTAACGCCCCAAAATTTATACATAATGATAGTACAATAGCCATGGCTCCTTTTGATGAACCGGAATAAATCCCCAACACTTGCATTACATGATCACGAGGTTCATACAAAATAATTCCACATGTGAATATACATTCAATGATTTCTAGTACATGAATCTATAGCATGTAGAGCATTCAATCCAAAGAAGAAAAAAAAGGCAAATAAATACCTTCAAGGGCTTAGAAATCCTAAGGATTAAGCCCGGTTACACAAAAATGGTTTCTTGAACCCATACAATTATGACCCTTGGCTAGCAAAATATACCATAACAAAACAAGAGCCTTGTGCTCTCAACATATACATTTGCACCCTAATTCGGTAGAATAACCACATATTTTCCTACACAAAATCCCATAGGGTGAGCATAAAGCCTAGTAGAAAATTCTTAACAAAGTATATACATTTTATACAAGCCTCACAAAATGAAATACACATGCCATGCTATGTTTTTTGAAAGAAAATCACATCTTCATCTTTTGAAAACCATCGTGTTCAATGATATCTTGAAATTTCAGCAATTCAAAATTTATCAATTTAACTTAAGGGCGGTAAATACAACTCAGGTAATCCCTAGGTTAGAATCTACAAGTTCGCATAACTAGCACTACCAAAACCCCACTTTGCCGGTGACTAACCGGAAGGGAAGTGGTACCTCCTCCACGCGTGTTTTCAGTCTTTCACCCCAGGCACTTAGGCCAACTTAATCAATTTCATCGACACACCTTATCTAGACTTGCCAAAGTATTTACCCCAAAGTAGTTCCATGAAAATTTATTTACAAATATTCTTTTCTCAATGCAAGAGTTTCCAAATCTCATATTCAAAATTTATCATAACCAAATGAATTGAAATGCCAATACAACAATTATCAATGCAATGCAACATCTCTTCCATTTTCAATTCTGCCACCCAACCTTTCCATTATGATCATAATTCTCAATCCTCTTTCCATTGCAATTTCACAAGATAAATATGTATATATTCATTCATATCTATCCAAAGAATTACATATTTCCACATTTCAAACATTCTCAACAATTTAGTCTCTTCAAGACTATATCAACATTTTGAACAACAACTTCCAGAATCAATAACTTTCATAATCCATGAAATTCGTCTTCCAATCATTCAATCATTTGGCACAAATATATATATATATATAATAACAATGCCATCCATAAATTCTCAACATCTTTTAAAACCCCCAAATTTCTTGGTTTTCTCACCACAACTATACACACCCAAATCATTTGAAAGGATCTCTCCAAAAACATCTTTCTTCAATCAATGTAGTTCAAAACCTTGAAGAGATTATTTCAAAGAAACAAGGAGTAAAGCCACTTTCAAAATTACTCACATTCTTGAACCAAAAATAAAATTTCAATACTATCAAAGGGGTTTTCAAAAATCAACTATGTTAGGTCCCTTTATTGTCAAATCCGGGTACAAAACTTTGTGTTAAAAAAGTTGTAATTTGTCCTGTGTTTTTGTTCTTCCCGCTCGAGCGGGACCATTGGCGCTCAAGCGGAGATTGGGTTCTCTCAATATTTAGTCAGGTCTGTAAAAATACTGAAGTGTGTGATTTCGTGCTCGAGCGGGCTCTCAAGCGCTCGAGCGGACCTCTGTTTTGTCACACGCATATTTTGCTGAAGCCGCTCAAGCGGGCTGTTGGGCGCTCGAGCGGAGATCGTGAACAAGTTTTGCCTGTATATATATCTGTTTAGGATGTTTTTAGGTTTTACTTTTCCTAGATCTTATTCAAGAGTCCTAGGGTTTGTTTGAAGTTTTCTTCTGAGATTTAAGTGTGTTTTCCTTGAAGATAAATTTTGAGAGAGTTCTTCACTCATGATCTAAGATATATACATCAAGGAGTTTGTTACTTTAAATTCAAGAGAGAGCAACTTAGAGAGGGGAAATCGTGAGTGTTGGAGAGAAGCTCTCCAAGTGAAGAAGTTGGGAAGTTTGTGAAGATTGTGTGGATTCAACTCAAGGTATGGGATTTCTTGATTTAACCTTTTTTTTTTCTCTTTTGACCTTGGTTGGGAATTTCCCTCTTGTTTTGGAAGTTATGGTAGATGGAGAGTTTTATGAGATGAGTTATGTTCATGAACCAAATTGAGCTATGGAAGAAAATCTATCTCTTACTTCCTTGTTATTTCATGAAAATGTTCAACTATGGGTTTGAATTAGAAGCTTGAGTAGCTCTATATGTATATATGATGTAAATTCTAAATGATGGGGATTGTGGAAAGGATTATGGTTGGCTTGAGTTTAGATTGAATGATTAAAAGTGTAAGAAGGGTTATGATTGATTGTTGTGTGATTTAGCACCTTAATTTGATGCAGATCCATTGTGAGGTTTCGTTTTGTGTTATAAAGATGGATTTTTGGTATGGAAGTGAGCTGCCTCGATTCAGGGCCACGGCCGCTCGAGCAGAGGCCATGGCCGCTCGAGCGGGGAAATTACCCTCTCAGCAGTTTTTCCGAAATTACCCTGTCCGCTCGAGCGGAGGAATTCCCGCTCGAGCTCAAAAATCAACCTCTCAGCATTTTTTGTTAAATTGTACAGTCCGCTCGAGCGGCCAAAGTGGCGCTCGAGCGGAGGACTTATTTTCAGGAAAAAAATTGTGTTTGTTTAGTTTTGCGTGCTGGGCTCTCTGGTCTTTTTAGAATATTTTTCTGATGATATTAAATGATTATAAATTTATGTGAAGTATGATGACTCAGAGAATGGTTCCTATGATTTAAGAAAAAGAGAACTAATTTACAAGTTATGATTGTGTGCAGGGCACACTCCAGAAGGAACTAGCACGCCTACACAACACTGTGAGTAATAGTACATTAAACGTACAGTTATTTACCGTCAATGTCTGTTAATAACATTCTGTTTCCGTCAGTTACAATATTATTATATATGGATTTCACCCACAATAAAAAGAAATGTTGAAAAGATACACGTACATATTTGTACGTCCTGGGCTGAAAGGCTGTTTTGTTATAACTGTACTACTAGGCCAACGGTCGTTATGAAAATAAAGTAATTTCGGACTCATTGTCGGATTTCTGAGAATACACTGTTATATATTGTGATTACAGTTAGCTATTAAACTGTCTAAGTATTATTACTCATTGGGCTTGTCTCACATTGTTATTTTGTCTGATCCTGTAGGAAATCAACTGGGTGGTCAGTCCTAGCTTCTTTAGCATCTACCCTTTTGCCAGCCTAAGGACAACCAGGCACTTGGAGAAGCCTTTTGCATGCTAGCGCAGCTTTGTTGGGCTGGGTCTTTTGTACTAATGTTCGCTGAATTTAATCGATTTGTACCAAACATTTTGTTATATGCCCATTCTCAGGGCAGAACTTGTGAATATGTATGTGACATAATTTCATATGCAAATTCACCATATATTTAATTCTGACTCATGGTCCTGGCATATTATAGTAGCTCAATGGATGTGTCTGCATGTTATTTTATTTTATTAACGCTTCCATTCAGGCCCTGAATATTCTATATAGCAGGTTAAGTGTCTGTTTCTGATTGGGTCATGCCCAAAACTTTTAGGGACGGGTTAGGGGCGTGTCACTAACAATCCCATCCAACCTAATCCGCCAAACAAACGTGGCCTGAGAGAAGTGATATTAAAATCTAACCACATCGGATTAGAGATTAAGGTCATGTTTGATTCACAAAATTAATAGTGAAGTATTAATAATCCTATTAAATTAGTGTAGTATTCACTATCCAATTGGATTAATATTCATTGGATTAATAATCTCACCCCTACCTCATTACTAATAATCCTACAAATTTGTTGGATTAATAATCCTAAACCAAAATGTTAAAACAAACATAAGATAATTGGGCCCACGGATTAATAATCATAATCACATGCTCTAATCCACCCAATCAAACATGCCCTAAATGATTATTTTGTCTCTTATTTTATAAAAATAATTTAATATTAAAATAATTTTTAATATTAAAATAAAATAGTATGATAATATATTTATACCAAAAAATATATATCAACATAAAATAATATAGTACTAAAATATAATTGTTAATATTAAAATATATCAAAAATATAAAGTTATTTGATATTCAAATCAAATTATTTTTTAATATTAAAATAATTTGATATTCAAATCAAATTAATTTTTTTTTTAGATCCACTTAATCTTTATATACTTAAAAAATGTAAAATTTATCCAAAACTCTTTAAAAAAAAATTAATTAACTATAATAAACTATGAAAGTATACTAAATTTTTGTATTTATTTATTTATTTTGTATCTTTTGTGTTTGGTAAATTTTTTAAACTTTTTTTTATATATATAAATATTACACCATTTAAGTGTATATAGAAAATTAAAAAGAATTGCATAAAATATTTAAAAAATTAGAAATGCAAAAAAAATACAAAAATAAAAAATATCAATTTTCAGAGAAACAGAAATGACCAAAACAAGGCATTTTTTTGGGTAGATTTTTTCTGATTTTGGAAAGAAACTAATTTTAAAAAATTCAAAGATAATTTTTTTAATATTTATTTTTTTCAAACTAATTTATAACTTTTAAAAAAAAAATTGAGAAACATTGTCAAGTCAACCAAACAAATGTCTTTGCAAGGGGTAATTTCTATTTACAGACAACAATTATCTTCAGTTTACCCACTGAATAAAAAAATTTCTTAATACAATTTTGTCCTAAAATAAAAATACTATAATACCTTTATCTTCTTTCAAGTTTGATTGTAGAGGTCTAGGATGAAATTTGATAGGTGGTAGTGATGGAGGGTTGAAAGTGGTGGTGGCAACGGCGACAAGGGAGGGGTGGGTGAAGAATGGAAGAAAAATTAGGCTATGTTTAGTTTAATTTTAGAATATGTTTAAAAAATTAAAAACTAGTTTAATAAAAATAATAATAAATAAATAAATAAAAAATTATTTTCATATGATTTTATCTTTTTAGGTGGAAAAAAATTTAAATACTTAAAAATATTTTTTTGGTAATTATTTTTGTCAAACTAATTTATTTTTTTTCAAAACAATTTCAAAAAACTGATTTAAAAATTGAAACAAAATAAATTAAGGATGAGGGTATTATTGAAATCTACTACTATTATAAAAGTGTGAAGAGTCTATCATATTTTTTACTTTTTTAAATCCCAATTTTACCATCTCAAATCTACTACATTTTTTAAAAGTTATGAAAAGTCCTATATAAACCAACTATTTTTTTTATTTTTGGAGTTGAACACTCAAATGTATTACTATTATAAAAGTGTGAAGAGTCTGCCATATTTTCTACCTTTTTAAATCCCAATTTTACCCTCTCAAATCTACTATATTTTCTAAAAATTATGAAGAATCCTATATAAACCAACTATCTCTTTATTTTTTGGAGTTGAACACTCAAATTTACTACTATTATAAAAGTGTGAAGAGTGTACCATATTTTCTAATTTTTTTAAATCTCAATTTTACACTCTCAAATCTACTATATTTTCTAAAAGTTATGAAGAATCCTATATAAACTAATTATCTATTTATTTTTTGAGTTGAACACTCAAAAACGATATATCTGTTATATAAATATAAACAAATCATCTCCCTTTCTATCCAAATATATAAATAAATAAATGTCTCCCTATTTTTTACATTGATGATGATTGAAAAACCAGAAATAATTACTTTTTCTTATTTTCTATGTTTGCTTCTATACTGATATATATAATTGTAGACACCCCATTTTTGACCGACCTTAAGACTTGGGCGCTACTGATGGTTTCCTTGGTGATGAAAGTTGTGCAGGCTATGCTATGCAAAGGGTCGGTTTCTTTGGCAAGGAGAGCGTCAAATCCAAACCTCACACCCCATTTTGTACCAAAGCTTTTTTGAATGGTTTTTTTTAGACCTTAAAGCCCTCTCTTTCAAAATATTTTTGAAATAAAGTTTCTACGATGTTCCGAGGATCGCATTTTGTCAAATGTGGCACTTTTCGATAAATCGAGCAAGGACAAAGGGGAAACGAATAAAAGAGAGATGAAATCTTGCAAAAATCTTTCAAAACACCTTGCTTCGGGGGTTTGGAGTTGAAGAAAAGAAGAGAAGAAGGAAGAAACCAAGTTGAAGAAGAAAGTGGGTATGAATCGCTAAGAGAAAATCAAGCGGTCCTCGCTGAATCAGGCTTATCTGTCTATGCACTTGGGTTTAACTATGAGGCCACCATCATTGGAAAGAAGACTTCTGGGGCTTCATTTTACACTCAAGAATCTCCTAAAGCCAAGTCCAGATGGGGGAGATATGATTGGTTGAAATAGGGCATCAATCCGGTTAGATCGAAACTGCGCGGCTTCACCAAAATAGGCATAACTTTTTGCACAGATGGAATTTTAATGCAAGGTTGGCGCCATTGGAAAGCTAACTTCTGGGGATTCATTTTGGACACCCCCCGACCACTTTTTGGCCTTGGCAACCACCCACCGGCCACCAATTTATCCGGCCGGCCAGCAAAAATAGCTGGCCGACCAAATAAGTAGCAGGCCGACCAGTTAAAGTAGCCAGCCGATCAATTAACTGGTCAGTGGCCTTCCTGCGTGTTCTACAGGTTGAGTGGATACCAGCTGTACTAGCTGGTGAGCACAAACTCTGCCCTCCATACACGTGTATGGAGGGATTTGCTCCTTGAGTTAGCTTCCCTTGGAAGCTTTGCATTGCATTTTCCTATAAAAAGGGAGCCTCTCCTCCCTTTCCAGAGGTTGATGAATCTGAGATATAGCATATATATCACTCTCTCTCTATATCTCCCTCTCTCTCTACATTTGTGTGTGTTAGAGTGCCCTAAAGTGAGTTTTTGTTCATTCTCTTGCAATAGAACACCTTATAGCACACCACCTTTGAGTTGTTGAAGTGTTAGGGAGTTTTTTGAGGAGTTCTTGACCTGTATTGTTCAGAAAAGGCTGCTGGAGTGATCTTCTTGAAGGTGGTCTTCAAGGGTGAGACACTTACCCTTTTATTCCCCATTTTTGTACAAGCTTTTAGCCTATTTTGCATACTGATTTAAGCTTAGCTATAAACTGAAATTTTTTTTTGTATTTGCATGCTTAATATATTTGTTTAAGGTCATTTTGGTGTTGGGGGTCGTCCACCCCCTCTTAGGCCTTGTTTGGCCTCTTTTGGTGCCTTCTTTGTTAAGCTTTGGAACTTTTGTGTATTGGCCTTCTCACCACTGAAATCCAGAGGATTTTCAGTGGTGGTGAAGTGGTTTTGAGGTCTTGTATAGGGAAGGGACACCCCTCTCCCTTTGTGTCTTATATACTTGTGTTTTTGGTTCATAAGGATAGCATGCATGCTTAGTTATTTTTAGCATCATTTCAGTAGGTATTTGTTGTTAATTTGGCATATTATACCTCTGTTTTGAGTTGTTTTAATGGTCTCTTGCATGCATCATCTGCTTGTCATGTAATCCCATGTTTTGGCCTAACATGCATCATGTTGTAACATGACATTTTAGCATGATTTTGGTTTGGTTCCAAGAAGATTTTAGCTTTGTTTTGTCATGCTTGAAGTCTGGTTTTGGTTGTTTTAACCATGTTTGCCATGATTTGTATAGCCATCATGCATTCTAGTTTGCTAGCTTTAGGTGTGTGGGTCACTAGCATGCTTTACTTGGCTCATTCTCATGATTTGTCATCATTTGAGATCATATTTCCGTCCATGTAATGTGGTCTTACACTTGCATTTTGCTCTCTTTCAATGCTTTGAAGTGTTGTAGTTTTGTGCCTCAAGAGTTGGTCATTGTGTATGCCACCATGTTTAGACATTTGGGATGCCATCTAAGTGGGTTTTGGGGCTCATTCTAACGCGCCATAGCTCTGATTTTGTTGGTCTAATGTCCATGTTTGTCTTCTTTTAAGTGTTCTTGAAAGTTGGATTTTATGCCTTAGTCTTAGGCCCATTGATTTGCATGTTTGTTTTGCATTTTGGCACCAACATTTTAGTATTTTTGGCCACTGTTTTGGGATGGGCTGAGGTCTTCCCATTTCGGTTTAAGTCCATCTTTGTATACAATGGCATGTTTGACATGTTGTATTATATTAGTAGCATGCTTGCATTATATCATGCTTGCATGTTTGCATGTTGTTTAGCTAGTTGCATTACATAACCTTGTTGCATATTTGGTGTGTTCATGTGACATTAGCTTAGCTTGCATGTTAGGTTGCATTGCATTGCACCTTGCATGCTTGGCACATTGCACATTTATATGCTTGGGTTACATTGCATTTGGCATGTTTGTTACCTTAGTCTCATGTACGTACTTGAGCCATATTGCATACAGACATTGCATTGTGTTTAGTTTGGGGTGTCAAACCAAACACAAGGATTGAGGGACGTTTCGTACTCAAAGTGACGAAACGTGCCTCAATCCTCGGTCGCCGACACTCTTGATCCAACATGATAGAGTGTGAGGCATTCATCCGTTTTGTTGCATTCATTTCACACTAATTTGCACACTTGGCTCTTTGGCCATCATGCATCGAAATGCGTGATCGATGGCCCGAGGGTCGAGAGCCACACTCCCTTGAGTCCATAGCATGATAGGGAGGGTGATCGTGCACACATTGCTTTGAAATTTCCTTGCCATGCACTGTCTGCCCTCTGCTGCGGCAAAAGCAGGGTTCTGCAGAAACAGATGGCCGGTCGGCCACATTTAGTGCCAGTCGGCTACCAAAGTCCAGCCGGTGGCTCCATTTTTGGCCGATTAGCCTATTCTCATGGCCGGTGGACCCACATCTTGGCCGGTGGTATCCCACAGTGCTCAGGGGGTGGTTTAGAAGCAATCTAGGGATTTTGCAAGTCTCAGAGATGCAGAACAGTGCAAACAGAGGCAACAATGGCATGGCAAAGGGTTTCCGAGCGAGGCGAATCGAGCATGGATCCATCCCTCTTCCCGAGGCTATTTTGTTGCTTTAATAGCTTAATTAATTTGTTAATTAATTAAGAGTCTGTAATAATTAATTAGCTAGGATAGTTGATTATTTATTCAGTCTGTATTATTCTTTCGGTCCCTCCGAGAGAGGGCGAATTTGTAATAAGTGTGTGTGTGTGTGATGTATGTCTTCCAACCCCCACTTCTTTCTCCTTTCTACTTACCGCTTACTGTGGACGTGCCCCGAGGGACTTATGCTACCACAGTTCGGACTCGTTTTGTCACGGTTCTTAATCTCGAACCAAAGAGTCCGAATCTGGCAAATCGTTTTGAGAAACAGATTTTTGAAAAGAAGTGCCAAACATGGACTACTTTGCGAGATACAAAGTCGCCACCTAAATATTTTTTAAAGGGGGAATTTAGGAAACCCTGACTCGGTGCCAAAGTCCACGTGTCCGTCATCACCAAAGTTGCCTCGGCTCGGGAACTTGGGTACGATTAGGGAAGGTCAGCTATGAGCACCCCCTCTCGCCCGATCCGAAGATCGGCCTCTACTAACCATGATATCCAATTTTGAAAACGTTATGTGTTCTTATTCTAGTTAATTAGCTAGAATTACTATGTGATGCGTGCAACACAAAAGTATAGACTAGATCGCCTAACTTGGAACGAAGCACTGCATATCCGTTTGTTTTGAAAAACAGTTTGAAATTTGCTACTCGCAAGTAGGCTAAAGCACGGATTTCAACGAGTTGTTCGAACTCAAACAATCCAACCTTCACCCACAGGCATTCAGGCAATTTTATATCACATATGCATCTAGCCGCATGGTAAGCATGCTGTCATGTCGACATTCACACTCATGCGAGATGCTAAAGCATAAAATACTTACAATGTACTCCGAGCCAAGACAAGAACATGTTAGCAATCAATGCATGATCCAAGTCCATGTTAAGTGACTAATGCAACGCATACAGAATGCAATCTAGAATAGGCTCGGCTAATCTAAGGATGACATGTGAAAAATGCACAGATAGCATATATTCAAGTTAGATTTGAAATACTTTATGAAGTTAGCATGATGCGCCGAGCCTGGTGCATGCAGTCCTAATGAATGATGCACGCATGCATAGCATAAGGTATGCTAAAGTAAACATGTCCTAATACTAACCATCAAAAGCAGGTAAGTAAAAGGGAGAAAGAAGTGGAGGTTGGAAGACAGGCACACACGCACCCACACTTATTACAAATTTGCCCTCGCTCGGAGGGACCGAAAGAATAATACAATTTAATTAACCTACAAGCTAATTACATATTACAGACCAATTATTTAATTAACGAATTAACTAATCTAATGGAAGCAGTAAACAGCCTCGGGAAGAGGGCCCAATGCAATGCGCGCTCGGCTCCGCTTGGAAAGCCACTGCCATGCACAAGTTGCCTCTACTTTGACTGTTATCCTTCTCTGAAGATTGCACAAATCTCAGGGGTTGCTTCCCTGAATGTTGTGGAACACCACCGGCTGAGGTAATTGATCACCGGCCATGGAGAATGGTCACCGGCCACAAATTAATCCATCGGCCACTTATGGATGGCCGGTCGGCACTACAGATGGTCGGCCGGCCAAATCTTCCTGTAGAATCTGTTTTTGACAGCAGCAGAGGGCAAAACATAGCATGGCAATGCATTTCAAGCAATGTATGCACCAATTACACCCCTTATCATATTCATGACTCAAAGGGATATGATCCTCGATTCTCGGACCACCAATCGCGCATTTCCATGCATGATGGCCCAAGAAACCAAGTATGCATTTTGATATGGAATGCAATGCACATAATCAAACAAAGGGGGGGGGGACTCAACCTCTATCATACTCAACTCAAGAGGTGAAGCATGCATGTCAATGCAATGCATCCTAGGTATGGAGGCTAATATGCAACATGGCAATGCAATGTGTAATGTAGGTTAGGCACACAACCTAAGCAAAGAAGCATGTGAGGCATGAAGCAATGCAACCTACAAGTATGCAAGACACAATATGGATGTTCAAGCATACAAGCAAGCATGTGACTTCATTCAATCATGCAACAACACACAAGGTGAGCATGCAACAACATGCAAAGGGGTGGACTTAAACTAATTTAGGCAGCCCTCAAACAAGCCTAAGACAGTGGCTAATGCTATGGAAATGAGGGTCTACACACACACACACACACACGTGTATATGTTGATGGGCCAACACTTTAGTATCAAACAAGCAATCTTTAAGCACACTTAGAAGTGCCTAAACATGGACAATTGGCATGCAATGTAAACTCTAGAAATCATATTAATGATGGTGCCGAACCAATTTAAACAAGACAAACATGGCATGCAATTGGTCCAAGTACTTGAGGCAAGCCAAGGAGACTTAAACCATGACTAAGTCAACCAAGCCTCACAAGGCCAAGAGGACTTAAACAGGTTCAAGGCAGACCTAGACAATACTAAGGGAACACCTAGATGGCATCTAAGTGGCCTAAACATGCGAGCATACAAAGAAGCACATTCATGGAGCATAAGGCAACAACCTTTTAAAGCAACAAAAGAGTATCAAATGCACGTATGCAAGCATGTTATAAGGACTGAAATAACATGGTAAGTGGTTCCCAACCACTGAAATAATGCAAGTAATGCATTCTACACACTCACACACCTAAGGCTAACAAGCCAAAATGCAAGGTGGCTATACTAAGCAAGCTATGGTCAACCAAAACAACCAAAAACAGAACTTAAGCATGCTAAAAACAAACACAAAAGCTTCACAAAGCTTGGCCAAAATCATGTTAGAACAAGGATCAAAACCTAAAGCATGTTAAGGCCTAAACATGGCATTACAAGGCATGCATGCTAAGCAAGCATGGTGTACCTAAACCAAGTAAAAAAAAGAGCTATATTATGACATAATAAGCATACAAATCAATTAAGGCATGGCCAACATGAACCTAAATTAGATGCTCCCTCAAGAGGCAAAAATAGCCCTTTTCAAGGACAACAAGGAGAGGGGGTGGCCCTCTCCTTCTTGGGACCTCAAGGCACCATCCTCACCACTAAAATCTCTCAAGATTTTAGTGGTGAGGAGGCCCAAACACAATGGTCCCGGAGCTCACCAAAATAGCAGGAAAACAAAGGCCAAACAAGCCTTAAGAGGGGTCAAACAACTTCAAAGCTCAAAACACTCTTAAACAACTATTTAAAGGACTCAAAAACAGAACTTTTATATGTTATATGCAAAGCCTAAAAACAGTTGCAAGCTAGGTAAAAAAGCTATGCAAAAATGGGGTATTTAAAGGTAAAGTCCTTACCCTTGAAGACCTCTTTCAAGAACAGCACTCCAGCTACTTCTTTGGCTCCCAACCAGTCTAAAAACTTCAAGAAAAGATCTCTGGCCCCTTAGCAATCAAGGTAAGGTGTGATGGTGGGTGTTTGTGTGCAATACTAAGGCTAAACACACACAAATGCAAGAGAGAGAGATATAGATATAAGATAGATACACAACTCAAACCCTAAAACTAGAGCTCTCTATGAAAATCTCTTCTAACCTAAAAGAGGGAGAAGAGGCCTTCTTTTATAGAAGGTTCAATCTTGCAAGCTTACAAGACAAGCTAGCCAAGAGGGAGATCCCTCTATACACGTGTATGGAGGGGAACAAAGTGTATGCCAGCTAGCATAAAATATCTGCAAAAGCAGATGCACAGTAGTCGGCCGGCCAAAAATGAAATTTGACCAAAAAGGATGGCCGGTCAACCAACTATAGTGCCGGCCGGCCAAACATTTGGCCGATGGCAACAAAACACAGCCGGTGGCCTCAAGCCATGGCCGGTGGAGTGTGGGGATGGCCCACAAGCCATTTCCTGCCCCTCCAAGGCAAAACACAAGTGTTTGGTGCAAAACCAGACACAAAATAGTCGAGCCGAGAGATCCTGAGGCAAGGCGCGTAGCTGAGACCTCCAGGAACTCAAGACAAACACAAACAAGGATGATCACCGGGTATTCAAACGGTGACGTCCAAGTCTTGAGGACGGTCAAAAATGGGGTGTCTACAGTTGCCCCTCTTTGACAGAACTCGAAAGTCATAACAATGACGGGAGTAACTGTCAAAGCCCAGAGACGACCCATTTTTCACAAGGCCGAAGACTTAGACAGACATGCAAGACAAACTAGATATGGGCCCAGAGGCAGGGGCAAAATGCAACCGACAATGCAAGAAGCCGAGCATAACTTATGATCATGCAAAGAAAGCTGTAATGAAGCATAACATGCGACAGTTTTAAGCAAGCAAAAACAAATCCACACTACAATGCAGAAAGGATGTGAGAGAATTATGCAATTCTCAATACGTTTCACTCGGAGGATACAATACCTGTCCGGTTCGTCTGGTTACACCAGCCTCAAATGAATCGTACATACAATATCGTGCCTGCAAAAGAAAGTAACTTAACAGGTACAATATCGTTAGCAACATGTATAACATGCAAGATGAATGCAAAATGATATGCAATATATACAAAACTATATATAATAATGCAAAAGAAAATGAAATGCAATTGAATCATGATCCAATCATGAGCGGTTCAAAACCACACAAATGTCAAATAGATTGATGGAAGTAACAAGTCCGTCTACCATAGAAAAGGTGCCGCAACCCTCAAACCAACATACTAGCGTGGAATAGGCGCGTACACATGCAGAGCTATGAGTGATGTAGACGGACAGAAAAACAAGTAATTGGGTGGAATGACATAAGTGGGAAAACAACCCGCTAACGAAAGAACAATGATCCTAATGCTGGATGCAAAAATTATACTACAATGTAATATATAAAATGGATATGGCACGCGGGCCAAACCGTATTTTGCCTAGGAAAGGCATAGACACATACAAACCGCGTCTAACATAGAAAAGGTGCCGCAACCCTCAAACCAACATACCAGCGTGGAATAGGCGCGTACACATGCAGAACTATGCTTTAACGTGAAAAGTATAGGCACATACCAGACCAGGCTCAACAAGGAAAGGCGCAAGCCATAAATGGAGGTGATGCAATGGATGCATGCAAGCTATAATGCAATATGCACTGGAATGGAATATATATAATGGAATGCATGACATATGCACTATGTACAAGGGAATGCATGACATACGCACTATATACAATGTAATGCATGACATATGCACTATTTATTTTTGTTTTGTTTTTTGAAATGCATGAAAGTGCATGAAAGGGAAAATGCATGGCAATGCATGTTGCTCTTTTTTTTGTTTTTCTTTTGAAAATGCATGATAATGCATGATTTTTTTTTTTTTTTTTTTTTGATTTTCTTTTAGAATGCAAATGATGCATGAAAGGGAAAATGCATGGCAATGCATGTTGCTCTTTCTTTTTTTTTTCTTTTGAAAATGCATGATAATGCATGATTTTTTTTATTTTTTATTTTATTTTGTTTTGAAATGCAAATGATGCATGAAAGGGAAAATGCATGGCAATGCATGTTGCTTTTTTTTTGTTTTTCTTTTCAAAATGCATGATAATGCATGATTGTTTTTTTTTTTTTTTTAAATTTTGTTTTGAAATGCAAATGATGCATGAAAGGGAAAATGCGTGGCAATGCATGTTGCTCTTTTTTTGTTTTTCTTTCGAAAATGCATGATAATGCATGATTATTTTTTTTTTATTTTGTTTTGAAATGCAAATGATGCATGTTGATGCATGCTGATGCAAATGCATGACAACGCACGTCTTTTGATATGCATGATAATGCATATGATCTTGAATGCGCGACCACACATGTCGCTCGAAATGCTTATGAACTCGAATGCATGACGACGCACATCGCTTGAAATGTATGATAATGCATGTGAACTTGAATGTGCGACGACGCGAGTCGCTTGAAATGCATGATAATGCAACTTACCAAAAGTCGTTTGGGCACGACAAACACCGAAGGACTTGCACCTTCAAAGGATTTAAGGTCTCCTAGACCGAGCGTATTTAAGGTCTCGCCAGACCAATGAAAATGCATAACAATGCAAGCATAATGACGTATAACTCAACACGTGTTTGCAAAACAACGCATGTGGGGCAACTTTCGAATCTTAACGCTACGACTGGGGTGGCGTTGCCTTGGCCACTCTATACGGATACATGAGCTCAGTCTCCCGTTGCAGCGGACTGCTGCTCGGAGGCTACTGGCGAGCTTGGAAGGTACGTTTCCTTTTTCTATTTTACATTTCTGCTTTACATTTTCTGTACTTTGTACACTGCACACCCTGTACTCTGCTTTACATTGACTGTATACTGTACACCCGGCACACACATGCTCTGCCTTACACCGATTGTACACTGCTCACACTGTACACTCTGCACAATACATTGCACAATACACGGTTCAGCAATTTCTGTTTTATTCTGCATTCTGCTTTATCTGGTAAGCATACTGGTACTCATTCTGCAGTTGTGGGTCTACGCCTACTTTCCGAGACTTGTGCCTGTGCCAGATGTAGAGACTCCTCTTGTCGTTCTGTTCTCGCGCCGTTTTGACGTGAGGTGTGTGCGGAGGCCCCGGGAGACGTTCATCTTTTTTCGCCGCTACTTCGACACCATCACTCCCGCAGAGGTATGTTTAACTTGCAGTTCATTTAAGCTTCGCTTTACACTGTATTTTCAATAATAGTAGATAACAAACTACATTTCATTTTCAGATCACCTGGCAGCCTTGGGCTCCATTGTCAGTGACGATGCGGCCGCGGTTCGTCGGTGCTGAGAAGGCCTCACGCTTTAGGATTTTGCTAGAGGGCCCGGTCTGTCAGGCTTGGTACCTGGGTGAGCGTTTCCTACGCCAAACCCTAGGCTTACTGGAGCAAATAGTCCCGGTTCACCCTCCTGAGCACATGAGGGAGACAGAGAGATTTACTTCCGAGCAGATGACTGACTATATGATCGGCTGCGAGACAGATGGTTTCAGGGGCGAGGGCGACTACTCGGAGTACATCTGAACCTTCATTATACGGCCTCTGAGCGGTGGCCGCCGAGCTGAGCGAGAGAGGCCTGCGTCGCCAGCGGCCGGAGCGGGAGCAGGGGCAGGGACATCGAGGACAGCTCGAGTCCGTGGCAAGGGGTGGAGCTCGGAGGGGACGGGGGGCTAGTTGGCCAGCACTCCCCACTTCGATGACATGCCGAGGACAGGGTGGGGCGACTTACTAGATTCCCATTGCTCCCCCTCCGGCTGATCATGAGTTAGTCGAGTTCTATGACTTACCTCCGGCATGTACTACTTCATCTTGCATCTTGCATTGTCATTTCATTTCGGTTTATTGATATTCCGCAGAATACTGATGCATCTAATACTTTCGCAGGCCTCTTCCGAGTATACCCGCCAGTCCTTGGAGCTGACTGCCTCCATGATGGGGATGTTCCAGCGGAGTCTTGATCTTCTAGCCATTTATGGCATTCCGGTATGTTCTTCAACCGCGGTCTCAAAATCTACTCAATCTAATGCATCATATTGTCAACACAGCACCCGATACATGACCCTCACGGCCTCTGGTATACTGTATTCATACACGGCATTCTGCACTAATTCACTATTCACAATATTCACGCACTATACTCATACACTACATTCTGCACTGATAAACTGCTCACAGTATTCACACACTGTACTCATACACTGCATTCTGCACTGATAAACTACTCACAGTATTCACACACTGTACTCATATACTACATTCTGCACTGATAAACTGCTCACAATATACTGATGCGTTTGCCTTTTTGTACTTTTCAGCCCCTCTTTCAGATTCCTCCTGTGGGAGATGCCCCGGCCGGACCTTCCGTTTCCACCTGAGATGGCAGAGTATACCTCTGCACTAAAGCGGGGCGTACCCATGTAGGGAGTAGCTTACGGGCACCCATTCCTGATGATGATGATGAGTCCGAGGCCGAGGCTGAGGCTGAGGCTGAGGCAGAGTCGTCTGAGGAGGAGACCGGAGACGGCTCGGGCTCAGACTCAGATGACGATGCTGATGACGATGCTCCTAGACCTTCGTCCAGGAAGAGGACGAGGACGAGGACGGACCCTTAGGCCTGAGCCCTTTTGACATTGTTCCAGATTTTTGCTATTTTTCTTCTCTCTTTTTTTTTTGTACGTTACTGGTAGCTAGAGTGCTTTGTACTGCCGCAGGCAAATTTTTGTTTCCAAAACTAGTACTTGAAAAAGATGATGAAACGGAACAAACTTTTTATCTGAAAAAGTGTTACATTTTGTACATTTCATATATTGCATCGCATTGCATCATATTGCATCTTAATGTAAATGAAATTGATCTGTTGCCTGAAAATTGAACACTTGCATTGTAATAATCAGATAACGAACCAGCCAACAGCAAAACAACCCATACAAACCACTGCTCATTCTGCATACAACCCATAACACAGCGCTTGGTTCATTCTTCACACAGCAAACCCTGAACAACAGTCCAATAAGACGGGATACGGAGGTGGAACCGGCTGAAGTTGAAGCACGCTTAGATGTCCCAAATTCTCCCCTTTTCTTCTTTTACCTCACATAAATGTAGAGAATGGCACAGCACTCTGAGCATAAACGACTTTTGAAATTGAAAAAGGGTTTTTCAACCGGGGTATCGAGCCTACAACTGAGCGTAGCGAGAACGACTCAAACAAAAGGTACATGACCTAATCACAACAAGACACGCTTGGAAAAGACTCAAAACAAAAGTTGAGGTAAACAAAACAAAAGACACGACACAAGGATGTGTTATAAAAACAAGAGACCTCAAATCGCGAGGAGCCAGTTCCTCTGGGTATTGTTTCCCACCCTTTCTCATTTTGTGATTCTCACATCACTCGGCCCTCAAGCTCTGTTTTTCTGAAAAAAGCCCTTTTGCTCACTTTTTTTTTCTCATCGCACATCTCTCTATTCTTTATTCTCTCATTTTCCATCCCTCCCCAGGGTGATTGATAAATGAATAGGAAGTCGTGGGCTCACACCCAACATTATTAGCTCGCGGCTATTTCTTCCGGCGATGTTTAGTCGATGTTCCGGATGGAGAATGGAGTATCTTGATTCATTCCGATTTGTGCTTCGCACTTGGCTTGATACCTCGTTGCTTGGAGGGTGAGAGAGCTTTCGGCCCTTTTCTGTTAGCTCTCACTGTGCCCTTTTCTGGCAAGTGAAATGCCTTTCTGGCAAGTATTGACAATCGAGGGAAAGACAGGGAGTCTGGCTCAACTGTGCCCCTAGTTCATCATTTTGACCATTTTTTGTTTTGGTTTTCTACTAAAACAGTTTTGACCAATATGAGAGTTGGATTAACATACTTGTTCGATTTTTTATTTGAAAATCATGCAAGTTAGTTTATGAGTACTGAAAATTTTCCTTTTTTTGGGTCCAAGAAAATGGTCTAGTTTTTGGAAAAGATGGAATAGTTTTCGAGAAATAGTCAACCTCAGTAAAAATTTTCAAAAACTATTTTTGCAAACGGTCACCGCTCGACGAGCGTAGAACTTACTTTTGAGATGCGCAACCTCGGATCGGAGGCAATGGAAAATTGTCCCTTGCTTGAAAAGAGCTGCACGGCAACGGAAAGTTGCCCCTGGTTTGAATGGCGACTCATGGCAACTCATGGCAACGGAAAGTTGCCCCTTGTTTGGATGCTGTCGCGGCATATTGTAAACAGTCCTCATCAATGATGATCACGTCCGAACTTCTGGATACAGAGAAGACGAAGATGGCCAGAACCAATATATGGGCACAATCACTTTGAAAGCGTTGGTGGCTGGACTTCAGGATGAAGTTGCCTACGTATCCCAAACATGGGAAGCAAGCCTACGTAGTTCCGGTGTCATAACCGAACTATTGGATTCAGAGAAGGCAAAGATGATCAAAACCATTACATGGACTGAGTCGCTATGAAAGCATTTGGGGCTGGACTTTAGGATGAAGTTGCCTACGTATCCCAAACATGGGAATCAAGCCTTACGTAGTTCCGGTTAAGGTACACTCGGGTATTTTAACCTTCACTTTTTAGGCTCTAACTTTTGCCAAGGTGCCCGATGTGGATTTTCGACCTTGCGAGCTTCTGTTTTTATTCTCTTTTTTTTTTGTCAATTCTTCTTTTTTCTTTTTCTTTTTTGTTTTTCATCTTTTCTTTTTGCATTTTCATCCTCTTTTTTTTTTTCTTTTTTTCTTTGCCCTAACTTTTGCCTGGGTCGCCCTTCCGGGTTTTCGGCCCAGGGAGCCTCTCAAAGGGTAAAAACATAACAAGTCCATGCCAAATGGTTTTAGGGTTTTGAAGCCGTCCGTATCCCAGAGAGTGGCTGTTTGATTTACAGAAAGGCCTATCTTCGGCTCTTCAAGCATATCGGACATTTTTGCCCCTAGTTTGTGTGGTGCTTCTGTTCTAGCTTTGCGAACTTCTGTTGACGACGTCTGACCTCTTGATCTGACTTTGGTGCCTCTTGTTCAAGGGCTGCTTCAAACCTGGCCACACGGGCCTCACACGGCGGTTGACCATTGAACGTTCTGAATGGGTTCAAGGTTCAAAACAAACGGATTGAATCTTGAGGTTGAGAGCGATCCTAGGCTGTACAATCTCGAGAGCGATTCCACACGGGTCTTCACAAGACCGCGCAAAACATTTTGTTTTTGAAAGTTTTTACAAAAGTGACAAATCGCTCACGCTGAAGATAGTGTAGAACCAATCTAGATTCAGCTAGGGTCCTTCTCAGTACTCACGCTAACAAGCATGATTTCCGTCATTAAAAGCTTAGCACGCCTATCTTTCTCTCAAATTGATCAAAGTTTTGCAAAGCCTGAGGAATTCCTTCCTCTTCGTTTTCATCACCACAGTGTTCAAAAAGGTTTTTTGAAAAACTTAGGCCATCACAATGATTTTCAGGGCATAATAGAGCAGGTGGAATGTACTGTCGTTTCATTCGGATCCTCTGGCACAACAAGCTCAAAATAGCAATAAGCACGGAAACATGATAGCCGCAGCTGTTTCATTCGAATTTCCTGGTTGCAACTACTCCACAGCAGAGACAGACCCAAAAGAAAGCAAAAGGGTAATTACAAAACAAAACGGTGTTCGAGGCAACAACCCTGGAACCACCTGACATTCTATACAAGGGGACTGACTCGCTACAACAAGACAGACCCTTAAGCAAAAAGAACTGACTCAAGACGATGAGACAGACTCAAAACAAAACAAAGAACTGACTCGATACCCAAGCCAGTATTTACAAAACTAGCATTCGTGGATGCTCAAAAATGCGTGCCATACGCCACATCCAAAATACACTGGGTGTTGCCCACAGGTGGTCTAACCCTGATCACATACTCGCAGTATCTTCGAAGTCCAATAGCTGGGTAGTAACAAACTTGGCTGAGGTGGGTGGGAGGATAACCTCATTGTTGATCAAATCTTGCACCTCATGATGAAGGCGGAAACAATTATCGGTAGCATGACCAGTTTGCTGGTGGTACGCGCAGTACAAAGCAGCGTCGTGTGTGGGAGGGAGATTCTTTGGGAGAGGTCTAGGCTCGAGGGGTTTAAGGTGCCCCCTCTCAGCAAGGATCTGGAGTGCCTTGGACAATGGCGTGTAGAGAGCGTGGAAGACCCTGCGCCCTCGAGGCAGGTACTTTGAAGTCTGAGTATTCTTGCTAGACGCACTAGCGAAAGGGTCAGCAGGCACTGCCTTGACTTTCTGATCTTTCCCAGGTGCAGGGTTGGGAGTGGAAGGAACTGTTCTGGCATGACGGGGCCTATCCCGATTTTCTGACTGGCTTATATTGCCTTCGATTGAAGTGGGGAAAACATCATCCACAGCCTTAGCTACGACTGCGAACACCTATTGTTTACTCATTCCCCCGGCTTTCAAAGCCTCGACTGCCCACAGCAGTTGTTCAATGGGATCGGCATCTGTCTCCATTTTGTTCTTGCCTCTGGCCTCGGCCTGATCGAGGGTTTGGGTTGATGTTGACACATCATTGCCATAGCTAGAGGCAACCTCCGGTTGGCTAAGCTCAATTACAATTCGTCCCAATAGCGAGGACTCCTGTGACACAAAATTTCCGGCATATGGTGCAGGTGGTAGCGAAGCCGACATCCCGTAAGCAAGATCCGCCACGGACCTCTGGAGGTCACCTATCATCCCCATCAATTCCAAGGTGGTGGGCTCACGAGCCTGATACAACTGGGGGGGCCCAGACCGGGTGCGCAGCAGGCGACCTGGGTGGGTGCGGCACATCAATATTGGTCTCGCTTTGCAAAGTGATTCCTTGATCTAGTGCGGCTGTCATCACCACAATCTCTTCCGAGTTCTGCGTCATGATAAGTCCGCCGTACTGAACGGTGACTGACGGATCAGATATCTACCTTGCCTCAGCAAAGGGGGAACACTGGCTATTCTGTATCAACTCTCTGAACCCTTGAAAGGAGAAACAAGCAGCATTTCAGCCCAAATGGATCAAACACAAGTGTAGCCAAACAATTGTACTCTACTACTGATCACTGTTCCCCAAAATCACTGCCCAAAATACTGAATCGGATACACATTCATTGAAGCTAGTGCATGAATCTATAGCATGTGAAATTGTTAAAACAAAAGAATAGGGCCCTAAAGGGCATACAAATTCCAAGGCATGAGCCTAGTTACACCAAAATGATCCATCAGATCCATACACATTAGCCCTTGGCTTTACAAAAATTTACAACAAATTAAAGAGCAATCTACTCAAAACATATCCACGCCCTCAGTTTGGTAGGATCACCACATTTTTTCCTGCACCAAAATCCCATAGGGGTGAGCATAAAGCCCAATAGAGAATTTCTTACAAAGTATATACAGTTATGCCAACTCTCAATGTGAAAATGCAAATGCAAATGCCAATGCCATGCAATGCCCTGTTAAGGAAAATTTCATTTCATGTTCTTCTTGGTGATCATCATGTTTTTCAATAAAAGTTTGCAATCTAAACAATTTCCGAAACTCCAATTTTAATCAATAGGGATGGTAAATACGATACTGGTAATCCCTAGGCTGGTGTCTGCAAGTAGACTATACAAGTACTACCAAATCATCATTTTTACCAGTATTAACTGAAAGGCTCGACACTTATTCGCGCGGGTTTCTGGCCTTTCACCATGAACACTCAGGCCAACTTATCAAATTCATCTACACCTCCTAACCGGACTTACCAACGTATTTACCCCGTACACATTTCCGTTGTTCTCATTACAATTAATATAATCTTTTCTTCAAGTAAATGTTTCCCTTCTAAATACACAATGCATAATAGTTAAGTTAATGAGTATGCAATGTAATGAATTTCCATGCCTCATAGCCTTTCTCCATTTCCAAGTGTCTTAACAATAATCACAAACAAATTTATTTCTCATTTCCTCCATTCGATGTTATTTCACAAAATAACCATGTGCTTTTAACACACAATAACAATTTCTCATCATGCACAATTCTAATCAATTTAGTCCTTTCAAGGCCACATGTGATGTTTTCAAACATAAATCTCCAATATTTATAATTCTCACAATCCATAGTGCACAACAATTTGTCATCTCACAACAATATATCATCATGTAGTTAACAATAGTTTTTAAAACAAATTCTCCATTTCGATATATCATAAGGTGGTCATTTTGCAAAACACACCATGAAGCCTACACTTATCCATTCTTTTTAACACAAGAAGAATAAGAACACCATAGACATTTCCATACTTCCCAAAATCTCCAATTTTTAGGGTTCTTTATCAAAAACAAGGCAGTTCCCCATTTCTTGGTGAAACCCCATTCAAAAGATCTTTCTTAGATTTATAAGATGAAGTCCTCAAGGATTGACTTAAAAATTTTGAAAGTTTAAAACCCCTTTTGAAAAATCTCTACACTTTTAATGCCACAAACCCAACTCTCAAAATGAGTTCATGAGAAATATAAAATCAACATTTAATCTTGCAAAACATGTATATATAACTCAAGAATGTTCCTACCTCAATGTTTGATGAAGAGGAGAAGATGAAACCCTAGATTCAAGGTGGAAGACTCTTCACTTTCTACTACACCGAGAGGAGCCCTAGCTTTTGATCTTCAAAGCTTGAGAGGGAGAGATGATGGTGATGATGAATCTAGATCTAAAGGATGGCAAAATCAAAGAGTTTTAGTGTTTGAGGAGGTTTTCTAGAGAGAATGAGGAGAAAAATAGGGTTTAGAGTGAGAGAAAGAAGCCCCAAAATGAGATACAATTCAACCAAAAAGAGAATAAAAACAGAGGTTTGGATTGCCCAGTTGGCCGTACGTGCGGAGTGCCTTTCCCACACGTGTGGCCCTCACTCCCGCACATGCGGTGGTTCTGCCGCACCTACCTTTTAGGCAGTGTGCAACCACCTAAAGTCCAACCCTCACCGCACATGCGGCCTCACTCCCCACACTTGCGGCCCCACCCCGCACGTGAGGCCCTGGCCTAGCAGCCCCGAATTTTCTGGTTCAGTCCCCGGGCACTCCGAACTCAACCGCGCACCCACCGAAACAAAGAAACGCCGACCCGAAATAAACAAGGAAAAGAGTTAGAAAAAGACATTCAGACACAAAAAATCCCAAGGAAAACGAAAATGAAGAGACGTGTAGCAAGACCGATCATCACATGTCCCAATCAACTTTCATTTACTTATTAATAATAATAGAGAGTTCTAATTTTAAAATTCTAAAAAGAGTTTTAGTGATATGGTAAGAGAAAAAAAAAAAAAAAATAGGCACACACATCACATTACATATAGACCTTACTCCTTACCACACTACTAACTCTTTAAAGTTCTAAAATTAGGGCATTGAATTATTATTCTTTACTTAAGCCTCCGTTTGGGAAGGAAAGTTTGGGCTAAAATAGCCATATAGGACAAAATAGTCTATTTTAGCCCAATAAGACAAAAATCACATTCAACCCATAATCATTATATTATTCCTCTCACAAAATGTCAAAAAAATCAAAAAGTCATTCCCAAACGAGACTTTTTAGCCCCAGGCTAAAATAACCAAAAAGTCAAAAAACTAAAAAGCCAACCCACTCCCCAAACAAATCCTAAGGTCTCGTTTGGGAACAGGCTAATTTAGTAACTTTTTGGCTATTTGGCTAAAATATAAGCTAAAAAAAACTAGTATGTTTGGGATGATTTTTTGGCTTTTTATGAAAAGATGTGCAAAAAGCAGAGAGAAAAGAGAATCTTTAACTTTTTAGTATAAATTGTTAGCTTTTGACTTTTTTAATAACTTTTTAACTTTTTAGCTAAACCAATCGCTTCCCTAACGAGGCCTAAGTTGAACGTTGCGAAATTGTGTCCTACGGTTGATTGCCCAAAACACATGCCCATTACCAACCAGTCCTGTGCCAATCAACTTTCATTTACTTATTTTGAAATGGAAGTAAACGAAAGTTTTGAAATTCATATTTTATAATATAAATTTAATTCAAATATATAATTATCGATATCTGATTTTTTTAATTTTTACATGTTTAAAATGTTTTTAAATATTGAGACGATCAACATGAGAGAAGTTCAACCATTTGGATAACAATGTAAATTCAATTGTTTATTATAAAAGAAAATTGAGGGATTGTTTGGCATCTTTGATATTAGTACATTTTTTTGGCCTTTTTAGAATCACATCATCTCTCTATTTTTTTCACAACTTTTAATAAAAAGTAAAAAAAAAATATTTATTTAAATCATCACAAATAACCTTATGAACAAAGCTCATGAAAACTTTTGTGTTGCTAAAACAAATAGTAACTTTTTACGAGTTATAACGAGATTTCAGACCAAAAAATAAAAAAAAAAATTATATATAAATATATATAAATTTAAAAGGTTAAATCTTAATAATGTTATACTTATCAAATTTTTAACTATTAAATATGACATAATTCAAGTCGCCAGATATTAATAAATTCATATGAAATTTATTATATTAATAATTGTAAATATATATTATGACATCAAATTATAAACAAAGTACAATAAAAAAATATTACCAATTTTTAACAGGCCAAATTATTTGAATCTATGGTAAAAAAATAAAATAAAAAATAAATCATAGTCGTAAAATAAAAAAATAAAAAAAATTGAACGAGGCCGCCATTCTGGTTATCTCACATGCATGAGTTTCATAAAGGGAGAGGAGGACACCCGCGAGACATACAGGTACGAGTTACCACCTCATTTATGAGTAAACCAAACAATCAATCCACGCCGTTACTATTACTATTAGGATATGAATAATACTATATATATATATATATCAATTAGTGTATTAATTGAGTTATTTTAGAGATTCTAAATAAATTATTAAATTTTTTATGAAACCTCTCACATGAGTGTGAGAGCTACACTCATATTAGGATATGAATAATACTATATACATCAATTAGTATATTAGTTGAGTTTTGTTTGAGATTCTAAATAAATTATTAAATTTTCTACCAAAACCTCTCACATAGGTGTGTAATCTACACAAATCACATGTGTATGTGAGAAGTTTGGTAAAACAATTAATAATTTATTTGGGATCCATAGCATATTCCATATTAATTAGTGTATCAATTGATGATATGACATAATTTAAGATGTTTCTGATATTTATAATTTGTATAATGAGTGCTGTCAATAATAATTCCATGATTAGTATTGGTACAATAACTAATACATTAATTAGTACATATATCACCACAATTAAAATATTAACCAATCCACACGCATAACCTAGAACTTTGAATCTATCAAACAGAGTGTTTATTGGTGCTTCTAGAGTATGGGCATATAGTATTTTAAAATATTATGATTGATGAAAAAAGTAAGTTTATAATTTTTGTATCGAATAATTAAGAAATATGAAAAAGAATAGTATATGATGATTAGTGAAGGAATACGTAACTTTCCAGAAGTATTGAATAATTTTTTCTAAACAAGTGTTACAAAGGAACTTGACTTTTGATTAAAAATATGAATCCAATAATTAGTCATTTTAATTATTTTTTTTAAATTGGTTATTTATTTTTAAAATTATTGTTACCATTAATTTGTTTCAAAAAAAATGATTATATTTGTTTTTAACAAATAAATGATTTATTTTTAAAATCAATCTTACTGTCTATTTGTTGGAAAATAGAAACAAAAAATATGATGATAATTATCGAATCAGTATGATTTTTTCATAAACGATTTACACATTAAAACTTAAAAATGAATAGATTGATTTATCAAAATTGGACCCGTAGTAAGTCTCACTAACCCAATTTGATAGTCTAATCTACAAATGTGTACTAGAGAGGGACTGCGCTCAATAAGACCACAACTTTTCTCTAGTACACAATGTGGATTGGATATTTTAATTGAGCTTATAAGGTTTATTGACAGCCCAATTGTATAGTCTAATCAATCACAAGAAAAGATGTCTATAACGGCACTTGAATCAAGACATTTTAAAAAACGTTGTGGTATGCCTCAATAGTCACCACGTTTTTCAAGGCGTGATGCTTGTTGATGGTCTGTTTAACTTAACACACACTTAACCCCATTCTAATTACAAAAGTAACACACAATCTCTCTCATAAACTGCTCTTCTCTCTCACGATTAATATTGATCTCTTTCACTCTAGTTGTTCTTCATCGAACTCGATCTCTCTCTCACAAATCGCAGATCCGAAATCGAAAAAGAAAGTCGATCTAATTTGATTGAAATCCGAACTCGATCTGATTTGATCTGATCTGATCTCTCTTGCATTTTGTTAGATCTGATCACTCTCTCAAAAATCGCAGATCCAAAATCAAAAAACAAGTCGTTTTTATTTTGTTTTTCATTAACAAGTGTTAATCCGGTGTTTGATTTCTTTGTAGGTGGCAATGAAGTGTAGAGATCAGTTACATGAACTTGTAAACACTACAACAAAATTGAATTTTTACGACTTGCGATGCATGCCGTAAAAACTCTTTCACGACATGCATACAAATGCCGTTATATGACATGCCGTGGAAAGTTGAGCATCATTTATGGCATGCAGGTAAAGTTGTAAAAAGTAATAAATTAAACATTAATAACATACTTCGTATGTCGTATATAACTTTTTACGACATTTTTGTCATGCCATAAATCATCATACTTTCCGTGACATAATTTTGCATGCCGTAGAAGGTTATTTTTAAAAAATTAATGGCATACTTTGCATGCCGTATATAATATTTTACGACATTTTCTTGCATGTCATAAATCATCACATTTTTCACGACATAATTTTGTATGCCGTAGAAAGTCATTTTAATATATTTATGACATACTTTGTATGCTGTATGTAATCTTTTACGACATTTTCTGACATGCCATAAATCATTACACTTTTCACGGCATAATTTTGCATGCCGTAGAAAGTTATTTTTAATGTAATATATATATATAGGAATATGACCTTGCCTAACCGTATGTAGACAACACTTTATAAAATGTAACCTGTTACAAACCAAGCAGAGGCAGCAACTATGCAGTAAGCAAAAAAATCTAATATCCATACACCAAATAACCTGCATACTAACTTTTATTCTCAACTTCTATCATATCAAGTTTGATAACAACCTCAAACATACAAATCAAAAAAAGTATCCAAATCATAAGATTCATTTATCAACATGATCTACACTATGAAAGATGGCAAACTTTTCCCATCTGATTATGCATTTATCCAGAGTTTTAAATCACATGATCTACACTATGAAAGAACTATCCAAGTATAAGTTTTTGGATCCAATAGTGCCCAGAGATGATTATGATCACCATCCTTCACAACTATTGGCAATGCAACACTCATCACTTAGCTGTAACAATCAACTTTCTTGTTTATCAGACACCATGGTGTCGGCATCTTAAGTCTCTGTCACCGAATTATCATCATCATCACCATCTTCACTTGCAGCAGATAACACAACAAGAAGCCATTTTGCCCCTGTTATAACTCGACAAATACAAAAACAAAAAGAATTCAACTTTACATCTTAGATTACAAATGGTATGGCCAATATAAAATTCAAAAAACCACAAATTTCAAATCAAACATCAATACATACAACTTTACACATCAAGAGGGCCTTCTTTTCCAAAAAATAAAAAGACGTTGAAACTGTAAACTATATAGGGCTTAAGAATAGCATGTAGACTATAAAATTTTGGGAACCTTCCAATTTGGGAGCCTAAAACATGGGTTTTGTTGGCTTTATGCATAAGCAGCCATTTTAAGATTGATCAATGTCCACATTGAAACACATCAAGAGGTCAAGTGTGAGCTCAAACTAGGTTTAGCGATTAACAATTTTTTTTTTAATAACAGAACAACGATAAATTCAAGTAAGGATCACTTTCACTATTTAAATTTTGATGTCATAACTGGGTTTCATGTGCATAAGACAACATCAAATAAATGATCATGGCACCGCATTCCTTAATTATGGCCTCCACTTCCGCAAGCAATAGAACATGCCATATGAAGACTAGTATGAAAATATGAGCATTGCATATGAAACTAGCATTTAAACAGAAGCAATGAGTACATTTGTAAGTATAAATATAGTTCAAGTAAAATGAGAAATTCAAATAATAGATGTAGAGTAAGAAAGTAAAGGTATACCAAAATAACAAGGCAACAAGACCACATCAAGCTCAACACTTAAATTTTAAAAAACATTTTTGTATTGGTCAATTGGGAGCAAGAATCCATTTCATAGACATCCTAAATTAGGCTAGCAATTATGGAAGCCATGAAAGCAAATTATTAATTACTGTCACTTTCAGCTTTCTTTAGCATAGAAAAATAATTAATTTCTTAGTTTTTAGAACATGTAGTCATGAATCAAATTAATAGAAGAAAGGCATGTAGTCATGTAGTCATGTAGCCATATGCAAAAGATATTCTGCGTCAGTAGCAAAATCTATATGGCCAGTGGTTCAATGCAGATGTGGCAGATGTGAAGTAGCACAAGAGTATTTTTTTTTTTTCCCCAGTGATTTCTGTATATTAATAACCTCAGTGGATTAAGTTTTCTTGATGTATGCATCTGCATATGTATTCAAAAGTGATATTTCAATTGACCTTCCTTGAAGACAACAGAAAAAGAACATTTCTAGCTTCTACTTCTTCCACAAAAGAAAAATATAAAGTGGAGTAAGAGAACTCACAAAGTGGCCACTTGTAGAAAGCCAATATTGTATGGAATCTCCCCAGAGATCTGATTGTATGAGATATCTCTGAAAATCATACACTACAATTTTAACCAAAAATGAAAAGAAAGAGTGTATTTCCGTAGTAGGGTAGTTATCATTAATATAACAAGAAAAGAAAATGAAGAAAGAATATAACAAGAAAAGAAAATGAAAAGAGACAATGTATACCCAAATTGACATAGACATCATCATCCACTTTGACATAGAAATCAACATCCCATTTTGCAATAGCAGTGGACGAGAAAATTTTGGTTTTTGCAGACAATTCATGATACCCTTCAACATGCTCTTGCAAGACAACATGCCTCATGAGCACCAAGCTTGAGAAAATAGTTAAGTACACGAAGCAAACACTAGACACATGAGAACCCATTCACAAAACATTACCCATTACAGTTTAAGGTCAACCGACTGGAACCTCTTGCAAGAAGGATCTATATATACAAGAACATGATCACTTCAAGATAACAGTACTTGCAATTATCAGGAAATCATCAAAAATAGGACAAATACTCGCTTAACAGCATTTCAAATTTCCTCCACAAGAAGCATAGTGCAAAGCGGTGCTTCCAGCTCCTATAAAGAGATACATTCATAGTATTTACAAGTCAAGAACACAGACAGGCCTTGCACAAAACAAGCTTTTGAACCTCAAACAAATGACTTACCAATCAAATCCGTTGATATATCACAAATGAAACATTTGCATGAAGATCAAGTAGGAGTTGTACACAATCAGAATAACCATTCAATGCAGCCATATGAAGAGCAGTGATACCACCATCAGCAGCCTTATTTACAAACTTCGACAGTGCACTGCATTTAAAATAAATCTATCAATGAACATAATAGAACAATGTTTGGTGTTATCAACTGCTGAAAATTAAAGATCTACAACCTCTAAAATAATTATTATTGCCGAGGCATATTAAAAATTACTACAGCTTCATCTTTATGAAATCAATCTATACAAATATCTAGCTTACAATTCTGCCAGAAAAACTTAAAGAAGGCCAGTTGTATTGCAACGTGTAGATAGCCACAAACTGTTTGTGTATTTTGAATCAGTCATTTTTTTTTTCATGCTTATGCACTTCTGATAAACAGAGAAACAGGAGGAATAGCTTATATATTCAGCTTAACTTGGGAAGAATCTCCCTAGAAATAATGTCCATAATTTTGTTATATTTAGGGCCATACATCTATGATACTTTAGTCCAAATTGTCTTTCCACACCACCTCAATCCATATCCGTTTTGAGTCTTCCTTTCACGGGAGCCACTATTGATCTTCTTTTTTACTCATCAAAACATCTAAACATATTTTACCTCATCACCACATTGATTAATGTCATGCCATTGACAGTGAAAAAACAAACAGAAATAAATCAAAAACCTTTGGTCATATTTGCTCTTCATAGTGGAATCATTGTCTCTGTCACAATTGGTTTGAGCATTTATAGATTCAAAAGGAGCACTAGGAACAAAGTCAGCCACAACGAGTCTCATGTATCTAACATGCCCATTAACTGCTGCAAAATGGAGAGTTGTTCTTCCACTGAGATAGTCTGCCCTGGTAACCTGAACAGAGTGAGTGAAATATGTGATACACAGAAAGGAGAATTAACTAATTTATAAATAAAATAAAATAAAAAGGTCTTAAGAGAAAGATGTTGAAAGGAAAACTCACACTGCAAGTTGAAGAGCAGGAGAGTCTGTACAATAGCACCATCTTGCCAACGATACACATTTGCAGATATTTGGAATGCAAAAATAAAAAATAAAAAAATTAAGACAGAAGGCACACCATACAATACAAGAAATCAATATAAAATAAATAGTAAAAAAGCCAACTGATGAGTCCAAAAAAACACAGGAAGAGAATACCATGAGAAAAATCATCAAGATAATATGGAAGAGCTGATGATGCTCTTATAGCTTGCTATACGTGATGCATATCATTTATGGAAAAAATTGATTTGATCCGATAATTATAATATTTTCATTTTATCGCATTCATTTAAATTGAGCATTCCTTAAGTAAACTACATTTCTATGTCAGTCAAGGGATGACATTCAAGTCCTACTCTGCAAACTTGATTAAGCCTTTTAGCAATCCTGATAGGCTATAATTGGAACTCCAAATTTAACAAATGTTGAAAAAAATTGAACATGTAATATACTTAAGTCCTAAGAAAGCATGCTAAATACTACATAACATGTTGCAATCATATGTTCTTCCTGGTTTATGCTAAGATATACAGGAATGGAACAACCACCATACTAAACAAAAACAGAGAACACAATAGATACATCCAAATTCGCCGACATATCCTATATTTGTTATTTATAGCATTTTGTGACCCCTAGTTGGCATTTGTCATCAGTGGTAACACAAAATCAAAGAGCACTACAAAGCACTAGTGGAATTTGATTGAGATTCCATCAACAAATTATTATTCAGCAAATTGCTCAAACTCGACGGGAAGGAAGAGCTTGAGGGAGAGAGAAAGAGAATACGAAACTGAGAGAGAGAGAGAGAGAGAGAGAGAGGCGGTGGTGCTCACCTTAGTAGACGATAGTCCTCGCTTCCCTCGCCGGTGCAGATGGTGGAGGCGGTGGAGCTTCGAAATTGCCAATCGCTCTGAGATTGGATCTGAGATGAATCACCAATCGCTCTGAGATTAGATCAAACGGGGTTGAAGAAGGCTGATTCGATCAGTTGAGAGAGATTAGGGTTTAGAGAGGGTTGAGAGAGAGAGAGAGATCGACACCAGAGAGTGAGTGAGTGAGAGAGTAAGGGGCTAAAATGTTATTGTAATATTTGTAATATTTTAAATAAATTTTTTTTTTTTACTTTTTAAATTCAAATAATTTACATATATTAAAAGAAATATTTTATTTTAATTTTAATAATATTTTATTTTTTAATTTTTTTAAAAAAATCACTAAATTCAAAAAAATATAAAATTTAATACATTTCATATATATTATATTTTATTATTTTTTTTACAAATATTTTATTTTTTAGTTGTATTCAGATTAGACACATCTAAAAAGTAATAAACAAATAAATTATTAAAAGAAAGAAAAATATCAACTCAAGGTAATTTAAAAAAATAATAATTATAAATTAGTGAGAAGCCATATAAATATTAATCATTAAAATTATAAACTTTTTCATGAATGTGTAATTTTTTTTCCCCAAAATCCCACTGGTGCGATTATCCCTTAAAAGAGACACTAAATTATAAAATAATGTATAAATTATTTTTTACAGTGTCCTCAATTAAGAAAATTTAAGGTGAGAAGCTTGGTTGGAAATTGTTAGCTTTTTTGAATAAAAAAAAAAAATCGGATTGAAATTTTTTTAATAAAAGTTTTCACGACATGCTAATGCATGCCGTGTAAAGTTATAATATTTTCTGACATGAAATGTATGTCATCTTAAGTACAAATATTTTATGACATATTTTTGTATGCTGTGAAAATATACATTTTTTACGGCATGCTTTTGCATGCCATAAATTTTTTTTTGATTATTTATTTTTTTTTTTTTGCAGAAGTTTTCACGACATGTTAATGTATGCTGTGTAAAGTTATAATATTTTACAACATGAAATGTATGTCGTCTTAAATGCAAATATTTTACGACATATTTTTGTAAGTCGTAAAAACATACATTTTTTACGGCATACTTTTGCATGCTATAAATATATGAATCAACGACTTACATGGTATGTATGCTGTTATTGACAAAACATTAACGGCTTGCAAAAAAAAAATGCCGTAGAATATACTAACTACGACATGCATTTAATGCATGTCGTAAACATGATGCCGTGAATAGTTAGTTTTGTTGTAGTGAAAGGAAGAGATAGAGAAGAAGGATTCGAGCACGAAGGAGTGGAAGATTGTGATGGAGAGAAGCTTCAATCGCATGGACAATGAGGTGATTGCATGGAACGACAGCGTTCTGCGCGCCAAGAAATATCGATCCGTTGTTGAAGGATCTGAGTGAGAAGAAGCAGAGCTTCCGACGGAACGTGGTGTTGCTGGCGGTGGAGCTCAAGGAGGTCCAAAGCCGTCTCGCTTCACAAGAGAAGCCATTTGCTCTCCAAACCCTAACAAGACAGGCATGTGAATTTTTATATTTGTTTATATGTTTCTATGTATATTTGTTTGCATCTGTGTGTACTATGGAAATAAAATCATTTCATTTCACCTTTTTGTTCTTCTCTATAAAGTGATGTTCTTTGTGCGACCTTCTCTAATTTTGTGTATTTTTGTTTTTTGTTTTTTTTTTCCTAGGCAGAGGCCAAAGCTAAGAAGATGGAGGAGGAGATGTATAGATTGTAGAAGAGCTTAGAGGAGAGAAATGGGCTGCTTCAAGCATCAGCATCAGCATCTACTATTGGGAAGGTATGATTTTGCTCTATTTTCTTTTTATGCACTTGATTGCATAGCTTTCTCTTGATTTCTATTAAAGTATATATATATGTATTTTTTGAATTTGGTTATTAATTCCATGATTGGGCTTTGGTTGATTTTGTATGAGTTTATGTGGTTGATTTGTGTTTTTCCAGCATCTTGTTGTTTAAGGCTTCAACTTGCCGGACGCATCTGATCCTCATCTTTTTGGCTTTTCTTGTTTGTTTTCTAGCTGAGTGAGAATATTATAAGAATCATGAGATTCATGATTAGATATTATTGTTTCTCTTTGTGGTTTGATTAGTTCAATAACTATGACTTTATTTATTGGGTAAAGTTGGGAAAAGAAAGAATATTATAGTAGGAACTCATAAACCAAACCATCTCTAGCTAGGTGAGCCATTTTTTTATTTGTCGGGTAATTTGTGAAATGTATATGTATATATAATTAAAGTAAAATTCTATTATTGTGTGTGCACATACAGGTATACAGTTGTATTGTCTATTGTGTCAATTTGGTTATTATAGTTTTAATTACATCAATTTTGTCCTTAAATTTTTCAGTGTATCAATTTAGACCTATTGATAACGTACTTTGAAAATTGGACTGAAATTATTGAGCAAACTAGTTCATTTACTCTCCTTAAAGAACATAATAGGTTTTAACAGGATTAGCACTAGTAAGGTGAATGGCTCCCTGAATGTCTCCCTGACGTTGGAATTCTCTATAAAGAACATAACAAGGTTAGATGCATATGAAATACAGGACCTACCATAAAAATAATGAATATTTTATGGGAATGCTGAGATCAATGTACTTCTAATGTCAAATTAGTGTCAACTAGGATAAAATTAAAGCAGTGGATTGGAATTTTCTTCGCTATCAAGATAATAGCCATGAATAGTGAACCTACATCAGGATTCCAATTGAACATTACACCTGGTGAGGGGATACCTCATCTTTTAGGCCAATCCTTGGTCTTAAATGAGAGGATCTATTTAGTGAGTTTGGTTCAATACAGTTCTGTTTAGTAAAGGTTAAGTAAAGGCTCTTCCCAAGGGTAATTAGTTAATGCGTGGAAAAGAGGTCATTGTTTTACCAAGCAGGGGAATGTAAATGATTTTAAAGCCAAAAACCACATTAAAGGTTTTGTTTTTATTTAGGGTGTGTTTAGGTTTTGCTTCTCTGTTTGAAAGCCCTTATGGTAAGCTGGCCAATTAATCTATTTTCTCTAGTTGTAAGGCATGATTAGGAGCCACAATTTGGTTTGATTCATAAATTCTGTTTGATGATGATTCGTATAGAAATTTCAATGAAATAGGGCTAATTACTATAGCCCTTATGGTAAGCTGGCCAATTAATCTTTCTTCACTCACCTGATTATAGCAATCAATCATATAGATATCGTGGATGCTCTCTGGTTGATGCTCTAGTTATGGAATTGTTCATGACCAGAAAAGAAAGTTTTCCCTAACAACCTCTTTATTAAATTTTTTTTTCCTGGTTGTTCTTTCAATTATCAAAGACAATGTAGGAGCTCAAAGATTTTGCTAAAAGTCAAAGCGCAGTAGAATCTGAAGAATTGACCCACTGGGACATTAATTTCTGGAGTGAGAGACTTCAAGAGTCAAGTTATAACTTAAATAAGGTAGGCCCTCTCTCAATATGTCTTATAGTAGTAACACAAATATCAAGTGAATTGCAAAAGGGAAATAAACTCCACAGGCCCTCTCTCAACACTTCCTTTATGTGCATTTGGATGTGCACATTTTAACTACCTATTATAACTACCTACTATACCATACAATATATTTGATTTTGAAAGAGTAACATGTTTCACTTTAGACATGGAGATATAAGCATGTGGAACTTTTTAGTTGTTAAAGTCTTCTACTCGGGGGTATGATCTGACTTTTGATTCTGGTAATTTAAGACGATCGGCTGGGTGGATAACAGGCTTATTGATGGAGCAAGTAATGATGCTTAACTTAAATAAGTGTAAACAAAGCACTCTTGCAACAAATCTGGCCATTATCTGGGTGTGTTTTGTTTTAACAAGCCTTCACGGGCTTTGGAAAGCATAGACAAATGTAGGTGAAACTCTTGGGAGGCAGCAACAAATGGACTTGTATGGATCTGTATGTTTTTGCAACACGTTATAGGATTACCTAGGATTATTATTTCTCTACCCGAGACCATACTTTGAGATTTGAATCTTGGGAGGAAGAAGCAGAGTCGAAATATGTATTATGGTGTTCATCCTTTTTCTTTTTATTCTTCTACAGAAATCTGTTATTAAAGGTTGGCTCAGAAGCCTTCTAGTTTGATTGGATTTGGTGATATGGTTCTATTATGGTCATTGCTTTGGAATTACAATGGTTTCATTACATAGGTAATATGCGGATAGTGTGTTGAAAGTGCACATGCATAGTTTGCCAGAATAACAAATGGCAAATGGATGAGCAGCCTAGCATGACTTGTACTATGCATAGTTTGCTAGAATTATTAATTTTAGGAGTCACTTTTTTCATTTGTTTTATTTTTTTGTGCTTTGACAGTCATCTTCACTGTTTCATTTTTGTCGGCGAAAAAATTCTATGTAGTTGATACCATCATTCATTTGCATTACATGTGAATAAGTGGGAGGATGTTGAGAACTTTGCTAAATTTCTAATTGGCAGACTCTGTTCACAGGTCATTTCTGTCATGTCTATGTGGACTAGAGTGCAGCCAGCATATGCTGCAAATATGTAGAATGAAGCTCTAAATAAGCGGCTTGGAACTGAGGTACTTTTCCTATTCTTGAATGCAAAAAACTGTTGTGCAATGACAAAGTACCCTTTCATCTTTCCCAACACACCAACCCTTCATCACCCAGTAGCGTGATGTTGATGAGAATCTGTGTATTGTTGTATTGGTAAATTACTTCCATCTTTGTGGTAGGTAGTTTAAACTTCAATGGGTATTTATCATACAGATGGGACTTTTATCCTCTGAGGTGGGATAAAGTTGAAAAAATTGTGTTGTATTTAACTACGCATGTTGGCATTAGGAAGGAGGAAATGATTGAATAATACTTGATTTAAGACTCTGAGCACAATGTTGCACTTGGATTTTTATGTTCCTTGTAGAAGGAAGCAAGGGAAACACTCCCAGTTAGGTTTGATGCGAAGCTTGTGATGGGGAGAAATTGTGTTCACTTCAAATAATCTCAACCAAAGAAAAAAAGAGATTAAAATATAGTTATAATGCTAAAACCAACTTTGTTATGGTCAACATATATTCTGAACCACATGTTGTACAATTTAGTTTGGAAAACTGAAGCATTAGTAGCTGTTTAAATTGACTTAGGATCAACAGTATGCCTTTTAATTTCTAATAGCAGTAATTATTTTTGTGAACCATTCCAGTTATTGTGATGGTTGTCACATTTGCATTTTGCACCTTATTTCTTATTATTTATTTTTTTTTCTTTTACTTTCTCCTCTTAGGATTTGGACTTGTATGGAATTATAGCTGAGACTGAAAGGCAAGGCATAACCTTTGATCAATTACTTACAATTCCGGAACAAGATGACTGGGTCTACAGTGATGGGAAATCAACATGCGTAGCCTTTATTTTGGCCATGTATAAAGAGGCGGGAATCCTCGGCCCTTATGCCAACTCTATTCCAGTGACCGAGTTTATAGTAAGAATCTTAGACCATAAGCAAAGACTTGTGACCATTATTGTCAAATCACAAATTGAATCGTAAATTGTTTTGCTAAAATAGTGGATCATGACTCGTATCAAATCGTGATTCTCAAGATTCATTTTATTTAGCATAATCTATAATTATATATATTACTTCACAATGTTTAAAATGAAATAAATATTAATATAATATATCTAAATTGGATAAAAATTCATATTTTATTAGTTTGCTAAATACATTATTAGGCTTTTCTAATTATATAGTTGCGTTGTTAGTGCCTCTAAGAACACATTAATTGATCTTCACAAGTAATAATGAATAGTTGCGTTGTTTAGTGTTTCTACATAATTAATGTGTTCTTGCATTAATAACATTTATTTTACCTTTCAACAAGTTCTGGTGGTGCTCTCCATACTCGAACTATCTGTAATCTCTCTTATGAGTATATATTTATGTGATGAACATGAAGTTTGAATGTGGTGCTTGCAAGTGGAGGTGAGAGTTTTGAACCTGGCTTGCGATTGATGTGCTAACTTTTTGCTAACTTTATATGTTTTTAATTTTTTTGGGGGGGGGGGGGTTAGTTTCTTTATTTTTTTATGACTGATTCCAGCGGTTTTTTTTTTTTTTTTTGTAGGAGCATTGGCCAGCTTGTTCCTTAAAATAAGCATTGGCCCAACATTTTTTGGGGTATGGTTTGTGGTTAAATATAAATAGGTAGGAAATGTTACAATTTTTCTTCTATTGTTTGTCAAATGTAAAATCTTAGCAATCTGGAAGAGGATGGAAAAGGAATTAAACTTGTTTGGTTTATTTTTAGTTTATGTGTTTCTATATAGAATCCTTGACTTTTAGATTTGACCTTATTTAGCTAATAGTGCAATTTGACAATTGAATCCTTATATTGCTGCTTTTTTTTTTTTTTTAGAAGCATTATTTTGCAGATTCAGTGAGTGCAAATGAAATTTATTTATATTTTTTCTTTCTATAAATAGCAGTGTTATTTTTTTAAAAAAAATAAGGAGAAAAGATGGCATTTTTTAAAAAACGTCATTAAATGTCGTCATATGAGGTTAGTTAAACTATTTAACTGTAACGAAAAAGATGGCGTTTTTTTAAAAACGTCACTAAATGTCGTCATATGACGTCAACGTTTTACTGTGACGGTTTTTACATAACGGATTTTTGAGAATTTACGGCGTTTTAAAAAGCGCCGGCTAAAGTCATTAGTGACGTTTTATAAACGTCATATACCTAAGACGGCGGCTGTATCCTTGACGCAAGTTATAAACGTCACTGTAGCCTTTAACGGCGCTTTTAAGGCTTATAGTGGCTTTTTTAAACGTCGCTAATGCCAAAAATTCCTGTAATTGTTGCTATATATAAATTCTTTAAGAAATAATGAATGAGCAATTCTTATGGCCTTTGTTTTATGGATAAGTGGTGCCTTCAGGCACAATAGGAGTTGTGCTACCAAGTGGGGTGATCATGTAAATTCAAATCGTTTGTCCTTTTTAGATTGATTGAGTAGATTATTTATGTAAAAATTAAATTTATTTATATCTTTAAAAAACATAAATAATGAATATGATTATTAATATCTAATCAATTAATTTTTTATATAAAACTAAAGAGATGAAAGTTTTGAATCGTGATAATGGGTCTGGGATTGGCCCAACTTGGCAGAACAGCAGCTGCACCCTTCTCCCTGTTTTACCTAATCCGAATCCTTTATTTTTTAATGGATAAAATTTATTTTATCTCTCTGTAATATAGTTTGTTAATTTTTTACTATTTTATCTTTTAAAAATAATCATTTAATTCCACGTGATTTGAGACTAAAATATAATATTAACAATAAAATGATAATTATACTTTTTTATATCTTCTTCTTTCTATTTTTGTCTCTATTTGAAAATAAATAAATAAATTTACCTTCATGATTACGTTAAAAAAAATTAAATACATAACACAAAAACTATTTGAAAAATTAGAGTTTCCCAATTTTTTTTAAAAAAATTTAATTTTCCCCAAATATATATACGCTATACATAGATATTGTAATTTATTATTACTTAATTTATTAAATATGTATGTACATATTTAATTTTAAATGTTATTATATGATAAACTGGGTTAAAATTAAAAATAAGATTAAGATTTTATGGTAATAAATTAAATTATTCAGGTTAATTTATTATTTAATTTAATTTTTTTTATGTATATATGTGTATGTTTAATTTAAAACGTTATTCAATAAGGTAATTTGATGGTAATAATTTAGGGTGTTTAGTTTAATTTATTATTTAATTTATTTATTTTAAAATATTATTAAAAATTGGGTTAAAAATTAAAAATTAGATTAAGGTAGTTTGATGATTAATTTTTATAATAATAAATTAAGATATTTATGTTAATTTAATTTAATTATATATATATATATATATATATATAATATGTATGTCCAATTTAAAATAGTATTAAATAAACATTAGATAAAAAATTTAAAACAAAGCTACTTTCGTCTTTTATATTAAAATTTAACTTTGACACTCGTTTTTTTCTTTTCTTTTCCTTTCCTACTCTCAAAATAGATATGTGAGATACACATTTCGTTAGTTTGGATGGAAAATGTAACTGTAACATTTTAGTCCAAAATCATATAAGAAGAATGTGATTATTTTTAAAAGATAGGAATAAAGTGTTATCGGATCATACCACAAAGTGGTAAAGTAAATTTTGCCTTTTTTTAATTTGTTGAACAATGTTATATAATGGTTGGATATGAGGGTGGGGCTAGATATAATATGAGGTGGGTCTCATATATATTTTTGTTTCTTTATATCTGTAACATGCCCAGGGAGTACCCGTGCGCGTTAAACAGTTCGAACCTCCGATCTTTTTGATCTAGTCTCATGAGTGCAATGTGAAACATAGATGAGAGTCCAGATTTGACAACTTTTATTGAAAATTCATTTTATTGCAATTTTGTCAAAAATGGATTGCGTCATTTGATCTTAGAGTCGCCACCTAATATTTTGAGAAATTAGGAAACCCATGACTCGTGCCAAGGCCACTGTTCGTCGTAACCAAAGATGCTTGGCTCGGAACCTTAGGTATGAGAGGGGAAGGTCAATAATGAGTACCCCCGCTCACCCAATCAAAGATCGGCCTCTACTAAACCATGATATGAATTTTATTTACTTTATGTGTTCATATTTCAATTATTTAATAAATCATTACAACAAAAAAGGTCTATAGTGACGAAAACGCATGATAAAAAAATATTTCGTCTCCAAATATACATGTTTTAGTGATGAAAATAAGATTTCATCTCCAATTGTACTATTTTTAGAGACGAAAACAAAATTTCATCACCAAATGCACTACAACAAAAACATACTTTAGTGACACTATACTAGTGGCATATTTTTAGAAAATGTCACAAAAAATGATATTTAATGGCACGTTTTTGAAAAATGCCACCAAACGACAAATATAAAAGGCTCTAGTGACATTTCAATGAATAAGTGTCACAAAACTACAACAAAAATATACTTTAGTGGCACTACACTAGTGGCATATTTTTAGAAAATGCCACAAAAATGATATTTAGTGGCACGTTTTTTAAAAATGTCACAAAACGACAAACATAAAAAGCTCTAGTGGCATTTCAATGAACAAGTGTCACAACACTACAACAAAAACATATTTTAGTGACACCATACTAGTGGCATGTTCTTAAAAAATGTCACAAAAAGAATATTTGGTGGCATTTTTTAGAAAAATGTCATAGAGCCACAAACATACAAGGATCTAGTGGCATTTCAATTAAAAAAAAATTGTCATTCACTACAACAAAAATGTCACTACAACAAATTTACACTTTAGTGACACTACACTAATAGCATGTTTTTAGAAAATGCCACAAAAATAAAAATTGGCATTAAATGTTTTAGAGAAATGCCATAGAACCACAAAACATATAAGGCTTTAGTGGTATTTCAATAAACAAATGTCACATCAATTTTATGGCATTTTATAAAATAATGACACAAAAAATTATGTTTGTGACATTTACCAACAGATGCCACTAAACTTTAGTTGCAATGGCATTTTTTAAAAAATATCAGGACACTATGTAGGTGCAAATTACTTTTTATGGCACTTAGGTGAAAAGTGTCATAAACAAATATTTTATAGCATTTTGAGAAATGCCACTAAGCCAAAAACTTTCCAAGCTTATAATGACATTTTTGAAAAAATAAAAAATGTCAATATATTTTCTAAAATTTTAAAATGCAATAAATGATTAAAAATAAATGAATTAAACTCAATGTACACTACATGAAAAAGCATATTCGGTGACTAAATTTCAAGACCAAAAAAATTTGGTCGCTGAAAGTATAGCTTTCAACGACCAAAACAACATTAGTTGCCAAAAGTAAAGCTTTTTGGTGACTAAACAATTTTAGTAGCCAAAAGTCTACAATTGGCGACTAAAACTAAGTTTGGTCGCTAATTATATGGGTTTTACCGACTAAAAAATTTTTAATAGCCAAAAGTAAAGCTTTTTGGTGCCAAAAAAAATTTTAATAGCCAAAAGTCTACAATTGGCGACTAAAAAATAAGTTTAGTCGCCAAAAGTGGTCATTTTTAGCGCGGGAGAACTAAAATCCTAAGGCGGGAATAGAATTTTTTGGTGACCAAAATTTTGGTAGTTGAAAATGCATCTTCGGCGACCAAATCCAATTTTGGTCGACAAAAGTTAAGTTTTTTAGCAACTAAAAAATAATTAGTAGCCAAAAGTATAGAATTGGCAACTAAAAAATATTTTTAGTCGCCAAAAGTGGTCTTTTTTTTATTTTGGTAGTAAATAGTTTATTTTACATAAATTATGTTCAATAAAATAATTATGTTTATACATATTAATATAGATGTATGTACTATATAAATAATATATGTTGCATATATAATCATGTGGTGCTATAGAGGTGTAGTGGGAAGAGTGTGGTGTATAAGGTTTATGGTGCAGAAGGTTGGCAGTTCAAGTCTCCGCAAGAGCGGATCAAATTGTTCTACAACGAATTATCGTCACGAATGGCACTTGATAGCGTCACAAATAGTGCCTACCATGACATTAAAGTGTCACTGAAAGGTTTTAGTCTTGATGGTGTAATGACACTTATAAGTGTCACTAACTCTTTTTTTAATGGCGCTTGATAGTGCCACAAATAATATCTACCATGACATTAAAATGTCATTGAAAGTTTTTAGCCATGATGGTGCAGTGACACTTGCAAGTATCTACCGTGGCACTCGTATCTACCGTGGCACCGATAGAAGTGGCACTTGTTCAAAATGCCACAAGACCAAAAAATGTCATTAGAAGAATAGTTTTGTGGCACTTTCAAATGTCACTAAACTAAGAAAATGTTGTAGTGATGCTTAAAATAAATAAAATAATAGGTGACAAATTTTTTTTCCCATCTCTAAATTTTATTTTTTGTTGCAAAACAAATTCCCGCTCTTGGAAATTTGGGTTGAAATTTGGGCGCTATATTAGAGACAAAAAGTTTCGTCACCATTGTAAAGAAATTTAGAGACAAATGGGTTGGTTTGGAGTGTCCTAAAAAAGTGTACTTTTTGTCTTTTTACAAAAGGATGTGCAGAAAAGTAGAAAAGTGATGTGATAGAAAAAAGATAAAAAGATAAAAAGATGGATTATATAGGTTACCCCAAACCAAGCCATAATTTCATCACCTATAATTTAAGGAACAAAACGACGCCGTTTTGTCGTTCCAAATCTTCTCTCTCGCGCTCTTTCTCTCACTCTTCCCCTATCTGCTTCAAGTCGCAACTCTCCAACTCACTATTCGCAAGGTAAGATTTCATTCCCGATTTAGTGTTTTGATGAAACTATGTTTCGATTGGCTTACCGAGTTGGCTCCTCAGTGGCTTCAAGTCGCAACCCTTCCACTGTGCTTCGATTGGTTTCACCACCACCACAACCAAGTGGCTTCAAGTCGCAACCCTTCCATTGTGCTTCGATTGGCTTCACTACCACCACAGCCATCGTCATCATCATCAACTTCTTCGAACCCCCTCTGGTACCTCTCTCCCTCTCTGTCTTTCTCTCTGTGCTTCAAGTGTATAATGGTTTGATTGTTTATCTGGGTTTAAAATGGATAATGGTTTGATTGTCTATAATGGTTTGATTGTTTATCAAGATTTGATTGTTTGTCAAGGCTTAAATTTGGGGTTTTATTCCCTCTTTTCTTTGATTTCTCTTTCTTTGAATTTGGGGTTTTATCCATGTAGACACTACCTTATCAAGGTTTGATTGTTTATCAAGGTTTGAATTTGGGGTTTTATTCCCTCTTTTATTTAATTTCTCTTTCTTTGAATTTGGGGTTTTATCCATGTAGACACTGCCCATGTCTTTTCACTGCCAATGCATCACTACAGCTTTGTCAATGAGACTCCACAATTAAACAAAATTCAATTGAAATTTGAAATACAGCTAAGATTTCTATATTTTTTGTTTTCAAATGGCAGTTATGATGGTAAATTGACAAAAGGAAAATAGTAAATTGATTGCAGTTATGATGAACATCTATAACTATGTTTGTGTTTGTGAGCTATTCTCATTGAAGTCTGAAGTTGTTAGTCTCAATTGTTCTTATTGATGTGTGTTGTAATATATGTCTTTGTTATGGGATTCACACTTGCAATTAATCTCAACCTTAAGATTGCTCTTTTATAGGAAATTTTTTTGGGTGTGTAGTATTTGCTCTCTCTCTCTCTTTGGTCCTGAAAGTTGTGGACAGAATTGTGCAGCGTTGTTGCTACACATGAATTAGCTCAATCTCAGTTCTTTATGCTCAAACTCAATCCTCTTTCACTTTCCTTCGTTTCTTTTGCCCTCTTCTCTCTCTCTCTCTCTCTCTCTCTCTCTCTCTCTCTCTCTCTCTCACGGCATACCTCCTACCTCTTCCCCGAGCGCTGCTTATCTCTATGGCTCACCATTGTTGTACTTAAGAAGAATCTTGTTTGTTTAAGGTATGAATCTTTCAAAAAAAATTTCTCTATAATCTGAAGAATCTTCTGATTAAACTCTGAAACGCCTACTTCTTAATTATTTAACACTAAAACACCTACTTCCCATTGATTTAACATTGAAACATTTGCTTTCTCATGGATTTATGTCATTTTGTCATGGAATTAGGGTTTATTTGATTTAACACATATTTTCTCATGGATTTAGGGCATTTTAATTTGATTTAACACTCAAACATCTACTTTCTCATGGATTTAGGGTATTTTCTCATGGAATTAGGGTTTATTTGATTTAACATTGATATTTTCTCATGGATTTAGGGTATTTTAATTTGATTTACCACTAATTCTCATGGATTAAGGGCTTTTTCTCATGGAATAATTCAACACTGAAACAATTGATTTCTCATGGAATTAAGGGCATTTTTAGTTCCACAATGGTTCTTGAAGAAAATTCTTATCAATTGATTGAAGCATTTTAATTTAATTTAAAAAAAAAATATTTTAGCAATTAAAATATTAGTATGATTACAAACAGTGTTATGAGAGAAGAAAATAAAGGTAAATGGTGGTTGGTGGTGAGGTTGGGTTGCTAAAGAAAAACACTCTGATCTCTCTACATGGTAGCGAGACATAAATTATTTCTCTACATGAGTAAATTGGTATAGAAACTACCTTTGGTCTTTATTTCAAATTTATTTGAATTATTACATTTGATTTTTTTATCATAACAAGCATGATGTGTTGCATTTTTGTTTGTTTGAATTAGTACCTTGGGTCTCTGTTTCAAAAACTACCTTTGTTTTTTTTGGTAACGAGATGTTTGTTGATATAGAAGCACATGTTTGTTGATTTTGTCATAGAGCTACTATTTTTCTAAACAAATATATTATTATTATTATTATTATTATTATTATTATTATTATTATTATTATTATTATTCAAAGTGTTGACATCACAATTTGTTTAGTTCCACGATGGTTCATGAAGAAAATTCATGAGAAAGTATGGTTCTTGAATCATTTTATTTCATTTTTTAATCTTTTAGCAATTAAAATAAAATATTAGTATGATTGATGTATACATCTTAAGACAAGACTAGAAAGCACTTCATGCTTCATAAGTTGTGTGAAGTTGCTATTGTTATGCTTCTAATTATGCCCAAAGCTTCTCATGTTTGAATAATTAAATGCGACATTGTGGTCTTGATATCAGTTTAGGAATGTAGGATTGCATAGCCTCTTGCCAATTCAAAAAACAAAAATAACGTCTGACTTAGTGTCAACTCAGGTCACAAGCACAAATGTCTCTGGGTCTCTCTCATAAGAGAACCCTGGATAGTTGTAAAGATTTGAGAAGGTTATATTTTGGACTTTTGATTCTAATAACTTTAGATATCTGTTAAGTTGACCTAAATGCAAAGTCAACCCTCATTTCATTTGAAATTTAGATGAATTAGCTATTACAACTGAGTAATTAGGATATATTTAAAAATATCAAGGAGTTGATAAGGTAAAATTTTCTGCTATATTTGTGATGACAGTCACTTAATTTTATGATATTCCTACTTTTGAGAAAGAGAGCTTAAAAACATTAATTGCATGCCTCACATTGTTTTTTCTACCGTTAGTAAGTCCCGTGGGAGTAGCACTTCAAGGGTGGGCCCAAGGCAACCCTCATATATCATACAACTAGGATGGATGTGTAAGATTTTAATTGGTTCTTCAAGTCTTTTTCTCTTTTTCTTGATCTTTCAGTGACATGCTTGCCAAAATGCTTAAGTGGTCATTATAGTCCTAATTACTTTATTGACATCTTTTTAGGCTGACATTATGCTCGTAGATTTGTCAAAAAAAAAAAAAAAAAATCTGCACCAGTCTTTATGGTAGGATTTGTTGTATTATTCCTATATGTCATTGTGTTTTTTGAATGGCACTCTCTCTATGTCTGTGTGTGTGTGTGTGTTTTCCTTTAGAACTCGTGATCACAATATCTGTATTGGAAAGATTAATGCTGATATCTTTTGCACATCATTGAAATTTGTTTTTCAGCGTGACCTTTTATTAACTTCTTTCTTTTTCCTCCTACTTGCTCTGAGATTTGATATCTATTTATTGATAAGTCTTAATTTGGACCTAACGGAAGTAGAGTAAAACATACATTGTCTACTTCTTATGAACTAATTTTACTTAACACAATTTTGGCATCCAAATTTGCAGGACGTATGATCTCCAGGCCAAGAAAACCAAAAGGAAACATTTTATTGAAGGAATTTCTTGTGGGATCAATTGTCATTTATGGGGTGAGGAGTGGAAAAAATAATTTTATATTTTGAATCCGTCTGGAGATGGACGAGACACGAGATGATGCAGGTCCAGTGGAACCAGGTCCTGTGGAACCGGGTTCTTCTAATAACACTTGGTGGCCATCAAATTTGATGGAAAGACTCTGATTAGTTTCTCTATTTTCTTCAGAAGCAACGATTAATAATAAAGAATCAATAAAAGAGCATAAGGTTGAGGGTTTGGCGTCACACAAAGCTTCACAGATTCTGTGGGTCACTGTTTTTTTTTTTTTTTTTTATCAGCAAAAAAGATACTTTATTGATGTAAACACTAGTACAAGGTACAAAAAATTACACCAATAAAGAAAAAAAGAGTGCAGGAGCATCATAATGAGCTAAATGATCCCAACTAGGTTGGCACCAAAAAGCACATCCTATCATTTGCTAGCACCCCCAAGTTGGTGAGGAACCAACGAAAGAAGCATACCAAAACACCAAACCAATGCTGCTATGCTACTAGACATCATTTGCTAGTCACCAGCAGCAGCCAATAGAGAAACAACCAAACATCACAACCCACTAACAGATCATACTAACAACCAACAAGCTCAACAAACAACAGCACACCTTGACAGCAACAAAGCATACCAAGTACTTAGAATCTGCACCAAAACAGCTGTGATGCTTGTGATATCAACTTCTTGCCTTTATCCTTAGAAATCTTCTTCCTAGCTTCCATCAGCAAACCACATCACCTACCCAGCAGAGAATGCACATCAGCTACCCCGCAGAGGATGAACCCAGCCCATATCAGCTACCCAGCAGCACACCACATTTTCTGCTGCAGAACCCTTCTTCACCAATGCCATAACAGGACCAATTAGACAAAGCTTACAAAAAATCTATACACCTTCAGCCCCCTAAACATTTTCTAATCTGAGAAAAATTGAATAAAAATCAGAGATAGAGTACTGGTACTCCTTGGAGTAAGCTTTCGGCCAAATAGCTAATTTGACGATGATTGCCTCCTTCAGCTCCCCCATCACTGGTTTTATACCGTTGAACAAACAATCATTTCTATACTTCCATACAGACCACAAGGCAACCAGAGGTAAGGCCATCCAGATTCTCTTCTCAGATTTTTTTAACTCTATTACCCTCCCACCATTGTAGCAACCTTTCCACTGATTTAGGAACCACCCATTGAACTCCCCACCACTGTAACAAATCAGTCCACACCTTCCAAACCAAAGGGCATAAGATTAGCACATGCTGAACTGTTTCTAGCTCATTTTTGCAGAACGCACATTGATACGACGCGCTGCCATCCAAAATTCCTAACCTCTACAGAAAGTCAAAAGTTTTCACCTTGTGTTTCCATGCAAGCCACCCAAAGAATTGAACTTTGGGAGGGAGAAAATTCACCCAAACCAGTTTACTCACAGTAGATTGCTCTCCAGCCTCCAATTCTGTATACTTATAGAGAGTGGAAACAAAGGACTTACCTGATTGTGCTACTACCCAAACCAGTTTATCCTCTACGTTTCTATTTACTGATGGAGCTCGACATAACTCCTCTCTGAGCTTGTTTAGATCCTCCTTCTCCCAAACAAATAAATTTCTTCTGAAGCTAATTTCCCAATCACCAGTGCTATCTTTCTTTTCAACAAAAGCCCGTAGAGAACCTCCTCTGTCAGTGGATACCCTAAACAACCTGGGAAATTTCTCTTTGAAACAACCATCACCACACCATTTGTCCTGCCAAAACCTCACTCTGTTTCCATTACCCACACTAATCTGTACATTGCTTGTGAAAAAATTAAACATCAAAGGCCTGAGCTCTGCAGTAGCTAAAATATCACTCCACAGCTTTGATGCCCTCTTACCTTGGTTCAAAGTTGGAAACCATACTCCCTCATTTAGATTGTATTTACTACATACCACCTTTTTCCATAAAGCTTCATCTTCATTAGCAAACCTCCACCACCACTTTATTAAAAGACAATCATTAAAGTCTCTAATTCTTCGAATTCCCAGCCCACCTTGCATCTTACTCTTAGTAACCTCCTTCCATCTCACCAAGTGTAATTTCCTCTTCAAATCTGGTCCTCCCCATAGAAAGGCAGCCTGAATTCTGTCAATTTCCTTTGCTATTCCTACTGGCATTTTAAATATAGAGAGATAGTACACTGGCAAATTGGATAACACAACCTTAATCAAAGTCAACCTTCCAGCAAATGATAAAAGCCTTCTTTTCCATCCAGCGAGCTTGACCTTGACCTTATCGACAATTGGCTTCCAAGATTTCTTCCTACTGGGGCTAGTCCCCAATGGCAATCTGTAGACACCCCATTTTTGACCGCCCTTAAGACTTGGGCACTACTGATGGTTTACTTGTTGGAGAAAGGTGTGCAGTGCACAGGTTCAGTTTCTTCGGTAAGGAGAGAGGCAAATCTCAACTTCAAACCCCATTGTGGACCAAAATTATTTTGATGGTTTTTATACCTTAAAACTCTCTCTTTCAAAACATTTTTGAAATAAAATTCCCACGATGTTCTGACGCTCGTATTTCGGTAAATGTTGCGCTTTTCGGTAAACCGAGCAAGGACAAAGGGGAGATGAATGAAAGAGAGACGAAATCTTTGAAAAATCTTTCAAAACACCTTATTTAGGGGTTTGAAGTTGAAGAAAAGAGGAGAAGAGGGGAGAAAACTAGTTTGGGAGAAGTTCAGCATGAATCCGTGTAGGAGAAAGACGAGCGGTCATCGCTAAAACAAGCTCATCTGCCTATACACTTGGATTTGAGCTATGAGGCCACCATCGTTGAAAACAAGACTTCTGGGGCTTCATTTTGCACTCAAGAATCTCTCAAATCCAAGTCCGGGTGGGGGAGATATGGTTGGTTGAAATAGGGGATCAGTCCGATTGGATCGAATCTGCGCGGCTTCACCACAAAGGGCATAACTTTTTCCACAGGAGGAATTTTAATGCAAGGTTTGCGCCATTGGAAAGCTAACTTCCGGGGCTTCAATCTGGGCTTCCACCGGCACTTTTTGACCTCATTAGCCAGCCATCGGCACTCTATTTATCCGACCGGCACAAAAGATTGCCGGCCGGCCAAAAGTGCCCAGAACTCAGATTTTTGACAGATATTTATCATCCAGCTGCTATACACTGTACCAGATATTTTCAATTGGGATATTTTCGACCAAAAGCTCTTATTTTGATATATATAGAGCCTTATATCTCCTATTGGATAGGTTAGAACAAAAAAGCAAGTTTTGGGAGCTTCTCACTCTACAAGATCTCTCTCTCTCTACACTTCCAAGTTCAAAACCTCTCAAATCCTTGGCCATTTCTTCATCACTACCAAGCACCACCATCACCACTCCATTTCCAGCAGCAAGGAGGGGTTTTTCAGAGGCTTAGAAGCAACATTCCTTGGTCCAAGAGGTAGCAAAGAAGTGATCTTCAAGGGTAAGACCATTTTCCCTCTTTTGTAGCACTTTTTTGCACCATTGCTTAGGCCTATTTTCTTACTGTTTTCGGCTCCGACCCTAACTGAAAGGGTCATTTTTTTGAGCCATTATTCATGATTGTTTAAGGGCTCAACCCTGTTTGAGCCCCCCATTTGGTACTTGCTTCAATACCCTCTTAAATACCATAATCTTGCATGATATTTCTAGCCTATGTGTGATCTGTTTTTGAGCGTGATATAAACTGTGAGTTGGCCAATTTTGAGCCCCTCTACAACATTGTAGAAGGTCTCAACACTGTTGGGGACCTCCATGTAGCACTTACCATTATACCCCTCTTTGGCCCCCATTTTTGCATGCTTTGTTGGCCCATCTTGCTTCTGTTTTTAGGCCATCATCAGAACTTAAAATGGCCATATTTTGACCTTCTTGGCATATCTCATTAAGGGTCTTTGGCTTTTTGGTGAATGCTTTGTATACCTCATGTTATAGCCTCTTGTTGGCCTATTTCTTGCATTGCATTTTGAGCATATTTGTATACTGTTTTGGGGCTTGTCATCAACTGTGAGAAGTCATATTTTTGGTCCCTCTTCAGTGTTTTCGAAGGGTCTTTTTCAGTTTGGGCTTTGCATCCACCACTTGCTTCATTACCTAGCTTGAGGGCCCGTTTTTGCATGCTATTTTTGCCCTATCTATGCTCACTGTTTGGCCATGCTTTGAACTGAAAAAATGCTTTTTTTCGGGCTGCCTTGCTTCTGTCTTCATGCTTCATGTCCAGATTATGCATGTGTGATATAGCTATAGGTCATTTCATGAGCCTAATCTTGCATTTCGGGTCCATTTCATGCACTTAGTGTCATTTCGCTATGTTCTAGGACCGTTTGGCATCATGTTCCAGCGCTGAAATTCACTTGCTTGTATGCCATCTTGCATCCCTTGCCATGCTTTGGTAGAATTGCATTTTCGTGCCTTAGGTTTGGTTAATGCATTGTGCATGCATCCCATGTATTGTGTTGCCTCACTTGCCTCATTATGGCCACTGATTTTGGCATGCTTGCGAGCTATCCATGTTAGTTTAAGTCCATCGTTGCATGTTGTTGCATACCATGTTTGTTTACATGTTTAGGTTGCGCGCCTAGCATACATTGTTCATTTGCATGCCCATGTTGCATACTAGATCACATGCCTAGGTTGCATTACATTGGCATGCATGCCTTGCCTCTTGATCAAGTGATAGAGGTTGGGCTTTATGTGTTTGTTTGGTTTGCATGACATTTGAAATCAAAGTGCATATTTGGTTTCTTGGGCCATCATGCATCGAAATGCGCAATTGGTGGTCCGAGGACCAAGGAACATACCCCTTTGAGTCAAAATCATGATAAGGGATGTGTTGGTGCACACATTTGCTTGAAATTTCATGCCATGCACTGTCTGTCCTTTGTTGCTGTCAAAACTGTCTTCTGCAGGAAGTTTCTGCCGACCGGCAACATACAGTGCCGACCGGCCAGGGATTTTTGGCCGATAACTTCATCAGTGGCCGGTGACCTTTTCCAATGGCCGGTGGCCATCCCTCCCAGCCGGTGGTGTTCCACAGTGTGCAAAGAACCTGTCCTGAGATTTGTGCAATTTTCAGAGAAGCTAAGAAGTGTAAACAGAGGCAACAGTGCTATGGCAGCGAGTTTCCGGGCAAGGCAAGTCAAACATGCATCATTCGCGCATCCCGAGGCGGGGCTGCGGCCTTTCCCCTTTTGCATTTAATTTGTTAATTAAATTAGAAGTTTTGTAATAATTAATTAGCTAGGATAGTTAATTATTTATTCGGTCTGTATTATTCTTTTGGTCCCTCCGTGTGAGGGCGTATTTGTAATAAGTGTGCGTGAGTGGTGTGTATGTCTTCCAACCTCCACTTCTTTCTCCCTTTTATTTACCTGCTTATGATGGTAGATTAGGGCATATTTAAATTGGTATAACAGTATAATAGCATGCGTGCATCCATACATTCGTTTACATGCACCGGGCTCGGCGCATCACGCTAACTGCATTGTATTTCAATTTCCAAATTGAATATTTGTTACTTGTAGCATTTCACATGCCATGCTTAGGATAGCCGAGCCTGTCTAGATTACACCCTTGCTTGCGTTGCATTAGCCATTTAACATGAACTAGGATCATGCATATGATTACTAACTAGTTTCTGTTTTGGCTTGGAGTACTAGGTACGTTTTTACGCTTTAGCATATCGCATGCGTGTGAATGTTGCCATAACAACATGATTACCATGAGGCTAGCTGCTTATGTGATATAACTGCTTGAATGCCTGTGGGTGAAGGTTGGATTGTTTGAGCTGGAAAAACTCATTGAAATCCGAGTTTTAGCCTACTTGCGAGTAGCAAATTCCAAAGCATTTTTAAAACAAACGGATATGCAATGCTTGTTTCCAAATTAGGCAATCTAGTCTATACTTGTTTGCTGTGCGCATAACATAGTAATTCTAGGCTAATAACCGGAACAAGAACACATAATGTTTTCAAAATCGGATATCATGGTTAGTAGAGGCCGGTCTTCGGACCGGGCGAAAGGGGGTGCTCATAGCTGACCTTCCCTGATCGTACCCAAGCTCCCGAGCCAAGATCACTTTGGTGATGACGGACACGTGGCCTTCGGCACCGAGTCAGGGTTTCCTAAATTTCCCATTTTAAAATATTTAGGTGGCGACTCTGTAATCTGGCAAAGCAGTCCATATTTGGCACTACTTTTCAAAAATCTGTTTTTTTCTTCAAAACGATTCGCCGGATTTGGACTCTTTGGTTCAGATTTAGAACCGTGACACAAATCGAGTCCGAACTGTTAGATGGAAGCCCACGGGGCGCGTCTACAGTTTCTGGCGACTCTGCTGGGGATTTAGAGAGCTTGACTTGAACTCGTGATATCCTGTTTTGACTACACTTATGTGTTTCTTTGCATTGCATGTGCATTGGTGCGCCTAGGACACCGTGTTGGCCATCTGCTATTCCTGAGCGGTTTGCCGGAGGCTTGTCTTGTCAAGGCATGACCATAAGGCTGACCGGTTGCGGGCTCTGGCAGTATGGGAACACAAACCCCGGTTTTACCGGGGCACCCTTTTTGACCATTCGACCTAGTGCATATCGAAATCCATAGTGACCATTCCAAACTAGGATAGGTTGCTTACCCGATATAGGTTGTTTGACACTGCTGTGTGCGTAGTGAAACCCTAGCTCCTGACAAAATAGGACAGGGAAACCCTACCCCAACATAGGGGTGTTTTTGGCTCTCATTTACTTGATACGTGCTTTTAGAGTGTATCTCTACAGGAAATGCGTGTATCAGTTTGCAAGTTTGGGTATCCGGCCTGCGGGCACCAGTATCAGTATTTTGAGAATCAATTATATCTACGGGTATCAAATTTAGATTTGAGGAAGTGATTTCGGGGAACAGTGATCAGTAATAGAATACAGTCGTTCAGTGATCAGTAATAGAATACAGTCGTTCAGCTTTGCTCGTATCCGTTTCAGTGAAGTTGAGTTGAGATGCTGTCTGTTTTCTCTTTTGCTAGGTAGTCCTGGAATCATAGCTTCAGAAGGCTCCACTATTCCCCGGGTACATTGGATTTGTGCTGATAGACTTTGTCAGGTCAGAGACTCAGTTCAAGGGTAATCAGGGCCAGAGAAGGCTAGTCAGGCACAGACCACCAGTACAACAGCTACCAGATCAGTGATCTTTGAGCAGTCGGGTTGAGATTTTCAAGCCTACTGCAGACACAGATATACCGGTTGCTCAATTAGATCAGGACAATATGTCGAGTCTGGAAGAGATGGTGCGCCAACTCCAGGATAGTATGAAAGCCATGCAGCAAGACGCTGTCCGTCGAGCAGAATCCGCCAAGCAACAGGCCGTGGTCATAACCCAACAGGCAGAGACAATTGCCAAGCTAGGGCAGCAAACCGGAGTATCTACTTCACACCAGGCTCCTCCCCCACCAAGAGTTCCCATACTCGGGGAGGCAACCCATGTCCAGGATGATACGGACATTCCAGTCGGGCCAGCTCCGCCCCCGGTTCTGTCCCAGCTATCTAAAACACCCACCAACCTACCAGACCCTCTCTTTGAGTTCAAGACGGACCCCACAGCATTGAAAGTGAGCAAGCTTGAGAAATTGTTCAAAAAGTCTCAGGGGCCCACTCTATTCCTGATATAGAGGATGGTTATACCGACTTAGTGGTGACATTACCGGATCGGTCCAAGATGCCATATATCGATCGATTCGATGGCTCTGGAGACCCAATGGTGCACCTCCACCTGTTTTCTGATATCCTGAGACCAATGGGTTTGACCACAGCCCAGAAATTGTCACTATTCGGCCGGACCCTGTCTGGGATAGCCGCAATCTGGTATGCGAAATTGGAGAACTCTGTGAAATAGAATTGGGAAGAGATGGCTGAGGCTTTCAGTAATCAGTACTCCTACAACACACAGATTGAGGTCACAACCCGTGATCTTGAAGTCACCCGCCAAGAGCCAAAAGAGGGTTTTTCAGAATTTGTGGCGAGATTGAGAGCAAAGGCCTCGATGATGGCTGCAAGGCCTTCCGACAAAGACTAGATACGGATGGTTGTGCGCAACCTCCAACCCAAGCTTATGCAAAAGATGATTGTGCTCCCCTTCCCCACCTTTTCAGACCTACACGAGATGGGGGTACAGATCGAGGACGCTATGAAGCAGGGCCTTATTGACCAGGAGAAAGAGCAACCCAGGAGAGCATTTACCCACAGTTCGGATGCGACCACCAGTGGTGACACAGCTGCTATAACTTCAGACATGGGCATGGTCACCACCACCACACAAAAAATGAACACCCCATTCACCGGTGCATCCGAAACTAGCTCACAAATAGCCAAATACCCACCTCAGGGCCAAAGGGTGTTTACCCCATTGTACATGTCTCTGTCAACGGCCCTGATGACCCTGATCAAAAAGGGGTATCTGAAGCCACTGGAGCCACAACCATTACCAAAGAAACCCCCTCCCTCACATAACCCAGCTGACTACTGTGCCTTCCATCAGCGAGCTGGCCATGACATTGACATGTGCTTTCGTCTTCGTCATGAGATCCAAAATCTCATCGATAACCGGACGATAGCTCCACCTTCAGCCCCCAATGACCAAGTACCTCATCCACATCTCAACCTAATCCATACACTGGTCGTCCCTTACGACCCCAGCGTATACATCACCCTAGCCCATTTACCCAAACCAGATGTGTTTATTCCAGATAGCCTGGACTTATGCATGATGGGTGCATCTGAACCCCAATCATCTCAAATCCATGAACCCACTACTTCTGAGTTGATGAAAATGATTAAAGACCTTCAGAGAACTGTGGCAGATCTAGCCTTTGGGGTTTTGGCCCCATCATCGACCATATCACGTACCAGGGAGTTTGTGTCTAAAGGCTCCCTAACCTTGGGACAAGTCGCATTGGAAAAAGGCCAATCCCTTGACGAAGTGGAAGCAAGTGAAAAGAACAAGGTAGGGGCAGGCATTGGCCCCCATGAACACCTTCGGTGGGATATTGAGGCTTTGAAAGCTGAAGGACTGAACAAAGAGCAAGTCCTTGCGGTTGTTACAGAGGCTGTGGATGACACTTTCGCCACCCAAAATGAGAGCAGTCTGAATCAATGGGCAAGCCGGGAGAAGGGCCTTTGTACTAGGAATGTTCCTTTCAGCCCTAATCCCGTGCTCGAAAGAGATCAGCAAACCCAGTCAACGCCTGCCAATCCCTTTGCTGGAGCATCCAGCAAAACTCCACAAACCTCAAAATACCCACCTCGAGGCCAGAGGGTGTTCGCACCACTGTACATGTCTCTATCAGTAGCCTTGAGGGTCCTGATTAGAGAGGGGGATTTGAAACCCTTGGAGCCGCGACCACTGCCAGATAGACTTCCTCCCTCCCATGATTCGGCCAAGTACTGTGCCTTTCATCAGCAAGTCGGCCATGTCACTGATAGTTGTTTCCGTCTTCGCCACGAAATACAAGATCTGATTGACAATAAGGTCATCGTCGCACCAGCCCCTGCAAAGTCTATCGGCACTGGATCGGTGAACTTGGGGGATAATGTGAATATGTGATCGGGAGATGAACCACCTGCGGGGCGTCGTTCAGTTTACTTCAGATGTGGTGGATGGCGTGCACTGTTTTGAGCAATGTACAAATGCTGTTAATTTTGCTTTCTGACTTGGGTATTGGGTCAGTTTTGTTATGTTGCTTTGAGTCTGTCTCTTTATTTTGAGTCAGTCTTTTTATTTCAGGTCTGTCTTGTTGTATCGAGTCAGTCCTGTTTTGTTGAAGTCAGGTGATTTCGGGGGTGTTACCTCGAACATCACTCGCTTGTTTTGTGTCTGTCTCTTTGCTTTCTTTTGAGTCTGTTTCTGCCGAGGAGCCAGTTGTGCCAACAGATTTGATCGAAACAGCAGTAATTTTCACACTCTTGTGTTTGATTCTGCCGTGTGCTAGTTGTGCCGGGATTTGAATGAAATGGCAGTGCATTCCACCTGCTCTCTTGTGCCTTGAAGTCATTATAATGACCTGAGTTTTTTCAAAACCTTTTTGAACACTGCGGTGAAAACAAAGAGGGAGGAATTTCTCGGGATTTGCAAAAATTTGATCAACTGAGAGAAAGAGAGGCGTGCTAAGCCCTTAATGAATGAAATCATGCTTGGTAGTGTGAGTACTGAGAAGGACCCTAGCTTTGATCCAGATCGGTTCTACACTGTCTTCAGCGCGAGCGATTTGTCGCTTTCTTAAAAACTTTCAAAAACAAAATGTTTTGCGCGGTCCTGTGAAGACTTGTGTGGAATTGCTCTTGAGATTGTGCAGCCTAGGATCGCTCTCAGCCTTGAGATTCCATCTATCTGTTTCGAACCTGGAATCCGTTCAAAATGTTCAACAGTCAACTGCCATGAAAGGCCTGTGTGGCCCAATTTGAAGCAGCCCTCGAGCAAGAGGCACCAAAGTCAGATTAAGAAGATCAGATCCCACCAGGCAAGGCTCGTGAAGCAACCGTGATGGATTCTTTTGCAAATCAACCCAACAGTCGCTCTCCCGGATACAGAGGGCTTCAATTTCAAAAACCATTTGGCATGGACTTGTTACACTTTTACCCTTTGAGAGGCTCGCTGGGCCGAAAACCCGAAAGGGCGACCCAGGCAAAAGTTAGAGCAAGGCAAAATAAAAACAAAAAATGCAAAAAGAAAAGAAATGAATGATAAAAGAAAAAAAGAGAGAAAAAAAAAGGAAGAAAAGAAGTAAAAAATGAAAAAATGAAGAAAAAAAGAAAAGAAGCTCGCAAGGTCGAAAACCCGCATCGGGCACCTTGGCAAAAGTTAGAGCCTGAAAAAAAGGAGAGGTTAAATACCCGAGTGTACCTGAACTCCGAACTACGTCAGGCTTGATTCCCATCTTTGGGATACGTAGGCAACTTCATTCTGAAGTCCAGCCGTAAAACAATTCAAATTCGATTGTGTCCATGCGATGGTTCTGGTCATCTTTGTCCTCTCTGTATCTAAGAGTCTGGTTGTGTTCATCGCTCCGAAGACTGACTACAATGCGCTGCGGTGCCATTCAAACAAGGGGCAACTTTCCGTTGCCATTCAATGCGCCGCCGTGCCGTTCAAACAAGGAGCAACTTTCAGTTGCAATGCGGTATTCTTCAGACAAGGGGCAATTTTCCATTGTTATGGATCCGAGGTTGTGCATCTCAGGAGTAGGTTTCATGCTCGTTGAGCAAGTGGCTATTTGCAAAAATAGTTTTTGAGAATTTTTACTAAGGTTGACTAATTTCCTCGAAAATTGTTCCATCTTTTCCAAAAATCGGACCATTTCTTAGACCCAAAAAAAAAAGAAAATTTTCAGTGCTCATAGCCTGACTTGCATGATTTCAAATCAAAAATCGAACAAGCATGCTAATCTAACTCTCACATTGGTCAAAATTGTTTTAGTAGAAAGCCAAAAAACAAAAAATGGTCAAAATGATGAACTAGGGGCACAGTTGAGTCAGGTGTCCTGTCTTTTCCCCGTTGCCACCATACTTGCCAGAAAGGGCACTCTACCTGCCAGAAGAGGGCACAACTGAGGTTAACAACAAAAGGGCTGAAAGCTCTTAACATCCTCCAAGCAACGAGGTATCAAGCCAAGTGCGAAGCACGAACTGGACTGGGGCAAGATATTCCACTCCATCATCTGGACAGATCTAACCATGTCCAAACTCCCCGGCAGAGCATCGTCGACCGATGTCAGCCGCAGATTCGCTATACACCCAATTGTTGCGCGGCCCCTTTGTGGAAGAAACTCACTGTTGTAAACAAGAAGAAGAATCTAGCAGAATGCTAGGGGCAAGAACCCGCAACTTCCTGTTTATCCATCAACCACCCAGGGGAGGGATAAAAAATGAGAGATTAAAGAATAGAGAGATGTGCGTTGAGAGAAAAAGTGAGAAAAGGGCTTTTTCGTGAAAAATAGAGCTTGAGGGCCGAGTGATGTGAGGATCACAAATGAGAAAGGGTGGGAAACACTACCCGGTGAAACAGGCTCCCTGTGCATGTCTGAGTGTCATGTCTTTTTGTTTTATCTCGATTCTTGCTTTGAGTCGTTCCGAGCATGTCTCGATGTGTTTAGGTTGTTTACCTATCGTTTTCCGTTGTTGGGTCGTCTTTGCTGTGTTCAGTTGTAGGCTCAATACCCAGTCGAGAACTCATTTTCTCAATTCAAAAATGATTTGTTATGTGCTCAGAGTGCTGTGCCATTCTCCACATTTGTGCAAAAAAGGAATTTGTTCTTTCAAAAACTACAGGGTTCAACCCAGGTCATGTGCGAAGAGTAAAATCAGGATCTATCTGAAGCTATATAGGTTCCAGACTGTAAAGCAAAAGAAAAGAGGGAAAATCGAAGCATCTGAGTGTGTTTCACCTCCAGCAAATTCCGTGGGATGTACCCCTTCAAGCCTTGTCAATGCTCCGAAGTATGGGTGTGCCTCTACCTCAAGCTCAAAATGTTTCTGCGGAAGTATCAACTGATGTCTCCGATGCGTAGCTCATCGTCGGTTCGCATGCACGAGTTGTATCCTTTTGGAATCTATTGTGACTCCTCCGAGAGGTAAATCGGAGGTTGCGTTTGAATTGGTCTCGTTAAGGCGTGTATTTCCTTATTCGGCATTTTATTTCAAACACGCTGTTGAGATTGCATCGAATATGCATTGATTATTGTGCACAGAATGTGTATGCACACTCGTCCCACATGCATTTTGATGCATGTTCCAATTGCATTGTTATGCACCCACTTCATTTGCATTGTGATGCACATCCTAGTTGCATTGTTATGCACTCATTTCACTTGCGTTGTCGCGCATGTTTCGCCCACATTGTTGTGCGCCTTTTTACTTGCATTATTTTATCCTTCCTCTCTCGCGTGTACTACGCTGAGAGGCTTTTCTCTTTCCTCTCTCGCATGTACTACGCTGAGAGGTTTCTTTTTGCTTTCCTCTTTCCTCTCTCGCTGTACTACGCTGAGAGGTTTCTTTTCGCTCTTTCTCTTTCCTCTCTCGCGTGTACTACGCTGAGAGGTTTCTTTTTGCTTTCCTCTTTCCTCTCTCGCGTGTACTACGCTGAGAGGTTTCTTTTTGCTTTTCTCTTCCCTCTCTCGCGTGTACTACGCTGAGAGGTTTCTCTTTGCTTTCTCTTTCCTCTCTCGCGTGTACTATGCTGAGAGGCTTTTCTCTTCCCTCTCTCGCGTGTACTACGCTGAGAGGTTTCTTTTTGCTTTTCTCTTCCCTCTCTCGCGTGTACTACGCTAAGAGGTTTCTTTTTGCTTTTCTCTTTCCTCTCTCGCGTGTACTACGCTGAGAGGTTTCTCTTTGCTTTCTCTTTCCTCTCTAGCGTGTACTATGCTGAGCGGCTTTTCTCTTCCCTCTCTCGCGTGTACTACGCTGAGAGGTTTTTTTTTGTTTTTCTCTTCCCTCTCTCGCGTGTACTACGCTGAGAGGTTTCTCTTTGCTTTCGCGTTCCTCTCTCGCGTGTACTACGCTGAGAGGCTTTTCTCTTCCCTCTCTCGTGTGTACTACGCTGAGAGGTTTCTTTTTTCTTTTCTCTTCCCTCTCTCGCGTGTACTACGCTGAGAGGATTTTCTCTTCCCTCTCTCGCGTGTACTACGCTGAGAAGCTTTTCTCTTTCCTCTCTCGCGTGTACTACGCTGAGAGGTTTCTTTTTGCTTTTCTCTTTCCTCTCTCGCGTGTACTATGCTGAGAGGCTTTTCTCTTCCCTCTCTCGCGTGTACTACGCTGAGAGGTTTCTCTTTGCTTTCTCTTTCCTCTCTCGCGTGTACTACGCTGAGAGGTTTCTTTTTTGCTTTCGTCTTTCCTCTCTCGCGTGTACTACGCTGATGAGGTTTCTCTTTGCCTTTCTTTCTTCTCTCGCGTGTACTACGTTGAGAAGTGTTGCTCTTTCCTCTCCTGTGTACGATATGCTGAGAGATGTTGTGTTTGAGACTCCGGGTATTCTCAGTAGTCACTTTTAGCCTTCTCCGCGCAAGACGCCGTGAGAATTGCATAATTTTCTTACATCCTTTCTACATGACATGTAGTTTGGTTCATGTTTACTTGTTTGCATAGCATTCGCTTAAAATGTTGCATTTATTTTGCATAATTGCTTCATTACAGCATCCTTTGCATGATCATAAGTTATGCACTTGCATTGTGCATCACTTTGCGTCCTGCCCCTGAACTACGCTGGTTTGATTCCTTGCAAAGGGATACGTAGGCAGCCCACGGGCACAACCATTTATTTATCAATATTTTGTTTGTTTGTCCAAGTCTTCGGCCTTGTCAAAAATGGGTCGTCTCTGGGCTTTGACATTTACTCCCGTCATTGTTGTGACTTTCGAGTTCTGTCAAAGAGGGGCAACTGTAGACACCCCATTTTTGACCGCCCTTAAGACTTGGGCACTACTGATGATTTACTTGTTGGAGAAAGGTGTGCAGTGCACAGGTTCAGTTTCTTCGGCAAGGAGAGAGGCAAATCTCAACTTCAAACCCCATTGTGGACCAAAATTATTTTTGATGGTTTTTATACCTTAAAACCCTCTCTTTCAAAACATTTTTGAAATAAAATTCCCACGATGTTCCGACGCTCCCATTTCGGTAAATGTTGCGCTTTTCGGTAAACCGAGCAAGGACAAAGGGGAGATGAATGAAAGAGAGATGAAATCTTTGAAAAATCTTTCAAAACACCTTATTTAGGGGTTTGAAGTTGAAGAAAAGAGGAGAAGAGGGGAGAAAACTAGTTTGGGAGAAGTTCAGCATGAATCCGTGTAGGAGAAAGACGAGCGGTCATCGCTAAAACAAGCTCATCTGCCTATACACTTGGATTTGAGCTATGAGGCCACCATCGTTGAAAAGAAGACTTCAGGGGCTTCATTTTACACTCAAGAATCTCTCAAATCCAAGTCCGGGTGGGGGAGATATGGTTGGTTGAAATAGGGGATCAGTCCGATTGGATCGAATCTGCGCGGCTTCACCAAAAAAGGCATAACTTTTTCCACAGGAGGAATTTTAATGCAAGGTTTGCGCCATTGGAAAGCTAACTTCTGGGCTTCAATCTGGGCTTCCACCGGCACTTTTTGACCTCATTAGTCACCCATCGGCACTCTATTTATCCGACCGGCACAAAAGATTGCCGGCCAGCCAAAAGTGCCCAGAACTCAGATTTTTGACAGATATTTATCATCCAGTTGCTATACACTGTACCAGATATTTTCAATTGGGATATTTTTGACCAAAAGCTCTTATTTTGATATATATAGAGCCTTATATCTCCTATTGGATAGGTTAGAACAAAAAAGCAAGTTTTGGGAGCTTCTCACTCTACAAGATCTCTCTCTCTACACTTCGAAGTTCAAAACCTCTCAAATCCTTGGCCATTTCTTCATCACTACCAAGCACCACCATCACCACTCCATTTCCAGCAGCAAGGAGGGGTTTTTCAGAGGCTTAGAAGCAACATTCCTTGGTCCAAGAGGTAGCAAAGAAGTGATCTTCAAGGGTAAGACCATTTTCCCTCTTTTGTAGCACTTTTTTGCACCATTGCTTAGGCCTATTTGCTTACTTTTTTGGGCTCTGACCCTAACTGAAAGGGTCATTTTTTTGAGCCATTATTCATGATTGTTTAAGGGCTCAACCCTGTTTGAGCCCCCCATTTGGTACTTGCTTCAATACCCTCTTAAATACCATAATCTTGCATGATATTTCTAGCATATGTGTGATCTGTTTTTGAGCATGATATAAACTGTGAGTTGGCCTATTTTGAGCCCCTCTACAATATTGTAGAAGGTCTCAACACTGTTGGGGGCCTCCATGTTGCACTTACCATTATACCCCTCTTTGGCCCCCATTTTTGCATGCTTTGTTGGCCCGTTTTGCTTCTGTTTTTAGGCCATCATCAGAACTTAAAATGGCCATATTTTGACCTTCTTGGCATATCTCATTAAGGGTCTTTGGCTTTTTGGTGAATGCTTTGTATACCTCATGTTATAGCCTCTTGTTGGCCTATTTCTTGCATTGCATTTTGAGCATATTTGTATACTGTTTTGGGGCTTGTCATCAACTGTGAGCAGTCATATTTTTGGTCCCTCTTCTGTGTTGTAGAAGGGTCTTTTTCAGTTTGGGCTTTGCATCCACCACTTGCTTCATTACCTAGCTTGAGGGCCCGTTTTTGCATGCTGTTTTTGCCCTATCTATGCTCACTGTTTGGCCATGCTTTGAACTGAAAAAATACTTGTTTTGGGGCTGCCTTGCTTCTGTCTTCATGCTTCATGTCCAGATTATGCATGTGTGATATAGCTATAGGTCATTTCATGAGCCTAATCTTGCATTTCGGGTCCATTTCATGCACTTAGTGTCATTTCGCTATGTTCTAGGACCGTTTGGCATCATGTTCCAGCGCTGAAATTCACTTGCTTGTATGCCATCTTGCATCCCTTGCCATGCTTTGGTAGAATTGCATTTTCGTGCCTTAGGTTTGGTTAATGCATTGTGCATGCATCCCATGTATTGTGTTGCCTCACTTGCCTCATTATGGCCACTGATTTTGGCATGCTTGCGAGCTATCCATGTTAGTTTAAGTCCATCGTTGCATGTTGTTGCATACCATGTTTGTTTACATGTTTAGGTTGCGCGCCTAGCATACATTGTTCATTTGCATGCCCATGTTGCATACTAGATCACATGCCTAGGTTGCATTACATTGGCATGCATGCCTTGCCTCTTGATCAAGTGATAGAGGTTGGGCTTTATGTGTTTGTTTGGTTTGCATGACATTTGAAATCAAAGTGCATATTTGGTTTCTTGGGCCATCATGCATCGAAATGCGCAATTGGTGGTCCGAGGACCAAGGAACATACCCCTTTGAGTCAAAATCATGATAAGGGATGTGTTGGTGCACACATTTGCTTGAAATTTCATGCCATGCACTGTCTGTCCTTTGTTGCTGTCAAAACTGTCTTCTGCAGGAAGTTTCTGCCGACCGGCAACATACAGTGCCGACCGGCCTGGGTTATTTGGCCGATAACTTCATCAGTGGCTGGTGACCTTTTCCCATGGCCGGTGGCCATCCCTCCCAGCCGGTGGTGTTCCACAGTGTGCAAAGAACCTGTCCTGAGATTTGTGCAATTTTCAGAGAAGCTAAGCAGTGTAAACAGAGGCAACAGTGCTATGGCAGCGAGTTTCCGGGCAAGGCAAGTCAAACATGCATCATTCGCGCATCCCGAGGCGGGGCTGCGGCCTTTCCCCTTTTGCATTTAATTTGTTAATTAAATTAGAAGTTTTGTAATAATTAATTAGCTAGGATAGTTAATTATTTATTCGGTCTGTATTATTCTTTTGGTCCCTCCGTGTGAGGGCGTATTTGTAATAAGTGTGCGTGAGTGGTGTGTATGTCTTCCAACCTCCATTTCTTTCTCCCTTTTATTTACCTGCTTATGATGGTAGATTAGGGCATATTTAAATTGGCATAACAGTGTGGTAGCATGCGTGCATCCATACATTCGTTTACATGCACCGGGCTCGGCGCATCACGCTAACTGCATTGTATTTCAATTTCCAAATTGAATACTTGTTACTTGTAGCATTTCACATGCCATGCTTAGGATAGCCGAGCCTGTCTAGATTACACCCTTGCTTGCGTTGCATTAGCCATTTAACATGAACTAGGATCATGCATATGATTACTAACTAGTTTCTGTTTTGGCTTGGAGTACTAGGTACGTTTTTACGCTTTAGCATATCGCATGCGTGTGAATGTTGCCATAACAGCATGATTACCATGAGGCTAGCTGCTTATGTGATATAACTGCTTGAATGCCTGTGGGTAAAGGTTGGATTGTTTGAGCTGGAAAAACTCATCGAAATCCGAGTTTTAGCCTACTTGCGAGTAGCAAATTCCAAAGCATTTTCAAAACAAACGGATATGCAATGCTTGTTTCCAAATTAGGCAATCTAGTCTATACTTGTTTGCTGTGCGCATAACATAGTAATTCTAGGCTAATAACCGGAACAAGAACACATAATGTTTTCAAAATCAGATATCATGGTTAGTAGAGGCTGGTCTTCGGACCGGGCGAAAGGGGGTGCTCATAGCTGACATTCCCCGATCGTACCCAAGCTCCCGAGCCAAGATCACTTTGGTGATGACGGACACGTGGCCTTCGGCACCGAGTCAGGGTTTCCTAAATTTCCCATTTTAAAATATTTAGGTGGCGACTCTGTAATCTGGCAAAGCAGTCCATGTTTGGCACTACTTTTCAAAAATCTATTTTTTTCTTCAAAACGATTTGCCGGATTTGGACTATTTGGTTCAGATTTAGAACCGTGACACAAATTGAGTCCGAACTGTTAGATGGAAGCCCACGGGGCACGTCTACACAATCCAAGATAATGAAGAGGTAAGTTTGACGTTTTACAATTTAGCAAATCTGCAAAATCTTTCAGCAGAGTATCAGGTACTCCCACCCCACACACCACACTTTTATGATAGTTGATCTTCAGCCCTGATAGAATCTCAAAGCACCTTAAAATCCTTTTTATATTTAATATTTCCACCCAGTCAGCTTCACAGAAAAGTAAGAAATCGTTTGCAAATTGTAGGTGAGACACTACCACTCTATGGGCACCAATCACCACACCTTTTATAATTCCCTACTCCCTTGCTCTCTTTAATAAAATACTCAAGCCCTCTGCTGCCAGAGTAAATAAAAATGGTGACAGAGGATCACCTTGACGAAGGCCTTTTTTAGGGCAAAATTCTTTGGTTGGAGAGCCGTTAACAAGCACTGAGATCCTTGCTGTTGTTACACACTCCTTCATCCAAGATATCCACTTTGCTCCAAAACCAAAGTTTGAAAGCATTGAAAATAGAAACTCCCAATTGATGGAGTCATATGCCTTCTCAAAATCCAGCTTAAATAGTAGACCTTTTCTCCTTGATTTCCTCCATCCATCCACTATTTCATTAGCTATCAACACCCCATCCAAAATATTTCTCCCACCCAAGAAAGCCGACTGAGTATCACTAATTACCTCAGTTAGAACTGATTTCAACCTCTTTGCAAGTACCTTTGTAAGTATCTTGTACATAGACCCAATCAAACTTATAGGCCTATACTCACTTAAACTACTAGCAGTCTCCTTCTTGGGGATGCGAGTGATGAATGAGCAATTCAACCCATTAACCAGTCTGCCTTTGCTGTGGAACTCCTTCATAAACATGATCACCTCTTCTTTAAATACCTTCCAAAGCTTTTGAAAACACAATAAATTAAAACCATCAGGCCCAGGAGCTTTATTTCCATTGCAATCCTTCACTGCTGCCCAAATCTCCTCCTCAGAAAATTCTGCTTCCAGGTTCTCAAAACACTTGCTGTGAGTTACACTCTTAAAATCGCCCACTAGTACAGGCCTACTCACCCAATCTTCTATAAAGAGGTTCCTAAAATAATCCCACACCTCATGCTTTACTTGATCAGGATCTTCCACCACAACTCCTACTGAAACACTATGCAAGGCATTCCTATTCTGCCTACAACTTGCTGTCACATGGAAAAATCTGGTATTTCTATCTCCTTTTAAATTCCAATCCAATCTTGATTTTTGGAGCCATGTCCATTCCATCATTCTGCTAAGCTTCCACACTTCATTCCTTAATTCTGTTCTGTGGGTCACTGTAACGCTTTCTGAACCAATTCCCAATGGTTTCTATTCTGTAGTTGCGGTGAGCAGTATATATTTTTGTTGAAATGTGCAATTAGTAGAACGTAGTTTTTTCTTTTCTGTGCTAGGATCTTTGGTGCAAGTGAGCATGTTTGGAGATTAGAAGTGATTAGCAAAAAAAGAATATATTACTTGAATTTTGAATGCAGGTATAGTGTGCTAAAGTTTCTTGCCTTGTCTGTGGCTGATTCTATCAAACTTGCACATCACCAGTAATCATGGATCAGCATGTCATAGTGTATATGTATGTGGGCAGTCTACAGACAGCCCGTCACATACTAAGCATTGATTTTAGCTAAAGCATTGGATTTTGGATGATGATCTAATACAGTTGAATAATTCATTTCAAGCAAAACCTGTAAACTTGGTATAAATATATTTTATGGACTTCAAATCCTTATGCCTATCTATGTGCATTAGTTGTCGAAATTTTTACCGATTAAATTTTCTAACCTGGTTGTGTATTTTCTCAGTCTACAAATCTAACAGTCTGTAACTGTAAGTGGTTTTCTTTCATATTGGATGATGCTGCCTTTATCTCCTCTCATGTGCACCTAATACTTGAACTTGCACATAGTTTTACGCAATATGATGCTTGGGGATTCTAAAAATCTATAACATTTATTATACTAAATAGTAGAAAGGCACAAGGAAAATATGGTAGTGTATTGCTTGACTTTTAAAAACTGTTTAGGACCCTTTGTGAAACCAAAAAATTGAAATGGCTGGTGAATATCTCATTGTAATTAGATTGACCCTTAGTTTTGCATTTGGCATCCAGTGGTCTGTTTCTTTGATTTATGCCTGGTGTAACAAATGTCTCAAGAATCCAAATATATATATATGGAAAATGAAAAAAAAAAAAAATTGTTATGCATGTGCACTAAATAAATGTTTAGCTAAAGCATGCACCCCGGTTTTTAGAAGTTGTAGAGTTCTTTAAATGGTTGAAAATGAAAATTGAGCAATGGCTGTTGACTCAGTACTGCCAGGTAAGACACTGATCAAATGCCTAGCAGTAACCTGATTATAGGTTTAATTTTGGACACAACTCAATACAAAAAACTCCTTGCCCTTGGACACTGATCAAATTTATGTTCTCTTCTTATATCGGTACAAACTTCTTTATATATATTCTATGACTTCTACTGTTTTTAAAATTTTGACTCTTCGACTGAGACACTACATACATTGTGCTTAATATTTTGACAGTTCTGTTTTAGCCATTTCTTATGTAGTTTTTCCTTGTATGTCATTACTTTGGCTAAAAATGATTAATAAGTAAACTATTTCTAAACATAATTCTTTCTTATTGGAAGCAACAACTTTAAAATGATATATGAGCAATATTATGAAGATGATGCCGTTATTGTGTAGCTTATGCTTATGGAAAAAAAATGTAGAAGTATACAAAGATAATAGAAAAAGTAGCTACCATCTATAACTCTTTTTCTTTTTTCTTTTTTAATTCTTTGGAGCCTTGTAGATTAGGAAACAAGGCAGTTCATTTGGGATTTGATCACAAAAGGTAGATTATAGGCTCTGAAACATCATTGTTGGGAAATTGGCATTAGCAGTTAAATAGACCTTTATAAGATAATTGGGAGAATGTAATTGATTTTTTTTTAAAGATTTATAGTTGTTTCATGTGTTATCTACTATTGAGAAAGTGTTAAGATCTCGTTGCTTGTGAATTAAGGGTATTCTATGTTTTAATCTGGTAGTTAATTTCTACAAATTCTTGAAACCTGATTAAGTTTATATCAATGGTTTTTTTGTCTTTGTTTTGTTGGCTCCAGCTCATAAGGAGGAAGAAGCTTCTCCTCATGTGAACGCATTGCCGAGCTTGTCAAGGAAAGCGGCTGCAAGCTACAAAGGTGGACGGATCACCACCGAAATAAAGTTTGCAAGCTGGATTGGCTTCACCTACTACCATTTATAGGTGTATATATATGGAGAGGCTGAGAGGAGAACTAGAACAAGCTGTGAGTAAAAGAGAAAACACAGAGAGAATTGAGAGAGTGAGAGTGTATGTGAGAAAGTGTTCTGTAATCATTTTTCTCCGGATAATACATTACTCTCCGTGGACGTAGGCAATTGCCGAACCACGTAAATATTGTTGTGTTCTTGTGTGGTATTGATTTCTGGTGTTCGCTAAGCCTAACAAGTGGTATCAGAGCCATTTCGGTTGCGTTTCGGAACAAAAACAGAGTGTTCTTCGAAACTGCCCAGAAATCGAGTTGCTCAAAATCTAATTTTGAGCATACCAGGAGGAAGGGCTCGAGGAGAGGAGTCCAAAACTGTAAAGAATAGGCCCAGAAGACCCCACACGCGCTCTCACGCGCGCTCTGAAGAAGGCGCGTGATTTCACTCTCGGCCACGCGCCCCCACGCGCTTCTCAAGGTAGAAGGCGAGTGTGCTGCACGTGTGTATGACGTCAGCCTGACATTAGCAGAGCCAAGCCGGAGTCGACGAGTTGTTGACCCAAGCCGTTGACCTGCGAGCCGCGCCGCGCCGCGCCGTGCCAGAAGCCGAGCCGATTGACCCAGCCGTTGACCGGTGAGCTAAGCCGCGCCGATCAGCCGCGCCGCGCCAGAGAGCCACGCCATTGACCGCGCTGCCTGCGCCGTTGACCACGCCGATTGACCAAGCCGTTGACCGGGGAATCATCCGGTGCTTCGCAGGCGCACCTGATTCCGCAGATCTGAACCGTCGAAACTGTTTTGGCCTGATCTGAGCCATTCTGAGTCCGTTTTTGACGATCCAATAGTGTTTTTCAACTATTTGGAGTATTCCGAACACATCCGTACTGTCAGATTTTGCATTTGAAATTTTTTGTAAAAAAAGACAGAACACGATGGAGGTTTCTACATCCACTTCAGATTCTATGTTCAGGTTAACTCCTTCCAATTATGCAATTTGGAGGTCACGAATGGAAGACATCCTGTTTTTAAAAGACTTGCATGACCCCATTTTTATAAAGGGGGTTAAACCGGAAGGAATGAAAGATGATGACTAGATAAAGATGAACCGCAAGACTATCGCTTATATCAGACAATGGATAGACCACAGTGTGTTCCATCATGTCGCCGAAGAGACAGATGCATATGTTCTTTGGACAATGTTAAACGACATGTACCAGTCAAAGACCGCCCGAAACAAAGCCTTGGTGATGAGAAGGCTTGTAAATCTGAAGTTGAAGAATGGTGTATCTATAGCTGAGCACACCAATGAATTCAAAAATCTGGTGAATCAGCTTGCAACCGTCAAGATGTGATTGGACAATGAAATGCAAGCCGTACTACTGCTCAGTTCTTTACCGGACAGCTGGGAGACATTGGTGGTTTCTCTCAGCACCTCTGCACCAGAAGGGAAACTGACCATGAGTATGGTCACAGACGCCATGTACAATGAAGAGACAAAAAGGAAAGACATGGGAGGTAACCAGTCCCATAATCAGTCCCATGCTCTTATCACAGAAGATAGAGGCAAAGACAGAGGTAAAGGAAGAGGTAGAGGAAGAAGCAAGAGTAGAGGCAGCTGGAACAGCAGGAGTAAATCCAGAGACAACAAAGGTCGAGGTAACTCCAGCTTCACTTGCTATCACTGTGGCCAGGAGGGTCACATAAAGAGAAACTGCCCAAGCCGGAAAGAGAAAGGCCAAAGCAATAAGTCAAAAGGAGATGAGATCACAACAGCCACAACGACTGAGGAAATACTTCTTGCAGTTGGTAAAGAAGAAGATTGCCTTCACGTGGCTGACTACAGCTACACAGAATGGGTGGTAGACACGGCTGCATCCTATCACGCCACTTCCCACAGAGAACTCTTCAGCTTGTACAACGCTGGAGATTTTGGCACTGTTCGAATGGGGAATTCTAGCTATTCAAAGATTGTGGGTATTGGAGACATTAGTATTCAAACTAATGTCGGGAACAAGCTGGTTCTCAAAGATGTAAGGCATGTTCCAGATTTGCGCCTCAATCTTATCTCCAGAAGTGCCCTGGACCGACAGGGCTATACAAGTACATTCGGAAATGGCCGTTGGAAGCTGACAGGAGGAGCTTTGACAATCGCCAGAGGAGAGATGTCTTCAACACTGTATAAGACTCAAACGAAGATCTGTCTGGAAAGTCTTAATGCAGCAGAAGACAAGGAGTCATCGGACTTATGGCATAGAAGACTGGCTCACATGAGTGAGAAGGGATTGTATCTATTGGCAAAGCAATCCAGAATACCCTTATCCAAAGGGAGTGTCTTGAAGCCCTGTGATCATTGCCTTTATGGCAAGCAACATCGAGTATCATTCAGTTCAACGAGCAAGAGGAAAACAAAAGTGCTCAATATGGTATACTCGGATGTTTGTGGCCCAATCGACGTGGAGTCATATGGCGGCCGCAAGTATTTTCTGACTTTCGTTGATGATACATCAAGGAAGTTGTGGGTGCATTTCCTGAAGACAAAGGATGAGGTATTTCAGCACTTTCAGGAGTTCCATGCAATGGTGGAAAGAGAGACCGGGAAGAAGTTGAAGTGTCTTCGCACAGACAATGGAGGCGAGTACACTTCCAATGCTTTTGCAGCATATTGTGCCAACAGAGGTATTCGGCACGAAACAATAGTTCCCGGCACCCCACAACACAATGGTGTAGCAGAAAGAATGAACCGCACTATTATGGAAAGAGTCAGATGTATGCTCAAAATGGCAAAGTTGCCAAAGTCATTTTGGGCTGAAGCAGCCAGTACAGCCTGTTACCTCATCAACAGGTCGCCTTCAGTCCCGTTGAATTTTGCGATACCTCAGGAAATCTAGTCCAGAAGAAAGGTATCATATTCTCACTTGAGAGTCTTCGGGTGTAAGGCCTTTGCACACATCTCCCAGGAAAACAGACAGAAGCTTGATGACAAGTCCACTCCATGCATATTTGTGGGCTATTCAGATGCAGCATTTGGGTACAGGATGTGGGACCCAGTGAACAAGAAGATAATCAGGAGCAGAGATGTTGTGTTCCAAGAAGACTAGACAGTAGTAGATTTTGAGAAATCTGCAAAGTCTAGAGATGTCATCACTCCAGACTTGTTTCCATCTCCCAAGCCATCACAAAATGCTAGATGTGATGATGTGCAACAAGAAGTGCTAGAGTTGCAAGATCCTATACCAGAAATTGAGGATCAGGAGGAAAGAGATGAAGACCCGGATGAAGAGGGTGTTGAGCAGGGGGAGCAACCCCCTCAAACAGAGGCAACTGGGTCTCAATTGCGGAGATCTGGAAGAGCTGTCGTGCCATCAACCAAATATCCCGCTTCACAGTATATTCTGATTACTGATGAAGGGGAGCCCGAGAGTTTTTCGGAAGCCAAGAGTCATACAGAGAAAGACTGTTGGATACAAGCCATGCAGGAGGAGATGAGTTCTTTGCAGAAGAACCACACTTATGAGCTTGTTCCACTTCCAAGAGGCAGGAGAGCCTTGAAAAACAAATGGGTATATAAGTTAAAGAAAGATGGAAATGGTAAACTATTGCAGCATAAAGCTCGTTTGGTGGTCAAAGGCTTTGGGCAGAAGAAAGGAATTGATTTTGATGAGATCTTCTCCCCAGTTGTGAAGATGACTTCTATTCGAGTAGCTCTGGGATTAGCAGCTAACTTGAATCTAGAAGTAGAACAAATGGATGTCAAGACTGCCATTCTCCATGGTGAGTTGGAGGAAGAGATCTACATGGAGCAACCAGAAGGATTTGAAGTTAAAGGAAAACAGAATCTAGTCTGCAAACTGAAGAAGAGTCTCTACGGCCTGAAACAGGCGCCGAGACAATGGTACAAGAAGTTTGATTCATTTATGGTGGATCACGAGTACACAAGAACGGTGGCAGACCAATGTGTATATTTCCGCAGGTTTTCGGATGGAAACTTCATTATCCTACTGTTGTATGTCGATGATATGCTAATCATCGGACAGGATACTACTATGATCAACAAGTTGAAAAAGGACTTGTCGCAGTATTTTGACATGAAGAATTTAGGCCCAGCACAACAAATTTTGGGCATGAAGATTGTTCGTGACAGGAAAGCCAAGAAGATATGGCTGTCACAGGAGAAATATGTTGAACGGGTAATTGAAAGGTTCAACATGAAAGATGCCAAGCCAGTCAGCACACCACTGGCCAACCATTTCAATGTGTCAAAGCGTTTGTGTCCCACAACCAGCTCTGAAAGGAAAGAAATGGAGGCAATCCCTTATTCTTTCGCAGTAAGAAGTTTGATGTATGCAATGGTGTGTACCCGGCTAGATATAGCTCACGCAGTTGGCGTTGTGAGCAGATTCCTCGCCAATCCAGGAAAGGAGCATTGAGAGGCGGTCAAATGGATTCTTCGGTACTTGAAGAGAACTTCAAGGATGTGTTTATGTTTCGGGGGAGCTGAACCAATTTTGGAGGGTTTTACAGATGCCGATATGGAAGGTGATCTTGATGGTAGAAAGTCTACATCAGGATTTCTATTCACCTTTGCAGGGGGAGCTGTTTCATGGCAGTCCAAACTACAAAAGTGTGTTACTTTATCTACAACAGAGGCAGAGTACATTGCTGCCGCCGATGCTGGAAAGGAAATGTTGTGGTTAAAGCGGTTTCTCCAAGAATTGGGTCTACAGCAAGAAGATTACAAGGTACATTGGGATAGTCAAAGTGCAATTGACTTGAGCAAGAATTCCATGTACCATTCGCGTACAAAACACATTGATGTCCGGTATCATTAGATACGAGAAGTGATGGAAAAGCAGCTGATGAAGCTAGTGAAGATTCACACAGACAAGAATCCTTCTGACATGATGACCAAAAGTGTCACCAGAGACAAACTGGAAGTTTGCAAGATTCTGACCGGGATGGACTTCAAGTGAGAAGTCAGTTATCCTTATGGGCGTGGAGGGGGAGAATTGTTGGCTCCAGCTCATAAGGAGGAAGAAGCTTCTCCTCATGTGAACGCATTGCCGAGCTTGTCAAGGAAAGCGGCTGCAAGCCGCAAAGGTGGACGGATCACCACCGAAATGAAGATTGCAAGCTGGATTGGCTTCACCTACTACCATTTATAGGTGTATATATATGGAGAGGCTGAGAGGAGAACTAGAACAAGCTGTGAGTAAAAGAGCAAACACAGAGAGAATTGAGAGAGTGAGAGTGTATGTGAGAAAGTGTTCTGTAATCATTTTTCTCCGGATAATACATTACTCTTCGTGGACGTAGGCAATTGCCGAACCACGTAAATATTGTTGTGTTCTTGTGTGGTATTGATTTCTGGTGTCCGCTAAGCCTAACATGTTTGACAGTCTAGTATACCAATAAATACCATCATTTTCTGATAAAACCCAATATTGTGCAGGAAAGAAGACTCAAGGAACTGTTTGATTCTATTCCTTCTCTAGATGAACTTCATGCTTTGTATTCAGAAGGTCTTAGAGCAGATGTTATTGTAGTGGATGATAAAGATAAGAAGTTTTCCATGCTGAAGCAGCTGACTGTGACTCTAGTGAAAGGATTAAATTCAAATCCAGCAGCAGTTATAAAAAAGATAATTGGATTGGTATTCTTTCTTGGCTGTGAAAGCTTTCATATTATTCATTTTTTTTCCCCTTTGATGTTCCATTGTAGGTCTTGAATGAATGTAGTGTATTTTGATGCCCATATTTTCCCATGATAACATGTATTTATTTACTAAATAGTAAATATTTTCTAGTTGTACTGGATGTGGCATTGATAATAAATACCCGGCAATGCCTTACTGTTAGCATTACTAGTTGTACACTGGATGTTCCTTGGTGTGTAGGAGGCAATATTTCTATGGTGGGTTTCCTTTTAAGCACTGCAGAAAATTAGACTTTTAGTAGCGTTTAAAAAATGCCGCTATAGCTATCAAAAACGCCGCTAATTCCTTTTGTGACGTTTAGTACCAAACGTCGAAGATGCGGCCGTCGCTGTAGCTTTATGATGATTTAAAAGCATCGCTATATTAGTATAGGCGGCATTTTTTAAAACGCTGCAAAATATATTGCATAACGGTACAATGACGTCACGCCATATTTAGTGACGTTTTAAAAACGCCGTGATAGCTCTTTTTTATTTTAAAATATAACCATTAGCACTATACTATAGCGACGTTTGAAAACGCTGTTATAGCTTAATTTTTTTTAAAAAAAAAAATTTGTGCTAATTCTGTAATATTTAACTAAAATCAGTTGAAGAACTGAAAAAGAACAGTAGAACATTCAAGCACGAGAACTACAACAGGAAATGATTTGATCAATGTTTCATGAAAGCACTTTTGGTAATGATATTTTTAACTATAAATGCAATGGCACATATTTAGCAACATGCTAGACTTTTACAGGTTTTAGAATTACAACAACCAAATGACAAAAAGGCAGTTAGTTCCCTCCAAACCCCACCCCCCCCCCCCCCTCTAAAAGATACATATATTAGAAATCCAACAGTAAGTAGTTTAAACTAACAATACTTTTTCTGGTACTCCAGTTTCAACAAAACAACATATCTTTTTAATTTTAAATTAAGATTCAACATAACAAAGTTTTGTATTCTAGCCTTTTCTTGAATTCAGTTTGCCAGCATTCCTTTGCCCACTTTTCTGGCAGTGGTATAATGATAGAAACGATACTATACACAAGTTCAAGGCAACGAATCAATTCAACATAGATCGAGTTTTCAACTGAAAATAAAAAATAAAATAAAAAAATTCAAGGATTCCTCTGGTTCTCTATCAAATTTTCCTGCACAGCCTTCACAAGATGTTTAATTTCAGTCATTTATATCAATGAATTTTCAAGTCCATACCAAACCATTCAAACAACTGATTTGAGTTCAAGTTTTCATTTTACCATTCAAATAGGGGATTTTTGTGGTTGGATGCCTCAGAAAATGAAAATGCTCATGACAATATTGATAATTTCTTTGGAAGAGCCCCATACTAGTTAAATTTTAATCTGATATAACAATAACCAAAGCGAATTGAATTTTAATATGATATAACAATAACCGAAGCGAATTGAATCAAACCAAACTAAACATTGTGTCCCAATCAAGTGCGGTCGGCTAATCAACGCTATATACTCAAAGTAAATAAATTCATCTTTCTTTTTTTTACTACTGAATCTGATCTAACCATATGTTAATGTTCAATCATCATATATTTTGCTAAAATTTTAAGCATATAAATCCAGCAGATACATGTATTATAAACCCCCAAAACAAAACGAAACAAAACAAAAATGAAAATGAAAATGTTAGCACCATAAATCTGCAATTTTTATTATTTATATAATTGCAGGACACGTGGCATCCTCTTATTCGTTTGGAAGTTAAAAGAAGTTATAGAGATGATGGAGAATATGAAAGACAAAATGGATGAGTGGAAGGACACATGGCAAGACAAGAATGAAGATGGAAGAAATTGGTAGTTACTAAGTAGTTATTGCTGTATTTTTTCCTCTAGAAATAGTCATTAATGGCTACATTGTAAGAGACCCAGAACTCAAATCAAAGACAGTTGATTTCAATATTTCTTGTCATTTTCCTTATCTTAGGAGTAGTTTAACATAGATTTATATTTCGAAGCATTTATTTTCAGCACTTTCATTTCGAAGCATTTCATGCACTTCCTTTTCGAAGCATAGGAGTAGAGGTTGAAAAATCTAGAAACCTCCTAGATGTTGATTTGTGATTATGTATCAATTTTAAGCAGAATATAACAATCCCAATCAAACAATCAAGAGAAAGAGACACAAAGATTTTACGTGGAAAAACCACAATTGGACACCTTCCAATTGTGATAAAAAAACCACGGGCAACAGCCACAAGAACAATCCACTAAGAAGATATAAAGGAATTACACAGGTATCACTCTCAATTATCTAGCGAATTCACAACGCCTAATTGAACCAACCTCTATGTGCCTCTTCCAACCCCATCTTCAGCACGGAATTGTCTTTCTGATGAGCCACTCCGAATTCCCTCCAAAGCTTCAGGCTCGAATTCTTCAGAATTCACAACTGAAGAACAACTCTCTCTTTTGTGTATAACAAACAAACCTTTGATGTACTCTCTTTAAACCATGAGTTGAATACTCAATAAACATCAAAGAAAATAATAAAATATCCCCAGATATAAACCTTTAAGAACCAAAAAGAAGATCTGGAGGACTTCAATCAATTACCTAGTTTTGGGAGAAAACCAAGTATTTATAGAGAACCAAAAGTAATCCAAGATTGGGAAGAAAACAAACTCCTTGAGAAATCCGGATTCTGGAGCTCGCTCGAGCGAAGCTTTCCTGGCTCGAGCGAGGAGAGTAATTTTCATGATTTCTACTAGTGCCTTGGCTCGAGCGACGGATCCTTGGCTCGAGCGAGGAATACACTTCTTCAGGTTTTTGTATGGACGCAATCCTTGGCTCGAGCGAGCATTCCTTGGATCGAGCGAGCAAACCTTCGCTCGAGCGAGCTCTTCTTGGCTCGCTCGACCCCCGTAATAATCAGCGAAGTGGCAATCTTGAAAGAATTAACATCACAAACTTCTCTGCATGGCTCGATTCGGATTTGGATTCGCATCTAATAAACTCATAGCCTCACTGAAATAAAAGAGCGAAAATAAATACATCTGAAAAGAGTTTTGTCAAACGGGGTTGCCAACAATAAAAACCTAACAGAGGTAAGTAATTATTACTTTGATTGTTCACTCAATCGTCTTTCTCCATCTCCCTTTCTTCTTTTAATTTTTCTTTTCTCTACACTTTGGCAATTTTGAAGTCCTCTTTGTTGAGGCAAAAGAACCGTCAACACAATCGCTTGATAATTGGCTTGAATTTAATTTGTAAGGATTTTTCAATCCTTGCTGGAACGCTCGCATTTATAATATTTTCTTTCGTAGGAAAAATAAGCGAACATTTTTGGCACGCCCGGGGGGACAGCCAAGTGTAAGAAATGACAAACAATTTGGATTTCGCCATTCGAACTTGTCAATTTGAAATATATTGGCGTGAAAGAAAAATTTTGGATCTTCAAGAAGTGATTCATTTTCTTGATGAAATAAACTTTCATCCATTACAATATTATTTGGTGGAAGAAAAAAGACACCATTTAATTGGAGAAATTCATCAACTTGATATGAAAATTCGCCAATGGAATGATGAGTTATCAACTCTCACTACCAAGTCTTTAACTGAGGCTTTAATGGCCGGAATTGGTGAATTTTTTCAGAATTTTTTCATGGTTGAAAATAGTAAAAGCAAAGAGTTGATTTCATCAATGGCTTGGGGGGTTCAAGAGTCCGTTTTTAAAGAGCCAAGTTATGAAATTAACACAACGAAAGAGCATGTTCTTGAGCCAAATTTGGCTAAAAATGATGTTCCATGTATGACTCGGGGGGTCCAAAAACCAAATTTTAGAGAGTCAAGTCATGAAAATAACATATTTATGGGTGATTTTCATGAGCCATTAATGGCTAACATGGAAAAACAACCCACTTTGCTAAATAATTATGAAAATCAATTCGGCAAAAGTTTTGTTTTTAAAACAAACATGGTCAAGAATGATGAACAAGCCACTGTTCATGAATTCAAAATTTTTGACATTTTTCAAAATGTCAAAAAGTATGAATTTTTATGGTCACACTATACCATGACTTTTGGTGTTCAAAATCCTTTTTGGATTTGTGGTTCACATCAAAATATAATTCTAATGATGTGGTTAATAAAATTAACAAATTGTTCTTATGAGTTCGAAGCACTAAGAACAAGAACAAGGGATGACCATTTAAAATGCATGAATTTGGCTAGAAAAAGCCTATGCAATTAAATAAGTGGTTGAGAATGGCTTATCTTTTCAAATTGATGGCCAGTTGTTTGTATGTACACAGTCAAAGCATCGAAGATACATTCGAAGAATCAAGAGTTGTTTCGAAGGTTGATTACTTCGCCTTCGAAGCTGTATAAAGCTTTGCAGATACATTCGAAGCATCAAGAGTTGTTTCGAAGGTTGATTACTTCACCTTCGAAACTAAATAAAGCTTTGAAGATACATTCGAAGCATCAAGAGTTGTTTCGAAGGTTGATTACTTCACCTTCGAAGCTGTATAAAGCTTTGAAGATACATTCGAAGCATCAAGAGTTGTTTCAAAGGTTGATTACTTCACCTTCGAAACTGTATAAAGTTTTGAAGATACATTCGAAGCATCAAGAGTTGTTTCAAAGGTTGATTACTTCACCTTCGAAACTGTATAAAGCTTCGAAGAAACATTTGAAACGTCAAGCCTAACCTTGAAACTTCATTGTAAGTATCATCATCTTATATCAATGCTTTCAACCTTCGAGGGGTGATGTTATTCCTTCAAAACTATGCTGCAAGACCTTCGAACGATGAATTTGGTTTTCTATACCACCTTCGAAGCTTGTTATTGGTCATCTAGTTTTAATTTCATACTCATTTGAAGCACCTTATTGGTGTTGTTATATCATTCGAAGCACTTTGTTACTTAGATTAGTCATGTGCTTGGTTCGGCCCTTCAAAAATTCAAGTAAATATCATTTTTAAGGGCCGCGGGGGGTAATGTTAGCACCATAAATCTGCAACTTTTATTATTTATATAATTGCAGGACACGTGGCATCCTCTTATTCGTTTGGAAGTTAAAAGAAGTTATAGAGATGATGGAGAATATGAAGGACAAAGTGGATGAGTGGAAGGACACATGGCAAGACAAGAATGAAGATGGAAGAAATGGGTAGTTACTAAGTAGTTATTGCTGTATTTTTTCCTCTATAAATAGTCATTAATGGCTACATTGTAAGAGACCCAGAACTCAAATCAAAGACAGTTGATTTCAATATTTCTTGTCATTTTCCTTATCTTAGGAGTAGTTTAACATAGATTTATATTTCAAAGCATTTATTTTCAGCACTTTCATTTCAAAGCATTTCATGCACTTCCTTTTCGAAGCATAAAAGTAGAGGTAAGTAATTATTACTTTAATTGTTCACTCAATCGTCTTTCTCCATCTCCCTTTCTTCTTTTAATTTTTCTTTTCTCTACACTTTGGCAATTTTGAAGTCCTCTTTGTTGAGGCAAAAGAACCGTCAACACAATCGTTTGATAATTGGCTTGAATTTAATCTGTAAGGATTTTTCAATCCTTGCTGGCACGCTCGCATTTATAATATTTTCCTTCGTAGGAAAAATAAGCCAACAGAAAAATACCCATTAAAGCAATGGATTAAAAAGGGTATAATTGAAAAGAAAAGAAGCACCTTTCTTGGCTTGAAGGAGATTCCAACCCATTAAAGATGTACCCCCAAATATATCATTTGCATTACACAAACCCACATGTAAAAATTACTATTATTACAATAGATATACATATATAGAAAGATAAGTATTGGGTTTTGCATACCTGAAATGAAAAAAGAAGAAGATGCAAAGAGGCTGGTCAAAAGGAAGAAGAAGACAAGTAAAAAGAGTCCCTTATGTGTATTTAAAAGGTAATCAAATTAGCACAAATTAGATAGAATATCACAAATTAGCACTCAAGATTTAAGAGCTAATGATCTTACCTTGTGAAGTTGCTGAACAACCTCCTGTTGGTCATTTTCACCATATATTTGAAACCATTCATCAAATGTTTCAGCTGAGCTAAATATCTGAGGCAAGAGAATTACAGAGAAGAGAAATCTAAAAAGAACATAGGGATCTATATGTATATACACAAATTGAAACATTGGTTTGATAGATTACAAAGATTAACAAACAAAATGAATGAGAAAGTCAATTATCCGAACACATGGCCACCGTGATCTTGACCAATATCACAAAGCATCAAATCAAAAGAACTCACCTGAATTTTGTATATATATATAGTATTTGTTGGGATGGCCAACAAACAGAGTTGCTTCTGGCGGTTCTTTGCTTGGGTATGTATGTTCCAAAAACTGCACACACTCAGATATCTTTAATACATGCATACATATATATATATATATATATACTATTCAATTAGCTACAGTGAATTCTATTTTTGGAATAGTTAGTTGCGAAACCAAGTGTTGTGGTATCTTCAAGAATACTTCGTAAACTTTTTTGACTTTATACTGGTGGCTCACCTAAAGGAAAAAAAGATCAGATACCAAGTACGACACAACATTACCCACCTAAAATCCAAGCAAATGATTGAAAATCTAATTTGCAAGCTTGGGAAAAACAAAGCCACATCTAAAATTTTGAAAATATGTACTAAAAATTTGCTATAGTTGTAAGGCAAGAGAATTAAGTCAATTATCATCAAAAATCACGTCCGATATGGTCCACCATTCCAAAATACATCAAGTAAGCCCAGATGCTAACCTAAATCCGGAATAGGCAAAAAATAAGCATTCCCAATTTAGCCATCACCGTTCAGACCATTAGGAAAAATATTTTGAATAAAGCAACTAAAACTTGTAATTTTGGATTACTTACCAACAGATCTTGAGACAAAGCTAATGTAGTCCTCTGGTATCAACCATCTATCAAATCTTGGATAATGTTAAAACATCATTTGTGGATGTGTTATTTAGCATACATAATGAGAAGAAACAATTCAACTTTGTCAATATCCAAGTTTCACTAAACCAAGGACCCAAATATAAGACAAGTTAGGTTGTGCATCAATACTAACACAAGTAAGCTTAACCTGGCTCCAACCTGTATATGAAGGGCAGCTAAGTTCATCCCTAACCCAACCCGTCAAATTTCCTTCAAATCAAATGAACCCGACCCTACCATTTATTTCCACAAAAGAACAAATCCTCCTCAAAAAGAAAAAATATATATATATATATTTCCCTTCAATTAAAAAAAGAAAGGTATCCAACTCTAAAGAATTACATGCCTGCTTCATTTTCCGCATTTCATATTCTTGCCTGAATTGGCTGGACTCTTCTGTTTGCTAGAAGTATTCACTATTGAACTATTATATAGATTGGCAACACGAGGCACAAAATCCATCTCAAAAGAATCTAACAGGAGATTCAGAACAATACTCAATGAAAATGATGCAAAACTAACACGAAAAATTAAGGATATATAGAATGAGCATTTTCCTATTTCTTTTCACATAGAAGTAGAGCCCCTTGATAATGTTCTCTAACTTGGGTGTGGAACTGATTTTGTGGAGTACATATGCACATATGTATATGTATATACATAAAGAGGGGGCGGGTGGGTGGCCAAAATAACCAAATTTATCTAGCTTACTAGGAATTTGAGTGTCATTAGGTCAGAGTGTGATCCATGCCATTGTGGATTCTCTGTTTCTACATGCACAAGATTTGAAGATGAGCCATTAATGGGATTTGGAAGAGGAAAAAACTACATGCAGCTAGTACATGCTAAAAGAGCCATCTAGAATTCCACATGTTCACATTCTCACCAGAAATAGCAAAATGAAAACTAATTTTATCCTCAGAAATTGATGGCTAGAATAAGATTACTTAGAAAAAGTAGCTAGATCCTCTCTATACATACATACACACGCACATAACACAAATAAGCAATAGATCAGACAAGTTGTTTGGATATAATAAAAACATTATTAGACATTATCAAGAGCAACAATACACATTAACAAATTACTCAAAAGTAATTATAAGTAATTAACTGTAACAAACTAATGAGGGCAATGTTATGGAACAAACATGATATTGACAGAAAGAGCACTAGCAGCCATCATGAAGAAATCAAAAATAAAATAAAATAAAATTCAAAACACACTAAGATAATTGAGGGTAAGAGATAAATCCAATATGTATTTATTGTAGAAAAAAAAAGTTCAGACACATACCAAATGTAACTCCAACTGCCATTTGCATGGTTCTTACAATGCAGCCCTAAGTAATCATACCCATACATATAGTTCAAACATTAGCATGAAGAATCCCATCCCACAATGATGGTTTCAACCAATTCCAATTCATAAATCATTTGGACATTCATACATGGACTTTCTTTCTTATTAACTCCATATATGGCCTTTTGAAACTAAATATATGCTTCATCAAGATCTTTCTCTCTCCCTTATTTTTTTCCCCCTTGTTTCTTCTCCCTTCTATTTTCTACCTTTTCGTCTCTATATTCTCTCTTCTCTCTGTTCAACAATAGACCTTTTATCTCTCAAACTCCATAGTTTACCCGAAACATGAGAACAAAAAAGAGAACAAAAGCACAAAGGGGCTACTGTCATAAACAACTAGATAGATAGATTCTCACAAAAAATATAGGGCATGCAAACTTGGGGAATGGAACTCTAAATCTTAGGATTTTGGTAGATTCATCCAGAGTCTTGTATATCTTCTCAGGCAACTATAACCATAAGAGTAATTAATAAAATACTAGCATATATGAAACATTGGAACCATAAAAAAAAAATATAGAAATGCAAACATGTGTGTGTGTATGTATGTATGTATGTATGTATGTATGTATGTATGTAAAGACTTCAAATTGAGAAGTAAATAAATAAAAATGAAACACCTTCGTATTGAACCACTCTAGCTGGAGTTCTGAGACAAGTGTCGTCACTGTCCTCCTGTCTCATTGTAATCTTAATCTGATACCATCTTCAATGCACATAAAATTAAAAAATCAGAAAGAAATGATCAAATAGAAAGAGAGATGGATATAATAGAAGAAGAGGAAGAAGAGGAAGAAGAAGAAGAAGAAGAAGAAGAAGAAGAAGAAGAAGAAGAAGAAGAAAAAATAATAGAAGCATACATACCCTTGTTGGAAGAGGTCGAGATTATGAAAGCGATGAATGAAGATGGCAATCTCGTGAACAGCCTCAAGTAATTTCTTCCATCTTATCCACCAACAACATAGAGTATGCCATTAATTTCTTAGCTACAACAGAGAGCATATCCTTTGCATTCTGATCCCAAACTCACATCACATCCTTTGCATTTGAGTTGATAATAAAAATTACTAAATATTACTAGCTTAAAAGCTAATCTACACATGAATGACCACTCATATATGTTCAAAAACTCTTAGGAAGCTGTACCCTCCTCGGTAATGTTATCATGAGAGAGAGAATGCCAAACATTATCTTGACAATTATCAATAAGAATGTAACAAGGAATTTCTGCACACTATAGGATTAGAATGTAACAGGGAATTTTCGCTTCAAATTCGCTCTGAATCTTCGAAATCGCCAGTGCAGATGGAGCTTCGATGGAGCTTACAAAGGGTTGAGAGAGAGAGAGAGAGAGAGAGAGAGAGAGATGTATGTACATAAGGGTTGAGAGAGAGAGTTGTAACATTTAGAGTTTCTCTCGCACAAAATCAAAATAAGGGTTTCAAAAAGAGCATGGAGGAAGTGTGTATACCCACTGCATTTGGAGGTGTTTTTAAACACCTTCGATTATAAAATGGTTCCGTTTTGATTAAAAAATATGTTGTGGTTATAAAATGCCATTAAAAATTAGAAAAAGTGACGTTTAAAAAAACGCCATTAAAAAAAGGCCATTAAATCCCATTTTTCCTGTAGTGAAGTTTGGGTTGTATCATATCTTCCAATGCAATGAGCACTTGTTTGTGGACTTTCCTGTGGGGCAGTCTTTATACCTGGTCTAATAACCAAGAGTTGCATTCAATTAGTAGGTTTGAAGAGATTTTATTGTTATATTGTTAAGAATATTATTCTTCAAAAGGCTTGGACCCAAGTCATTTATTGGGGAATTTGGCCATCTTTCCACAAGGAGGGAAACTTGTCAACTATTGCTTAGATTTCTCTTTCAAGGACGATTTCAGATTTTTGTGTGTCCAGGTCGATCGGGGGTTCGGCTTCCTTCTCCTCCACCTTCATATTCTTGTTTTGTTGGATAGTGGTGGTTTGATGATAAGGATAGCCCTTTAGATTCAGGAGTTTGTGGCTTTTTCAATGAAGCTTTAGTGGACATATTTCAATGTTAGTAGGGTGGCTATAGGATGGAAGGAAATTCTTCTCGTGTCATTGTTAGGAAGCTGAAGCTATTGAAAAGTGGCTTAAGGAAATGGAGCACGTACAAGTTGAGAATGCAAGGGTGTTGGGGGATATTAGATGTAAAATCAGTTTAGCCATGGACTACTAGATTTTCCACGTTCATTAAAAAAAAATAATAATGTAAATTCAATTAGATGTTAAATTTCTTATAGCTTCCACATATTTGGAATTTGTTTCTTTGATAAAAAAAAATGGATAAGGGGATTCTTTCCTTTAGTAGGAATCACTCATATTTTGGGCTCGACAAGATGATTTAGGGTAATGGATACATTTGATTTCTTATTGTAGGCTTTTTTTTTTTATTTTTTATATTGAGTTAAAGTTATTTGTTGTTTTTTTTATTTATTATTATTATTTGGTATGATGCTTCAGGTTGAATCCTCCAAATATTATTACAATAAGTAGGTTTTGTCAGAACCCGAATATACAAATCAAGTCAATATTTAAATAATAATAATATTACAATCTCGAATTATTTTGGTGGTGAATCCTAAAGTGCAAATTAAATATTTGGAGCGTCTTTCAATTAATTTTAAAAACTAAAATAAATTTATGGTGGAAGTTTTAATTTAGAGGCAAAATTTATAATAAATAAATAATAGGGGACCAATTAGTTAGTCTATTTTGATTTAGTAACACTTGTATTTTATTTAAATTAATGGGTTAGAAAATAAAATAATACAAAGAGAGAATAATTTAGAGCATTTTGTTTAGATATATAAAGTAACCCTAAGTTGCCTAATACAATATATAACAACCCTAGGGTTCCTAATCAACACTATAGCAGCAGCAAACACAGCAGCCACGGGAGAGAAGGGTTGAGAGAAAATAAGAAGAAAAAAAAAAAGGGTTGCAAACAAACAAGGAGTAACTTTTGGGTGTGTGGTAGGTCTCTATCTTTCTTCTTCTCTTTGTTTTTGTTCTTTATCCTTACTCTATTATTATTTTATTCATTCATGGAGAGGTTGCAGGTTTATGTATTTTGTATATATATATACACTCTAAATTTATGTGTAAAGAATGGGTGTAATTTTTAGTTCAAAAATTCTGCACAGAATCACAAACTTTAAAAATCAAGAAACCTTATAAAACGAATGAATTATGAACTGAAATTTTTACAGTAGATTAATTACATATTGAATTGCATATCTGATTTTTTTTTTCATAATTTTTTGGAGTCAAAATCCATATAAACTGATTCGTTCAAATCTGTCCAGAAAACTGGTTTTAAATAGTAAATTCGGGAGTGTTGTTCTCTTTGGGTATAAATCCAAAAATTATCAAATCAGCGTCATTAAAATCGGTTACGAGTCTAGTTTTTTGCATTTTTGATCTTGCGTTGATTGCTCGTGTATATTAAGAGAACCGTCAATTTCTTTAAAGTGCTGCAAAAAATAACCTGTTTGGATATAATAAATTGTAGATAATTATTTTGATAAGAAAATCAAGTGAAACCAATTGGGTCTGAAGCTTAGGATATATTAGTTGATATCTGGAGGGTTTTAGAATTTTTCGAACAACGTGGAGTGGGTTTTTAATTTTCAAAGTTAGCGAATAGATTGGAAAAACTCTGTTTTATCTTAAAGTCACTTTTAGTTAAGTTTCGATCGGAACCCATGTCTTGGGTGATTTTAGAGCTTGAAGAACATGAACTTAGGTAATATTTAAGAGTAATGGTGAGTTGGGTTGAGCCGTGTTAGTGCGTTTTAGTTTGGGGGTACTTAGTTTATTATTCATTTTAGTATGTTTGAATTAGTAGTGACGTATAGTTTTAATACTTTATTCAGGGCACTAGTTGGACTTTCATACTCTATTTGAGGATTATATTATTTCATTTCCAGGTGAGTAGTTTCATGCTACGTATTTTTATAAATATTCCCCTACCCTGAATTGTTGGAAAATTAAATTATTGTTTTAAGACTAAACTGTTTTGATAAATTATTATATTATCAATGGAATCAAATTATTTCTGAAATATGTGTGAACTTGGCATACTGTAAACTATTTTTTTTGGTCTCATGTTTATAATGATGAACTACCATATTTTGCGAAACTGATGTGTATTGATTATTGGGACCATGTGTGTTTTTAGTCTAGGGAAACTATTCCACTATGTGTGGTGACTCTGGCCACTAGGGAACAGATCCGGGTTGGGCCGTGATGACTCTAGTGCTCAACGATTGTAAGGAAAAGACCTTTAAAAACAACTAGGTGACCTTCAATCGGATCGTCTTGAGAAAAGGCCCAGGTGCCACTCTGAGGATGACTCTTAGTTCGATTTTGGATCCAACGGGGCTTATAGCCTTGAGAATTGTGTGGCATATTATTTGTTTTTATTGGTACCCAGAAAATTATTGGTGATCATGTTATAATCTGTTTTAAGTGAAAAATGTTATTTATCATGTTCTTGCGAGACATGAGTATTTTAAGTGTTGAACTGTGGAACCTTCTTTTTAAAACAGATTGTATTTACCAAACTGTATGCCAATCTAGTTTCTGTGATATATATCTTATTTTGGAATTGAGCCATGTTTTCAAAGCTGTATTTACTATCCATGTTGCTACTCACTGAGCTATCAGTTGACTTAATTTTTATCACTTCTAGGTGTTAAAAGGACTTAGGGTGGACTGATGGCATAGCTGAGACTCGATTGCATGGGCCTCTAGGACATACATTTATTTTGTTTTAGATTGTTATGTCAAGTTTGTGCATACTTCTTTTTATTTTTATTAAGGTTCATTTAGGATTATTTTGATATGTGGGCTGTTTATATCCCATAAGTTTGGATGGTATTGATTACGGTTGGTTTTGCCGTTTATACTTGTGGCATGTCACTGGATTGAGTTTGGTTATTTATTATTGGACTTTTGTATAGTTGCTCAATGTGATTATGGATTAGTGGTTAGGCTTACGTGTGCCTTGGGCTGAGTCCCTGTGGGCCACGGCCGGTCATACCTGGATTTGGGGTGTGACAGGTTTACAATTCATTGATTTAAAAGTTCATATATAAGGTATATATATTGAATTTACCCTCCTCTACTTTTATATTGTGTTTTCATGTTTCAGCATAATTTGAAAATCAAACCAAACATGAAATTTGAAAATCAAATTTGAACACCAGAGGTAACTAGTGTTTTGTTTTTTCTAACACTTAAGCTTGAAAATATGCCATCGGGCTCCAAAATCGTGAAAGAGGCATGAGAAGGCTTGGGAACACCTCGAGAGGGATCGATGTAAGTTGTGTAAACTTATGGAACAAGCACGGGACTCTTTGTTTGAAAACTAAGTAAAAAAAAATGCACTTTTCCAAACACTTAGGCTTAAAAATAGGCCATCGGGGGCCAAAATCATGTAATAGTTACGAGAAGGCCTAGGGAACACCCTGAACACCTCAGCAGGGACCAGTGTAAGTTGTGAAAACTTACGAAACTAGCACGGGACTCCTGGTTTGAAAACTAAGTCAAAAAATGTACTTTTCTAACACTTGGGCTTGAAAATAGGCCAACGGGGGCCAAAATCGTGAAACACCCATGAGAAGGCCCGGGCAACACCTCAAACACCTCGGGAAGGGCCAATGTAAGTTATAGAAACTTACGGAACTAGTACAGGACTCCCGACTTGAAAACTAAGTCAAAAAATACGTTTTTCCAACACTTAAACTTGAAAATAAGCTATCGGGGGGCCAAAATCGTGTAACAGCTATGAGAAGGCCTAGGGAACACCTCAAACACCTCAGGAGGGACCATTGTAACTTGTGTAAACTTATGAAACTAGCACGGAACTCCCGATTTAAAAACTAAGTTAAAAAATGTATTTTTCCAACACTTGGGCTTAAAAATAGGCCATCAGGGGCCAATCGTGTAACATCCACGAGAAGGCCAGAGAAACACCCTGAACACCTCGGGAGGGTCCAATGTAAGTTGTGAAAACTTACGGAACTAGTACGGGATTCCTGGTTTGAAAACTAAGTCAAAAAATGCCATTTTCCAACACTTAAGCTTGAAAATAGGCAATCGGGGGGCCAAAATCGTGAAACAACCATGACAAGGCCTAGGGAACACCTCAAACACTTCGGAATGAACCATTGTAACTTGTGAAAACTTACAGAACTGGCACGGGGCTCCTAGTTTAAAAACTAAGTCAAAAAATACACTTTTCCAACACTTAAGCTTGAAAATAGGCCAACTGAGGCCAAAATCGTGTAACAGCCACGAGAAGGCCTGGGGAACACCTTAAGCATCTCAGGAGGGACCAATGTAAGTTGTGAAACCTTACGGAACTAGCACAGGACTCCTAATTTGAAAACTAAGTCAAAAAATGCACATTTTCAACACTCAAACTTGAAAATAGGCCATCGGGAGCCAAAATCGTGTAATAGCTACGAGAAGGATGGGGAAACACCTTAAACACCTCTGGAGGGACCATTGTAACTTCTGTAAACTTACGGAACTAGGATGTGACTCCAAGTTTGAAAATTAAGTCGAACAATGCATTTTTCCAACACTTATGCTTGAAATAGGCCATTGGGGGCAAAAATCATGTAATAGCCACGAGAAGGCCCGGGGAACACCCTGAACACCTCAAGAGGAACCAATGTAAGTTGTAAAAATTTACGGAACTAGCACGAGACTCCCGGTTTGAAAACTAAGTTGAAAAATGCATTTTTCCAACACTTGAGCTTGAAAATAGACAATCGGAGGGCCAAAATCGTGAAACAACCATGACATGGCCTGGGGAACACCTCAAACACCTCAAAAGGAACCATTGTAACTTGCAAAAACTTACAGAACTAGCACGGGGCTCCTGTTTTAAAAATTAAGTCAAAAAATGCACTTTTCCAACACTGAAGCTTGAAAATACGCCATATGGGGCCAAAATCATGTAACAGCCACGAGAAGGCCTGGAGAACACCTCAAACACTTCAGAAAGAACCAATGTAGGTTATGAAAACTTATGGAACTAGCATGGGACTCCCAGTTTGAAAACTAAGTCAAAAAATGCACTTTTCCAACACTCAGACTTGAAAATAGGCCATCGGGGGTCAAAATCGTGTAACAACCACCAGAAGACCGGGGAACACCTTAAACACCTGAGAAGGGACCAGTGTAACTTGTGTAAGCTTACGAAACTAGCACAAGACTCCCAGTTTGAAAACTAGGTCGAACAATACATTTTTCCAACACTTATGCTTGAAATATAGGCTATTTGGGGCCAAAATCGTGTAACAGCCACGAGAAGGCCCAGGGAACACCCTGAACACCTCAGGAGGAACCAATGTAAGTTGTGAAAACTTACGGAACTAGGACAGGACTCTCGGTTTGAAAACTAAGTCGAAAAATGCATTTTTTCAACACTTAAGCTTGAAAATAGGCCATCGGGGGGCCAAAATCGTGAAACAACAACGACAAGGCCTAGGGAACACCTCAAACACCTTGGAAGGGATCATTTTAACTTGTAAAAACTTACAGAACTAGCACAGGACCCCCGGTTTGAAAACTATGTAAAAAAATTCACTTTTCCTACACTTAGGCCTAAAAATAGACCATCGGCAGCCAAAATCGTGTAATAGCCACGAGAAGGCCCGGAAAACACCCTGAACACCTCAGGTGGGACCAATGTAAGTTGTGGAAACTTACAGAACTAGCACGGGACTCCCGGTTTGAAAACTAAGTCGAAAAATATATTTTTCCAACATTTAAGCTTGAAAATAGGCCATCGGGGGGTCAAAATTGTAAAATAACCACAAGAAGGCCTGGGGAATACCTCAAATACCTCAGAAAGGTCCATTGTAACTTGTGAAAACTTACAGAACTAACACGGGACTTCTAGTTTGAAAATTAAGTCAAAAAATACACTTTTCCAACATTTAGGTTGGAAAATAAGCCATCGGGGGGCCAAAATTGTGAAACAACCACGAGAAGGCTTGGGGAACACTCCAAACACCTCAAAATGGACCAATGTATGTTCTGGAAATTTACAGAACTAGCAACGGACTCCCGGTTTGAAAATTAAATCGAAAAATGCATTTTTCCAACACTTAAACTTGAAAAATGTTACATTGTATATTTGATTGATAAGATACTAATTGTCTAACTTACATTCTTTTTTTTTTTTTTTTGTTGCAGATTTGAGATTAGATATGGACGTGTTTGGTAATTTGGAGAGTAGAAGCTTGCTGATTTTGAATTTTTGTTCATATTACCTTACATGTATTTTGATTGCGTTGTAAATTTTATATTTTTGTGGATATTATGGGACAAGTTCTGTAATCCGCACTTGATATTATATTTTTGTGGATATTAGTTGACATATTTTTTGTGGATATTAGGAGACGTGTTTGGTAATTCGCATGCAATTGATATTGTATTTTTGTGGATATTGTGTTGAAATTCGACTGTGGTGTTTATGAAAATGAACAGATTTTTGTAGTGATTTGTAATGGATATTTTATTGAATAGGTTAATGAAATGCTCAAGGAATTTTTAGTGAAAAGAAAAATTTGAAATTGAAAATATTATCCCATTTTAAAATTTTTTAATTATTATTAGCGACAGAAAAAAAAATGTCGCTATTAGTTTTCAAACAACATGATGAATAATTTTGTCACTAATAATATAGTACCAAACAAATAATTTCGTCACATTTGTTGAATATTTCGTCGCTAAATTGAAATATTTGACGACAAAATGCTTTTTTTGTCATTGAAAATTTTTCTTTTGTGCTATTTTTGGTGACAATATTTTTTTTCACCTTAATCTATATCATTAGTGAGGATAAATTTCGTCATTAAAACCTATTTAATGACGAAATATTTCATCACCAAAACAATTAAAATAAAATATTATATAATTCTAGTGACGAAATTGATGTTATAGATGACGAAAAATGCAACATTTAGAGATGAAAAATTTCGTTACCAAAAAAGAAAAATAGGTGACGAAACTATTTTTCGTCACCTGGTACTTTCTGCGACAACGTATAAGCGACAACCGTGGTGACAAAGTTTTTTCGTCATATATTACTTTGGTGACGAAAATTTGATGTTTGGAGACAAAATCAGTCTGTCACCAAAGATTTTTTTTGTTGTAGTGTAAAAATTACTATGTGAAATGTACAAGTATAAACTATGCCATTAATTTTGGAATAATTTGATTTCATGTATTTTGAAAAAGTTTTGAAGATGTACAATCTAAATAAATTGAATTATAAACATAAAAGGTCAACATCATTCCAAATTAAGTAACACAACCTCCATCCACCGGCATTCATAAAGATATCTCATATAAGGAAAATAGCCATATGGTAGGATGCTAAACATAATAAGAAAATTATGTACAAGCGGGATGCTAAAGCATAAAAACTCACATATTTACCGACGTCCCGCGAACAGCTGCAAAACAAAATTAATAAAATATGCATTATTCTATATACAAAATTCTAACACATACACAATAATGCTTCTAAAACGTGACATGTGAAACATTGTAACATGTTATAACGCACAAAATCATGTAATAATCAATTAAAACACAGAGATGCACATTTAGGCGGATCTAGTCATAATTATGTATGTAAGAGCATGGATATGCATGGCATGCAGGTTACATATATATATAGTTAGGGAAAACGATTAAAGAATGTGATAGAAAAAAGCGGGGTGAGAAATTATTACAACACTTTAAATATTACATATTCAAAGGAGATGAGGAAGAAAACAAATATTATAGCAAAATATAAAAATTATCACAAACTTTCAAAATAAAAATAAAATAAATGAGTAATGTTACGTATCATGAAAATTATCATAAAAAATTTTCTACCATTAAATTACACATATAAAAAAATATCATATATTAATCAAAAAATAAAAAATCTTTATAAAATATTTAATAATATTTTTTTTATCATCCCTATTATTATTAAAAATAAATATCATAATTAATAACTCATTTAATAATATTTTAGTAATCAATGACACATATCATTCATTTTCTCCAATAAAAATCGAGCCCAACAAGTAATTCTATCCCTCAAACTCCTGCACCATGGGCCCCACAGAATAAACCGACACCCATCCACTGTCAGCGCATGAAACAATAATGTTTTAGAGCTCTAAATTGGGAATATTATACCATCACTAATGATGTGATACAAAAAATCTCACTAAAATGATGTGATATTTTGACTTGGGAGCATTAGACCATCACTAATGATGTGATACAAAAAATCTTACTAAAATGATGTGATATTTCGACTTGAGTTTATTATTATTTTTTTTAATTCATTAATGCTATTAATTATCAAAAAATTAGTGGAATGAATCACCCCCTCACATGAAAATGGGCTTTAAAACAAACAAATGTAAATTGGCTGGCCCCACCTCAAATAAAGCCATCAAATAAAATCATGTGCCTGCCGTGGGCCACAATTCATCCACGTGGATCCTCTATCCCATGTAATTACATCAATATCAGCCCAGACATCAACCCACCTGTCTTGCATCGGTGGGAAAGTTGAATCAAGGAATAATTAGCTACAACGCATTACACCACATTGCGATGCAGCGCGTGAACTACAACCGTAACCTCCGTGTATCTCACTCTTCTACTGATTTGGACGACGCCATGGATATCATGCACACCGTGCATCCACCAAACAGATTCGAAGGACGGCAAAACCCAAAATCAGAGCTCCACCAACCTTGCAACCAGTACAGCACCAGCTTCACGAAGTCCCTCAGACGAACGTATATCACTCCAAGCTCACAACCTCATTACCGGCGACGGTATGCCGAACAGAACCAGCAAACCGAAGCTGGAGAACAAAAAGAAAAAAAGCAACCCAAACCAGTGTCTTCATTCTCGATCACCATCTTCACCGACAGCTACTAAGCAGGAACAGCACCGTCGCCGGAGACGAAACCAGTCCAGCTTCAACAACATCTACACCATCGCACCAACTTTGTCACACGTCCGGAGCCACATGTGTTAACCCATTACTGGATAACCCACGGATAGAATTCAGAAAATGAATTCAGCATCACTGGCAGAACTCGCCGTACCAAAACAGACCAGAGCAAATGACGTGAGCCATAACACTATACACCGTCGGTTCCACTCTACTGCCACCTACACAACACCAACCCAGATTCCACCACCGTCAACATCTTTCTCTCTAGAAAGAAGCACAACCATGGATGGATAAACACACAAGGAACATAGTGGAGGACTGAAGCTTCCGCCGTGGACAGCGAGACCACCTTCACACATCACCCAAGTTTGCACGAATGAAATTCTCAATCCCAACTCTGTCGTAATTAGGGGGGCAGCTCTGCTTCCCAATAACAATTTGCCTTCTCATTTCCCATTGATTGAATAAATGCAACCTGTTAGGGAAGCCCTCTCTCCAGCGTAGCAGACATCACCTTTGATATGTGCACTCAATCTAATCCCCATTTGGTATATGGAACCAAGCCAACAAAACGAACAACCCCCTAGCTGCTTCCATGAGGATCCAGCTCTCTTCATGTCCTCTTTTCGGCAACCATGAAGTAGTGATGTAGCTAATATTCCTGTTATATCCAACCTTCATTCATACACTTCATTCCCAAGGGTAGTTTCAACTCATTTTCCAACCCCTGAGGTTAACCACGCAGTTGCGGCGCAAAGTAAGGCAGAAGCAAGACACCAAGAAATCCTAAGAGAGAGAGAGAGAGTAATCAGCCCCTCTGTGTGTCTCTGTATATTTTATTTTTTCAACAACAGTGGATGGTTTTAATTTTTGTGGTTTAAATGGTTTAAATTTGTTAAAATGACGTCGTTTTAAATATAAAATAACATCAAAATTATTAAAACGACGTCATTTTAACAATTTTAAACCATTTAAATTACAAAAATTAAGACCCTCAAACAATTTTCTTATTTTTTTTTGGCTTAAAAACCATGCTGTCCCTTATCTCTAACCCGGGAGAGAGAGAGAGAGATTAGAGGTAGCCCATGTGTCTGTTTTTCAGCCTAGCTCCATCCAGCGAGAAAGCAGATGTGAGAGCAGTTGTGTATTTTTATTTTTTTTTTTGTGTCACCTCCCCCACCCACTCTCACATGCTCTCCTTCTGTCTTTTTGAAAACCATATTCTCCACCAGATGTGAGAGCAGGTGTGGTTTCTTTGTTTTTTTTTTTTTTTTTTGGGGTGCGTGTCACCTTCCCACCCACTCTCACATGCTATCCTTTTGAAAACGAATCTGGATCCTCTCCTTTAGCTTGGTCCTTGAGCTCGGTCCTTGAGGGCCTTCGGGTCCACTTTGAGGCCCGATTTTGATAATTTGAACCGTTCATATTTTAATATTTACTCAGTATAACATACCTGTAAAAAATCAAGTTGATCGGATATCAGAAAGTATGTGTTCGAAAAACTAGGACTACAAACTATTTTTTAATAAACAGTTTTTCGAACACATACTTTCTGATATCCGATTAACTTGATTTTTTACAAGTATGTAATACTGAGTAAATATTAAAATATGAACGGTTCAGATTATTAAAATCGGGCCTCAAAGTGGACCCGAAGGCCCTCAAGGACCGAGCTCAAGGACCAAGCTCAAGGAGAGGATCCAAATTCTTTGAAAACACCACCTTTGAATCGCACCCATCATCATAATGTCACTTTCTTAGCTGTCACCCTCTCTCAAAATAATTTTCAATTATTCTAAAAGAAATGAGTGAGAGCACTAATTAGTGCTACCATTAATGATGTGACAGTGGATTCTATCATAAATGATTTGATATTTTAATTTTAGTATTATATTTTTTTTCCCTTTTTTATTGAGTGTTATGTCATTAGTGATGTCTTTAGAACTCCAAAATTAATGATCTCTATCATTATTGATATTCTAAACATCATCATTCTCCTCCCCCTCTCTTCTGCCACTTAAAACTTTTTTAACTTCTCCCCAAAAATACCTCGACTATGCCAGCTCTTTTTTGTTGTTCTTTTATTTTTTTATTATTTTTTAATTTACAAAATATACCAATTTATATATAAAAATATCTAAAACAAACAAAGATTCCCGAAGCAAAAAAAAAAAAAAAAAAGATAAGTGCAAGATTCAATGGAATCTGTTCTAACAAATAGAGTTGACTGCATTAGTAGAGGAATCTTTCTATTGAAACTTCAGTGAGGATACACACGTAAAAATATATAAAAATTATAAAATATTATAAATTAATAAAATATTAGTGATATAAAATAATTTGATCAAAATAGATGAAGTTTGAGATTAAAGTTTAAATTTAATTTTTTTGCTAAGAAATTCATAAAAGAGTATATTTTAATTTTCATCAGCAGATGTTTAAAATAAAACGCGCCGATCAAAATAGAGTGTCTACAACATCTTTTGTTTGATTACTTTGAATATAGAAAGTCCAAGATGTAAAAAGAAATATGCAATATCATGGTATTACATATCCCATAATGTCACTTTCTTAGCTGTCGCCCTCTCTCAAAATAATTTTCAATTATTCTAAACATCATCGTTCTCCTCACCCTCTCTTCTGCCAATTAAAAGTTTTTTAACTTCTCCCCAAAAATACCTCTACTATGCCAGCTCTTTTTTTTTGTTTTTTTTATTTTTTATTATTTTTTAATTTATAAAATATACCAATTTATATATAAAAATATCTAAAACAAACAAAGATTCCACAAGCAAAAAAAAAAAGAAAAAAAAGGATAAGTGCAAGATTCAATGGAAGCTGTTCTAACAAATGGAGTTGACTGCGTTAGTAGAGGAATCTTTCTATTGAAACTTCAGTGAGGATACACACGTAAAATTATATAAAAATTATAAAATATTATAAATTAATAAAATATTAGTGATATAAAATAAACTGACCAAAATAGATGAAATTTGAGATTAAAGCTTAAATTTGATTTTTTTGCCAAGAAATTTATAAAAAAGCATATTTCAATTTTCATCAGCGGATGTTTAAAACAAAACGCACCGGTCAAAATGGGGTGCCTACAATATCCTTTGTTTGGTTGCTTCGAATATAGAAAGTCCAGATAGTATATGATGCAAAAAGGGATATGCAATACCGTGGTATTACATATCCTCATTGTTAGATATGGCTCATTTTTTATCCAAATGTAAAAAATAATCACTTTCCTCTTATCTCATTCTTTATTCAATCCTAATCAAACATAAGATCCGTTTGGGAAGTAGGTTGGCTTTTTGGTTTTTTTGACTATTTTAACCTGAGCTAAAAAGCTTGGTTTGGTAAGGACTTTTTGACTTTTTGACTTTTTTGACTTTTTTTGTGAGAGAAGAGTGTAATGATTATGGGTTAGATGTGATGTTTTATTTGTTGTGGCTAAAATAGCCTATTTTGTCTTTTGTGGCTCAAATAACCAAAAAAACCCAAAAAAACTCTTCCCAAACGGACCCATAATATTTATAATCCAACTTATATCTTATAACATATTATATCTTATAACATATTATATCTCATCCTATATTATTAGGTATTGCATATCTTCCTCAAACTTTTATATCCAACCCAAACAATCAAATGGGGCCATAGGACTTTGTTATATCATATAGAGGAAATATTAAATCAGTAAAGTTTCAAAAATAATTACAAATCAACGATAAATTTTATAAATATTAAGAGTTAAAATAATAAATTTTTTGTGTAATTATTTTTTTCCTTCATGAGATGGACTGGGGCATAATTACCCCTATAATATATTATATAGTTGTAAGAACCAAACTCACTGTACACTCAGCCCAATCCATTACTTCAATCATTCTAATTGTGCAATGCATACGGCTACTTGCAAACAGCTTCTCTTCCTTTCCTACAGCCTCATAAAGTTTGTTGCTCTCACCATTGCCCAGCCTACGTTCCCTTACGACATCTGCATAAACAATGGTAATTACACTAGCAATGGCACATACCAGAGAAATCTCAACACCCTCCTCTCCTCTCTCCCCTCCAACACCGACAAATACGGGTTCTACAGCTCTTCAGTCGGCCAAAACCCCGACAGAGCTAATGCAATTGTGCTCTGTAGAGGAGATGTTGAGCTCCAAACATGTCGTAGTTGTATCAATGAATCTATTACTAGTCTCATACAACTTTGTCCTAACTACAAGGAGGCAATTATATGGTATGCCGAGTGTATGCTACGATACTCAAACGCGTCCATAAATGGCACTATAACAGGCAGTCCCAGATTCTGTATGCGGAACTTCAATGATGCGATGAACCCAATTCAATTCAATCAGGACCTGAGGGCCTTGTTGGATGAACTTCGAAACCGAGCTGCGTCGTCTAGCGGTTTTCGCAAGTTCGCTGCTGGAAACACAACGGGTCCGGATTTTCTAACTATATTTGGACTTGTGCAGTGCACGCCTGATTTAACTGAGCAGGAATGCAGTAATTGCCTGCTTGATGCTGCTGCAGATATTCCGGATTGTTGTGATGGGAGGGTAGGAGGGATAATTGGCAAATCAAGCTGTAATTTACGGTATGAGATCTACAATTTCTTTAATACCACTCCAGCTGATGCACCACCACCAGGAGCACCACCACTACCAGTATCACTACCACCACCACCACCGCTGCTGCCGCCCACCTCAACAGGACCAGGTATAATGGATCAGCAATGCTAGGTATCATGAAAAACCTTTCATGAAAATAATCATGAAAGTTTTGTGACCCTTGGATTACACTTAGAATAAAGCATCACACACTAATCAAGGTAATCCAAGGATCATAAATTTTTCATGATCAATTTCATGAAGAAATTTTCATGATCCCTAATTTTTCCCATAATGGATTGATTATAATTTATTTTAATTTGAAAATTTATATAATAAATTAAATAAGTTGGAAAAAATAAAATAAAAAATTGATTATGTGAAAGTTAGGAGAAGGGTTTTTTGACTTCTACTTTTGTGTTTGGATTTACGTTTAAATCTAGCACGTGCAATTTGTCAACTTTTAAAATTTGCAACAGTGTTATATTTTTTAATTTATCAACTCTAAATCACTAATATATATATATATATATATATGTTTTTTATTGGTAAATATTAATTGTTATTTGTTAGATTAACACTTATGGGAGAAAATCTCTCCACCTTTAACATAACACCTAAGTGCTTGCATTCTCTTAATTCAACTCCCATAAGCGAAATTGAACTCATGACCTCATTGGGATTAAACCCTAAGGAAGGTATGGTGACTAACTAAGCTAGGCCTAGTTGGTTCTAAATCAATAATAATGATGTGACATTTAGATTAGGCCACACATAATGAAATATTTGACAAATTAAAAATTGACACTTGTTATACATATTATTAAGAGTGATAAATTAAATATTTCAAACATTTGTCTAGAATTTTAAAATACTAGCAGATTTCTACCTCAAAATATTGAAGGGATAAATAAGAAGAAAAAAGTTTTAATATATTGCTTTCCTGGTATTTCCTATCAATGTAAAAAACACCTATGTATATGTAAGATCAATTGGAAAATAATGAGATTAATATACAACATGAAAAGTTCTATAATATATATAAAATATATTGGACCAAACATATCGGATTTGTCATGTCAACAGTTTTCAATAGTAGATTTACTTTTATTAGAATAATAATTAGATATTATTTGCAACCTTATCATCCCTTGACCTTGTTATTGTTTACTAGATAATTTAACTCTCATATATGGTGGTGAAAATAATACCATTACTTATGTTTCATGGATGACAATCGTTAAGGTATAATTTAAAAGAAATATTATTTTGCCTTTTAAATTATTATTCAAAAATTAATTTGACACTTAAATTTCGTATTATTTTGATTTAATTCTTATTTTTTTTTCAAATTTGATCAATCTACCTCTGCCGTTTGTTTCTGTCTGTAATCAAACGGAACTTACTGACGTGTCACCAAATTTCATTTAGAATTTCATTTTACCCACCAAACTATATTTTAAAAATCAATTAGCCCCTCATATTAAAAAAATAAATTTAAATATTTAATTAATCACTTTTTTTTTGTTCCAATTTTTTGGATTCAATTTTTAAAAATTGAGTTTTTTTATTTTCTATTCTTTTTTATTTTCATTGAATTTTTTTTAATATTTTAAATAATTTTTTTAGTTTCTAGATATACTTAATATAAATACAATAAAAAATTATAATATTTGAGAAAAAAATATTTAAAAAATTCACTAAATACCAAAAATACAATATATATAAATTTAGTATATTTTTGTATTATTTTGTATATATTTATTTTTTAAAATATTTTTTTACAAATATATTACTTTTTCGGTACATCTAGGTCAGGTGTATCTAAAAAGTAAAAAACTTTCTTAGAATATTAAAAAAATTCATTGAAAAAGAAAAAAAAAATAGTTAGTCCTGCTCAGAAAATTGAAAAAAAAAAAAAAAAAAAAAACTAGTTAGTCCTGCTGAGAAAATCGAAACCAAACAAGGTAATTTTTCATCTCAAAAATGAAAAAAATTAAAGTTTAAATAAAAAAAATTGAGTAATAGTCCTGTTGAGTATTCTTTAGACAGTAATTGAATTAATTTTTTTTTTACCCAATCAATTTTGAAATTAATATTAGTCGATCAATTCTAGTGAAATTAATTCGGGGAATAAAATAGTTACAATTGCGCGTGCACACACACATAAAGTAGCTAAGAAATTTTTGGCTCAGCCAGTTTCTCCAAAATGGACTTGAGATAATTTATGACTTAAAGAGATAATTCTAAATGAGGATTTTTATATTTTTAATTTTTTTTTTTGCAAAATATATTATTTAAAATTTAATTTTGTTACATTTGGAGGACTAATTGATTTTTAAGGTATAATTTGGGGGTAAAGTTCCAAATGAACTTTGGTGCTATGTCAGCAAGTTCTATTTGATTGTAGATGGAAACAGACGATGGGGGTAAATAGACCAAATTTTTAAAAATTTAGGGGTCAAATTAAAATAATACGAAATCTGGATGCCAAATTAATTTTCACGTAATAATTTGGATTGCAAAATGATATTGTTGGCTTTTTTGGCTTTCGAGGGTTATTTATGTAATTTAAGTGTGCTAGTAAGGATCAATAAGTCCTTATAGAATTTTAAAAGGATCAATAAGTCCTTATAGAATTTTAATTGTCAACGAATTATCAGATGATTGTGCTGAAGTTCTTTCAGCCTCAATGAAGAGGATTTTTACTTGTGGTTTTGTTAGGAGAAATTTATAAATGTTCACAGATACAAGATAGTCCAAAAACTGAATTTCATTAAGTAAAGAAGAACTTACAAATGAAACGACCCAACCTTGAAAAGGTTTATAGTAGCAACTACTTGAAACTACTTCTAGGAAGTGAAGTGTAGTACATGAATTGAAATGCTGGAAATATAAAGAACTGGAAAAGAAAATGAAGTAAATAAACTAGTCTTTAGATCTGAGTCTAGGTCTTTCATTCTGGGGCTTTCTCTTTTATTTATATTCTCCAATGGTAACTATTGAAGTGGGTTTCCAACCGTCGAAATGTCCTCCCATGATTGCTGATCATGTTCTCTCACAGTTAATCCTACTACGCCATTCTTGCAATTAGGCTTCCCTTCTGAATTTGAATTTGAATTTATGAGTAACCATTAAGCCACGTTATCTTACGTCTTCTAGCTATTCCAGTGCTGTGCAGATCTATTATTACCAATATGAACCGCCATGTGTTTGTCTTTGATTGGAGACTTGTATTACCTCCAAAAATTTCCCTTCATGTGCCATGTGTCCAGCTACGATTGGTTTTTACAAAAAATACAGCCAACATTACCCCCCACACTAATATACCCAATACTTGGTGATATTAGTAGACTAGTGCATTTACCCACGTCCTAAGACGTGCATAGACTTTGCTTATCCTGGAAGGGTAATTGTTTTTTGAACAATGAAGCAATGAACTTCATAAATACTTATGCTTTGATACTCTACTATCTGTGTAAACAGAAGGTCCTTTTATTATTTGTGTGATACAAAAGGACTGATACATCTCCAATGGCCAATCACTTTTTCTCTTACATTGATCGAGTATTCGAGGAGGCTTTGGAAAATGATTACAGACCTCGAAAGAACTTTAATGCATTTATTGGCCACATTTATCCGCCTCCATTTATACAAGTCATGAAAACTTTTGCAAATTACCAATCTTTAGACCAAGAATCTGCCAATTGCAAACCTCTGGACCAAGAATTTTCAAAAATGGACCTTGGAAGCTTTTCATGTACCCCAAAATTTTTTGCAAGGGATGAAGTCGCTCATTCTCCTTCCGAAAGTGCTTGCTGGGATACTTGGTCACCACCAGCTCAACCTCAAATAAGGGAGTGGATTCATCACAGATTCATTGAATTCGATGATCTCCTTTTGGTTCCCCTGCTTAGTGGTATACCTCTACGTACCTATTGATTGCCGTCGTTGTCTACCGGACAACCTGCTTTCGATGTGGTACACCTCTTCCCTGCCAATGAGAGTAGTGCAGAAAACTCCCAATCCCATCGAAGCACTGGGATTTTACCCTCATTTTTAGCCAAGAAGGCAAGGCTTTGTTCTTCTGACTGACTTAAATGCGTGAATGACCCTCAGTTCCCTCATTCTTTTGGGATGGACCCTTCTGCACCCCCTCTTCCTCAGAATCCTCACTGAATGGAAGAATTGAAACTTACTCTGTTCGAGGGTTAGTATTTCTCTTCCTATCAACCTCTAGTTCCTCTAACTGCATTTAAGTGATACAAAGCTCAGCTTTTGCTCGCCGCTTTCTCTGATTTGTCTTTCAAAGTTCTTGGAGAACTCTTAAGAACTTTAAGTGGGCTTGTGACATTATGACCCAGGATCATGTTCTAAATCCCATAGCCCAGACAGAGCTCTAAACCTTTTTGGACCAACTTCCTCTCCTCCTCCGTTGGTATAAAAATTCTTTGGCCACCAGTGACTCCTTGGATGACATCTCAGCCAATTGAATTCAGATTTAGTACGAGGTGGAGAAACTTCTTGAAGAATACGATGCCTTCAAGAACAAGGACTCAGCATACTGGGATGATTTAGACATGGAAGAGATGGAGCAAGGCTTGAAGGAGACAGAGTTTGAGGTGAAAGCTAAGCAGTTTTTTCACCAAATAAGAGCATACTAGCTACAACAACCTAGTTTAGATAGAATAGAAGATAGAATAAAGAAAGAACGCAAGTTCATAGAACACTGTTGGGTTAAATTTAATGAACTTGTTACTTTTTCTATTCCTTATTATTATGAAATTGAATTTGTAGCCAAGTAGGCCTTTCCAATGTAAATATTTATATATCAATAAAACTAGGTTCTCCAACTCTTATTTTGCATGATTTGGTTTTATGTTCAAATTGCATAATTGTATGGTTGATGTGACCTTACTCCTTACTGCATTCACATAACCTAGATAAATAGTAGCTTCGAATTAACCAATGCTTTGGAATATGGAATTTCTCAAAGGAGTGACAGTATTTGTCTTGGTTTTTCATATTCCAATTTTGTGGTTAACATAATCTGTGTAAATAATAGCTTTGAACTAACCAATCTTGCTTCGAAGTATGGAGTCCCTTTTAAAAGTAACAATGCTTCTCTCCAAAAGGGCTTGTTTTAACAAAAAATCTAAGAATGAATTTTCATGTAAAGGAAAGTCATTTAGGTTTTGACATTGTTCTCACTGCTTGACCAAGTGCTGGTTTCATAGTGCTTGTCTTGGATCCCAAAAAATATTAGGCAAGATAAGTACTTTAAAAATTCTTTTGAAGGACATTACCTTGTAAAGATAGCCTGGGACTACACTGTTGAAACCTTCGAAGAAAGCAAGCCTTAACTATATTTGAGTTTGAGGCACAAGTTTGAAAGATCTTGGGGTAAAATTGGCTTTGAAGCCAACTACAAGTTTTCAAAGCCAAGCTGAGTATTTGAAATATGGTTCCCTCCCAACATTTACTCTTGAACGAGACTCTCCATGTTGCGTTTTCAGGATCCCTTGTGCTTTTAAAACAAAGGTTTTAAATCCACATGGGTCCCAAAACAACCAAGTAATTATCTTAGGTCTATTTGACCGATTTAGGCTGAGTGGGTAACTTTTGGACAGAAAGGTTTAAAACCCCCTTTTCCTAGCATTTTAACCCAATCACTTGTCCAATATTTCTGACTCTTCGTTGCTGTTGACTTTGAATCCTTACCTTTCTCACACTCACTCTCCTCGCATTCCCTTCAATTCCTCACTAATGGTGTCTTCCTCTCTGAAAGTGCCAGTCATTGAATATGTAAGCCCGTTTGTGGCTTTGAAGAGGTGCATTGATGAAGAACTAGCTAAGCTCAGAGCTGGTGGACTGAGTGCCATAGATGGATGCCTTTCCACAGTGCTCAAGAAGAATACATCTTATGACCTATCTTCAAGGAAGCCCCTACCCAACTTCCTACATTGTATCCTCGTTTGGAGGATCACTACCTTCTTTATGAAGGGGGGCTTGACTGGGGGAATTGGAGGCTGAATTGACCCCATCGCTGCTGGCCCACATTGAGAGTCAAATGAGAGGAATGCTATGATAGAGTAATGCCTGCTAGAGAATGGGACTTGCAAGAGCTCTGTATCCTTGATGCTCTCCGTTTTTCCAGGTTCATTATTCCTGAAGACCCTTTTTTGATCCCTGTAGCCCTTTGTTTCTGAAACTCAGCTTTCAATTTTTTTTCAATTTCGGTGTGACATGATGGCCCCCACCGTTCTTGATATTTGCCATCTCTTAGGCCTCTCACCTATTGGTGCTCCTTCTCCCCTGGTTATCCAGACCTTCTGGTTAGTTTTATCATTCCATCATTGAACTTTTCCTTCAGTGACTTTGTAAAAATTAAGAATAAGAAGGAAGGTTCTGTGACTGACCAAGAGTTCTTTTTTTTTTTTTTTTTATTTATTCTATACTGGTTATGTAAGTTCCTTTTTTGCACCTCATCTCAACGAATTATGCCTGAGTTTGCTCCATTGGCCAAGGCTTTTGCTTCGAAGAAGAAGATTGCCTTGGCTCCTTATGTTTTAGGCCACGTTTATAGGGCCTGCTTCCAATTTCACGAGAAACCTTTGGATGCTAACTAAGAAGGCCCACTCTGGATATTGCAACTCTGGCTTTTCCCATACTTCATTGGTTTACACTCCAGGTGCTTGAAATTCTTGGTGCAACAACCCACCACTTATGAAGAGAAATTTGCCAGGGTTTCCCTCCACCCCTCTAGTTTTGCCTGTTACTTCACTTTCTTCCATCAACTCCCAATTTCTCCACTTCCTACCTTCTTTTGTCCCTTCAAAGCCAACATAGGACTAGCCTAGTTGAGGATATTTTTGGATGATAAGAAATCCTCTAGGCCTTTACACAAAGGTATATGGGCCTCCATTCTGCTGCCAAAGGAGCTTTTTATTGGTACTTTAAACTCTCGAGCCTATAAGTGTATCTTTGAGGTTTATTGTCCTTTCCAATTAACTAGAAAATTTATGCTTACTCAAGGGATTCGTCTTCCTCTCTGCAGCCTCTCCAATACAAACCTTATAGTCAGAGATCTGAAAGTGCCCAAAGCCAAGTTGGATGAATAAACATTTAAACTGTTACAAGAGTTAAGTGAGTTTACATTCACTCTCTTCATCCCACATGGCTTAACTTTGAAAAGATATCAAAATTGGTGGATAGCCAATATGGAGGTGTACATAGCAATCACTCCCAAAGATCTACTGGTAGGGTTAGATATGCCCTCTAGCCAAGCCCAAGGAGACTAGGATCATTACTACTGCCTCCACTGCCTCTGTTATCCCATCTCCTACTACTCCTGCTGTTGCTGCTACCTCACCTCCTCTTCCTAGAGTCACCAGGGCTACTTCAAAGAAAGGTATGCACTTTTGCTCTTCCCTTTCATTTTATAATGCACTATCTGTCTTACCCATGGCCATAATATTTGGTGTAGGACCCTCACAAGAGGAATCTCCCAAGAGGACTCAAGCTTTAGCTATTCTTAAGCAACAACAACAAAAGAAAAGAAAACTTTTGCTTGATCCTAAAGAAGAGGTACCTGAAGTTCCTACAGAAGAGAAGGAAACATAAAAATAAAAGGAAACACGACTTAAGAGGAAGAAGAAAATGACAGTCTCTCTTTCTGATTTCACTAAGGACCGTACCCACGAGGTAGCTGCCAAGGCAATGGAGAATGAGCATTCCAAAGAGATTATTGTTTTCCAGAGGTCTAAGAAAAGGAGGCAGTAACAAATACAAAGAGAAAAGGCTGCTGCTGCTGAAGCACTCCGAAAAGAGGCTGGAAGGAAGAAACAAACTGCCGAGCTTTATGCCCTTGTAGACACCCCATTTTTGACCGCTCTTACGACTTGGGCGCCACCGCTTGCACACCTAATGATGAATTTATATATGCTTGCCAAGTGCTCGAAGTCCTCAGCAGAATGCTACAGCTTTGAGCCTTCAAACCCTACACACCTTTTGCCTTGTTTTGGACCAAAACTACAGTTTTTCAAGCCCAAAAACCCTGGGACTTGCTGGCCCCCTAATGTGGGCTGCCGACCACCAATGTAGGCTGCCGGCCATTTGTGTGGCTTGCCGGCCACTTGTGTGGCCTGCCAGCCACTTGTGTGTTTTTGCAGATATTTATGCCAACAGTGCCAACTGTTTCCATAGGCTCATGCATCTGCCTACACATGTATGTATGGATATTTCTGAGGGAGTTTCATGTTTTTCTACACATAGAAGACCTCTCCTTCTATTTTTGAGGGTTGGAAATTTTGAAGCAAAAATATCTCTCTCTCTCTCTCTCTCTCTCTTGCAAATTGTTAAGCCTTTGCCTACACACTGTAAACCAAACCTTGTGGTGTCTGAGCTGAGGCACTTTTGAGCTTACATAGAGCTCTTAAGGGTGTGTAAGTGTTGATTTGTCACTTAGAAAGGGTTATCCTCTTCAAGAGGCTTTCTGCTGTAGTAGGAGGAACCAAGCTTTAGTAGCCGGTAGGCCACTTTTTCTAGCTGGCAAGCTACCTTTTGTGGCCGGCCGGCCACTACTTCTGGCCTACTGGCTACATTTGTCAAATTGAGCAGCAACTTTTTTAGAACAGAATAGAGTATAGGCTGAGGTGAAAACATGTTCTAACTGTGCAACAGAGGCTTTCTGGCAGTAGAACAATGGGCTTTTCGAGTGGAAATTCGTGCATGCATGAGCATTCCTCACTTCCGTAGGTTGATTAGTTAGCTTAGTTACTTCTTTCATGTTGTAATTAATTAGTTAATTCTAATTTGTAATTAATTAATTAGTGTAATTAATTAGTTAGTTCCATAGAATAATTAATTAATTAATTAGTTTTGTAGTAACTAGCTAGCATAGTTAGTTAATTCGTTTTGTAATAGATAGTTAATTAGCTTAGCTAATTAGTTTATTTGGACCCTCCTTGCACGAGAGCACAATTGTAATAATGTGTATGTCTTCTAACCCCACGTCTTTCTCCCTTTTATTTACCTGCTTATGATGGTTAGTTTAGAGCATCATATTTCGTTTAGCATCTCTCATGCCTTGCATCCATTGTCTTGCATGCAGTGAGCTCAGCGCATCATTCTAATTCACATTGTAGTTAAATACTTCTTTGAATACGTGCTTTGTTGCATGCTATCAAATTGATTCAAATGCCATGTTAAGTAGCCGAGCCTGTTTAGATTGCATATCGCATGTGTTGCGTTAGTCATTTTGTATCCGTAGGATCATGCATTTTTTTTTAACTCTTTTATTTCTTTTGGCTTACCTCGGAGTACTAGGTAAGCTTTTATTTGCTTTAGCACAATTGCATGAGTGTGAGTGTTGCCATATCAAAGCATGTTCAGCATGAGGCTAAGTGCTTAAGTGATAAATTGTTTGCATGCCTATGGATGAAGGCTAGTTGCTTGAATTGGAATAGTTTGATTAATATACATTTGAGCCCACCATTTTCAAGTGGCACATTCAAAAACTCTTTTCAAAAAATAAAACATGAATTCAAATGTTCCAATTTTTACAAATTAGTCTATACTTGTGTGCACTTCACATAGTAATGTTAGCCTAATAATCAGAACAAGAGCATATAATGTAAATAAGATTCACATCATGATTAGTAGAGGCCAATCTTTGATCGGACAAACGGGGGTACTCAATTCATGACCTTCCCCTCTCGTACATAAGTTCCCGAGCCGAGATAATCTTGGTGATGACAGATACGTGGCCTTTGGCACGAGTCATGGGTTTTCTAAATTTTCTAAAAATATTTAGGTGGTGACTCTGTGTCGGGCAAAGCAGTCTATTTTTGGCATTTTGATTCAAAATTAATTTTCCAAAAGATTTTCCGGATTTAAACTCTTTTGTGTTTTTATTTCACATTGCACTCGTGGATTCAGATTCAGAACCACGGGAGTCTGAATTGTAACGCTTATCGTCTTTCGAAAGGAGCGCGAAAAGTCAAGCTACAGTTTCTGGCGACTCTGTTGGGGAATTAGAGAACTTGACTTGAACTTCATGATGTGCAATTTTATCTACACTTATATGTTCTTTGCATTGCATCTGCATTGATGTGCTTAAGTCACTGTGTTTGCCATTTGCTATTCCTAGATGGTTTGCCGGAGGCTTGCCTAAAAGCTTGCCAAAAGGCTGATCGGTCGTGGGCTTTGCCATGTTAGGAACACAACCCTTGAATTTGGACTACCGCTTTACTATTTGATCCTCCTTTCACTTCTCGGTGTTAGGTGTGAGAGGTATATTAGGTAGTTTTGTTGAGGTACCCTTTTTGACCATTTGGCCTAGATGCATATAGTAGAGCCTTAGTGACTGATCCAAACTAGGACATGATGCTCACACGAAATGCAGGCTTGTGTGGAACCGTTTCGTTTAAAATAGTGAACCCTAGTTCCTGACGAAACTGGGACAGGGTAACCCTACCCCCTCACATGGGTGTTTTGGCTCTCTTTCAACTGGTATGTGCTTTACAGTGAAACTGTACAGGAATGTGCATATCAATTGCAAATTTGGTATCTGTTTTGGGGGGAGAATTCAGTGTGGAGTACAGTTCTATAGCTTTGATCATGTCTGTGTTGATAACGTCTTAGCTCAGGTGCTGTGTGATTTTAGATTGCTGTTTTTTTTTTAATTATTATTTTTTTTAAATTTCTTTTTGCTAGGTAGTTTAAAACCATAGCTTTAGAAAGTTCGGATACCCCCAAGTAATCTGGACCTGAGTCAGCAGGCTTTGCAAAGTCGGGGACCTTGTTCGGGGACAGCCCGTGTTTACCTCACTCCTACTAGTTACAAGACGAAGGAGAATCAGGCAGAGTTCAACGATTTAGTTTGTACAACAGTCACCCCTCAACTCACCTGTATCAAGTTCGGTTCGGGGACAGTCATCTACTTCTAGCCCAACACGAGATCGATTGCCTATTCTAATGACACAGTATCCCCCAGTCAGTATGGAAGAATTGATACATCATCTGCAGCAGACAGTTGAAACCCTACAACAAGATACGGTCCGTCAGGCCGAGGTTATAGCTAGGCTATAACAACAACTACTAGAGTTGGCTGCGGTCTCTACATCCCATGCACCTCCCACGGGTATCCCAACAACCGGAGTGACCGCTCATACTGCCAATGTCCAAGAAAACTAGTGCAATCCAACAGAACCAATCCCGGCACAAGCCTTCAAAACCACTATTTATCAAACCAAGGCTCTGTTCGAGCTCAAGGTTGACCCAACTGTACTCAAGGTCAATAAACTGGAAAAGTTATTCAAGAGAGCACAAGGGGTTAACTCCATCCCAGACATGGAGGACGGGTATATCGATTCTGCAGTGACATTGCCAGATCGGTTCAAAATTCCACACATTGACCGTTTTGAGGGTTTCAGGGATCTGATGGATCACCTACGGCTGTTTTCAGACATCTTGCGGCTGATGGGCCTAACTAGACTACAAAATCTATCTCTCTTTGGCTGTACCATGTCAGGTATAGCCGCCATATGGTATGCTAAGTTGGAAGACTCTATCAAGAAGAATTTGACGGAGATGGCCGAGGCCTTCATTGCGTAGTATTCATACAATACTCAAATCGAGGTCACAATGTGTGATCTTGAAGCAACACGCCAAAAGCCGAAGGAGTGCTTCTCTAAATTTGTGACAAGGTAGAGAGCTAAAGCCTCGATGATGACCACGAGGCCTTCCGAGATGGATCAAATAAAGATGGTTGTCCGAAATCTGCATGGCAAGCTGTTGCAGAAGATGATTGTGCTCCTGTTATTTACATTTACAGAACTCCATGAAATAAGAGTGGAAATCGAAGATGCCATGAAATAGGGGCTTATTACAGATAAGAAGGAGCCGGTAAAAAGGCTGTTTGTTCATAGTTCCAATGCTGTCGGGGGTAACACAGCTGCGAGGCCATCAAATGTAAGCATTGTCACCACAACCAAGACTGCCCAGCCCTTTGCCAACACAAGCTCACAAACACCATCCAACCCTACCCGATCCCAAAGGACCTTCAACCAACTGTACATGACTCTATCTCAAGCCATGAAGGTGCTAGTCAAGAAAGGGCACCTCAAACCATTAGAACCTGATCCACTTCCTGATCCTCTCACACCTAAACACAACCCCGCAAAATACTACGTGTTTCACCAACAACATGGTCATGATACCAACCAGTGCTTTTGATTGTGTCATGAGATTCAGGATCTCATTGACAACAAGGTGATCGCTTCACCTCTGAAGCCAAATGTAACCACCAATCCACTCCTAGCCTATAATCAAGTCCCCCCACCTCAAAATCTTGACTTGATCCATAAACTGGCCACCCCTTACGATCCCAGTGTATATATTACTCCATTCCACCTACCAAAACCAGTGTTGTTCATTTCGGAAAGCGCAAATCTATGCATGGTGGACACGTCCAACCCTCAACCCAAGCCTGTGGTGATGAGACTTACAGTGGAAGGAGAGTCGACCTTGGAGGAAGGTACTAGTCCGTTGCTAGAGTGTCCTAAGGACTTACCTAATAGGGTGTATGATCCAAGTTGCTACATTGTGTCAACTAGTCAAATCAAGCTGAAATTGGTGCCGCCAACCTTGGTAAACATGAATGTGGTTAGAGAAGATGGTCTGAGCCAAGGGTTGGATGATCTAGCAGAACTCGAGGAGGATTTGGACAACCAGTAGTTCTTTGACGAGTAGGATCAGGGGGATGTACAGATTGGCTGGTTCAACTTGAATGGATCAACTGACAACTCTGGATGGTTGAGTGATGAGCTAGACAATGAGGAAGAAACTGAAATGAAACTAGAGGGAAAGCAAGCAGAGATCGCTGTAGTGGCCGGAAGGGCTAATGAGAAAGGAAAGCTACCAGAAAATATTTGTGTAGAAAACCCAGCTCCGGAAGTGGGCGTTATGAACACTATGGATACTAAACAGGAAGTTGCACTGAGGCAGTTTGAGCGAGAAATGATTGAGGATAGCCGGGAAGCTATGAATGCATAACACTCTGTAGGGGATACCTATGATGTGAAAGTGATAGCCAGGCAATTGTTTGTTGGCTGTTGAGGGCGAATGGTGAGACAATAATGATCTGCATCTGGCCCACACCGACAAAGACTAAGGTGAGTGGCTTTCAAACAATACATGGTATGCTGAAGAAATAGACCATTTGACAAGAAGTGGGTGGTATTTTAAGCCACCGCACCTAGATCAAGAAGAGGCATTTGGAAAAGACAGAGAAGCCGAGAAATAGAAAGAGAAACAATTAAAAGAAGAGGCAGTGTTGAAACAACTCAAGAAAATCCAAACTGATATCTCAATTTGAGGTCTTTTCATGGTTTCTCGGGTACACCAATAAGTAGTGTTATCGGCAATGGACAAGGCTGAATTGTCCATTGACACCACGCCCGAACAGCTTGTGGGATTGGTGTTCCCAAGTGGTGCCAAGACAACTCTTACCTTCTCTAACAAAAAGCTGCCACCAGAGGGCTCGACTCATAACAAATTGTTGTACATATCTGTGGAGTGCAGGGAGAAATGGGTGCCGGTGGTGTTGGTAGATACCGGTTCGGGCATTAATATCTGTCCTTCTCGTATCACCTATGCAATTGGCCTCAAACTAGTGGACTTTGTTGCCACTGCCCAAGCAATTCAGGCATATGATAACACAAGCAGAGAGCTCATTGGCACAGTGCAAGTCAAAGTCCAGGTGGGCCCAGTTGAGCAAGAGGTCGAGTTTCATGTTTTGGATGTGCCAGCTACCTTCAATTTGTTGTTAGGGAGGCCCTGGTTGCATTATGTGAAGGCTGTCTCTTCCACTCTCCATCTGATCTTGAAGTACACTCATGGGGGAGAGGTATCAATTGTCTTTAAGAACTCATTCATCCATCCACCGCCAGAGGTAACTACGCTAGTGCTGGAGATCAACCATGGCGACGAGGATGTATTTCTCTTAGGATTCACTTTGGCTGAAGCCCAAGTAGTGGAGACCATTTTGGCCGTAGATGAAGGCATGCACGTCAGTGCCTAGTCTATCTATTTTATGAACAAATTGCAGCATGTGCTAGAAATGGGGCTCATAAAGAGTGGCCGAAAAGGCCTTATAGCACTAACAGATGTGCCACACAATCCACATACCTTTGGACTGGGCTATGTGCCCACCAAAGAGGATTAGATAAGAAAGGAAGAAGAAATGAGAGGTAGAGCCAAGGCCAAGCGAGTTGGGAAACATTGTGAACTCATCCACAAGCTAATCCAGGGGACACTGAATGGCCACTTTATTCAGGAAGGGCAGGATTTCCCTTTTTATGGCTTTCTCGAGCCTTGGGTGAATTCCTCAAAGCAACGTGTTCCCGGGTTCGAGATCTTCTTTGATTTGTAGCTGCAGGACAGTGATAATGAGGAAAGGACTGAACTAAGCATCAAAGCTGAACAGAGCATGGAAGGTGACTCGGATGGTAGCGAACTTAGAGTAGGGACAACACTGGCTTGTCTCCTAACAGATCCTGCGGCCAACCTAGAGGACTTGGGAGATAACTTTACTGTCTCCATGATCAGGAAAGAACTGGGTGTAAACCCAACCAGTGGCATTTTGGATGCATCAGGGGCACCATCTCTTATCTACCAGCTGGAGGAAGGCTATATGTCCAGTTTTGAGTCGGGTGATGAGCTAGAATCTGATTCCAATGAGTCTATGGGGTTGGGATCAAGTTCAAGTTCTTTTGAGTCTGAGCCTGGTATTTCTGGGGGTGCTAACCCAAATATCAAAGTCTTGTCTAGGTCTTCATTCAGCTTTTCTTTTGAGTCTATAATCGAAGATCTGGACCTTTTGAATGAGAACTCTGCAGATTCTGTGTACTTTTCTGTATCGTTGGTTTATTGTATTGACCAAGATTTTTAGAATTTTAACAAAAATGAAGGGGAAAAAATTTCTCTGGCTTTGAAAAACTTGATTAATCGAGAGGAGGAAAGGTTTGCTAAACCCTGTGCTGATGAAATCATTGTCATTAATGCGGGTGTTGAGAAGGATTCGCGCCTGGTCCACATTGTCTTTGGAGGAGCGCGAGCGTTTAATCGCTTTGTTAAAAAATTTCAAAGATATTTTCGCATGGTCCTATATAGACATGCCTAGAATTGATCCTGAGATTGTACAGCATTGAATCCCTCTTGACCCCGCAGCCCGATTGGTCAAGCAGAAGTTGCGTAGAATTCGTCCGAATTGGGCATTGAAGATCAAGGAAGAGGTCACCAAGAAGATCGAGGCAGGTTTCTTGTTAGCATTTGAGTACCTGACTTGGTTGGCCAACATCGTCCCAGTGTCGAAGAAGGATGGTAGAATCCGAGTGTCTGTAGACTTCTGGGACTTGAACAGAGCCAGCTCGAAGGATGACTTTCTGTCGCCGCACATTGATGAGTTAGTGGACTTTACTGCGGGCCATGCATTGCTATCATTTATGGATGGGTTTTCCGGTACAACCAGATTCTGATGGCACCCGAGGATAGAGAGAAAACCGCATTCACTACGTCGTGGAGCACTTACTGCTACCGGGTTATGCCGTTTGGTTTGAAAAATGATGGAGCTACCTACAAGAGGGTTGCGACCACCATTCTTCATGACATGATCCATAATGGGGTCGAGGTGTACGTGGATGACATAATTGTCAAGTCCAAAGAACGAGAGGGCCACTACACCGCCTTGAAGAAATTCTTTCAACGGATCAGGGAATACAGATTGAGGTTAAACTTGCAGAAATGCACCTTCGGCGTAACGGCAAGAAAAATATTGGGCTTTTGGTCACATAGAGGGACATTGAATTAGATCCTTCAAAAATCAAGGCCATCCTAGAAATGCCACCACCAAGGACTGAAAAGGAGGTGAGAGGCTTTTTGGGTAAAGTGCAATTCATAAGACGGTTTATTTCCAAATTAACCTTGACTTGTGAACCACTATTTGGTCTCTTGAAGAAAGGAAGGAAATTTCGATGGGATGATCGCTGTCAGTTTGCCTTTGAACAGGTTAAGCAGTACCTCAAGAATCCGCCTGTGTTGTCGCCATCAGAACTGGGGAAGCCTTTGATTTTATACCTGTTAGTATCGGATACGACCATGGGATGCATGCTCGCTTAGGAATCTAAAGATAGGGTGGAGAAAGCCATCTACTACTTGAGTAAGAAAATGCTAGATTACGAGACCTGTTATACTCTATTGGAGAAAGCTTGCCTAGCCTTGGTATGGGCTACCAGGAAGTTGTGGCACTAATTATTAGCTCACTCTGTAATTCTAGTTTTGAGATTAGATTCCATCAAATATTTCTTTGAGAAACCAGTGCTTATGGGTAGGCTGGCTCATTTGGTTGCTTCTTCTCTCCAAATTTGATCTCAAGTATGGCACCCGCAAGTTGGCTAAAGGAAGAGCTATAGTGGAGTTCCTGGCAGACCACCTGGAAAAAGGAGATGAGGCATTGGAGTACTTGTTCCCAGATGAAGCCATTGTGTAAGTTGAAAAGGAAACTTGGACGATGTACTTTGACGGAGTGTCCAATCAGTACGGTTATGGGATAGGTGTGTTGCTAATAGCACCTGACGACTCCCATATACCTTTAGCCTTCAAACTCCGGTTCAAGGTGTCCAATAATGAAGAAAAATACGAGGCATGTATTGCTGGTTTAGAAGCCGCCCTAGAAGTAGGGTCAATAAGGTTAGATGTCATTAGGGACTCGAACTTCGTTGCATCTCAAGAAAACAGAGACTGGAAAGTCAAAGAAGAAAAGATGAAGGTTTACCATCATACCTTAGACATTCTAATTCTGCGGTTTGAAAAGTTGACTTTCACGCATCTACTAAGAGAGAATAACTGGTTCGCTGATGCTTTAGTAACTCTATCTTCTATGGTAGACATCCCACTTGGAGTCTAGATGCGTCCGATTATCATCGAACAAAAATACACACCGGCATATGAAACTATTGCCGCAATAGATGAAACGCAAAACAAAAACCTCGGTACTATGATATTTGGAACTTGCTGGAAAAGGAGATGTATCCACCAGGGGCAATGCCAAAGACAAATGGGGAATACAGCGAATAGCCGTCCAATTTATCATCTACGAGGGTAAGCTGTATAAAAGAGGTCATTTGGGAATGCAAAAGTTGTGTGTGGAAGAAGAGGAGTCTAAGCGCCTTATGGAGGCTATCCACAGCGGAGAATGCGGGGCGCATATGAATGGTGTGATGCTAGCCCGGAAGATTCTTAGACAAGGTTATTACTAGTCCACCATGAAGGAGGATTGCATTGGTTTTGTGCGGCGATGCCACAAATGTCAAATTCATGCCAATCGCATAAATATTCTGCCGTCAAAGCTTTACAACATGACTTCGCCATGGCCTTTTTCAGTCTAGGGAATCGGCGTTATCGGTGCTGTCTCACCAAAAAAGTCAAATGAGCATGAATATATCTTGGTAGCGATTGATTACTTTACAAAGTGGGTGGAAGCTTAATCCTATGCAGTGTTGAAGGCATCGCATGTGGCCAAATTTATCAGAAACAATATCATCTGCCGGTATGGAGTTCCAAACGAGATCATATTAGATAATGGCTCCCACTTCAAGAAAGAGGTGATAGACTTGTTGGACAAATACAATGTGGCTTTTCATAAGTCATCTACGTACAGGCCACAAACCAATTGAACTGTTGAAGCCGCCAACAAGAATGTCAAGAACATTTTGTAGAAGATGGTTGAGACCTATAGGGACTGGCTAGATAAATTGTCATTCGCACTATGGGGCTATAGAACCTCGATCTGGACATCTACAAGGGCAACTCCTTATTCTCTCATCTATGGGATGGAAGCCATTTTGCCAATAGAAATTAAAGTCTTGTTGTTGTGAGTTATGGCTGAGTGTCAGATAGCGGATGCGAACTAATAATAGAGCAGATTTGAGGAGTTGATGCTGTTTGATGAGAGAAGGCTACCAGTGTAGAATTGCTAGGCCTTTTAACAAGAAAGTTAAGTCCCAAAATTTCAAGGAGGGAGACATGGTGTTGAAAGACAACCGAGCTCCCATTCATGACCCTAGGGGCAAGTTTAGACCCAATTGGACTGGTCCTTACATCATTAAAGCTATCTAGTCTGGAGGGGCGGTTATTGTCATGGACTTAGATGGCCTGAAATTTTCACAGCCGATCAACATGGACAAGTTGAAGAAATACTACCCCTGAGAGGCTTGTTAGGCCGAAAACCAGAAAGGGTAACCTAGGAAAAAGATAGAGCAAGAAAAATTAGAAATAAAGAAAAACTGAGCTCGCAAGGTTGAAAACCCTAAAGGGCAACTTTGGCGAAAGTTAGAGCGCAAAAGAAGAGAGTTAATACTCGAGCGAATCTGAACTGAACTACGTAAGGCCTGATTCCTATCTGCGGGATACGTAGGCAACTTCATCCTGAAGTTCGGCCGTAACCATCTCCAACTCAACTGTCCTGTCCATGTGTCTGATCAGGTCATCTTTGTCCATTATCTGAGGGCTTAGTTGTGATCTTCAGTTTGGGCAGAAGAGCCAGTATATGCAATCAGGGGTAGTTATGATCTTTTGATTTGGGGTTGTACACCTTGAGGATTGATTCTGTGCGTGTTAGGTAGTGATCATTTTTGAAAATGGTTTTGGAAAGTTTTAATAAAAGTTGATTTTTGTTCAAAATTTATCTTTTACAACTTAGACCATTTTTCGACCAAAAGGAAATTTGTAGTGCTCACAACTTTAACTCCATTGATTTCAACATAAAGTTCTCCAACTCTCTGATAGAAATCAAAGTTGATTTTACATCATAAAACATGAAAATAAAGGTCAAAGCAATAAACTAGGGGCATAGGCAAGTCAGGTGCTCTTGCGTCCTCTGCTCGTGCTTACGGAAGCTTCTGTAGCCAAAGTGGGCCTGGCTTCTACCTCGTCCTCGAGCCAAGCCAAGCACTTGCCAAAAAGGGCATAACTGAAACTAGGGGCTAGGGCCAGAAGCTCCCTCGTCCTCCAGGCAGCAAGGTACCTCGCCAAGTGTGAAGTACGAATCGAGAATGAAGTCAGGTATTCTACCCCCTCCTTTGGATCGGTCTGATCATGTCTAAACTGGCGTTTGAACCAAAAGGGAAAGTAGAACACGTAGTACGTGAGGCCAATCAACTGTATGCCAGGCTGCCGAGTCATGCTATAACTCATCTTAGTCAGATGAAGCTAGGGGCAACGCCAACCCATGTCAGCTGCAGACCTACTGCACATCCAGTTGCACCACCAACCCTCATTGGGAAAATCCACTAGTCGTTAGCGGAAGAAATAAGCTTGAGCTGAATACTTGGGGCAAGAGCCCACCACCTTTAGCTTATCCATGAGCCACACCTGGGAAGGGATGAAAAATAAGAGAGATTAAAGAATAGAGAGATGTGCGTGGAGAGAAAAGTAAGAAAAGGGCTTTGAGAGAAAATAAAGCATGAGTGCCGAGTGATGTATGAGGCATATATCAAAAGGGTGGGAAACAGTACCTGAAGGAGTAGTGGACTCCCGCAAATCTGGTGGTTTCTCGCTAATGAAAAGCATCTAAGCCCTTTAGGGTCTCAGCCAACTTCAAACCGATACAACTCATACCCTCTTTTAGGCATTGGGCCACTTCGATCAACCGAATGCTGGTTCCGCTGTAACTAGGGGCAAGAAGGAAATGCGCGAGCATACATAAACAGAGGGCATGTTGCCAAAAGCCTCACTAGAGGAGGTTGCCTCTGTCTCCGATGTTAGAAAATTGATGAATCAAGCTGGGGATGTCTAGCTCTCCGTCATGGGCCAAAGATCGAGCTTCGTGCAAAGTGAGCCCACACATTCATCCCAAAGCTTGGGCATTGCCAAAACAAGGCTAAGGTATGATTTCCTTATCACGCCAAGTTTCCATTAATGTTCAGAATTCTTCAAGAGTTAGGTACATTTCCTGTGTTCCGAAGCGAAATACATGCGTAACTGGGTCCTAGTGTCGGGGCCACGGCATGGAGGAACGGAAAGCAAAGTGGAGTGTGGCTCAACGAAAAAAGTGCATTTATGGTGAAACCCCAAAAAATTACTTTTTCCGAGCTGTCTAAATTGGCTATCCAATCCGTGAGCTTCTCGGCAAGAAATGTCTCCATTTGTGGAAGAAATAGCAGCTAAAATGACGTTCTAGAGAAGAAATCACAAAGGAGGACCTTTTGTAGAAGATAGGGCTGTGAGTGTAGGCTAGCTGTCAGCTTTCTGGTGGTTTTTCACATTAGTGTTTGTCAAGCCACCAATTGTGGCCAGCCGTCCACTTTTTCTGGCCTGCCGTCCACTAATGGTGGCCGGTTGTCCACTTGTGGGTCGGGTAATTTTGGCAACCTGGTTTTGTCTTGATCTTTGTGTTTTGAGGTCTTGTTTTGAGTCTTTTGGTTTTAGCAAGTGTGTTTACCTGTGTTTGAGTTGTTTTTGCTTTGCTTATCAAGTTGTATGTTGTATTTTAGTTGTTGGTCAGCTTATTACCTGATTAAGAACATTATTTCAATCAAGCGTTCTCGTTGCAAACTCAATTCCATTTTCATTTTATGCAAATATAGTGCTCATGATGCAAAAACAAAAACACTTTTCATAAAAACTGCGGAGTTTTATCCGATCATGGTTTTTACAAAAAGGAGTACAAGTTTTAAAAGCAAAAGTAAAACCTATCTGAAGCTATACATGTGCTAAGCTACCAAATGAAAAGAAACTAAGCAAAAGTATAAAAATGAGCGGTAGTCATCTCAAGCTCGAGAGGCCCTCTTCATCCTCTTCCTCAGATGGGACTCAGGGGCACTGTCTTCGTTAACGCCGCTGTAGGAATCAGACTTTGGGCCAGAGTTGGTGTCATCATCTTTGCTCCCTACCTCAGGGCCAACCTCAGCATCATCTCTACTCCCGGATCCCGAGCCAGCATCATCACCCTTGCTCTCAGATGACTCAAAATGTCGACTCCCTGCCTCCTCAGAGTTGCTGGTCTCAGCATCATCATCACTCAAAATGGGCTCCGAAGGACTACTTCGACCTCGGGTACCCCTATCCCTACCTCGACTGTAGTGCACATCTTGGGCACGTGTTGGGGCCTGTCTCTCTCTTCTCCCTACTGCTAAAGGGGGTGCTACTGGTGCTGGTGCTGCTACTGCCACTGGTGTCCGCGGTATAGATGGAATCTAGAAAAATAAGTATCAACATATCAGCTGCAGTGTGTATATTAGATAAAGGCATAGTATGTAGAATGAGTGTCATGTAGAAACTAGATATAGTATAAGTACAGTATGTTAATGTAGTGTATCAGTGTAGTTTGGGCAAGACTACAATGGAAGTGCCAATGTAGCAGTGGAAATATGATAGTGTGATGCACAACAGAGTTAGTAGTGAAATGCATGTTGAAATAGAGGAAACTACATGAATACCATGAAGACCAAGCGACATCTCTCCCTCTGCACCATGCCAATCAGAGAAACAACTAGCTCAAGGAGGCTCTCTGCATACTCCGTGGGTGCTTGCAAGTGTGTTTGCATGATCAATATTTGGAATAAACAATATTTGAAAATGGAAAATGTGGGGTGCAAATTGTAAAGTGTGGGCCATATCTGAGGTGCGCCTCGAGCTCTGACATACCCATGCCCTGCCTTTGCCGGCTTGATCAGAATCTGTTAGGCTGTCCCGGTCGGTCGCCAACATGTAAGCACAGTGGAAAGCTCCGGTCAACCGGTAATCTGCCCAACAGGGAGAGGCCCCTCTAGTATCGGAACCCGGTCGCATGGGTCGACTTATCAGCTATGGAAGCACCTGCTGCCTCGCCTGCATGAATGCCTGTTAAGGGGGGCATGAGATAAGTCTGGATGAATGTTGCATAGTCGCCCTCCACTCTGAAGAAGTCAGCATCTAGGCCCACCATAAACTGGATGATCAGCTCAATTGAGAGGCTATCTACTGCTCTCATGGATACTGGGGGTGGCATGGGAATAATCAGAATGGGCGAGCCTACGGTCTGGTGTACAAATCGCTCACTCAAAAACCAGGTTCGGTAGACTGGGTCATCTAGCAAAATCCAGAATCGAGACGTGGCCCAAGCCCCAACGTACTGGTCCCTCACACCAGCCGACATTGTTGTCCAAGGCTGCCATGTAATCTGCAAACAGATAATGTACAGATTGTTAGTTACCGTCAGTTGTCAAAATATGAATCAGAGTAGTAGTAAAGCAAAAGTGACTGTGAGTTTCAGGTTACCTTGTTGGTAGCCACCGTGTCGAAGTATCAACGGTAGAAGGTGAAGGTCGTGTCATCTCGACTCTGACGCCGACATCGGCCGTCATACTGTCGTGAATAAGACACTACGGGGGGAATCTCGTCCACAGGTTCCGGAGCCTAAGCCAAGAAATAGGCATAAACCCATAGCTACAAGGAAAATACAGTGATGTTATATGTATGAACAGATACAGAAAGTGCAAAGTAGAAAGCACAATGTATGAACAAATGTAGAAAGTGCAAAGCAGAAAGCACAATTTATGAACAGATACAAAAAGTGCAAAGTAGAAAGCGCAATGCATGATCTTGAATAGAGATAAAGTAGAAAATATGGAGCAGAAAGGGGTAGTACATATGTCAAGACCTAAACCCGTCCCTATAGGATTAGCGTCATGACTAGCCAGTAATCATAGATTACCTACAGCCTCCATACAAATGAATTTCTCAATATAAAGTATGGGGCTTACCAGAAGTTTAAAATGACATAGAAATTATCCATTGAGCTGTGCGTATATGTAGAAAACTAGTATAATAACCAAAGTTTTGTTCCAAAAGTATATTCAACGTATTCGTAGAGAATTCATTTCTTACAAAAATACAACCCCAAACTATATACAAATTTGAATCACTGAAGTACACAAAAGGGGGTTTGACTAGCATGGCTCTGTCCGAACCTGATTATTTCACTTGGAAGCTCCTCAAAAAGGCCGACTTGGGTAGACTCAAGGCTTTCCTAACTTTGTTGTTCAGCTTGCTCACTTACACACACATATATATATAAATAGTGAGGTAGAGCCCAGTGAGTAATAATAGAATAAAGAGGTTATATGAATGAAGTTCGATAACATGGTAATTAAATTCTCGTTTCAGTTTTTTATATCCAATAAATTTCGGGGTCGATGTCATTCAATGTCAAATTAAGTGGCACACCCATGAATAATAATATTCCAATCACGGTGAAACGAAAACCAATGGACCACAAAGGGTCTAGCACTAGAGATCTCTGTGTTTCAAAAAATCCAATAGCTATGGTATTGTTACCCCCAGACAAGGGCCTACAACCAATAGCCGTGGTATTATTACCCCCAGGCAAGGGCCTATGTTCACTAGATGCCACAAATACATTACAAAACAACTTTTCGATAAACCATTCAACCGATCACATATTGATTCCAAGAACAATGACAATTTCAAAAATAAATTACTTGAACATGTCTTTATAAAGTCACTACTCACAGTGGTTTAAGTTGTCACTAGGCCTCAGGCGTCCACCTAACCAAAACAAATAACAGAAGCATAGTTGAAGCACCAATTCATTTTAATTCAATTCTTCTCATGTGTTTCTAACTTATTCTATGATTATAAGAGTCTAAATGGTGCCTGAGAACACTTGGAGTGGCATGAGGATGCAAATATGCACTAAAAAGAGTTTCTCAAAATTTGCTGAAAATAGGGTTTCCGCTCAAGCACAACTTACTTCGCTCGAGCACAACTTCTGTTGCTCGAGTGGTTTGCAAACTGGGCAAAAGCACTGGTTGCATGAAATTACCGCTCGACGGTTGCTTGAGCGGAAGACTAAGTAAAAAGGGTCCTCACTTGAGCGCTACTTTGGTCGCTCGAGCGGACTGTAAAATTTTACAAAACTTCTAGTAGCTCAATTTTCACGCTCGAGCGACACTCTCAACGCTCGAGCGGACACGACGAATTCTAGATTTCTAGAACTATGTTTGAGCTTCAAGGTTGATATTCAAAGGTCCAAAACTTGTATTTTTGGTATAAAACCTAGAAAAACATTGTATGATATGAAAATACTTCCAATTTGAAATCATTTACTCAAAATCATGATCCTTCTTGACAATGAAAAGCTTGAACTCCATATTATAAATCATGCATACATCATATTGGCCATATATGTTCTTATACCTTCTCAAAACTTGATCAACCCACATGATAAGTTTGAAAACATGATAAAACTCTCAAATTAAGTTGCAAAATTTCCATGCATGTGAGAATTCCATAGATTCTTACTCAAAAATGTACATGCATGTATGCAATTCAATTCTCTTACACTCAATTCATGGAAATTTAACACATAACTTTAAATTTCATGCAAAAGAGTGTTGGAGCTTGTTGAATTAAACTTCTTCATGCAATATTTCCAAGAATTAAAGATGGATTTCATACCTAGTGTTGAATACAAGTGTTGGTCTAGCTCAATTCACCAAAATTCTTGCAATTCTCTTCAAATCTCCTCTTTCTCTCTCTAAAGTGTTGAGTCTCTTCTCCCTTCCTCAAGTTCTCAGCTCAAAAGTGTGTAAATATGAGCCTATAAGCTGGACTAGAGCTATTTATATGGTGTGATTAGCTTCGCCTAATCAACTATAATTAAGGTTGGGTAATCTAGGCTGAATTCTAATTAATTCAACCAGTTTATTCTAATTATTTGGATCCAAATCAGTTTTCAATCAAAGTTGTCATAAAATTCTAAATATTCAAATTAGTCTATTATGCTATTCAATTTCAGTTTTTGAAGTCGTCTAAGCTCTCAATTTCTGTCTCTAAGTTGTTAATTCAAATAGATATTCCATGTAATAACAGATAATTACAAAATTAAGCATGTAATCTCATCAGTAAACACACAATCATACAATTAGGCTTATTAAAATAACATAATATACTAGTTTGGAGGTCAGGGTCATCACAACATACCTCACAGGCTCTCTAGTAGACTCCGACCTGCTCTCCCTTTATACGAGAAATAGAGCTCATGTAGCTATAGAGTGTAGCGAGGCCAGCTCCACCCTACTCATAGAATCGGACCCGGGGCAGTGTCACGAGGGCACTCAGCAAATATAAACCTATGGTGTTCCACCTGTTTGCGAACAAGGTGGTACTGAAGAGAAACATCAAGAAGACCCGGGCATATTGCTCGACCTCCTCCGGTGTCCTGGGTTCACTCCTGCGGAAGAGGAAGTACTCAGAGCACTAGTTATATCTCACCATCGTTGGTCTAGATAGAGGTAGGCGCGCTTCGAGTAGGTGGATCCAAGCTGCCTTCCACTCGTCCATGTTCGTGTCGAAGGGGATCAGATCACCCCGTACTCCTAAGCCTGTGAGGATGGAGAAGTTGTAGGGAGTCATCATCATCTCCCCGGCGAAAGAGAAGTGGAAAGAGTTGGGGTGTCCCACCACTTCTCCACCAACGCTTCGAGAAGAGCCTGGCTCGCTATGTGTCGTGAAAGTCCAGAGAAGAATAGGCTGAAGCCAGCCTCATTAATAAGGTCACTGACCTTTGAAGGGAGCTCATAATACCAGTGCCTGGCTGGTCGCCTACCCATACCCCATGTAAGCACGAGAGTCCCCTTGTGGCAAAGAAAGAGTGAATCAGACAGTGATGAAAGAGCATTTAGATAAAAGGCAGTGCAAGAAATATAGTTAAAGAAAAGGTAGGAAAGCATGAAATAAAGTTCGTACCTCAGCGGCGCTGCAAGAAAGATGGGAATTCGGCTCCCTCAATAGAAGATCCTCCGATGCGCCACCAATGAAATCGCTGAAGCGCCTGATGCCTCCAGGCGGCAGTATGTGCGTGCGAGGGTGATAAGTCAAGGGTCATACTCCCAGCAGTAGTGGCTCAGGCTCAAGCTCAGGAATGAACTCTACCTTAAGAGTAGCTGCGATACCCTCCACTACTTCACCGGCCTCAGCAATCACCGGCTTCTCAACCATGATATGGGGTGATAATTGAGGTGGAATCTCAAGAGGAGTGCCGTCATGAGGAATATCATCCGCCATCTGGAAAGTGGGTGAAAAATGAAGAAAAATAGAGAAAAGAGTGTAAACTTGGAAAAAGTCAACCCTAGGAGAGAGAAAATAGGAGAAAAAGTCAAAATCCGAGAAAGTTCACAAAACCCAAGAGAAACTTGAGAAGAACAAGCCTAAAGTGGCGGAAACTCAAGAAAAGCGACGAAATCAAAATCTGATCGATTCAAAGTGTAGAGAATTAAGAGGGTTTCGCGAATAAAGTTTGCGTGGGGCATTGGAAAATGCGTATAAAGCACGGATCTAGAGAGAGAGAGAGAGAAAAAGAGAGAGAGAGGAAGATTTCAGATGTGTGGGTGTGTGAAAAGTGAGGTGCGGATGTGTGTATTTAAAGACCCGAAGCAAAATGGCCGATTTGCCCTCGAAAATGCACGTGATGGCCGGCAGGCCACTAATGGTGACCGGCAGGTGGCCGGCGGTCTTCCCTTGTGGCCAACAGGTGGTCGGTGGTCCTCTTCTGTGTCTTGGTTCTGTTTTGTGCCTCTGTTCCCCAAGCAGTGTATGAGAGGTTTTCTTTTGGGTCCAGGTTGATTCTAAGAGAGCTTGAGGCTGCGTTCCGATGTGCGAGCGTGCCCCACTTGCCAATATGAACAGGATGTATCATTTTTGAGCATGTTGCAAAGTCTCCGAAAGGTAAATCAGAGGTTGTCACTAAATATCATTTTTATTTGTTCTGTCAAATTATATGTTTGTTCTCTTATAATGCATAGAATGTGTGTTTTCATATACATTTATGTTTAGTCGTGTCCTGCATCATTCATGATTCATGCATAGAACAAGCTTTCAATTTTGCATAGAATATGCTCTTGTTTCTTGCATAGAACATGCTTTCAATTGACATCATACATTGGTTGTCTATCTTGCATGGAACATGCGCTGTTACTGTATTGATTTGTAATATTGTTCATTTCGCGCATCTATCGCACTTGTTCACTTTATGCATCTATCGCACTTATCCACTTCATGCATCTATGGCACACTTTCATTTCATTGTGTATTTATTGTATGGTCTTGTACCTTTGCTCTTATCTCAGGACGTGTGAAGCGCGGCCCTAGGTGGGTTTTTATCTTGGGACGCGTGAAGCGTGACCTCGAGCGGTTTTTCTCCTCTTCTTATGATTTCAGCTTAATATGTGGCCCTGGGCGGGTTTTATCTTGGGACTCATGAAGCGTGACCCCGAACGATTTTTCTCCTCTTCTCACAATTTTAGCGTGATTAGAGTATTTCAGGATGTGTGAAGTACAACCTTGGATAGGTTTTATCTTGGGACGCGTGAAGCGCGACCCCAAGCTGTTTTTCTTCCCTTCTCATGATTTTAGCGTGATTAGAGTATCTTAGGACGCGTGAAGCACGGAACTGGATGGGTTTTATCTTGGAACGCGTGAAGTGCGACCCCGAGCAGTTTTCCTCATCTTCTTACGATTTCAGCGTGATTTGAGTATGTATCTCGGGACGCATGAAACGCGACCCCAAGCGGTTTTCGTATCTCAGTTTCTTAGGACGCGTGAAATGTGATCCTAAGCGGTGTTTTCTTTGCTTGTCTCATGTTTTGGCGTGGTTAGAGTGTGTTTTAGATCTTTTTGCATGGGATCTGTGTCGGTTTTAAGCTTGAAGTTGCTTATTCATATGTTGTTATCTTGTTATTGCTTATTGTATCTGTTATTGCTTATTGCATCATCTTACATGATAATGAGTTTTCAAAATAGCCGGTTTCGCGAATCGTGAGAGTCCAGCTTCAAAGTTTTTTCCATGCATATCATTTGTATCTTGCCTTAGAACTACGCTGGTTTGATTCCTTGCAAAGGGATACGTAGGCAACTTGCGAGGGCAACCATTTTAATTGATGTTTTGATTGTTTGCCCAAGTCTTATGTCCTTGTCAAAATGGGTCATCTTCGGGCTTTGACATTCACTCACGTTATTTCATGACTTCGAGTTCTGTCAAAGAGGGGAAACTGTAGACACCCTATTTTTTTTACCGCCCTTACAACTTGGGCGCCAACGCTTGTACCCCCAATGATGAATTTATATATGCTTGTCAAGTGCTCGAAGTCCTCAGTAGAATGCCACAACTTTGAGCCTTCAAACCCTACTCACCTTTTGCCTTGTTTTGGACCAAAACCATGTTTTTCAAGCCTAAAAACCCTAGGACCTGCCAGCCCCCTAGTGTGGGCTATCGGCCACCAATGTAGGCTGCCGACCATTTGTGTAGCCAACCGGCCAACATTAGTGGCCTGCCGGCCACTTATATGTTTTTGCAGATATTTATGCCAGCTATGCCAGCTGTTTCCACAGGCTCATGCATCTGCCTACACATGTATGTATGGATATTTCTGAGGGAGTTTCATGTTCTTCTATATATAGAAGACATTCCCTTCCATTTTTGAGGGTTGGAAATTTTGAAGCAAAAATATCTCTCTCTCTCTCTCTCTCTCTCTTGCAAATTCTTAAGCCTTTGCCAATACACTCTAAACTAAACCTTGTGGTACCTGAGCTGAGGCACTTTGGAGCTTACTTTGAGCTCTTGAGGGTGTGTAAGTGTTAATTTGTCACTTAGAAAGGGTTCTCCCCTTGAAGAGGCTTTCTGTTGCAGCAGGAGGAACTAAGCTTGGCCACTTTTTGTGGACGGCAGGCTACCTTTTGTGGCCGGCCGACCACTACTTCTGGCTTGTCAGCCACATTCGTCAAATTGACTAGCAACTTTTTTGGAATAGAACAGAGCATAGACTGAGGTGAAAATATGTTCTAAATGTGCAATAGAGGCATTCTGTAGCAGAACAGTGGGCTTTTCGGGTGGAAATCCGCGCATGCATGAGCATTCCTCACTTCCCGAGGCTGATTAGTTAGCTTAGTTACTTCTTTCATGTTGTAATTAATTAGTTAATTCTAATTTGTAATTAATTAATTAGTGTAATTAATTAGTTAGTTCCATAGAATAGTTAATTAATTAATCGATATTGTAATAACTAGCTAGCATAGTTAGTTAATTCGTTTTGTAACAGCTAGTTAATTAGCTTAGCTAGTTAGTTTATTCAGACCCTCCTGCGCGAGGGTACAGTTGTAATAATGTGTATGTCTTTTAACCCAACGTCTTTCTCTCTTTTATTTACCTGGTTATGATGGTTAGTTTAGAGCATCATATTTTGTTTAGCATATCTCATGCCTTGCATCCATTGTCTTGCATGCATTGAGTTCAGCGCATCATTCTAATTCGCATTGTAGTTAAATACTTCTTTGAATATGTGCTTTGCTGCATGCTATCAAATTGATTCACATGCCATGTTAAGTAGTCAAGCCTGTTTAGATTGCATATTGCATGCGTTGCATTAGTCATTTTGCATCCATAGAATCACGTATTTTTTCTAACTCTTTTATTTCTTTTTGCATACCACGGAGTACTAGGTGAGATTTTATTTGCTTTAGCATAATTGCATGTGTGATAACCCCATTCCGTATTTAGCTAATTGGCCGTTATTATGAATGTGATTATGTGTTTGATATGATTTTGTGTGCCATTATGTGAAAATATGTGGTTTTGAATTTCTATCTATTTACCGTAGGAATATCTGTTTGATTATCTGCTTTGGGAATCAAATTGAAGGCCCTATCGGCCACCGAAACCAAAATTGATTACGCCATTGTGATTAGCGTAATTTTTAGAGTCTACGGTGAAATTTAATTGGAAATTGATTCGGATTAGATTAAATTGATTTAATTAGTGAATTAGTGCTCTATTTTTATATATTAAAATAATATCACAAGAGGGGCTTGTATGTGAGCACTACACACTCAATTCCTCTTCTTTAGCTTGACTTGGCTGATTTTGAACTCAAAGAGAGAGAGGGCCAGCTATAGAGAGAGAGAGAGAGGGAGAGAATTGTGTAATCTTGGCTCAAGGTTTGGGGAACTTGAAGATTATACTCAAGAATTTGCTATAGTTTGGAAGATTGAGCTCCTAGGTAAGGGAATTCATGAGTTTAAAGTTGTAAATTGTGAATTCAAGTTTGATTAATAGTCAAGAACATGAGTTAGATTGATTATGATGAAATTGAGTTGGTTTTGTTGAATTTGAAGTCTTAGAACACATGCATTTAAGAAATTGCTATAAATTTCCATATTTGAGCATAATGTGTATGATCCATGTTGAATTTTTGGTTTAAATCCATATATTTGATCACCTCTTCACCAATTAAGTTGAGGATATTGTGTATATTTCGCATGGAAGTGCAAATCATGGGAGTTTGAGTCTTGCATGTTTGAATATAGTGTGTTGGTGATGAGTTTGAGTTAATTTGAGACATGCATGTGATTAAATTGTGAAATTGAGCTTCATTGTGTTGTAATTTGGTGTTTATACCATGTTAGAATATGTATATGTGAAGTTTGAGCCAAAATCATGCATTTGGAACCTTTGAACATCAAATTGAAGCTCAAGAACATGTTCTGGATTTTCCAGAATTTTGATGTCCGCTCGAGCGGGGAAACCGCCACTCGAGCGTGAATTTCGTGCTCCCAGTAGTATTTTTGTAGACCCGGATGTCCGCTCGAGCGGGGAAGTTCACACTTGAGTCCGCTCGAGTGGGGAGCTATGTAGACAGACCTTCATCTCGAGCGCCAGACTTCACGCTCGAGCGTAATTTTGATGCATCCAGCACTTTTGCAGACCTCATAGGTCCGCTTGAGCAGGGAAGTCCACGCTTGAGCGGGGACCTTGTTTTCTAAAATTTTGAGAAGGCATTCTGAATTTCGTTTTCCGTCCTCTTTCACTTCGAAATACTCTTAGGCATGCATTGAGCATTGTAATTGAGTTAAAGAGATAAGAATGAAGCTTAAAGAGGAAAATGTGAATTTAGAATGGATTGAATTGTTTATGACCCTTTTGTGTTCATGGAATGTGTAGGGTCGAGCTCTAGGGCAAACCAACCAACTGATCACTGTGAGTAATATCTTAACAGAGATATCTGAAATATGTTGTTGTCCAATTGCTTACTTCTACGTAAATTTTATAAGTTCATTGGTTCGATTGGTGGACAATGTTTGCTATACCAAATGAGTGGGCTAGAGGCCAATCTGATCTGAATAATAGAATGAATGGGCCAAAGGCCATTTTGATATGAATGAATGGGCCGAAGGCCATTTTGACATGAATGAATGGGCCGGAGGCCGGCTGTTTTGACATGACTGAATAGGCCGGAGGCCGTTTTGACATGATTGAATGGGCTGGAGGCCGTTTTGACATGAATGAATGGGCCGGAGGCCGTTTTGATGTGAATGAATGGGCTGGAGGCCGTTTTGACATGAATGAATGGGCCAGAGGCCGTTTCGACATGAGCGAATGAATGGGCTAGGGGTCGTTTTGACAAGAATGAATGGATGGGCCAAAGGCCATTTTGACATGAATAAATGGGCCAGAGGCCATTTTGACATGAATGAATGGGCCAGAGGCCGTTTCGACATAAATAAATGAATGGGCCAAAGGCCAGTTTGACACGAATGATAGTCTAACATGAAAAACAGTTTGACATGAAAGTATGAATGGGCCAAAGGTCAGTTTGACTTGAATGATACGAATGAATTGGGCCCAAGGCCGCATGATGTGTTTGAAACCGCAGTTACTTAACTTATATACGTCTATGTATGTGTGTATTAGTTAGAAATATAAACTGGGCCTAAGGCCATTTGAAGTATATTGTTCCAATGTATATTCTTCATTTGATATTATTCACTGGGCTTTCGCTCACGCTCATTCATGTGTTTGTAGGTGAGCCAAGAGAGGTCCAAACCTGGCCTCAGTGAAGTCTGTATGGAACAACCAAAGTTTTGAAGAGTCAGCCCTCGCGTTTCACGCACGAGACACGTCTTTGCCCTTTTGCCATTCTATGTATTTCGTCATGTTAGCGAGGACTTTGGTATACGTCTGTGTATAGTTTTGTTTGGCTGACTTAGATTTGAATGATCCTGTCTATACAGAACCCTATGCTACTATACTTTCTGTTGTGAGTTATTAACATATGTAAATGTGGAATGTCATGATGTGCATATAAGCACGGCTCTATGGACAAAGTTTTAAATTGCTTCCGTTTGGCCCCCATTAACTCTGTTAAAATATGCTTGGTTTGGTTTGAGGCCGTAGGTAATCTCATGATTACTGGCCAGTTATGTCCTTAACCCACGAGGGCGGGTTCGGGTCATGACAGCATGAGTGTGAGTGTTGCCATATCAAAGCATGTTCACTATGAGGCTAAGTGCTTAAGTGATAAACTGTTTGTATGCTTGTGGATGAAGGCTAGTTGTTTGAATTGGGATAGTTTGATTAATGTACATTTGAGCCCACTATTTTCGAGTGGCACATTCACAAACTCTTTTTCAAAAAATAAAACATGAAATCCAATGTTCCAATTTTTGTAAATTAGTCTATACTTGTGTGCACATCACATAGTAATGTTAGCCTAATAATCGGAACATGAGCATATGATGTAAATAAGATTCACATCATGATTAGTAGAGGCTGATCTTTGATCGGGCTAGCGGCGGTGCTCAATTCATGACCTTCCCCTCTCGTACCTAAGTTCTCGAGCCGAGACAATCTTGGTGATGACGGACACGTGGCCTTTGGCATGAGTCATGGGTTTTGTAAATTTTCCAAAAATATTTAGGTGGCGACTCTGTATCTGGGAAAGCAATCCATTTTTGGTATTTTGATTCAAAATCGATTTTCTAAAAGATTTGCCGTATTTAGACTCTTTTGTGTTTTCTGTTTCACATTGCACTTGTGGAATCAGATTTAGAACCACGGGAGTCTGAACTGTAGGGCTTATCGTCTTCCGAAAGGAGCACGAAAAGTTGTGCTACAACCCTTTGCAGCTCTCCAACCATCACTTTGGTAACCACTGAAGATGTTAATTATTCTCAGTCCCTTCTACCAATTTCCCATTTTTCGGATTTAGCATGCACTTAACATTTTTCTATTTTCTAGAATGCAGCAGCACTCAGTCCATTTCCTTCTCCTTCAACACTGGCTTCTCTTTCTTTGCCTATGGATGAAAGGCCCTTAAAGGCAGCCTTAGAAGGGAGAAAGAAGATCAGCATTGAAGTGCCAATGAGTGTAAAGCCCATCCAGATGATACTTCCACTTCGCAGCTCTATACTCCCCATGCCTTCTTCTATTCCTTCTTTGATGCAAAGCATCCCACCTTCCTTATGCCCAGGCCTAACTCCATATCTGCCCCATCTATCTTTCATATCATCTCATTTTACTCCTCTCATAGTTTTGGCCGCCACTCTATCACCTGAGAGAACTCCAGTTGTCACTTCATCTTTAGTGGTAGCTGATACTCCCAAAAGAAAACACTACCATCCAGCTCTAGTCCCTCTTCTTTAGACTTGTTGGTAGCCAGGACCATGACACTGCTAGGAAATCCTCCACTCCTAATCCTATCCCCATGATTCCATCCCTTCCTTCAACTAGTGGCTCCTCTGTACTGATAATGTTAGAGGAAGAAGTGGACATCTTCAAGGTTCAACTAGCCAGCTTATTTGGCATATCTTTTCCAGTTCGAGCACCAAACAGTGAGACTGAGCCATTAATCCTTGCTGACTCCCTTTTGGAGATTATTGAGAGCTCTTTCACTGCCAGAGAAGTTGCTTTGCCTCAAGTGGACTTGGGCACCTGTTTGGATTTGCTGAAATCATTCTTAAGGATCCTATTCGAAGCCTTACAAAAGCCCATTATTAAAAATGGTTTTCTCAAATGTTGCAAGGTTCTCGAGCAATCCAACATGGCCTTCTCAAGCCACTTATCTCAGACAGTAGCTACTGTGGACTTCTATATCAACATCTGCCATATGGCCAAGGCTGCAGAAGAGGAGATGCTAAGAGGCAAGGAGTTTGTCTCTCATATACATGCTGAGGTGTTTGAATTAAAGGGACAACATTCATATGCCTCTGAGTTTCGAACCTAAAACTTGGAGAAGAAAGCCCAACTGGAAGTGGAGTTAGCAGCAGTCAACCTAGCCTTAGATCGAAATGCTAAAAAGCTACAAGTTACTAACCAAGGGCTAGTTGACAAAAGACAGGATATGGCTACAACCATTCAGTTGTTCCCATCCCTTAGGAGTAGAGAATCAATTGTAAAGGAACAACTGAAACATTGTACTGATTTTTGGGCCAATTTGTGGTTGCATGTACTTAATTCTTTATGAAATGAAATCCTTATTTATTATTTGAGTGTTTCATGCTCTTTTGTTTATTCTTAATTACATTCCTCACACTTCTTGTGTTTCCCACACAGTTGGATAATAAGGTTTCAAATACCTGCCATTGATTTTCTTGGGATGCACATATCTATTTAGACTTCTAAGATTGTATGCTCCCCCAGGCAAGACTCTATGAATTTGATATGGTCCTTCCCATTTAGGTGACCATTTGCCAAATTTATGGCTTTTAATTTCTATTGGAAATATTGTTTTCCACATCAAATCACCTTCATAAAAGCTAATGTGCCTGACTTTCTTATTATAGTTTTTGGCTGCCCTTTTCTTTTGGAAAAGAATACTATTTAATGCCAAAATTCTAGCTTCATCTAGATTCTCTAACTCCAAGAACATGCTTTGATGGTACTGCTCAGAAGTTAACTGGTCTTGGCATTTTACCCTCAAAGATTTAATATTAATTTCTACAAGCAACACTGTATCATGTCCATATAGTAAGGCATAAAGAGTGATTCCTATACTTGACCTTGGAGAAGTTCTATAAGCCCACAACATATCTAACACTAAGTTGTGCCAATCTCTAGGATTATCCTCCACAACTCTTTGTATTCTTCTTTTCAAGGATTTGTTAGATGACTCAGCTCAACTATTTGCTTGTGCATAATAAGGGCTGAAATTAATAAGACTAATTCCAAATTCTGCTGCGAAAGATTTTACTATCTTTCCATCAAATATAGTCCCATTATCTATAGTTATGGTCTGTAGGATGCCAAAAATATGGATCAATTCTTTAATAAATCCAATAACTTCAATCTGATCTATTGCCTTATAAGGCTTAGCTTCTATACATTTAGTGAAGTAGTCTGTGGCCACTAGAATGAAACAATGTTGCTTCCAAGAGGGAGGATATAGTTTCCCTATCATATCCATTGTCCATGCTCTAAATGGCCAAGGCTTCACAACTGCATGCAAATCAGTTATTGGCACATGTCTTATCATGCCATGCTTTTGGTGTGCTTGACAACCCTTTGCATACTCTATACAATCTTTAAGGATGGTTGGCCAATAATAAGAATGCCTTCGAAGCAACCATCTCATCTTTACACCAGGCTGATGGGCGCCACAAATGCCTTCATGCACCTCAACCATGGCTGTTAATGCCTTTTTTGGCCCTAGACATTCCAGTAATAGCCCATCTGTGCCCTTTTTTGTAAAAAGCATTGCCATACACTATGTACTGCATAGACTGCAATTTAAGCTTCCTTCTGGCCTTCGAAGATGGGCCAGTCAAATACTGCATGATTGGATACCTCCAATCTTGATCTTGTAAGTCATTATGGTTGACTTTCAACATAATGCCGCTTTTAGCCAAATGTGGTATTAATTTTTGATATGTTGATTGACTTATTTCTAATTGAGTATCATCTCTTCTTTTGAAATTCAAAGCCCTCTGAGCTACATCATTGGTTTTGTTATTCATGAATCTTGGGATATAAGCACATTTGATATTGGAAACTGAGAAAGCAAATGTAATGCAATAACATAGTAGGGCAACATGCTTGCACTTTGACATTTAAAAATTCCTTTTACCTAGTTGATTACCAACTAAGAATCTCCAAATATGTCAATTGCATAAGCTTATAATCCAATGAGTACTTCAAGTCCCATTACCAATGCTTCATACTCAGCTTGGTTGTTTAAAGAAGTAGTTTCATCAACTTTAAAAGCATACGTGGTTTCTATCTCCTATGGTGACTTAATCCCAACACCAATTCCAACCTGGCCATTAGCTTTTGATCCATTGAACCACATTTGCCATGGATCCACATTAACTAAACCAAGGTCCATTATCTCTTGGCTTTTTGTTTGATATGGATGGTCTGCCAAAAAATTAGTCAAAACCTGTCATTTTACTACCTTTTGGGGGACATATTCTAGATGAAACTCTAATGGAGCTAAAATCCATTTGCCAATTCTTCTTCTTAGCATTGGCCTAGATAACATGTATTTAACCAAATCTGTGGTTGCAATTACCAAGACAATAGTAGGCAAAAGATAATATCTTAATTTCATTGCTGCAAAGTACAATGCTAAACACAGCTTTTCTACAGCCGAGTAATTACATTCACAAGAATTTAAAAACCTACTAAGGTAATAAACAGCTTGTTCCTTGCCATCTTCATTGTCCTGAGCCAGAAAAACTCTCAATGAATCTTTTGCTGCAGCAATGTATAACTTCAAGGGTTTATCTTTCCTTGGTGGTATCAACACTGGAGGCTTGGCCAAGTAGGCTTTGATTCCTTCAAAAGCAGTTTGATGCACAGCTATCCATACAAATTCTTATTCATTTTTTAGCTTTAACAAAGAAGAAAATATTTTAGTTTTCCCTGCAATATTAGAAATAAACCTTCGAAGGAAATTAACCTGACCAAGGAATTTTCGCAATTCTTTCTTACTTGATGGAGGTTTGGCCTCAATGATGGCCTTGGCTTTGTTTTGATCAATCTGTATTCCCTTCTTGTGTACTACATACCCAAAGAAGTTTCCAGTTGATACACCAAAAGCACATTTGAGGGGATTAAGCTTCAACTTGAACTTTCTCATTCTTTCGAAGGCTGCTACCAAGTGAACCAGGTGTTCTTTCATAGACTAGGACTTTACAACAATATCATCAATGTAACACTCTAGGTATCCTCCAATGAGATCATGAAAGATAGCATTCATTGCCCTTTGATATGTTGCCCCAGCATTCTTTAAACCAAATGGCATTTTAACCCATTCGAATGTGCCAATATTCTTAGGATAGCTAAATACTGTCTTGTGGACATCCTCCTTTGCAATGCAGATATGGTTATAACCAGAATGGCATCCATCATAGACAAAATCATGTGCCCTGCTGAACTGTCCACCAATAGATCAACTATAGGCATGGAGTATTCATCTTTTGGTGTTGCTAAATTCAGATTTCTAAAATCGATGCATATCCTCATTTTTTCATTCTTTTTAACCACAAGCACAATATTGGATAACCATTCAACATACCTTGCTGTTCTAATGAAGCTTGCCTTAAGGAGCCTAAGAATCTCCTCTTTCACCTTCTAAGCCACTTTAGGGCTCATCCATCTTGGTTTCTGCTTGTGTGGCTTGAAATTAGGCTTCACAGGGAGCCTATGTTCCACTAATGATCTGTCCAGTCCAGGCAGTTCATTATCAAACCACGCAAAACAATCCTTATATTGCTTTAGGACTACGAACAACTGGTTCCTGTCAATAGGACTTAGCCAAGCACTGATGTAGGTGGACTGCTGCACAGAACCTTTCCCTAGGTTAACTTCTTCCAAAGGGTACTGCACTTGAGCACTTACTAATGCTTCCCCTTTGACTTTTTCTACCTCTGAAGCAATCTTTTCATTTTGTTCTACTCCCACTTTTCCTGGTTCAACATCTTTTCTTTCTTCTCCATAGACAAAATCTGTCTATAAGGCTTCTTCTTCTTGTATTTCTTGGACTTTTTTCTCAATGTCCAATGCACAGTACTTTCCAAGAGTGAAAAATTTGGCCTTTTGTTGCTCCCGATCACAACCAATCATCCTAGTCTCTCTTTCTTTTTCTTGCACTCTCTGGACTATTGACTTTACATCCAATGCTGAAAATTTGATTAAAGCCAGTGGTCTGACTTCTTGGTCTTGATCTTGTTGCCTACAACCAGGCATTATTGTCATCTTTGGTGGTGAACTCTTCATTAGTACTCTCTTGTACTAGATGCTTTAGGTGTGCTACTTCATCATCTGCTGTCACTTTGGCTGTTCCATCAGACTTTTTCAGCACACTGAGTGGGACAACCCCTTCAGTATATATCTTAGCCTCTTTAAAATCAGCACAAGCAAAAAAGGGTTGTGGATCTATATTGATCTCTTCTGTCTCCCTATTGCACAGTGCTATCATCATTTTCTGATGTAGAGAGGAAGGTGCACATTTGTTGGTGTAGATCCAATCCCTGCCAAGCAAAGCATTGTACTTGGCATTGTTGTCTATAACAAAGAATGCCATCATGTAATCTCTAGTTCCCACACTCAGGTTGATAGGTAGAATGCCCTGAGCCATCTGCATATCCAAGCAAAGCCAACAATGGTTTTGTTTGTTGGGATCAACCCAAGGTTTTTTTTTTCCTAACTTCTTTAAAAAGGACCTCGGAAGCAGGTTCACTGCTGCCGCATTGTCCACTAACACCCTGTTCATTTGTACCTCATTGAAATAAGCCTTGATATACTGGGGCTTAATGTGTTAGGGCCTATGAATCTTCACTGGAAATTGGAATGGGGTTATCTTCCTGACCTTTTTGGTTTCCCTCCTCAGCTTGGAATTCCTGTGGCGGCACATAGACCATATTTACTGGCACTGGAGGGAATGAGCCAAACTGTACCATTAGCTACGACTGTTCTCCTTCCATATGGGTTTGTTCTGAAGTTTAGAAGGCATCCTCCATGCTGCACTTTGGTACCTCAGTGCTATTAGTCTCCTTTGAAGCAGTTTGCTTGTGATTTGCTCCTGTTGGCTTTTCGACCAAAATGTTTGTTCAGTCATGAAGGCTTTGAACATTTCATCTTCAGCCAATTCCGTCTCTTGGCCTAGTTCAACATCTCATTCTGTCTCATCGTCATTGTCCATCAAGGCTTTTTCAAGGCCTCCTAGGTTGGATCTTTCTTTGGCTTTCAATTCAGCATGAACTTTGGCCAACTGTTCTCTATTGGGACTTTCTTTGTTTTTAGGACCAGGTGTTGAAGCTTCTCCTACTTCTACCTGGCCGGTTGACTGGGCCAAAGAAGTACTTGCTCCACTTTCTTTTAGATCCCTCTGGTACTAAGTGTACCTTCGCTGGATTTTCCTCCATTGGGACCTAGAGATTATAGGGATCATGTCCGGTTCCCTAGTCTTTAGGTTTTTGAGTAGAACCCAATTGTTTGGAGCCACCAAAGGAGGCTTGATCATCCTTCCTTTGTCCCTGAAAGTCTTATTTTGCGCAGGTATCACCTTAGGTTTGCTTTGCATGACAAACCAATCTAGAACCCTAAGAACCCGTGAACCCACTATTCTAGCTACTGGGCCTGCTATTTTTGTCTTTGAAACAGGCTTCGAAGTAGTTCTTGGAGGCCAATCACTAGGCCTGGTTCTCGGTCTTGAGCCAAATTCAGGCTTTCCTTCTGGCTGATTACCTACCATGTAGTAGTTAGGTGGCTTGGTTTCATGCAGGGGTCTTTTTCCTTTTGATTGCATCCTGGTGTCTGGTGAACCAACTAAGGCTGAACGTTATCTAAGGCTAGTTGGATATGGCCTTCTGTCATAGGTGCTTGCTGGTTTTCGATCTCTCTACACATCTTTATAATACTTCTTCCCATCAACTGGGAGCCCTTTCAGCCAATTGTAACTCATCATGCATCTGGGACACATCCTCTGCACTACAGCTGCTTCGAGGGAGTCATCATCCAGTATTACTAGAGCCATCTCTTTGGCCTACAGAGTTTTGTCCACTGGCTGTTAAACTTCTGGTGTCCTTCTTGAAGGCAGCCTGGCTGGCAACATGCATATTCACATTAACCTCCTCCAATTCCTTCAAAGATAGATTTTGTAAATCTGGCATGCCAACATTGGCTGCAGCCTTCCTAATCTCTAGAAACGGGTTGGTGTCAATTCCAGTGGCATTCTCAGTCTTGGTTGGAAACTTTAGCCTCCCCTTCCGAATTTGTTTTTGGATCCTGTCTCGAAAAACAATACAGTTTTTAGTTGAATGAGACTAAGAATTGTGCCATTTATAGTACAGTTTTCGCTTAAGTTCTTTAGGAGTAGGGATCTTAACTCCCTTTGGTAACTTCAGAAAGTGTGCTACAAGCAAATGATCAAAAATATCATCTACTTTTGTTATGTCAAAAGAATATTTCCTATGAAGGTCTTTCTTTTTAAATTGTTGGTCTACTGTACTGTCTTTCTAAATTAATGCCTCATAGGTTATAGGCTCTTTTCCTATGATCTTTGCTGCATCAATCTCATAGTTAGGGTCCCTATAGTAGGTTTTATAGAATGCATTACTTCGATCCTATTCCTCTTCTAATAAGGTTTTATATCTGCAAACTTTATAGGTCAACTCTACTAAGTCTTGAAATTCAGTTGCCTCAAACTTCTTTCGAAGCCTAAATTCTGACTCATTTTGAGCCAATCTTACAAATTCAGGCTTAAGTAGCATGACCCTACATTTATTTCATGCCTTTTAAATTTGGAAATAAATTGAGCAGCCTTTTCATCAGGCCCGTGGCTTAATCTTACCAAGTCTGCCATGGAAACCTCAAGCTCTGTTTGGAAAAATTGGGCATGAAATACTTCCTCCATTTGTTGTCAGGTTTGGATAGAGTTAGGTGTAAGGTTTATATACCATACGAATGCTGCCCCAATTAGAGAGTTTAGAAAAAGTCTCAGTTTTATGTAATCATTATTAGCGAACTCACCACACTGGCCTGTAAACCTAGCAATGTGTTCCATTGTGGACTGATTTTCATTTCCATAGAAGAGAACAAAGTCCAGTATTCTCAACCTCCTTGGATATTCGTGTACCCTGTCTACCCATTCTAGGTAAGGTTTCCTGTATACCAAAGTCTAGGCCCCCCGAGCCATAGGTCCATGCATTCCTCTAACAATATCAATAATCTGGTCCCTAGGAACCGTATTTTCTGCTGGTTGGAGCACTACTGGAGGAATAAACACAGGGTTTGGAGGAACTCCGTGTGCCTGAGGGCCTCTTGGTCTATATATAGGTACATTCAAGGCTGGTTGTCCCTACTGTACTGGTTTCTGTTGAAACTATGGTTGGCCTCTTGGGGCCTACCCTTCAAAAGGTCCTGCGAAAGGCACTATAGGAGGAGGAACAGGTGTTGCTTCTCTTCCAACCGTAGGAAATCCTTCCAACCCCCTAGGTACAAAGTCAAACATAGGATTAGTGAACGCTCTTGTGCCAGGCATGGTTTTAAATATAGGATTTGGAAATACCCTCATGCCATTACCCTGGGCTAGCCCAGATCCACCAAATTGTACGGTTTTGCTGGTAGATAATGGTACATTCCGATTTGCCATTGGTCTCGAAGGGGTTTCGTACCATGACTGAGGCACAGGTGATGGCCTTTCATGGTTTTGATTACCAGTCTGACCATTAGTTTGTCCATTATTTTGCATAGGCTATTTATCTCGAGCCAATCTTTGTTGAGGAATATTTATGTTTTCTTCAGCCTGTCTTACAATAGTTGGTTGATGAGAGTTCATTCGATTAAAAAAGGATGTTGTTCATCTTTTTATCGTATACATTAGTTGTTGTCCCATAGCATCAACTAAACCTCCCCATGGATTCACTGGTTGGGTAGAAGGGACAGTTTCGGGTCCAGTTTCATGGCCCTGTCCAGTATGTTGGACACCTGTTGCATATTCTGAAGTGCTGGTCTGTTCAACCATTTGTGGAGGATCTGATGGGATGGGTACATCCATAGGATGTGACATTATAGTATCCTCTTGGTTAGGTATTTCTACTTCTCCTTCCACACCCTTTTCCAAGCGTTCATTTTCTCTTCTTGTTGTACGTCTAGCCATTTTTAAAGGTCCCACTGGGCGTGCCAAAAATATATGTTGGCCTTTTTGGCTTTCAAAGGTTATTTATGTAATTTAAGCGTGCCAACAAGGATCAATAAGTCCTTACAGAATTTTAATTGCCAACCAATTATTAGACGATTGTGTTGAAGTTCTTTCAGCCTCAATGAAGAGGACTTTTACTGGTGGCTTTGTTAGGAGAAATTTATAAATGTTCCTAGATATGAGAAAGTCCAAAAACTAAATTTCATTAAGTAAAGAAGAACTTACAAATGAAATGACCTAGCCTGGAAAAGGTTTACAGCAGCGACTACTTAAAACTACTCATAGAAAGTGAAGTGCAGTATAGGAATTGAAATGCTGGAAATGTAAAACTGGAAAAGAAAATGAAGTAAATAAACTAGTCTTTGGATCTGAGTCTAGGTCCTTCATTCTGGGGCCTTCTCTTCTATTTATACTCTCCAATGGTAACCATCGAAGTGGGTTTCCAACAGTTGAAATATCCTCCCACAATTGCTGATCATGCTATCTCATAGTTAATCCCACTATGCCATTCTTGCAGTTAGGTTTCCCTCCTAAATTTGAATTTGAATTTGTGAGTAACCGTTGGGCCACATCATCTTGCACCTTCTAGCTGTTTCAGTGTTGCGCAGATCCGTTATTACCAATATAAACCGCCATGTGTCTATCTTTGATTGGAGACTTGTATTACCTCCCAAAATTTCCTTTCACGTGCCACATGTCTAGCTGCGATTGGTTTTTACAAAATATATAGCCAACAGATATTTCCTCTTAAATTTAAGAGAAATTACTATAGTTATGGAAAAACCAAGAATTTATTATATTTAACTCAAATCTTAGGAAACATCATTGTAAATTACCTAATTTTCAATAGCATGTCCATTCTTTTTTTCAATTATTATTTTTTAATCTTTTCTCTCATAAAAATGCTTGGTACAGTGGGAGGCCTTGAAATTCAATATTAATCTTATTTCTTAAGAATTTAAATTTTTTACTATAATTGATTATTTAATATTATATTAGAACTTAAATTATAGAAGGTCATAAGTTCAAATCTCTCAAATTATTTTGCTCCCTCATTTGCACTATGTTTCTTTTGTGTTTCTTTAACATGTTTAAATGTTAGCATCATCATGTGTAGGACAAAGTCACATTAATGATATAGAGGGTGTGAAAAAGACTAATATGTATTGGTAGCTTATGGTTTAGGATATACTTCTTACCATACTTACACATCAATGTAGCTTCTTTTCTTATTATCTCGATATAATTTATTCTCAAGTTAATAAAAAAAATTTGCCAATAAAAAAAAAATGCATCTGATACACATAAGATATTGAGTTTTTGGGTAGATCCTGTTGGAAAATTTTAAAAGTGAATGGGAATTGACTCCATTTAAATGAAGTGATGCAATCTTTTATGATGTCTATTCATATGAAAGAGTGTGAACCCAAGAGATATAACCATTCTAAAAGTCACAAGTATTTCCATAAATACCATCCCATCTCTAGGAATTTTTACATAAGTTAAGGTTTGTTTTAGAATTCATATATTATGTCTAGTCGAGTATATAAGAGCGAGTACATGGTATAAATTGGTTTGCTATCCACACAGAAAATTGTGCAATTTCTATGTGGAGTGATCGTTGTATCCTGAAGGTAGGATATCCATTAATTGCAAACACCAGAGGTGAGGGCGAAATTCAGCCTTAAAGACACAGTATTCAAACAATGACTTCGGTCACAATATGTATTAAATTTACATAATTTTTGTAAGAAAGTTCTTGTGTTTTATTTTAATATTTATTTGCATTAAATTGATTTTTCCAAAAATATTTTCCTACAGACCCAAGTGACACTCTGCTCTCTTTTACTCATGATTTCTTTCTATCATTACAAAAATTTCTAAAATGATACTTAAAAAGATATTATGAAGAGGGCAATATCTGAAAAGGGACAAATATGACAACGAAACAAATATAGAGAGAGTATAGAACAAATAGATGGTGCAAGATTCTAGAAAATGAGAGTTAGTGTAGACTCTCAACAAAAAATTGATGATAAAACAAGCATAAATTTTTGTTGTCACAAATTTGATTAGATAATGCTTGTTAAGTGGCAATCGTTTTGTTTTTCAATGTATGGATCTTTATTACTACATGTTTGTATTTACTTACAACCATATGGAACATTTTTAAATCCAAAATTTATCATGATCTAACCAGAAACTTTTAGTTTTTGCAGGAAAGAATGACAATACAACTCTAACAATCATCATTGTCGTTGTTTCATCTATTACTTCTACGATGATATTCATTGTATGCATTTGCATCTTTTTAAGAAAGAGGAAGCAAAGGAGGAAGGCAAGGCAGGAAGTTGAAAGTAAGTTTAATATGGTTTATTTAAACCTCTATGTGGATTTTAATCTCCATTTTTGTAGTTAACCACTAACTGATAAAAAATGCAAGTAGATTATCCTTAATTGATTTGAACTGCATTGATAAATATCTCTTTTCAAAATAATGCAGAACTAGTGGAAAGTGTAGTTTAATTGCCAACAAATCATTCCATTGAAGCAAAAATAATATTTACAAAATGCTATTCTTCAATTTGTTTCTTAAAAGTAAATCTTGGAAGGAAAATTAAAAGATCCCTCCTTAATCTATTTGTTCTATCATCATTGAAAAATAGTTGTGGATAATTTTTAGATGATATTTCGACATGAGATTTATGTTGGCTAAGTTTATGATATGAAGAAAGTCACCAACATTATTAAAAGATCTACATTTTCATTTGTAACTTTTATTGACATAATTGTTAACTTGTTCATTTTGTGAAGTTGTGGAAGAAATTAGCATTGTGGAATCCTTGCAATACAACTTTGATACCATTAGCGTTGCAACAGATAACTTCTCTGATGCTAATAAGCTTGGACAAGGTGGATTTGGTGCTGTTTACAAGGTAATCGATCAAACATTTACATTATAATACGATTTATCCCTTGTGCTAAAATGAAAAAATAACTAAAATAAAATGCTGAATTTTTCTATTTGCTGAAAGTGGTATCATTTGTATAACATAAACTCTATTATATCTTTAGGGTAAGCTTCCAAATGGACAAAAAATAGCTGTGAAGAGACTATCTAGGGAATCTGAACAAGGAGAATTAGAATTTAAGAATGAGATTATGTTGGTGGCCAAGCTTCAACACAGGAATTTGGTTAGGCTCTTTGGATTTTGTTTGGAAGGAACTGAAAGGCTTCTTATCTATGAATATGTGACGAATTCGAGCCTCGATCACTTCATATTTGGTAAAACTACTATACTGCTTGTTTATAGATTGTCTTTCTCTCAACTTCATCTAAACAAATATTTGAAGTATGCACACTTCATAGCTTTGTGTCAAACATAGAACACTACAAACAATATATATCTTGATCTACATAACAATTTAATCATATGATAATGACCAAAACTATAAGGACGGACTATACTAAGTTTCTGTAATTTGGGGTTTGCGTCATTTTGGTTCGTGTCATTTTGGTTCATGATTTTTCAATTATGATACATTTGACCATGAATTTTGAATATTGTTCTAAACAATGACAATAAAAAATGTTTCCTGTGTAAACGGTCTATTTCAAGGGCAAAATCGTCATACAACTTATTTTGTGTTGGTTAACTTGTATAGTGTTTGAAATGTAATGGCCTTCTCTCTTTTTTTTTTCTTTTTTTTTTTTTTTAAATGAATAATTGGTTTAGCTTTCAGAATCTATTTTCATAAATTTTTTCTAAGAAATTAAATATTAAATTAGTGAAAAAAATAAATTAAAAACACATCATTTTTATATAATTTTATCTTTTGGGATGGTAGAAATAGTTTTTTTAAATTAATTTTTTTAATATTTATTTTCATCAAATTAGTTTCTATTTTTTCAAAAGTCAAGCATGATAACAACTTTGATATTATTATTAAACCAAGCTATTAAATCAAAAAATCCAAAACTAAAAATATTTTGCGTATCGAACATATCGATTACACATTAGAAGCCTAATAACAATCCATTACATGATAATCATCCAAAAATATCTGTTAACGACAAAAACAATCATCATTACATGATAATTATTAAAAAAAATCAACAAAACAATCACTCATTACATGATCATCGTCCAAACATAAAAATAAAAAAATATATATATAAAAGATTTATCAATTTATATAATTTTATCTTTGGTGGGTAGAAATAATTTTTAAAAATTCAAAAATAATTTTTTGACATTTGCTTTTGTCAAACTAGTTTATATTTTATCAAAATGACGACTTTGCTTTTAAAATGGAGCATTTTTGTTTGAAAAGGAAATGGTATCTTTAATTGTCTTTATTTGAAACGAGATTTAAAATTCAAGGTCAAATATATCACAATTGAATGGTCAGGAACTAAAATGACACAAGTCCCAAACTACAGGGTCTGTTAGTGTAATTCGCCCAAACTAAAATTATTGAAGAACACATTTAAAGGAACATTCAATTGAAATTTGATTGAATCTTATGGATTTGTAGATGCCATCAACCGTGCATATTTGGATTGGGATAGGCGTTACAACATCATAGGAGGCATTGCTCGAGGACTTCTTTATCTTCATGAAGATTCACGACTTCGAATTATTCATCGTGATCTCAAAGCTAGCAATGTTTTGTTAGATGCGGAGATGAACCCGAAAATTTCAGATTTTGGCATGGCGAGATTGTTTGTACTTGATGAAACTCAAGGAAATACAAGCAGAATAGTAGGAACCTAGTAAGTTTTAACTCTATCCACATTTTATGATTATAAATAAAAATCTCTTTTTGTTCATCTCCAAAAATGGTTTTGGTTCACTTGTTGATCAAACATTGCAAAAATAAAAAATAAAAATAAAAATAAAAATACATTTGCTTTGAATAAGAAACAAAAATAAAATCATGTTTTGTAATCATAAATGTGAGTTGGTTTGAGTCTTACCAACATAGTGATAATACATCATTTATGCAACTTTTGGTATAGAAATTTTGTTGAAACTTATATATTAAATAATGCAGTGGATATATGGCTCCAGAGTATGTAACGCATGGCCAGTTCTCAGTCAAGTCAGACGTGTTTAGTTTTGGGGTCTTAATTTTGGAAATTGTGAGTGGTCAGAAGAACAATTGTTTTCGCAATGGAGAGAATGCAGAGGACCTTTTATGTTATGTAAGTATGAATATCCATGATAGCTTACCAGTACCATGAAATTTGTCAGGCCATAAAAGCTTATTCCATATATTGAATTCTTGCAGGCTTGGAAAAGTTGGCGGGAAGGAATAGCTTCGAATATAATTGATCCCACATTGAGGAATGGTTCGAGTTCACTGCGTGAAATGATAAGATGCATTCATATTGGGCTGCTCTGTGTACAAGAAAACGTGGCTGCAAGACCAACCATGGCTGTAGTTGTTCTCATGTTGAATAGTTTCTCTCTAACCCTTTCCCCACCTTCAGAACCGGCATTTTTTGTGCGTAGTAGCATTGGCCCAGAGTTACCATTGCCCCAGGAGTATAATTTATCATCATCTGAGTCTAGTCAATCAAAAAGTAAAGCCACCCTTGTATCAGTCAATGAAGCTTCAATTACTGAGTTATATCCGCGATAGATTTTGAGTATGAGATTGATATGCTGAACATTTTTATACAATTTTTTTTTTGGTTCTTTCTCTTTTGGAAATCTTTTCCTTTAATGGAATAATGTTTTAAGTTCATGATATCACATAGAAGTGTACTTCTCAACTTGTCCTTAGAAGGTTTCTATTCTTTAAGCATCTTGATATAGTGCTTCCATTTTGAGCCCAACTATGTAACATATGTGTTTGTAAGAACTTCAATTTATGCTACAAATTATAGCCAAAACCAGCTATAATTATTTATGTTTCTATCTATTTCACATCTACACTAAGATTGAATTATATTTGAATCAGACTAAGATCCTGTGACAACCCCGTTCTGCGATTAGTTAATAATCCTTAATTAAGAATGCCTAATAAGTAATTAAGATGAAATTATGAGTTAATTGTGCATTTTGTGTATGTTTTGTGTTTATATCTCTTTGTCGTAGGAATATCTGTTTGAGTTTTTTTTTTTTTGTTTCAATATGGAATTTGAAGGCTTTATTGCCATCCGAGTGTGAAATTGAGTAGGTCAATGTATAATTTAGAATTTTTAGAATATTATGGTAAGTTTCATTAGAAATTGATTCGGAATCAAATAATTAGAATACTTAAATTAAACTAAATTAGATTGATTATAGCTAATCGCATTTAATTAGCCTAATACTAAACAAGCTTATATAAGGCCATTTATACTCATTTTACAGTGTTCCACTTTCTTCTTCTTCTTGAGTTCACAAACGTGAGAAAGAGAGAAAGAACAAGAAAGAAATTGAGGTCAAAAGCTAGGATGTGGAGAATTGAAGGAAATTGGTGGACTTTAGGTAAGAATTTAATTCACACTTTATGAGCTTAATGTCACATCCCGCCAAATTACCTAGACAGAATTGCCTACCAATAGGAAGTCTCAAGGAAGGGAGGCTAATGGAATATTCTGGAAGCTCCTGGAAGACTTGAGAAAATATGAGAATATGGTACATAATTCTATAATGTACATAGAATGATCTAAGAAAAGGTTCTAGAGTATTCAAGTGAATATTAGAGGGATGGAAGCAATAGAAGCTTTTAGAACCTCCTAAAGAAATGGAAGTGGTAAAAGATCCTTGTACCTACTTTTAGAATGAGGTAGAGGTTTGTGTATATATTTTTAGAGAGAATTCTAGAACCCTCTTGTAGGATAAGGAAAGCTTCCATGAGAAGCTTCTCCATAGTGCTTTTCTTATATGTTCTGGAACATTCTAGAGAAGGCCTAAAATGCCTATAAATAGAAAAGGGGCTCATTTGGTCCATCCAATAATCCAAGAGTTGTAAAAGCTTTCTCATAGTGTATACAAGGCATTCTCTCAAACTCTCTTGTGTTCTTCTTACTTGTCTTTCTTCTAGGTTTGGAGGTTAGGCTGACTTAGCATCATCAAGTGAAGCTTGAGATTGTCTAAGTGCCGCACAAATAGATTGGAAACAACCAAGGCCGTGACATGTGGTATCAGAGTAAGTTTGAGACAATAGAAGAAAAGGCAACATGTTTTCTGGTGCTGAAGAAACAACGGTGACTGAGCAAACCCATGGAAGGGATAACACTAGCAGGGTAAGGAAGGATAAGTCATGAGACGCATGTGATGCTATGGCAACCATGGAGACTCGGCTGGCTAAGGTAGAGCTTGTTGTGGGCGATTCGGGGGAATGCCTTGATGTGTTGGAACAAAGCTTGGAGTAGGAGGTAGAAGGTCTCAAGGGGGAGATCAAAGAACTCCATGATGGCATGCTTTCCATCATTAACTCCGTGGTGCACGATAGTCAAGTTGCCAACGATTCCTTTCAAGCTAAAGTGTTGAAGATGCTCGAGAGCTTTGAAGCCCGCTTGGAGAAGGTGCACCAAGACGTGGCAATGTGCAAGAAGGCCATAGCCAGGGGAGCTGTGACCATGTCGGGGACATTGAAGGTGGAGATGCCAAAGCCAAAGCCTTTTGACAGGAAGAGAGATGCCAAAGAAGTGGACAACTACCTGTGGCCTATGGAGAGATACTTCGAAGCGATGGCAGTGACCGAGGAAGATGGTAAGGTACAAATTGGGGTCCTTTACCTTGCTGATAGAGTAACACTATGGTGGCATCGTCGACATGTTGACATTGACAGAGGTACGTGCACCATAGCAACTTGGGATGATTTCAAAAGAGAACTTAAGAAGAAATTTTATCTCGAGAATGTGGCCTACCAAGCGAGGAAGAGCATGAAAAATCTTAAACACATATAGTCTATTCGAGGCTATGTAAGGGAATTCTCTACACTCATGCTTGAAATCCTGAATATGACTGATGAGGAATTGCTCTTCAACTTTCTAGACAACCTGTAACCCTGGGCGAAGCAAGAGTTATGATGCCGATGCGTGCAAGACCTTGCAACGGCCATGGTAGTGGCAGAATCACTTATTGAGTACAAATATGGGGATGACAAGACCAAGACATTTGACCCTAGTAGAAGTTTTAGTGAAAGTGGGGAGGATGAGGATGAAGGCATCCGACACAAGGGAAGGCACGACAAGCCTCTCATTGGCAAAAAGGGAAAAGACAAGGTTAGAGAGAACAAGGAGAGATTCAAAGCCAAGACCAAGTGCTTCCTATGTGACGGGCCACATTAGGCAAGAGAGTGTCCTAAGAGGCAAGCCCTCAATGCCATGATTGAAGAACGGGAAAAGGTGGAGACTCCGCAGATAGGATCTCTATAGCTACTCAGTGCCATCAAATGGAAGCCTACTACATTGACCTAATGGGATAAGGGTTTAATGTACGTGGATGCCAAGATCAATGGGAAGGCGACCCAAGTCATGGTAGACACAGGCACGTCGCACAACTTCATCAAGGCGAAGAAGGCTAAGAGGCTTGGTCTAAAACTTAATAAGGGTCAAGGATTGATGAAGACAGTGAACACCAAGGCAAAACCCGTAGATGGCATAGCTCAAGGCATTGAGCTGCAACTTGGTGGGTGGTGCGGAAAAGTCAATTTTTCGATAGCATCACTCGATGACTATGACGTAGTGCTAGGGATGGAATTCTTGCTAGAGTTCAACGTGGCACTGTTACCTCACAACAACACTATGTGCATTATGGACGGTGGGCCTTACATGGTGCCATTGGTGAGTAAGCTAAATACGAAACTCAAACTTCTGTCAGCTATGTATATTAAGTTGGGGACATACAACAAAAAGGAAGTAAGCATTGCCAAGAAGATGACTGGCTCTACAAAAGATAGTCCATCGACACGCACAGTTGTTAAGTCATTAATAGGGCCAATGGACAAGGCAAATCTAAGAAGGCACAAGTCAAGGAGAAAACCTGTGACTTCCAGGAAGAAGGCACGACGAGGGGGCCTTGCGAGCATAGGTGGGTGAGAATGTCATGTCCCGCCAAATTACCTAGACAGAATTGCCTACCAGGAGGAAGTCTCAAGGAATGGAGGCTAATAGAATATTCTGGAAGCTCTTGGAAGATTTGAGAAAATATGGGAATATGGTACATAATTCTATAATGTACATAGAATGATCTAAGAAAAGGTTCTAGAGTATTCAAGTGAATATTAGAGGGATAGAAGCAATAGAAGCTTCTAGAACCTCCTAGAGAAATGGAGGTGATAAAAGATCCTTGTACCTACTTCTAGAATGAGGTAGAGGTTTGTATAGATATTTTTAGGGAGAATTCTAGAACCCTCTTGTAGGATAAGGAAAGCTTCCATGAGAAGCTTCTCCATAGTCTTTTTCTTATATGTTCTGGAACATTCTAGAGAAGGCCTAAGATGCCTATAAATAGAAGAGGGGCTCATTTGGTCCATCCAATAATCCAAGAGTTGTAAAAGCTGTCTCATAGTGAATACAAAGCATTCTCTCAAACTCTCTTGTGTTCTTCTTACTTGTCTTTCTTCTAGGTTTGGAGGTTAGGCTAACTTAGCATCATCAACTAAAGCTTGAGATTGTCTAAGTGCCGCACAGATAGCTTGGAAACAACCAAGGCCATGACATTAAGCTAACCTACATGAGAACTCAAGAGAATATAGGAATTAAATGCATGATTTGAGCAAAGAAAGTTCAATTGGGAAGCAAATCACACATGCATTCATATTTCATCACATTTTGAGGTTGTTTTTCGAAAAGTCACACGTACATGGTGTTATTTATGCTTAAGTTTGAAAATTCAACATGGTTTTGAGCTAAACCTTTCATTTGATCATGATTTAAAGAGTTTGAATTCAAAACATTTCAAGCATGTATTATATGTAAAGTTTTTAGCTTATTTTTGAAAGAATTAGTGGAGTTTTGGGTCTTGATTTTGGGAATTGATCTTTATTTCATGTTTTTAGACAAGTTTTCAAGTGTTTTCCTAACTTTTGGCCCAACAGAATGAGTTTCGGTGCAATGGAATTAAGTTTTGAAGCTTGAAAAGCAATCTAGAAATTTAAGAATTCGCAAAGTTTGTGTCACGACCCGAACCCACCCCCATGGGTTAAGGACGTAACCGGCCAGTAATCACGAGATTACCTACGGCCTCAGACCAAAACAGGCTTAACTCATCAGAGTAAAGGGGGCCAAAAGGGAAGCAAAAATTTAAAATTTTGTCCATAGAGCTGTGCTTACATGGCACATCAAAACAAACCATACATATGTACGTTAATAACCCACAATAGAAACACAGTGACATAGGTTCTGTACAGACAGGATCATCCAAAACTAAGTCAACCCATAAAAACTACATACAAACACATTTGAAGACTTCGCCAACCTGCCGAAATATAAATACATAACAAAACGTGTCTCGTGCGTGAGACGCAATGGCTGACTCCTCAAAACCTTAGTTGTTCCAACTAACTTCCGTGAGGCTGGGTCTGGACCTCTCCTGGCTCACCTACAAACACATGAATGAGCGTGAGCGAAAGCCTAGCGAATAATATCAAACAAGGAATATACATTGGAACAATATATATCAAACGGCCTTGGGCCCAATTAGTATTTCTAACTAATTCATACATACATAGACATATGTAAGTTAAGTAACTGAGGTTCCAAACATATCATACGGCCTCGGGCCCAATTCATTCATGTCCATCGGCCTTTGGCCCAATCGGCCTTCGACCCACGTTTATATCAAACGGCCTCTGGCCCACATTTATATCAAATGGCCTCTGGCCCACATTTTATCTATCGGCCTTCGGCCCACATTTAATCAAACTGGCTCATAGGCCTTTCATATCAATCTGGCTCATAGGCCCTTCATATCAATCTGGCTCATAGGCCTTTCATATCAATCTGGCTCATAGGCCTTTCATATCAATCTGGCTCGTAGGCCCTTCATATCAATCTGGCTCATAGGCCTTTCATATCAATCTGGCTCATAGGCCCTTCATATCAATCTGGCTCATAGGCCTTTCATATCAATCTTGTCCACCATTCAAATTAATGAACTTTACAAGACTTACATAAGAGTAAGCAAATGGGACAATAACATAATTTAGATATTACTCACAGTGGTCGGCATGTGGATTTGCCCTGGAGCTTGACCCTACATATCATATAACACATATGGGTCACAATTAGTTCAATCCGTTCTTTAATTCACATATTCCTCTTTAGGCTTTATTCTTATCTCTTTAATTCAATCACAATGCTCAATGCATGCCTAAGAGTGTTTAGAAGTGAAAGGGAACGGAAAACAGAACACAGAATGCATTTTCAAAATTTCAGAAAACAGGGTCCCCGTTCGAGCGTAGACTTCCCCGCTCGAGCGGACCCTTAAGTCTGCAAAAGTGCTGGTTACCTCAAATTCCCGCTCGAGCGTGAACTCGGACGCTCGAGCGGACTGCCTGTCTACATAGCTTCCCGCTCGAGCGTAAATTTCCCCGCTCGAGCGGGCACTATGTCTGTCAAAAATGCTGCGAGCTCGAATTATCCGCTCGAGCAGCGGTTTCTCCGCTCGAGCGGGCACCAAACTTTCTGAGTTTTCCAGAACTGTTCTTGAGCTTCAAATACACATTCAAACTGATATTTCTTGCATTTCACAGCCCATAGCGCTCATATACATATGCCAACATGATATAAACACCAAATTACAACATATTGAAGCTTGATTCCCATGAATCAATCACATGCAAACCCAAATTATACCAAACTTACTTCCAATACATTAAATTCATGCATTTAAGCTTCATATCCTCATCAATCATGCATGCATGTCAATTCTTGACTCCATTTCTATTTCAAATGGTACAAATGGTGCTTCTAACCATGAAACTTAACAAAACTATGCTTGCATGTGGGATTACACTTCTAGTCTTTCAAGATTTACAATTTACATGCTAGATTTTGTGATTCCATAGGTGTTCTTTACATGCATGCACATATCAAGCCTCAATTTCAATAAAACCAACTCAAATCATGCTCTTGATTACAAACAAACCTTGAACACACAAGATTACACATTAAACTCATGAATTCAAGGATCAATGCTTACCTAGGGGCTCAATTCTTCCAATTTATGGTCAAATCTAGAGTTGGCCTTCAAGTATTCAAGCTTAAATGATCAAACTTCAATTTTTGAGCTCCCTCTCTCATTATGGCCGGCCCTCTCCCTCTCACAATTGCAAACTCAGATTTTTGAAGTCCAAAGAGACAAATGAGGGTGTGTATGGCCCTTATATGGCTCCACGAAGCCATTATTTTAATATTAAAACAATTGGGCACTTAATTCATTAATTTAATCGATTTAATCTGACCTGAATCAATTTTCAATTAAATTTCACCGTAGGCTTTAAAAATTATGCCAATCACAATGGCGCAATCAATTTTGGGTTCTGTGGCCGATAAGGCCCTCAATTTAATTCCCGACACGGTAAAATCAAACAGATATTCCTACGGTGAACAGATGGAAATTCAAAACCACATATATTCACATAATTGGCACACCAAATCATATCAAACATATAATCAAATTCATATTAAGGACCAATTAGCTAATTACGGAACAGGGGCATCACAGTCTTCCCCCCTTTAGGAAGTTTGGTCCTCCAAACTTAATTTACTTGTAGCCGAAAATAATTCGGAATACTTTCTTATTCAGCAGTTCCATTCCCTTTTGATAGTTATCTACTCAATCTCAAAATCAAGCAACACTCTGTTCTCAATCAGTCAAAGACTCAACTTTTCCTCCATACAAGGCTTGTATGGTATTACACCAAACTAGAGTGTAAGCTATTGTCGTAAACAAAGTTTGCCAATGATGGATAGATTTCTCCAACTGCCTCGGAAATCTAAGACATACATTTGGAGCATTCCCTCCAGAATCTAAAAGGTTCCTTCTGACTGTACATCAATTTACGGATGGAAAGTAGCGCCGAATCACAATTCAGTTTCCATTGCCTCTTGAAGGCTTGTCAGAATTCAAACACATTTCAGGATTTCTGTCTAAGCAACAGACACTGGGACCCCATACAACAAGCAACCTTATTAATGTAAACAGTGGCCAGTCCACAAGCATCACATGAAAACGTCACAGGGAGGAAATGAGCAAATCAATAATTCTATATACAATAACCCAAATAGGACTTATATCTTGGGTGTTCAAGGTAGCCCCATAATGAAATTCATAGTCACACATCCCTATTTCCATTCCGAAATGGAGAGAGGTCGAAGTAGTTCCGCCAATATCTGATATTTGACTTTGATTTGTTAGCACCGAAAATATTTAGACACGATTTCACCAATTGCCCTCTTCAAGGTAGGTTACCAACATATTTATTTCAGATGCCAGCTAACTTTATCACAGAAGTTCGGTCTATTCCCTTGTCACAAAAGTTCAATTCATTCTTCAATGATTCCACAATTCACAATCCGATCCGGTGTTTAGTTCAACGACTCCTCACAGTTATCCAAGGTCAATCAAAAGTTTCTAGAAATTCAAAGTGGATCCGGACATTGATCCCTGAGTCAACTAGGATAATGGCGAAGCAATCAACCACACGACATGCGTAACTCATATACCCCCATAGTGCCAATTGTAAGGCCCAATAACACCGATGCAGTCAATTTCTAACATAATACACGTGTTCTCAATTCATTCAACAATTTACAGTTTACAGTTTCTAATTCAGTTAAGTATTCAATTCTCTATTCCATCGAGTCTCCCCACATTATCTGATAGTTGTCAAAAGCATAAGGCAATTCATATACTAATCCCCATGGCGTCAAAGGTAGTACTAAAACAATCAATCACGTGTTAAACACAACTTACACATCCTCAAAGCCCCGATCACAGGATATGACAACACTGAGCAGTTATTCACAAAGCGTACTGAATTCACGCACTTACGGGCAATCAGGGTTTTTCAAAGTTTCTTGGATGTTTAAACATCTACAAATTACAATAGGATGACATTCTGAACAAAACAAAGAATAACCGTCTCGGAATCGAAGCACACTCGTTCATGACCGTCGGTGGCCGACTCGAGGTCGATTAGTCAAACCCACTCGTACAAGACCGTTGGTGGCAAAAAGATATCCCATCAAAGGTGCTACATAGGCTCAACGTCCCCTAGTACTAAAGGACGCCTCAAGAATGTCATCAAAACAAACATAATACCATTCACCATAACCTGATTTCCCAAAATCTAATAACATTGAAACAACTACTCTTCCTTACAAAACATATTCTGATCAGTCAAAGACAAATGTTCGGTACTGCTTATAATCAAATCAATCTGCCGTCACTGGTTCCCATAGCGTCAAACAGACAAAGATGGGACAATATCCAAGCACCGTTCCTTAAGACACCCAATCATGGGGTTGTACAATTCGGCTCATTTTCAACACACATGTTCTCGATAGTTGGGGTTGGTTCTCCATGGTGTTCATGGTTAGATCAATCTGTTGATAGCCCACAAAAGGTCTTTCAAATAGGTCAAGCACTCTAAACAGATTCAAGTTTTGGGTCTGTCAGTTTTTCTGCCAAGAATAATCTGGCTATTTATTCACAAGCAATTCTTAATCCCCTTTTTACAAAATCAAATTAGATAGAGGGTCTTATCGGTTGATCCAAACAGAGGTCTTGTCAGATTAGATCGAACAAAGGTTTCATCAAATTATATCAAATGAGGGTTCCATCAAGACAATATCAGGCAAAGGTTTTATCGGATCGAATCAGGTAAAAGTTTTCTCACCTAGAGTACATTTGGTTCTATGAGGCCTACTTCGTTCTCTTAGGTACATGGTTAATGGTTCCACAATTGTCCAAGTTCATTAACTCTCAAAGTCACATTAGGGTCATTCATCACAGCCGTTTATATCAAAATGGCTCAGGTCATGCACAATACGGCATTGTTCACATAAGTCTAGGTGTAGATGCATTTGCATGCAGTTGTTCATATCAAAAGGTATGTATCATAATCAAATCAACAGTTCCCAAATAAGTCTTATAGGTGCACAGTAACACGGTGTAGACGCGCCCTTTGGGCCTCACTCTACAGTTCGGACTCCCCTGTTTTTGTTTTGTTGCGGTTCGTAATCTGAACCAAAGAGTCCAACTCTGGCAAATTGTTTGAGAAAACAGATTTTTGAAAAGTAGTGCCAAACATGGACTGCTTTGCCAGATACAGAGTCGCCACCTAAATATTTTAAAATGGGAAATTTAGGAAACCCTGACTCGGTGCCGAAGGCCACGTGTCCGTCATCACCAAAGTGGTCTTGGCTCGGGAGCTTGGGTACGATCGGGGAAGGTCAGCTATGAGCACCCCCTTTCGCCCGGTCCGAAGACCGGCCTCTACTAACCGTGATATCCGTTTTTGAAAACATTATGTGTTCTTATTCTAATTATTAACCTAGAATTACTATGTTATGCGCGCAGCAAACAAGTATAGACTAGATCGCTTAATTTGGAAATAAACATTGCATATCCGTTTGTTTTGAAATTGTTTCGGGATTTGCTACTCGCAAGTAGGCTAAAACACGGATTTCAACGAGTTTTTCCAACTCAAACAATCCAACCTCCACCCACAGGCATTCAAACAGTTTATGTCATATAAGCATTTAGCCGCATGGTAAGCCTATTATCATGTCAACATTCACACGCATGCGATATGCTAAAGCATAAATACTTACATTGTACTCCGTGCCAAAACAATAAACTAGTTAGCAAAAATGCGTGTCCTAGTTCATGTTAGAGTGACTAATGCATCGCATGTGAAGATGCAATTTAGAGTAGGCTCGGCTAACCCTAAAATGGCATGTGAAATGCGATCATTCGATGCACGTATTCAAGTTGGAAATTGAAGATACAATGCGGTTTGCATGATGTACCGAGCCCGATGCATGTCAACAAATGCATGGATGCACGCATGCATTGCATAAGGTATGCTAAAATAAACATGCCCTAATCTACCATCATAAGCGGGTAAATAAAAGGGAGAAAGAAATGGGGGTTGGAAGACATACACACCACTCACCCACACTTATTACAGATTTGCCCTCGCTCGGAGGGACCAAAATAATAATACAAATTAATTAACTACGCAAGCTAATTAAATATTACAAATTAATTAAATTAACAAATTAATTAATCTAAGAAAAAAACAGTAAACGCCTCGGGAGGAGAGCCAAATGCAGCACGTGCTCGGGTCCTGCTCGGAATTGCACTGCCATGCCTGGCCTGCCTCTGTTTTCCCTGCTCTGCCCTTCTGAAAACTGCCAAAGTCTCAGAACTGCTTCCTTAGATACTGGGGATCACCACCGGCTGAACAGAATAGTCACCGGCTACTATGTGTGGCCATCGGCACAGAATTTATCCATCGGCTGATAATTGAATGCCGGTCGACACTAAACACTGCCGGTCGGCACAAAATGCCTGCAGAACCTGCAACTCACAGCAGCAGAGGGCAAAACTGGCATGGCAATGCAATTCAAGCTATTTATGCACCAACCACATTCCCTATCATGCAATGGACTCAAGGGAGCATGGCCCTCGACCCCCGGGCCATCAATCACGCATTTCAATGCATGATGGCCTAAGAGGCCAAGTTTGCAATTCAATGTCAAATGAAATGCACACAAAGCATACAAGGGACCCAACCTCAATCATGGTTGATCAAGAGGTGAGGCAATGCACAACAATGCACATGCAACCTAAGCATGCAAGCTAACATGCAAACATGCAAGGCAACTACATGGCATACACAATGCAACAACATAACATGCACAACGCATTGAAACATGGCATACACAATGCAACATGGACTTACACTAACATGGGTGAGCCTCAGCCACACTCACATAAGAGGCCGATGGGTGAAAATGAAGTGCCTCGAAATGCGTGCACACGGGCACGCAAACCGAGAAAATGGCATATGCGATGAAATGGCATGGAAACATGATATGCAAACATGCAAATGAATTTCAGCACTGAAATGTGGGGCAAAACAGTCCCAAAACATGGCCAAAGTGTACCCGATGCATGGAATGATCCCGAAACATGAATTTTGGCACCCGAAATGGCCTATAGCTACACCAAACATGCATAATTGATACATGACATGAAAAGGAAGAAGCAAGGCAGCCCCATAACTCACATTTTTACAGTACAAAACATGGGCAAACAGCAATCACAAATGGGGCTAACATGGCATACAAAAATGGCTCCACAAGGGAGGCTATGAAGTAAGTGATACATGGAAAGCCCGAATGGATAAATGCCCTTCTAAAACACTGAAGAGGGACCAAAAATATGCACATTTACAGTAGATGAAAACCCTCAAATCAGTATGCAAACATGCTAAAAATGCCATGCAAGAAATAGGCCACAAGAGGGGTATAATGGTAGGTACAACATGGAGGCCCCCAACAGGGTTGATCCCTTCTACAATGTTGTATAGGGACACAAAATAAGCTTATTCACAGTTCATGACATGCTCCAAAACAATTTACATATAGGCCAAACAAATCATGCAAATTTACGGTAAATAAGAGAGATTATGAAGTAAGTGCAAGATAGGGGGCCAAAAAAAGGTTGATCCCTTCTTAAATGTTGAAGAGGGGCTCAAAATAGGTCCACTTACAGTTTACATTATGCTCGAAAACAGATCACTCATAGGCTAGAAATTTCATGCAAAAAATGTGACATATAAGATGATATTGAAGCAAGTACAAGATGGTGATCTCAAATAGGGTTGAACCCTTCAACAAACATAAAGAATAGCTCAAAAGAGTGACCCTTTAAGTTTGGGTTGGAGCCTAAAACAGTGAGCAAATAGACCTAAGAGATGAGGCAAGAAAATGCTACAAAAGAGGGAAATGGCAACTTACCCTTGAAGACCACTTCTTTTCTACCTCTTGGCTTGAGGAATGTTGCTTCTAAGCCTCTGAAAAGCTCCCCTTGCTGCTGGAAATGGAGTGGTGGTGGTGGTGCTTGGTGGTGATGAAGAAATGGCCAAGGATTTGAGAGGTTTTGAACTTGGAAGTGTAGAGAGAGAGGGATGTTTTAGAGTGAGAAGCTCCCAAGATTTTCTTTTTTGTTCTAACCCTAAGCCATATGAGATATAAGGCCCTATATATGTCAAAATAAGAGCTTTTGGTCGAAATATCCCAATTGAAAATATCTGCCACAGTGTATTGATAAATATCTGTCAAAAATCTGAGTTCTGGGCACTTTTGGCCGGCCGGCAATCTTTTGTGCCGGTCGGCTAAATAGAGTGCCGATGGGTGGATAATGAGGTCAAAAAGTGCCGGTGGAACTCCAGATTGAAGCCCCGGAAGTTAGCTTTCCAATGGCGCAAACCTTGCATTAAAATTCCTTCTGTAGAAAAAGTTATGCCAGTTTCCGTAAAGCCGCGCAGATTCGGTCCAACCGGACTTCAACCAACCATATCTCCTCCCCCTGGATTTGGACTTAGGAGATTCTTGAGTGCAAAATGAAGCCCCAGAAGTAAGATTTCCAATGGTGGTGGCCCCATATTTTAATTCCTCTTGTACAAAGAGTTACGCCCCTTTCGGGGAAGCCGCGCAGACTTTTCTCCTTCCCGGATTCATGCTGAACCACTCCCAAACTAGTTTTCTCCCCTCTTCTCCTCTTTTCTTCAACTTCAAACCCCTAAGTAAGGTGTTTTGAAAGATTTTTCAAAGATTTCATCTCTCTTTCATTCATCTCCCCTTTGTCCTTGCTCGATTTACCGAAAAGCGCAACATTTACCGAAATGCGAGCGTCGGAACATCGTGGGAATTTTATTTCAAAAATGTTTTGAAGAGAGGGTTTTAAGGTCTAAAAACCATCAAAAATAATTTTGGTCCACAATGGGGTATGAAGTTGAGATTTGCCTCTTTCCTTGCCGAAGAAACTGAACCTGTGCCCTGCATACCTTCCTCCACCAAGAAAACCATCAGTAGTGCCCAAGTCTTAAGGGCGGTCAAAAATGGGGTGTCTACACACGGTAAACAAGGTTCCTCAGTTACACATGGCATAGGATTGTCAAGCAAAAGTTCCAAATCAGTCACAAAAGCATAAGCTTATGAGTCGAGCCCAGTATAGTCACATAATCCAGTCAACTTTCTACCAATCAAAATTACATGGTCTCACAATTATAGAATTCATCATTTGGGTTGCTCAACTCGGTCACACAATCACAAAGTCATAATTCCAGTGGTTTAGTCATTGAAGACAGTAGTATAACAAATCACCTTAAGCATAGATTCAGCTGTACATGTGCATGTGCAGAGTTAATCGATATCCCAATACATATTTCACAAATTTCTCAAATGGAGTATATACATTTAAGGGATATGGTCCCGATCTTGTGGGTCTAACCAATCTAAATACACATGCAGCAGATACGAAAGAACATGCCAATCCGAATCAATTAATATCCCAAGCAAAGATGTGCACATGTGCTAATTCAGAATCAATCAACACATAAGCATTCATTTATAACAGTACAGATACCTGGAATAACGGTCACGGCATTTTGAGCACTTCCTGGGACAAGTGCAATTACTCTATCTTGATCAGCAAATCCTACCATTGGTACGGATCCAACTGAGACAGAGGATCTATTCACATTTTGCTCATTTCGGGGACAGTTCCTTACCAAATGATCCATTCCACCACACCCATAACAAGCCCCAGAAATTCGATGACAAACCCCTCGGTGTTTCTTACTACATTCATTACATGTCGGTGCTGTATTCCTTGTAGAGTTTGAAGTGCGCGATGATCCCGTATTTTGCTTTTTAAATAACTCCTTCTTTGAGAAAAAGCCTTGTCTCTTGCTTTTCAATTCAGAAGATCGGTTCATGTTAGCTTTGGTCATCAGCGTTCGGTCCAGCACCTCAACACATTTTGTGACTTCCAATCCATTCACTTGGTGCTCTTGCATTGGTGGTGGCAAAGGTTCTTGCCGTAGCGGCAGCTGGTATTGTTGTCTTAAGATCTTTGCCATTTCTTGTACTGTTCTTTCCAGTCTATCCAGTCGGGCTGTGGGAGAGTCTACCAACTCATGTGCCTCTACTTTATCCATAGCCTACACAGACTCTTATTAAGCTTTGCCAATTACTGGGATGCTCAATACAAAACAACACAGATACACATGGGTACATTCGCACATAGGCACATTGGTATATTCTCATTTCACATACCGTACGCAACTAATCACATACGTAACAGATAATTACATATTTACCAAATATCGCATGCTAAACATTTACTAAGTAATCATGTACTCAAATTATGTTCATATTTCGCATAAATATCTATTGACAAAATCGAATGCACATAAGCAACTTTTCATGGTTCATATATTCATGTATGTGCATTATATCAAAACGAACTTGTTGTACACATTAGTGTAACAATTCATATCTCATATTCGAATCATGTGTGGTACTTCCTTTAGCGTGACATATCATGTTGGTCAAGCATATCAACGTATCTCATACATAGGCCACGGTATTATTTCCCCCAGGCTAGGGCCTCATGACCATAAGCCACAGTATTATGTCCCCTGGGCGAGGGCCTCCACTAAGGATACCACAATTATGTTCAAGGAGAACTTAGACAATCATTCGTTCATACCAAACATAGCATTTTAGGGGACTTGTCATTTCATATCATCAGAACATAATTAGGGCTAAACATAGCCTTATAGAGTTCTTTATTCACCATCCGATTAAGCTTGCACTATATGCTGTACGAAAATTCACAAGTATGCATATACCAGAAAGCATACGTATTCCGATAATTGCAATGTGAGTAAATTATGACTTATAGCACATAATTACTCAAATCAAAACACTTAAGTGTATTCTTGATGCTTTCAAAGTTCACATTTACCACATGCATGCATCCTAGATCTTATCTAGACGCGTATTGCTCTTTTGGACAAGTGTGTGAGTTATTAACTCGTGCTCCGATACCACTTTGTCACGAACCGAACCCGCCCCCATGGGTTAAGGACGTAACCGGCCAGTAATCACGAGATTACCTACGGCCTCAGACCAAAACAGGCTTAACTCATCAGAGTAAAGGGGGCCAAAAGGGAAGCAAAAATTTAAAACTTTGTCCATAGAGCTGTGCTTCCATGGCACATCAAAACAAACCATACATATTGTAGACACCCCATTTTTGACCGTCCTCAAGACTTGGACGTCACCGCTTGAACACTCGGTGATTATCCATGTTCATGTTCGTTTGGAGTTCCCGGAGTTCTCGGCTCGCGCGCCTAGCCTCAGGACCTCCAAACTCGACCGTCTTGTGTCTGGTTTTGCACCAAACACTTGTTTTTTGCCTTGGAAGGGCAGGGAATGCCTTGTGAGGCACCCCCACACACCACCGGCTGTGACTAGAGGCCACCGGCTGGCTGGTTTGTCCATCGGCACTATATTGTGCCGGTCGGCACTATTTTGTGCCGGTCGGCACTCTTTTGGGCGAAATGACCATTTTGCCCTGCCGACCACTGTACACTTGCTTTCTGAGATATTTTCAGACAGCGTTGTAGCTTTTTGCTCCCCTCCATACACGTGGATGGAGGGATGAGCCCCTTTGGTGACTTAGCTTGTAAGCTTTGTTGCCTATACAAGAGAAGGCTCTTCTCTTGGCCAAAGGGTTAGAAAATTTGGAGAGTGAGAGAGAAAGAGAAAGAGAGAAGCTCTGGTTTTCTAGGGTTTGAGTTGCATACACCTTCTATATCTATCCTTCTCTTGTTAAACTAGGTGTTTTGTGCCTTACTTTTGCACACAAGCACCTAGTGTTTCACCTTCCTCTTGGAACTGAGGTGCTAAGGGCTTGTTCTTGAAGTTCTTGACTGGTTTGAAGCTCAAGGAACCAACAACTTCAACATTTGTGAAGAAGATCATCAAGGGTTTTGCAGGCATTTTGTGCCGACCGGCACTGTTTAGTGCCGACCGGCAGTGAATTGGCAGCCGATAGCTTCGTTCAGTGCCGGTGGCCACATCCTTCAGCCGGTGGTGTTATACCCCAGCCGGTGGTACTCCCCAGTGCCCTGAGAGGCACTCCTAGGACTTTGGAAATTTTCAGAGAAGGATAGCAGGGAAAACAGAGGCACACTTGCATGACAGTGCGATTCTGAGCGAATCCCGGGCGCGCGACGCATTTGGGCCCTCCTCCCGAGGCATTTACTGTTTTAATTAGATTAATTATTTGTCTAATTAATTTAGCGAATTTGTAATAATTAATTAGCTTGCGTAGTTAATTATTTGTATTATTATTTTGGTCCCTCCGTGCGAGGGTGAATTGTAATAAGTGTGTGTGAGTGGGTGTATGTCTTCCAATCCCCACTTCTTTCTATCCCTTTTATTTACCCGCTTTCAGTGGTAGATTAGGGCATATTTAACTTAGCATACCTTATGCTATGCATCCGTGCATTCATGCATTTGTTTACATGCACCGGGCTCGGTACATCATACAAACTGCATTGCAATTTTCAATTCCAAATTGAATACATGCTACGTGAAACATTTCACATGCCATGTTTAGGGTTAGCCGAGCCTACTCTAGATTGCATTTATGCCTGTGTTGCATTAGTCACTTAACATGAACTAGGTCATGCATGTTCGCTAACCGGGTTATTTGTTTTGGCACGGAGTACGATGTAAGTATTTTCGCTTTAGCATATCGCATGCGTGTGAATGCTCGCCATGACAGCATGCTTACAATGCGGCTAAGTGCTTACATGAGATAAACTGCTTGAATGCCTGTGGGTGAAGGTTGGATTGCGTGAGTTGGAATACTGCATTGAAATCCGTATTTTAGCCTACTTGCGAGTAGCAAAAACCAACACGTTTTTCGAGACAAAACGGATATGCAATGTTTATTTCCAAGTTAGGCAATCTAGTCTATACTTTTGTGTTGTGCGCATCACATAGTAATTCTAGGTTAATAACCGGAATAAGAACGCATAATGTTTTCAAAATCGGATATCACGGTTAGTAGAGGCCGGTCTTCAGACCGGGCGAATGGGGGTGCTCATAGCTGACCTTCCCCAATCGTACCCAAGCTTCCGAGCCAAGACCACTTTGGTGATGACGGACACGTGGCCTTCGGCACCGAGTCAGGGTTTCCTAAATTCCCCCCATTAAAAAATATTTAGGTGGCGACTCTGTAATCTGGCAAAGCAGTCCATGTTTGGCACTTCTTTTCAAAAAAATCGGTTTTTCTTCAAAACGATTTGCCAGAGATGGACTCTTTGGTTCAGATTTAGAACCGTAACACAAATTCGAGAGTCCGAGCTGTAGCATTCGAGGTCCCCCTGCGGACGTGTTACAGTTTCTGGCGACTCTGCTGGGGAGTTTAGAGAGCTTGACTCGAACTCGTGATATCCTGTTTTGACTACATTTATGTGTTTCTTTGCATTGCATGTGCATTGGTGCGCTTAGGACACCGTGTTGGCCATCTGCTATTCCTGAGCGGTTTGCCGGAGGCTTGTCTTGTCAAGGCATGTCCATAAGGCTGACCGGTTGCGGGCTCTGCCAGTATGGGAACACAAACCCCAGTTTTACCGGGGCACCCACTTTGACCATTCGACCTAGTGCATATTCGGATCCATAGTGACCATTCCAAACTAGGACAGGTTGCTTACCCGATATAGGTTGTTTGAAACCGCTACGTGCGTAGTGAAACCCTAGCTCCTGACAAAATAGGACAGGGAAACCCTACCCCAACATAGGGGTGTATTGGCTCTGTTTTATCTGCTATGTGCCTTTAGAATGTATCTCTGCAGGGAGAGCGCACATATCAGTTTGCAATCTTCGATATTTGGCCCGAGGGTACCAGTATCAGTTTTTGGGGAATCAGTTATATCCGCGGGTATCAGTTCAGTTTTGAACAGTGACTCTGGGGAACAGTGATCGGCAGTATAGTACCATTGTTTGGCTACATCCGTGTTTAATCTGTCTGGGGCTGAAGTACCATTTGTTTTCCGTTTCAGTTCAGGAGATTCAGAGGGTTGAGCCAGAATAGCTAGTGTTTTCTTGCTGAGGCAGAATTTAGCATGATGCAGAGTCCAGAAGAGCTTGTGGTCATGACGGCCGCATTGAATCAGGGGATCACCCTACAAGATGAGACTACTGTTGATATGCCCCATCCACCCAGATCGCCGGCCGCGCACCCGGTTTGGACCCCTCAACTGTATCAGGCTCGCGAGCCCACTACATTTGAACTAATGGGAATGATAGGTGATCTTCAAAGGTCCGTGACGGATCTCGCCTATGGGATATCTGTTTCGCCGCCAGCCGCACCATATGTCGGAGGCTTCATACCCCAGGAACCCCCGTTACTGGGACGAATCGTAATCGAACTTAGCCAACCGGAGATGGCCCCCAGCTATGACAACGAAGCATCGAACCAAGATCCGAATCAGGCCGAGGCCAGAAGAAAAGACAAGATGAAGGCAGATGCCGACCCCATTGAACAACTGCTGTGGGCAGTAGAGGCTTTGAAAGCCAGGGGAATGAACAAGCAACAGATATCCGTAGTTATGTCAAAAGCTGTGGAGGATGCTTTCCCCACTCCGCCTGAGGGCAGCTCCAGTCAATCAGAGAATCGGGATAGGCCCCGTCATGCCAAAACAGTTCTTCCCGCTTCTAGCCTTGCATCCGGAAAGAATCAGAAATCCAAAGCCGCACTCGCTGACCCGTTCGCTAGTGCATCTAGTAAGAGTGTTCAGGCTCCAAAATACTTGCCCCGAGGGCGCAGGGCCTTCCATCCTCTCTACATGCCTTTGTCTAGGGCACTTCTGATCTTGGCCAAAAAGGGACATCTTACACCCCTCGATCCTAGGCCACTCCCCAAACCCCTTCCAGCAGGCCATGATGCCACTCAGTACTGTGCGTACCACCAGCAGTCAGGCCATGCTACTGATAACTGCTTCCGCCTTCGTCACGAGGTACAGGATTTAATTGATAACAAGATTATCCTCCCGCCCACCTCGGCCAAATCCATCACTACAGAGTTCTTGGAGTACGAGGACACAGATACGGAGGACACAGATACCGTGAGTATATAATCAGCAGATGAATTGCCTGTGGGCAGTGTCTGGTACATTTTTGGATGTAGCGTTTGGCACGCATTTTTGAACACTTGCCAAGGCTAGTTTTGGTAAATTCTGACTTGGGTGTCGAGTCAGTCTCCTGTTTTGTCTTGAACCTGTCTCATTGTTTTGAGACATTCCTTTTGCTTAAGGGTCTGTCTAATTGTAATGAGTCAGTCCCTCTTGTATAGAATACCAGGTGATTTCAAGGTTGTTACCTCAAACACCGTTTTGTCTTATAAATAGTTGTTTTTGCTTTTTGAGTCTGTTTCTGCCAGGGAGCCAGTTATGCCAGCAGATTTTGAATGAAACAGCAGTAATTTCCACGCTCTCGCATTTGCTTCTGCCATGTGCTTGCTGTGCCTGGATTTGAATGAAATGGCAGTGCATTCCACCTGCTTTCTTATACCTTGAAGTCATCATGATGACCTGCGTTTTTCAAAACTTTTTGGACACTGCGGTGAAAACAAAGAGGGAGGAATTCCTCGGGATTTGCAAAACTTTAATCAAATTGAGAGGAAGAGAGGCGTGCTAAGCCCTTAATGAATGAAATCATGCTTGTTAGTGTGAGTACTGAGAAGGACCCTGGCTTTGATCCAGATTGATCCTACATTGTCTTCAGCGCGAGCGATTTGTCGCTTTCTTAAAAACTTTCAAAAAATGTTTTGCACGGTCCTGCGAAGACATGTGTGGAATCGCTCTTGAGATTGTGCAGCTTAGGATCTCTCTCAACCTCGAGACTCGACCCCCCTTGGCTTTCAAACCTTGAACTGGCATTCAGAATGTTCAATGGTCGACCACGATGTGAGGCCTGTGTGGCCAGATTTGAAGCAGCCCTCGAACAAGAGGCACCGAAGTCAGATCAAGAAGGTCAGACCTCATCAGAAGAAGCTTGCAAGGCTAGAGCAGAAGCACCCCTCGAACTAGGGGCAAAAAATATCCAATGTGCTCGAAGAGCCAAAGGTGGATCTTTCTGCAAATCAACACAACCGCCACTCTCCTGGATACAGAGAGGCTTCAATCTCAAAACCATTTGGCATGGACTTGCTACACTTTTTACCCTTTGAGAGGCTCGCTGGGCCGAAAACCCGGAAGGGCGACCCAGGCAAAAGTTAGAGCAAAAAAAAAAGAAAGAAAGAAAAGAAAAGACCGAAAATATATATATAAAATACAAAAAAAGAGAGGGAAAAAAGGAGCAAAAAGAACAAAAAGAAATAAAAAAAAATATAAATACAAAAAAAGGAAAGAAAAGAAAGAAAAACAAAGCTCGCAAGGTCGAAAACCTGCAACAGGCGCCTTGGCAAAAGTTAGAGCATAAAAGGAGAGGTTAAAATACCCGAGTGTACCTTAACCGGAACTACGTAAGGCTTGATTCTCATCATTGGGATACATAGGCAACTTCATCTTGAAGTCCAGCCCCCAACGCTTCCATAGCGTCTCAGTCCATGTCATGGTTTTGATCACTTTTGCCTCCTCTGAACCCAACGTCTCGACTGCAGCAACCAGGAGCTACGTGGTCAACTTCCTCTTGGCGTCCAACCGCCAACACCTTCCAGGTGACTATGTCCATATATTGATTCAAACCGTCTTCGTCTCCTCCATGTCTGAGGGTCCGATCGTCATCAATAAGGACCAGCATGCAGCATGCCGCGGCACCATCCAAACAAGGGGCAACTTTCCGTTGCCCTACGTTACCAAAAGTTGCCCTGAGTTACCATCCAAACCAGGGGCAACTTTCCGTTGCCTTATCCCCCTTTAAGCCAGGGGCAATTTCCATTGCCTGCGATCCGAGGTTGCGTGTCTCGAGGGTAAGTTCCGCGCTCGTTGAGCGTTGATTGTTTGCAAAAATAGTTTTTGAAAATTTTTACTGAAGTTGACTACTTTCTCGAAAAATATTTCATTTTTCAAAATTGGACCATGTTTGGACCTAGAAGGAGAATCTTCAGTGCTCACAGCCTGATTCGCATGATTTTCAAATCAAAAATTGCATAAGCGTGTTAATCCAACTCTCATTTTGATCAAAACTGTTTTAGGAAGAAAACAAAAATGGTCAAAGTGACGAACTAGGGGCACAACTGAATCTGGCCTTCTGTCTCTCCCCCGTCAACATATTCGCCGGAGAGGCGCTCCATTCGTCAGAAGAAATAGCCGTGAGCTAACAGTGTTGGGCGTGAACCCACAACCTCTCGTTTACCTATCAACCACTCTGGGGAGGGATGAAAATGAGAGAATAAAGAATAGAGAGGTGTAAGCAGAGAGAAAAGCGAGAAAAGGTTTTTTTGAGGGAAAAACCGAGCCTGAGGGCCGAGCGATGTGAGTATCACAAATCAGAAAGGGTGGGAAATAATACCCGGAGGAACTGGCTCCTCGAGATTCAAGGTCTCTCCTTGTGTGAACATGTCCGTGTGTCGTGTCTTTTTGATTTGTCGGTTTCCGCTTTAGCTTTGAGTCTTTTCCGAGTGTGTCTCGTTGTGTTTAGGTCGTGTGCCTTTTATTTTCTTCACTTGAGTCCTTACCACTGTGTAGGCTCGATACCCCGGTTGTGAAACCCCTCTTCCAAAGATTGATCGTTTGTGCTCAGGATGATGTGCCATTCTCTACATTCGTGCGAAGCAAGAGAAAGAAAAACGAAACTTGGGGCATCCGAGTCTGGTCCAATTTCAGCCGGCTTCAGCTTCGTGATCCGTCTCGTCAGATTGGGGCTATTTGTTCAAGGTTTGCTGTGTGCAGAATGAACCAAAATACTGTGTTATGGGCTATATGCAAATCAATCCCCAGCGGGTCAATCCCCAGCAGATTACGGACTGTGTGTTCGGGTTGAGCAGTGGTTTGTATGGGTTGTTTGCTGTTAGTTGGTCGGTTATCTGATCAGTACCGTGCAAATGCTCAGATTTCAGACAATGGATCGATGATCATTTACATTTGAGGTGTAATATGATGCAATGCAATGCAGTATGAAATGCGCAGAGATGTACAGATATAACACTCTTTTAGACAAAAAGTTTATTTTATATATAATCTCTTCAAGTACAAAGTTTGGGGAAAACCAAAAAAATCTGCCTATGGCAGTACATAGTACTCTATCTACTAAAAAGAGAAAAGTACGAGAAAAGAAATGAAAGGAAAACAGCAAAAGTCTGTAATCGTCATCAATAGTCTCGCGCCTAAGGATCTGTCCTCGCCCTCTTCCTGGGCAGGGGCCCAGGAGCGCCGCCGGAAGTATCACTGTCTGAGTCTGAACCCGAGCCCGAGCTGTCCCCGGTCTCCTCCTCAGACAAGTCTGCCTCCGCCTCTGACTCGCCGTCGCCAGGAACTGGAGCCCATGAACTGCTCCCCACATGAGCGCGTCCCCCCCTGGTGCGAGGGAATCTCCTGCCATCCCGAGTAGAAATGGGAGGTCCAGATGGAACGCTGCCACCCACCGGAGGAGGTGGGAAAGGAGGCTGAAAAGGACGAAAGACAAGGGCATCAGTATACATGAAGCAGTGCAGAATGCAGTGTATGAGTACGGAGTATGAATGCCGTGAGCAGTTGAATCAGTTTATCAATGCAGTGAGAATGCAGGGTATGAATGCCGTGAGCAGTGAATCGGTGCAGAATGCAGTGTATGAGTAGAGAGTATGGAATGCCGTGAGCAGTTTATCAGTACATAATGCAGTGTATCAAGTGCCGTGAGGATTGGGTATCCAGTGTTATATCATGCATCGGATTATGCGAAGCAGACTGTATATGGTTTGAAGCTATGTCAGAGAAAACATACCGGAAGGCCATAAAAGGCTAGGAACTCGAAAGTCCGCTGCAACATCCCCGCCATGGAGGCATTCAGCTCCAATGACTGCCGGGTGTACTCGGAGGAAGCCTGCAAAAATATCAGATGCATTAAAAATTCTGCGGAATGTCAAATAAACTAAAATGAAGTGACTGTACAGAAACGCAGTAATACATACCGGAGGCAAGTCGGAGATACCGACAAGATCATGACCAGCCGGGGGGGGAGCAAAAGGGATCTGGTAGGTCTCCCCACTCTGCCCCCTGTATGTCAGCATGGTAGGCAGAGCAGGCCAGCCCGTCCCTCGTCCCCTCTGCACACCCCTCCTGCCGCGGGCTCGAGCTCTCTGTGACGATCCCACTCCTGCTCCCACCTCTGCCCTAGCTGCCGGTGCCGCAGGTCTCTCTCTCTCAGCTCGCCGGCCACCACTCAGAGGCCGCATAATAAAGATCCGGACGTACTCAGAATAGTCGCCCTCGCCTCTGAAACCATCCGCCTCCCAGCCGAGGGTGTAGTCCACCATCTGATCAGTAGTAAATCTCTTCGTGTCCCGCATGTGCTCAGGAGGGTGCACCGGGACTATCTGCTCAAGCAGGCCTAGGGTCTGACGCAAAAAACGCTCACCCAGGTACCAAGCTCGACAGACCGGGCCCTTGAGCAGAATCCGGTAACGTGAGGTATCGATAGCGCCGGCAAACCGATCCCGCGCCACGGCTGGCAGTGGAGCCTAAGGCTGCCAGGTGATCTGAAATTGAGATACAGTGTGTTACCTACTGATATTGCTAATATACAGTAAAAAAAAGCGAAGCTTAAATGAACTGCAAGTAAAACATACCTCGGCAGGGGTGATGGTGTCAAAGTAGCGGCGGAAGAAGCTGAAGGTCTCCCGGGGCCTCCGCACGCACCTCCCGTCGAAGCGGCGTGAGAAAGGGACGACCAGAGGGGTCTCTGCATCGGGTACAGGAGCGAGCCTAGGGAAGTAGGCGTAAACCCACAACTGCAAGATAAATACCAGTGCATTTATCAGGTAAAGCAGAATACCAAGTGAAGCAGAAATAACAGAGCCGTGTGTTGTGTGTATTTTGCAGAGTATACAGTGTGAACAGTGTACAGTCAGTATAAAGCAGAGTATGTGTGTGCCGCGTGTACAGTATACAGTCAGCGTGAACAGTGTATAGTACGGAATATAAAAAGTATGTAGAGCAGAAATGTAAAGCGGAGAAGAAGACGTACCTCCCAAGCACGCCAGTAGCCTCCGAGCAACTGCCCGCTGCCACGGGAAACTGAGCTCATGTAGCCATAGAGGGTGGCCAGAGCGGCGCCGCCCCAGTCATATCGCAGGAGGTCCCGGACATCCACTAGTGCGCTAAGGAGACAGAGAGGCACTGTGTTCGCCCGGTCGGCGAAGAGAGTCGTCCCGAGTAGGAACATCAGGAAGCCGCGCGCATATCTCTCCACGGCCTCCGGGGTCATCGGAGCTCCGTCAACGAGGAGGGGCTGGACCCTGAACTGTACCTCGAACCAAGAATACCTGACGTAGCCGGGACGCGCAAGAGGCGGTGCCGCGCCAAGGAGGTAGACCTGAGCGACGGTCCACTCATCCATGTCAGTGTCGAAGGGGATCGGATCACCCCCTACCCCGATGCCGTTGAGCACCGAAAAGTCGTAGGGAGTCATCGTCATGTCTCCCGCTGCGGATAGATGAAATGAATCGGTGGTGTCCCACCACCTCTCTGCCAAAGCCGCCAGAAGAGGTCTGCATGCCGTGAGCCTGGAAAGTCCCCTACAAAAGGAACCAAAGCCGGCCTGCTCCACGATATGGTGAACGGCGTCGGGGAGCTCACCATACCACTCGCGAGCCGCGATATTCCCATACCCGCGGATGGCATGGGAATCCCCCTGTTTTCAAACAAATAGTTGCAAAGCAATATGAAATGTACAGTTTCGAACAAACAGTTAAAGTCAGTACAAATCTAGCATGCGTGCGAGTCTTTCAAGTTCAAACAGATACCGGGTGCCGGTGTGCTTACAGTGAGCTACAACGTGTGATGCGTCAGCGTGTTTGAGTGGTTCAGTGCAAATGTGGCATGCGTGCAAGTTTTTCAGATTCAAACAGATACCGGGTGCCGGTGTGCTTACAGTGAACTACAACATTTGGTGCGTCAGTGTGTTTGTGTGGCTCGGTGCAAATGTGGCATGCGTGCAAGGTTTTCAGATTTAGACAGATATCGAGTGTCAGTGCTTGCAGTGAAATACGGTGTGTGCCGTGGTCTGGGTGATTCAGGCTAGTGCAGTGTGTGTGCATATGTCAGTCCTAAGCAGATATCAGTTGTGAAGTTGTCTACAATCAACTACAGTATACGGCATGTCAGAATTAAGCGGTTAACAGGTGCAGTTAGCTACGGCAGTCGACGGAAAATTCTACATTGCAGAAAATAAAACAAAGTAGAGATGTTACCTCGGAAGCGCCGAAGGACAGGTGCGAGGTCGGCTCGCGCAGGAGGAGCTCCGGGTCCAGAGCCCTATCGAAGCCGCGGAAGTGGCGGAGCCCATCTGGTGGAAGCACGTGAATAGCCGGGCGATAGGTCGCCGGATCGAACGGGCACTCACTCAGCGGGAGGAGCTCGACCCCGGGATCCATCTCGTGATCCGGGGGAGTCCCGACATGCGGAACATCATCTGCCATGATAGTAGTGGTGAGAAGATGGCCAGAAAAGTCGGAATATGAAAAGTCAACTGGGCACTCAACCCCGAGAGGGTCGGAAATGGCCGGGAAGGCCGGAAGAGGAAAATGCACGGAAATGTAGAGAATATCGAGGGGAACAAGTCCCGAAAAGGCGGAAACGGCGAAAAGTGCACCGAAACGAAGTTTTGTTCGGTCGAAAATGTCCGAAACGCGAAGAATATCGCGAATCCGACGAGAAAATATGCGTGAAACGCGGAGAAATCGGCGAAAAATCGAAAGGAAAACACTCTAGAGAGAGAGAGGAGGAGTTTTCGGCGGTGTGGAAATGAAAGAAATAGGGTTTCAAGCCCTATTTTAAAAAGCCCGAGGTGAAATGGCAGTTTTACCCCCGATCAGCAACTTTTGGCCGGTCGGCACTATTTTGTGCCGGTCGGCACAATATTGTGCCGGTGGATTGTTTTTGGCAGCCGGTGGCAGCCGGTGACCTCCCCACCCAGCCGGTGGTGTTCCCAAGGTCCTTTTTAGGCAATGTGAGGAGTTGTTGGTCTTCATAGCTCAATAGGTGCAAGAAAGTGCATCCCCAATGCTCAACCGGCCTCTGTTTTGACTTCGGACCGTGTCTACTGTGCGTGGCGCTCGAATTCAAGCAAGGATGTATCCTTTTTGTATCCTTTTGTCTTTCGTAAAATTCAAAAGTTGCCCCGTGCGCATTGCACGCATCCATTACATTGTCCGGCGCGTCGCGTCGCGCCATTTTGCACGTCCCTTGAGACTTGCATCATTCTCCATTCAAACGAGGTACGTGTGCCTCGTTTTGCATCTCATTTTCAAATAAGGTACGTGTGCCTCGTTTCGCATTTCATTACATCTCGAGGTACGCGCGCCTCGTCTTGCACCTTTTTCATTTGCACTTCATCTCAGGTCACGTGCGGTGTACTACCTCGCGTGCTTCGTCCTACATTTTGTTTTGCATTTTCATAGCCGGTCTGACGAGACCTTAAACACGCACCGGTCTGGCGAGACCTTAAAACACACGCGGTCTGGGAGACCTTAAATCCTCGGGAGGTGCAGGACCTCCGGTGCATTGAGGCGCACCCCATCGCATTTGGCATGCATCATATCGCACTGTCTTGTGCACTCACGTTGTTTAAACGCATCGCGCTATCTTGCGCATCACACCGTCCTGTGCACGCCTGGTCTGGCGAGACCTTAAATACGCTCGGTCCAGCGAGACCTTAAACCCACTCGGTTGCATTGTCATGCATCTCAAAAGCCGCGCGTTGGCGCGCATTTCAAAAGAACATGCATCATCCGCATTTTCATGCATCACCTGCATTAAAAAAAAAAAAAAAAAAAAACATCATGCATCATTTGCATTTCAAAAAAAACACAAAAAACAAACCTGCATTGTCATGCATACATTTTGCATCGTGGTCTAGGAGACCTTAAATCCTCGGGAGGTGTAAGACCTTCAGTGCATCAGAGTGCACACCTTATTGTATTTGGCATACATCGCATCGCGCCGTGTGAGCACCCCATTTGCACTCCATTTTCCATCCTTATGAGGCACGCGTGTCTCATCTACTCTATCGTGCATTGTGCATTGCCTCTTTCGGGTCTGGCGGAACCTTAAAAACACGCGCGGTCTAGGAAACCTTAAGTCCTCGGGAGGTGCAAGACCTCGATGCATTAGACTGCATGCATCATATTGCATTTTGCATGCATTCCATCGCGCTACTTTGCGCATCTTACAGTTGCCCCACGCCGGTCTGGCGAGACCTTAAACACGCATAGTCTGGCGAGACCTTAAACCCGCTCATTTGCATCGTCATGCATATATTTTGTATCCCGGTCTAGAAGACCTTAAATCCCCTGAAGGTGTAATTCCTTTGGTGTTTGTCGTGCCCGAACGACTTTCGGTGGTCTGGTAAAGCCACCTGTCTGTGCTTGCGGTGAGTTCCTAGAAGACCAACTGGGACGGTGAAAACTAGAGTTTGAACGGCTTATGCCTAGAACGCAAAGGTTCGGAATTTCCGAGACTAAAGTCTGGTTTAAATACCCAGGGGGTGTACCCTCGGCTTGAAATCTGTATGGAAGCCCCATAGGTTGAGGTGGCATGTTTACGCCTCAATTCTGGATACTGAACCAACCTAGTATATCGCCCGGTTGGTAAGATAGGGAAAGCTGCAATCATAACCATTGCATCAACCTGCATTGTCATGCATCATTGTAAATATTGCACTTGTCATGCATATTGTCATGCATTTCAAAAAAAAAAAAAAAAACAAAAAAAAAACAAAAACAAAAAAAAACATGCATATGTCATGCATATCATTGTCATATAGTGCATATGTCATGCATTTTCTGTAAATATCCATTCCATTGCATATTGCATTTTAGTTGCATGCACCCACTGCATCATCTTCCATCCATGGCTTGCGCCTTTCCAGGTCGAGCTTGGTCTGGTATGTACTCATACTTTTCACGTCTATACACTCATAGTTCTGTGTGCGCTCGCGCCTTGAGGGCTTCGACACCTTTTCTATGTTAGACATGGCCTGTATGTGTACATGCCTTTCCTAGGTGAGATTTGGTTTGGCCCGCGTGCCATATCCATTGTATCCATCTCCATCGCATTTTAGTTGCATCCATCCACTGCATCATCTTCCATCCATGGCTTGCGCCTTTCCAAGTTGAGCTTGGTCTGGTATGTGCCCTTACTTTTCACGTTGAAGCACAGTTCTTGTGTACGCGCCTATTCCTTGACGAGCTTGGTTTGAGGGTTGCGGCGCATTTTCTGTGTTAAACATGGCTTGTACGTGTACAATGCCTTTCCTAGGCAAGATTTGGTTTGGCCCGCGTGCCATATCCATTGTATCCATTTCCATTGCATTGTCGTGTAATTGTTGCAGCCGGCATTAGGATCATTATTCTCTCCTCAGCGGGTCGTCACCCCACTTATGTCAATCCACCCAATACTTGTTCTTGTGTCTGTCTACATTACTCATAGTTCTGTGTGCGCTCGCGCCTTGAGGGCTTCGACACCTCTTCTATGGTAGATAGACTTGTCACTTCCATCAATCTATTTGACATTTGTGCGGTTTTGAACCGCTCATGATTGGATCATGATTCAATTGCCCTGCATGTAGTTCGCATTAGTTTTAATTGCACTACATTTTCATTTGCATTATTCATACATAGTTTTGTATATATTGCATATTGTTCATCATTCGCATTGCATATGTCATGCATGTTGCTAATCATATTGTACCTGTTAAGTTTGCTTTCTTTGCAGGCACGATATTGTATGTACGGCTCATTTGAGGCCGGCGCAACCGGACGAGTCGCACAGGTATTGTATCCTCCGAGTGAGACGTATTGAGAATTGCATAATTCTCTTACATCCTTTCTGCATTGAAGTGTAGATTGGCGTATGTTAGCTTATAACTGTCGCATGTGTGCTTCATTACAGCTTTCTTTGCATGATCATAAGTTATGTCCGGCTTCTTGCATGTTCAGTTGCATTTTGCCCCTGCCTACGGGCGCATACCTTATCCTTGGCACGTATGCCTGTGCATGAACTACGCTGGTTTGATTCCTTAAGGGGTACGTAGGCAGCTTGCGAGTTCAACCATTTGCGCTTTGTATGATTGTCCAAGTCTTCGGCCTTGTCAAAAATGGGTCGTCTCTGGGCTTTGACATTCACTCCCGTCATTGTTATGACTTTCGAGTTCTGTCAAAGAGGGGCAACTGTAGACACCCCATTTTTGACCGTCCTCAAGACTTGGACGTCACCGCTTGAACACTCGGTGATTATCCATGTTCATGTTCGTTTGGAGTTCCCGGAGTTCTCGGCTCGCGCGCCTAGCCTCAGGACCTCCAAACTCGACCGTCTTGTGTCTGGTTTTGCACCAAACACTTGTGTTTTGCCTTGGAAGGGCAGGGAATGCCTTGTGAGGCACCCCCACACACCACCGGCTGTGACTAGAGGCCACCGGCTGGCTGGTTTGTCCATCGGCACTATATTGTGCCGGTCGGCACTCTTTTGGGCGAAATGACCATTTTGCCCTGCCGACCACTGTGCACTTGCTTTCTGAGATATTTTCAGACAGCTTTGTAGCTTTTTGCTCCCCTCCATACACGTGGATGGAGGGATGAGCCCCTTTGGTGACTTAGCTTGTAAGCTTTGTTGCCTATACAAGAGAAGGCTCTTCTCTTGGCCAAAGGGTTAGAAAATTTGGAGAGTGAGAGAGAAAGAGAAAGAGAGAAGCTCTGGTTTTCTAGGGTTTGAGTTGCATACACCTTCTATATCTATCCTTCTCTTGTTAAACTAGGTGTTTTGTGCCTTACTTTTGCACACAAGCACCTAGTGTTTCACCTTCCTCTTGGAACTGAGGTGCTAAGGGCTTGTTCTTGAAGTTCTTGACTGGTTTGAAGCTCAAGGAACCAACAACTTCAACATTTGTGAAGAAGATCATCAAGGGTTTTGCAGGCATTTTGTGCCGACCGGCACTGTTTAGTGCCGACCGGCAGTGAATTGGCAGCCGATAGCTTCGTTCAGTGCCGGTGGCCACATCCTTCAGCCGGTGGTGTTATACCCCAGCCGGTGGTACTCCCCAGTGCCCTGAGAGGCACTCCTGGGACTTTGGAAATTTTCAGAGGAGGATAGCAGGGAAAACAGAGGCACACTTGCATGACAGTACGATTCTGAGCGAATCCCGGGCGCGCGACGCATTTGGGCCCTCCTCCCGAGGCATTTACTGTTTTAATTAGATTAATTATTTGTCTAATTAATTTAGCGAATTTGTAATAATTAATTAGCTTGCGTAGTTAATTATTTGTATTATTATTTTGGTCCCTCCGTGCGAGGGTGAATTGTAATAAGTGTGTGTGAGTGGGTGTATGTCTTCCAATCCCCACTTCTTTCTATCCCTTTTAATTACCCGCTTTCAGTGGTAGATTAGGGCATATTTAACTTAGCATACCTTATGCTATGCATCCGTGCATTCATGCATTTGTTTACATGCACCGGGCTCGGTACATCATACAAACTGCATTGCAATTTTCAATTCCAAATTGAATACATGCTACGTGAAACATTTCACATGCCATGTTTAGGGTTAGCCGAGCCTACTCTAGATTGCATTTATGCCTGTGTTGCATTAGTCACTTAACATGAACTAGGTCATGCATGTTCGCTAACCGGGTTATTTGTTTTGGCACGGAGTACGATGTAAGTATTTTCGCTTTAGCATATCGCATGCGTGTGAATGCTCGCCATGACAGCATGCTTACCATGCGGCTAAGTGCTTACATGAGATAAACTGCTTGAATGCCTATGGGTGAAGGTTGGATTGCGTGAGTTGGAATACTGCATTGAAATCCGTATTTTAGCCTACTTGCGAGTAGCAAAAACCAACACGTTTTTCGAGACAAAACGGATATGCAATGTTTATTTCCAAGTTAGGCAATCTAGTCTATACTTTTGTGTTGTGCGCATCACATAGTAATTCTAGGTTAATAACCGGAATAAGAACGCATAATGTTTTCAAAATCGGATATCACGGTTAGTAGAGGCCGGTCTTCAGACCGGGCGAATGGGGGTGCTCATAGCTGACCTTCCCCAATCGTACCCAAGCTCCCGAGCCAAGACCACTTTGGTGATGACGGACACGTGGCCTTCGGCACCGAGTCAGGGTTTCCTAAATTCCCCCCATTAAAAAATATTTAGGTGGCGACTCTGTAATCTGGCAAAGCAGTCCATGTTTGGCACTTCTTTTCAAAAAAATCGGTTTTTCTTCAAAACGATTTGCCAGAGATGGACTCTTTGGTTCAGATTTAGAACCGTAACACAAATTCGAGAGTCCGAGCTGTAGCATTCGAGGTCCCCCCGCGGACGTGTTACACATATGTACGTTAATAACCCACAACAGAAACACAGTGACATAGGTTCTGTACAGACAGGATCATCCAAAACTAAGTCAACCCATAAAAACTACATACAAACACATTTGAAGACTTTGCCAACCTGCCAAAATATAAATACATAACAAAAAGGGCGAAGACGTGTCTCGTGCGTGAGACGCAAGGGCTGACTCCTCAAAACCTTAGTTGTTCAAACTAACTTCCGTGAGGCTGGGTCTGGACCTCTCCTGGCTCACCTACAAACACATGAATGAGCGTGAGCGAAAGCCTAGCGAATAATATCAAACAAGGAATATACATTGGAACAATATACATCAAACGGCCTTGGGCCCAATTAGCATTTGTAACTAATTCATACATACATAGACATATGTAAGTTAAGTAACTGAGGTTCCAAACATATCATACGGCCTCGGGCCCAATTCATTCATGTCCATCGGCCTTTGGCCCAATCAGCCTTCGGCCCACGTTTATATCAAACGGCCTCTGGCCCACATTTTCTCTATCGGCCTTCGGCCCACATTTAATCAAACTGGCTCATAGGCCTTTCATATCAATCTGGCTCATAGGCCCTTCATATCAATCTGGCTCATTGGCCTTTCATATCAATCTGGCTCATAGGCCTTTCATATCAATCTGGCTCGTGGGCCCTTCATATCAATCTGGCTCATAGGCCTTTCATATCAATTTGGCTCATAGGCCCTTCATTTCAATCTGGCTCATAGGCCTTTCATATCAATCTGGCTCATAGACCTTTCATATCAATCTGGCTCATAGGCCTTTCATATCAATCTTGTCCACCATTCAAATTAATGAACTTTACAAGACTTACATAAGAGTAAGCAAATGGGACAATAACATAATTTAGATATTACTCACAGTGCTCGGCATGTGGATTTGCCCTGGAGCTTGACCCTACATATCACATAACACATATGGGTCACAATTAGTTCAATCCGTTCCTTAATTCACATATTTCTCTTTAGGCTTTATTCTTATCTCTTTAATTCAATCACAATGCTCAATGCATGCCTAAGAGTGTTTAGAAGTGAAAGGGAACGGAAAACAGAACACAGAATGCATTTTCAAAATTTCAGAAAATAGGGTCCCCGCTCGAGCGTGGACTTCCCCGCTCGAGCGGACCCTTAAGTCTGCAAAAGTGCTGGTTACCTCAAATTCCCGCTCGAGTGTGAACTCGGACGCTCGAGCGGACTGCCTGTCTACATAGCTTCCCGCTCGAGCGTAAACTTCCCCGCTCGAGCGGGCACTATGTCTGTCAAAAATGCTGCGAGCTCGAATTATCCGCTCGAGCGGCGGTTTCCCCGCTCGAGCGGGCACCAAACTTTCTGGGTTTTCCAGAACTGTTCTTGAGCTTCAAATACACATTCAAACTGATATTTCTTGCATTTCACAGCCCATAGCGCTCATATACATATGCCAACATGATATAAACACCAAATTACAACATATTGAAGCTTGATTCCCATGAATCAATCACATGCAAACCCAAATTATACCAAACTTACTTCCAATACATTAAATTCATGCATTTAAGCTTCATATCCTCATCAATCATGCATGCATGTCAATTCTTGACTCCATTTCTATTTCAAATGGTACAAATGGTGCTTCTAACCATGAAACTTAACAAAACTATGCTTGCATGTGGGATTACACTTCTAATCTTTCAAGATTTACAATTTACATGCTAGATTTTGTGATTCCATAGGTGTTCTTTACATGCATGCACATATCAAGCCTCAATTTCAACAAAACCAACTCAAATCATGCTCTTGATTACAAACAAACCTTGAACACACAAGATTACACATTAAACTCATGAATTCAAGGATCAATGCTTACCTAGGGGCTCAATTCTTCCAATTTATGGTCAAATCTAGAGTTGGCCTTCAAGTATTCAAGCATAAATGATCAAACTTCAATTTTTGAGCTCCCTCTCTCATTATGGCCGGCCCTCTCCCTCTCACAATTGCAAACTCAGATTTTTGAAGTCCAAAGAGACAAATGAGGGTGTGTATGGCCCTTATATGGCTCCACGAAGCCATTATTTTAATATTAAAACAATTGGGCACTTAATTCATTAATTTAATCGATTTAATCTGACCCGAATCAATTTTCAATTAAATTTCACCGTAGGATTTAAAAATTATGCCAATCACAATGGCGCAATCAATTTTGGGTTCTGTGGCCGATAAGGCCCTCATTTTAATTCCCAACACGGTAAAATCAAACAGATATTCCTACGGTGAACAGATGGAAATTCAAAACCACATATATTCACATAATTGGCACACCAAATCATATCAAACATATAATCAAATTCATATTAAGGACCAATTAGCTAATTACGGAATAGGGGCATCACAGTTTGCTTGAGTGATGAACTCTTCGCTCAAGTGTACTCTGTAAGCCCTCAATATTTTTGCAGAGTTTGATGGTTGGCTCAAACAACCAAAAGACCGCTCGAGCGACCACGCTTTGTTCTGCACATTGGCTTGAGCGACCAAATGTTGGCCCAAGCCTAAGAACACAGCATCCAGTACTTTTGTAGACGAAGGGGTCCACTCGAGTGAACTACCCAATTTCTGAAATTTTGCAAAGTGTTTTCTATAGCGAGTATGGTTTGGACCCGAACTATTTGATGTTCTGGATCTGGGTTTCATTGCCTTGTATAGTCATTTATATCTCATTTCCCTCATACCTCTTTGAGTTTGGCTTTTGGGTTGTGTTGGTTGCGTTTGGAACATGCTGGTACCTTGTTTTTCAAAAACCTTGTTGCCTAGAATTTTGCTTTTACACTTAAGCAGTCTTTCTGATCTCTTAGTACTTTTGTAGGTCTACAAAACTACTAGGAGTCAGCATTCTTCACTCAAGTGAAGCTTCTTGCACTTGAGTGGTCTTGGCTCGAGCGGCCTTTATTGCACTCGAGCGTTAGTCTTTTGTCTGTAAAACTACTAGGAGTTCATATTTCACGCTCGAGCGATAACTTCTATTGTCCGAGCGGTCACATCTTTTATGTCGTACGCTCGAGTGTCACTTATTGCGCTCGAGCAGACTATGCCTATATCAATCTGTAAAAGTCACTTTTTACATCACTTTTTCATTTCACTCTTTGAAAACACTAGATCTATACTCTCTCTTTCTCTCTCTTTCTTTCTCTCTCTCTCTAAAACTCACATTCTCTCTTCTAAAACACCTAGATCCATTGATTTCTTTACTCTACTCCCTTTGAGAAAATGGTAGAGCTCACTTGCAGCTTCATTTTCATCTGAACGAAGTTGGGTTTCAGCATTGTTGAAGTTTCTCTCTCTCTCTCGACTTCTAGCTTGAGGTAGGGATTCTTTACACTCTTGTATAAGTTTTACTTTAGTTATTTGTTATTTTAAAGGATTATAGTACTTTGGGTTGTTTTGGTAACACCTATGGTTTGAAATCAAAATGATAAAGAAGGGTTTTCAAATGGTCTCTTGGAAAAGCTTGTGGGTATGAAATTGAAATTGATATATGTTGCAATGAAGTATTTCCTACATTGAAATTAATTTTCAAAGAGAAAGGGTTTTTCCCAAAAATGTGAATGTTTGAGATTGTAAAGAGAAAATAGAATTGATATGGAAATTGTGAAATTGAAATGATGATAATGATGACGGTGGAGTGGGATATATATTATCACTTCCATTTTGAGATTATGGAAAAGTATAGCTTTAATAAAATTTATTTATTTGTTTAGAGATATCAGTTTTAGGTTATCGGTGGAGGATATCTATGAGTGTTGTAGAAATTGCATGAGAATTAGGTGAACTAAAACGAATTTCTCATCCATGTGCATTGAACATTGTTTCTTATTTACTATATTGAAAATGTATATGACATTGAGAAAAAGGGGTGAACGTTGGAAAGATGTGTGTTTTACCAAATCAAGTTGGCCTGTGTGTCTAGGGTGAAAGTTCGAAAAATGCCCGTATATATGGGTGCCGGTTCCTGCGGACGAAATATTCGTAAAATGGCAATACTAGCGCCTGTATGGGCTACATTTACATGGGTGCCGTTTGACGGTTTCCCGCGGATGAAATATTCGTGAAAGGTTGTACTGGTTCAAGATTTCCCTTGTTTTCATGATTTTGAAAATTGTGATATAAACTTGGCATGGCATGGTTTTTGGAAAGAAAAGTGAAACATTTTGGCATGGGCATTGCATATACATAAAACCTATGACTTTTTCAAGATTTATACATTGTGTTGTAACATTTCTATTGGGTTTTGGCTCACCCTATGGGGAAAAAACATTTTCAGGTGCTGGTGGTATGCCTCCACCAACGCTGAAGGCTCAGTGTTGTATTTTTTTGTAGTTAATTTTGTACAAGTCTAGGGCTTTATCTATATTGAGCTTAAGACTCACTTTTGATGTACCCAAGCATTGACTTGGAAAGATGTAAGCTTTTAAGGCATATGATTATCTGTTTAGCTTTTATTTCTTCTCACTATCTTGTAACATATGATGTAGATTCAGGATGTACTTTTTATGAATGTATATCGCATGTGTTACATTTTGTATATATCAAACTTTGATTAATGAAAGCTTATCAATTCAATTATTCTACTATTTATTAGCTGTTATGAGATGGGTATATTGTAATTATTTTGGGGTGTTTCAATTTGGTATCAAAGCGTACCGAGTTTGAATACTTTGAATACATGGAAAGTGGTTCTTACTACAATGGGTTTATCTCGCTTAATAAAGATGTTTGTATGTTTGTAATGCTATGTGATAACATGCTTATGTGATTATATAAGTATGGCATTTAATTCCTAAGATATTGATTGGGCATACGGGTTCCTAGAAGTCCTATTAGAAGAGCACTGGATCACTGCTGTTTCTAATTGGAACTCCAGCAATGCCGCGGGACGACCATTATTTAGGAAGGAAGTTCGTATGTGTTTATGTGATTATGTGCTTTTGTGGAGTGAATTACTGTTGTCCACCACATTAGGATGCGAGTGAGTTCGTTTTGGCACATTTGTAAATGTGTTAATCTCTTTTGTTATCTTCATTAGGATGTCAGGACGTGGTCACGGTGGTAAGCATGGTAGGTCTAGATGGCAAGAGGTGCCGATACTAGATGATATTCTGGTACAAAATGAGGGAGTTTGTCAGGCCAATATGGTCGAATCAATAGGTCAACAGGCCATGGGCACCTTAGCCTGTGAGATGGCTGATGCATTGCAAGAATCAATGGACATTCTCAAAGAGCTGAGAATCTAGTCCAGACCCATGTTGCTGAGACGGGGCCATCTTTTTAGAAGTGATAGTTTTTTCGGTCAAATCCGGACGAGTTTTTGGGTGATCCCAAGGAGCCATTGAAGGAGGATGAATGCCTAGAGTAGATAGTGAAGATGTTTGAGATGCTTGGCATTGAGGATGACGGACAGAGAGTGACCTTGGCATCCTTACAGCTGAAGGGAGATGCGGATTAATGGTGGAAGTATGTGCGTAGGCGCATTGGAGTGACTTGGGAGGTTTTTGTCAACGCCCTCTAGGACAAGTTCTTACCTCCCACGATTAAGGAGAAGTTGAGGGAACAGTTCTCACAGCTTAAGCAGCTCAACATACTTGGCTTCAAGTTTGAGGCAGCCTTTACTATCCTCTCTAGGTTTGCACCAGAGTTAGTGGCGACAGAAGAGCGCCGTTGTGTGGAGTTCGAGAAAAGGTTAAGGACTGGGATTCTTTTCAAGGTAGATGGTTCAATGATTAGAGATTACGGGCGACTTGTAGAGTCAGCGGCTCATCATGAGACCATGATGCAAATGGAGGAGTAGCGGATGAGGGGTTCTAGGAGGAGTCATGATGTTCAAAGGGGCAGTAAGAGGTAGAGGGGTTTTCACCCATAGCAGTCCTAGGGAGCTCAATCGAGGCCCACTTTTCCAGTACCGAGTTCGGGTTCTGGGAGAGGTGGTCTGGGAGATTTCACTTGCTTTAACTATGGCCAGATAGGTCACAAGTCTCCAGCTTGCCTGTAAAGGGGAGAAGGACAGCGGTCTGCATCATCTTCGGCTCATTCTCAGAGCCAGAGTCAGGGGAGAGGGCAGCCGCCTACTTGTTATTAGTGTGGGCATGCAAGGCACTTGAGGAGGTTTTACCCTCAGTTGGGTGGCATACCTGGTGTGTTTGGTTCGAGGCTGATATAGAGCCACCAGCCTGCACAGTCAGCGTAGGCCTTGAGGACTGTAGAGACCCCATTTTTGACCACCCATAAGACTTGGACGCTTGGTCACGCGCATTCAATGATGAAAGTTATGTTGAGTGTGGTTTGGGTTCTCAACGGAGGAATTTAGGTTCAAGCTTTGAAACCAATCCCAAACCTTTCATGTCTACACTAAATGTACCCCAAAAATTCATTTTTGAGCCCTGTGTCAACCTACACTGTGTTTGAAATAGAGGAACATAGGAATATATTGGCACCTGAGATGCCTGTGGAATACCCGCCCAGGGGTGCCAGTCAACCTGTGGACAGAATGTGCAAAGCAAAAAATCTACATCAAAGGTTAAACAACATGGTAACAGCAGTGCAGTACGGAAAAAGTAGTAAGAATAGTGGTGTAGTATGGAAAAGGGTACAGACATGCAATATGGAAATGAAGTGTAGTATGGCAATACGGGAATAATAATGAAAGACAATGAAAAAATAAAGATTAGTGTTGTTACCTTGTCCGCGGTGAAGGTGTCGAAGAAGCGGCGAAAATAAGGGAAGTCTTGATCCATGCGCTGATGTCGTTCAAATCGAGAGTCATAGTATCGAAAGCGAGGTGCTGACAACTTAAGAGGTCGCATTGGAACCAAAGCTCGGGAAATAAAGTATTTGTAAACCGACAGCTGCAAGGATCAGAGGTAAATGAATGAGTAAAGAAGATAAGATGAACAAGAAATGTCAAGTAAATTGAAAAGAAGTGTGAAGCATACCTCCTAGACTCGCCAGTAGCCACCAAGTAAGTTTGCTTTTTGGCGGGAGACGGAACTCATATAGAAATACAGGGTGGCCAGGCCGGCGCCACTCTAATCATACTCTCCCGCCCGCTACAGATCCACCAATGCTGCTAAGAGGTAAAGCCCTATGGTATTTTCCTTATTTGCAAACAGGGTAGTACCGTGGAGATACATAAGGAAACCACGGGTGTACTGGGCGACCTCCTCTGGAGTAACTGGATGGAGATCAGAGTAGTGCTCCAAGAACTAGTTGTATCTCACCATCCCAAGACTAGCAGTGTCTGGGATTGCTCGAGAAGATGGAGCTGCGCGGCCCTCCATTGTGCCATGTCTGGATCGAATGGAATCGGACCGCCAACCCCTACTCGCAGGCTAGTGAGCATCGCGAAGTCGTATGGAATCAGAGTTATCTCCCCGATCGATGAGAAATGGAACGAGGCTGTGGTGTCCCACCATTGCTCCACCAGGGCCTCGTGAAGTACTAGGTCGACCCTTATCTGTACTAGTCCCAAGCAAAAGGCTCTGAAGCCAACTGCGTCAACTAATGCACGCAGCTCTGCCGAAAGCCTCTCGTACCAGTGCGTAGGGCCAGAGATAGAACCGTAACCTCTGATCCTCCTGGCCATCACCTACAATGTGGGAATGTGGTCAGTGTCCACAGTGTATTGAAGAGAAGATTGTAAGGAATTCAAATACGTTCAAAACAAAGGAAGGGAAGAGTTCTTACAGTGGAGGCATCGACAGAGAGATGATCAGTGGGCTCCCACAGTAAAATATCCTCGTCAATCCCAGGAATGAGACCCTCGAAGCGTAGTATGCCGCCTGCGACCAGAGCGTGTGTACGTGGCTAGTAAGTGGCCGCGTCAAATGGTCTATCAACTAAAGGAGGCAGCACAGGCTTGGGCACGTCCTTAGCCTCGATGTCCTTGCCATAGATGGCTCCAATATCAACAATGGGGTTGGGGACGGGGAGTTCACCACTAGCCATGAGGGGAATAGAGGAAAAATGAAAAAAGTGAGTGGATGAGTGAGTTTGAGTGAAAACCCAACCAAAACCAAACCCTAGGATAGAGAAAATAAAGAGAGAGTAGAAAGACAAGAGGAAGAGGGAAAAAACAAGAGAGGGTGTGTAAAACCCGAACAAACAAGTGAGAAATTGATGAAAGCAAAGAGAAATTCCAAAACCAAACCAAAACCAATTCTAATCGATTCAAAATGTAGAGGGGTGGAAGGGTTTTCAAGGGAAAATTCGCGAGGGTTTGTGGGTTTTACAAAAATAGCAAAAATCTAGAGAGAGAGAGGAGGTTTAGAGAAAGAGGGGGAAGTGTTTTGAGCTAAGGTGTATGAGGAATGAGGGTTTGGCTTTGTTTTAAACAAGCTAGGTCGCGGTTCTATTATTTCTGTCCCTGCCGCCTTTGTGAGCTGGCCAGCACTATTTGAGGCTGGTCGTACTTCATTGGGAGCCGATCAGCTCTAAATGTAAACTCAGTTTGATTTTTGTTTATTTCAATGTGTTTCAATGTTGGGTTTCAGTTTGTCTGGAGGAGGTGTGAAATAATAAAAATAGAGAGGAAAAAAAAGAAAGAAAACAAAGAAGAAAAAGAGAAGGGAAAAGAGAAAGCAAAGGAAAATGAAAAGAAAAGAAAAGAAAAGAAAAATCATCACGAAAATATGTATGAAGGAAAAGAGAAAAAAAGGAAAAGAGCAAAAAGGAAAATAGAATTTAATTTGCTGTTATTTATTTATTTATTATTATTCGTTTTAATTTACTTAAGTTGTTTCGAGGTCATAACTTATTCCATTACATCGTTATGCGCATCGTTAATTTATGCTTTGGTCCACCAATCTTCAAGATTGGGAAACTTGCTCTTTGTTTGGCTAATTTGAGAATCTTGTTGGATTGACGATTTTTTGAATTGTTAAAACTTGTGTTCACTTTGCACGTTGTTTTGTGCTATCTCCATGGGCTTCACTCTTCGAGGCCTTCCCAAGACGGGTAATTTTGTTTTACCAAGCTCTCGAAGTTCGTTCATTAACCTTTCCTCCTCTCGCGTGAGACGCGTTAGGATTTTCTAATTTGGTTAAAAACATTGGGTGAGCCAGGTGTTCATACCATCCTCCTCCTCTCACATGAGATGCATTAGGATTGTCCAATTCGGTTAAAAACAATGGGTACGCCCAGTGTTCACATCATCCTCCTCCTCTTGCATGAGATGCGTGAGGATTGTCCAATTCGATTAAAAACATTGGGTGCACCCAGTGTTCACATCATCCTCCTCTCACGTGAGACACGTTAGGATTGTCCAATTCGGTTAAAAACATTGGGTGCGCCCAGTGTTCACACCATCTTCCTCCTCTCACGTGAGACACGTTAGAGTTGTCCAATTTGGTTGAAAACATTGGGTGCGCCTGGTGTTCACACCATCCTCCTCCTCTCGTGTGAGACGCGTTAGGATTGTCCAATTTGGTTAAAAACATCGGGTGCGCCTGGTGTTCACACCATTCTTCTCCTCTTGCTTGATTTGCGTTAGGATTGTCCAAACATCGGGTGCGCCCGGTGTTCACATCACTCTTCCTCCTATCGCGTGAGATGCGTTAGGATTGTTTACCTCGATTAAAAGCAACATGTGTGCCTGATGTTCAAACCACCTTTCCTCCTTTCGTGTTAGACGCGTTAGGATCTCAAGTTCCTCAGTTGAAAACCTCGAATGTGCCCGGTGGTTACATTGCCCTCCACCTTCCCTGCGTGAGACGTAGTTAAATTGGCATCTTTCCCGCATGGGACATGGCTTGGTGTGCCCTTTTCATGCGGGATGTGTTTTTTGGTTCACTTCTTTCCGTGTGAGATGCGGCTCGAGTTATTTTCCTTTCATTCAGACAGTGCACACCTGCTTTTGCTTATAGCATTGTTTCGTCACTTGCTAGTTTCATTAAACTGTTTCATTGCATGATTATAAGTTATATTTCCTTCATATCATTTTTTCATTATGCCCTTGAACTACACAGGTGTAGACACCTTATTTTTTACCGCCCTTAAGACTTGGGCGCTTTATTCCGAACACCCATGATGAATGTTACACTGTGCAATCTTTTGAATTCTCAGCGAAGAATTTGGATTCAAGCTCTAATCCCAAACCTTGCACCCCATTTTGGCCAAACTATTTTAGACCATAAAACCCTCTTTTTCAGAATATTTTTTCAAATGTTTCTACGATGTTCCGAGGCTCGCATTTCATTCAAAATATTGCACTTTTCGGTAAACCGAGTAAGGACAAAGTGGAATTAAAGGAAATGGAGGTGAGCCCTTTGAAAAATATTTAAAACATCTTATTCATAGGTTTGGAGTTGAAGGAATTAGGAGGGGAGAGAAGAAAACTAGTTTTGGAAGAGGTTGGGCATCAAACCATTGAGAAAGAATGAGCATCCTTCACTAAATTAGGCATATCTCTCTGAATACTTAGAATTTAGATGGGAGGTCACCATCATTGGAAAATATACTTTCGGGAATTCAATTTACACTCAAGAATCACCTAAAACAAAGTCTGGAAGAGGGAGATATGCCCATTTAAAGTGGGGCCTAAAGTGCAAATTTTTAGGCCCGGCCAGGTCCATTTAGAACCGACCGTGCCTCATTACGTCACTGCCAGGTCTCAATGAAAACTTTTTGAGAGTTTATTTTTAGGCCTGGCCTAGTGTTTTTGGGCCCGGCCGTGGGTTCCTGGCTGGGTCTCAGAGGCGAGAAACAGACAGCTAGCGGGAATTGAACAAATATCTTTGTTTGAAGATATTTTTGACCAATTTGGCTCAAATTCTATAAATATGACTTCCTACTTCAGATTTTAATGTTAGAAAAACTTTCCAAAAGGCTTAGACATTGATGAGAGCTCTTGAACCTTCAAGCTTCTTTTGTTCTTCAAATTAACTTTCCCTCTCCATACACCATTAAAGCTTGGATGTGGAGCTTTCTTGTAGAGAATTCAAGGCATATTTTTAGAACCTAGAGGTTAGAGAATTGTTTGAGGAGATATTTGTAGGAGATTAGACATAACTTCCTTACAAAAGCTTTCTTCACCTTCAAACCTTCTTCAACTATACATACACAATAGATACACCATGGGAGCTTGTTCTTGGAGCTTTTTGTTGAGATTTCAAACTAAATTGCAAAAACTTGAGGGTGTTGGAATCAAATTTGTTAACTAAGAGTTTACCTCACTTTTCAAAAGGTATAATTTTACACCTTCTTGTTTCATCTTCTTCTACTCTTTTCCTTTATTTTTCTTGTCTTTATATGCTATTTTTCAGAGTTTGTAAATGCTAAAAAAATGTGATTTAAAAGTACCAAAAGTGGAGGGGTTAGCCACCCCTCCTTAGTCTTGCTTACTAGTTTTGTATCTCTTTGTTTTTCCCTATCTTTTGTGCTCTTTTAACATGATTTTAGCCATTGTTTTTGTGCTGTTTTTGGACTTTTTTTTGGACTATTTTCAAAGGTTAAAATATGTGATTTGAAGTTGTAAAAAGTGGAGAGGTTAGCCACCCTTCCCTAGGCTTGCTTACTAGCTTTGTTCTCTTTAATCTTTGCTTGCTTTTTCTAACTTTTCAAACTATTTTTAGCTTGTTTTTGGGGTAGTTTTGTCACAATTTTTATTTTATTTTTTTCGTTTTAGGGGTTGTTTGACTAATTTTAATTTATGCTTTGAATATCATGCTTGCATCATGCTTGTAGTGGAGCTTGCTTGTCTAGCTTGTCCTATCCTATTTGTGTTCACTTTCTTCCCCTTTTTGAAGAAGTTTTGTCACTATTTTTTTTTCTTTTCTTTTGTATATTAGGGGCTATTTTAGAGCTTTCCTAATTTATTTAATTAGTTCATGCTTTGATTAGTTTGCTTGGTGTATCATAAGTTCACATACATAGCTTGTTGCATGTTGTTCTAGCTTTTCTTTAAGTAATTTCCATGTTAAGATGCTTCATTTTAACAAGCAATCTATCATCCATTTCTTTCATTCGAGAGTTGTTTCAACCGGTTGGTGGTTGTTCAAAACATGAGCTAGAGACCTATACTTAATGGCTTAATCTCTACGGAGGTTCATCGCCAACGGCATAGTCTCTCTTTTATGTTGAGAATCACTTCCCGTTTGACACGCTTCTCATTTAGTGGATGTAATCATCACTTTGGACTTAATGGGTTCAAGAACGGAAAAGACTAAGAAAATTGGCTTAAAATGAACCAACCAACATAAAGAAAATGAGTCATATTACTTAGGTTCGGCTAGAAATTATGCCGAGTCCATTGTGTCAAGGGTCGTCATACGTCGATTCATGATGTTTTGATAAACCTTGAATCGTCTCTATCTCCCTCTTTGAGTTTACTCCATGATAGAAGGGAGGGGTGGTTGTTGATTCATTTTTTTTTCCCCAAAATCATGCCCTAACTCATCTAATAATCAATTTGCTCATTGATGGTTTTGGAAATGATTTCGTTCTTCTCTTGAGGCTTACCATGAGAGAGAAGAGTAGAAGGGACAAACAGAGTTCAAAACTGTTTTGTCTGCTCTGTTTTCTCTTTAGAGCACAAAAATCAGGGTTTGTATAAAATTAAGGCACGACCAGCCTTATTTGGGCTAATCGGGCTTCATTGGGGGCCAACCGACCATTAGTGTTTGGTCAGTAGAATGTTTTGCAAAAAATAGAGGGCAGTGGCTAAAGGTGAAACAAAATGGTCTGAGCAAACAGAGTAGTTTCTGGACACTACACATACGAGCATTGTGCATCCTTATGCATCATTGTTTGATGATTAATCATTGGTTATTATTGTTGTCCTTAATTATTATTGTTTTTGTACTTCATTAATATATTTTTGTAGCCATTGTTTATTTGTAATTGTTATATCAAGTTAACTTAGATAGCTAATTAATTTCTTTGGTATTTATTAGAATTTGTAATAAGCAATTAGCTTAGCTTATTCATTCATTCAATTTTGTAATAATTAGTTTAATTCAGACTCTCGGACATTGATTCACACCCTCTTGCACGAGGGCCAATGTGTAATAAGTTATATGTCTTCCAACCTCACGTCTTTCTCCCTTTTACTTATTTTCTTACGATGGTTAGTACAGAACATCATTTTTCAAATTAGCATCTTTATGCTTTGCATCCACTTGTCTTGCATGCATCCAATGTTCGGCTCATCATACTAACCAAATGTTTAAATTCATTGCTTGAGTATGTGATTCATCACATGTCTTGAATGGAATCGTATGCCATGTTTATAGCCGAGCCTATTAAAATTACATAACGTGTGTGTTGCATTTAGTCATATTTCATTAGTTAGGAGCATGTATATTTTCTAATTAATTTGCTTTGTTTTGGCTCGGAGTACTAGGTGAGCCATTTTGAGTTTTAGCATCTTGCATCGAATGTTTGTGTTGCCATGCCAAGCATATTTCCATGAGGCTAAGTGCTTAAGTGATAAACTGTTTGAATGCCTGTGGATAAAGAATTGCGATAGTTGGATTAAATGTACGTTTGAGCCCACTTTTTCAAGTGGCACATTCACGAACTCTTTTCAGAAACAGATATGAAATCAAACGTTCCAATTTGTGCAAATTAGTATATACTTGTGTGCAACACATAGTAATGTTAGTCTAATAATCAGAACAAGAGCATATAATGTAAATAAGAATCACATCATGATTAGTAGAGGCTGATCTTTGATCAGGGGAGTGGGGTGCTCAATTCATGACCTTCCCCTCTCGTACCTAAGTTCCTGAGCCGAGAAACTTTTGTGATGATGGATAAGTGGCCTTTGGCACGAGTATCGGGTTTCCTAAACTTCCTAAAAAATATTTAGGTGGCGACTCTAAAATCTGGAAAAGTAGTCCATTTTTGGCATTTAATTCAAAACAAAAGAATTTCCGAATTTGAACTCTTTTTGCGTTTTCACTATTTCACATTGCACTTGTGAAATCAGATTTAGAACCACAGAAGTCCAAACTGTAGGGCTAGTCATATCCGAAAGAAGCATGAAAAGCAAGCCATAGTTTCTGGTGACTCTGCTGGGGATTTAAAGAACTTGACTTGAAATTCATGATCTAAAATTTTATCTACACTTATATGTTCTTTGCATTGCATTTGCATTAGTGCACTAAATTCACTGTGTTTTCCATCTGCTATTCCTGGACAGTTTGCTGGAGGCTTGCCCAAAAGCTTGCCAAAAGGCTAACCGGTCGTGGGCTTTGCCATGTTGGGAACAAAACCCTTGGATCTGGACTACCGCTTGATCCTCCTTTCACTTCTTAGTGTTAGGTGTGAGAGGTATATTAGGTAGTATTGCTGAGGTACCCCTTTGATCATTTGGCCTAGCTGCATATAGTAAAGCCATAGAGACTGTTCCAAACTAAGACAAGATGCTCCCCTACATGCAAGATGATGTGATACCACTTGTTTTGAATTGTAAAGCTATAGATCATTCCAAAAGCTAGGATAGGGAAACCCTAACCTCTCATAGGGGTGTTTTGAATGCTTTTGTGCAAAATGTGAAATCTTTGGAAATACATAATGCAATCCTGGGAGTCTTAATCTTGAGGCGATTCTTTTCAAAACTTGAGGGTCATATCAGGATTAGAATTTGGGTCGAAATCCAGGGGTTTGTGTTAGATATGGGTGAATTTTCAGTAAAACCAGAATCAGGGTCCAATATTGTATCTTGCTTTGTTTTGACTTGCATAATCGGTATCCTGATATGATGATAGTGTCATGACCCGAACCCACCCCTATGGGTTAAGGACATAACCGGCCAGTAATACTGAGAATACCTATGGCCTCAAACCAAAACAAACGTAACTCGTCAGAGTATAGGGGCCAACGGAAGCAAAAATTTTAAACTTTGTCCATAGAGCTGTGCTTATATGCACATCAAAACAAACCATACATATGCACGTTAATAACTCACAACAAAAACATAGTACCAAGAAGTTCTGCACAACAAGATCATTCGAGTCTAAGTCAACCTGTCTTAACTATATACAGATATTCACAAAGTCCTTGCCCACATGACAAAATATAATACATAACAAAATGGCAAAGACGGGTCTCGTACGTGAGACACAAGGGCTGACTCTCCGAAACCTTTGTTGTTCCTGACAGACTTCACTGGGGCTGGGCTTGGACTTCTCTTGGCTCATCTACAAACACATGAATGAGCGTGAGCGATAGCCCAGTGAATAATATCAAATACAAAAGTTATACAAACGATATGTAGAACAACATGCTCCAAACGGCCTTGGGCCCAATTCATATTTCTATTTAACATATATATATACATAATTTAGGTCAAGTGACTGTGGTTCCAAACATACTGGCCTTTGGCCCATTTATCTTTCCATAACAAACTAGCCCTTGGCCCATTCAGACTTTCGTTCATGTCAAAACGGCCTTTGGCCCATTTATTCAGGTCAAAACAGCCTCTGGCCCATTCATTCTATTATTCAGGTCGAAATGTTATTCGTGTCAGACTATTACTTCTATCAAACTATCATTCGTGTCAAACTGTTATTTATGTCAAACTATCATTCGTGTCAAACTGTTATTTATGTCAAACTATCATTCGTGTCAAACTGGCCTTTGGCCCACTCAAGTGACAAACTGGCCTTTGACCCATTTAAATGACAAACTGGCCTTTGGCCCATTCAGAACGGCCTCTGGCCCATTCATTCATGTCAAAACGGCCTTCGGCCCATTCATTCGTGTCAAAACGGCCTTCGGCCCACTCATTCATGTCAAAACGACCTTCGGTCCATTAATTCATGTCAAAACAACCTGCGGTCCATTCATTTATGTCAAAACAACCTTCGGTCCATTCGTTTATGTCAAAACGACCTGCGGTCCATTCATTTATGTCAAAATGACCCGCGGTCTATTCATTTACGTCAAAACGACCTTCGATCCATTCATTTCTATCAAAATGACCTTCGGTCCATTCATTTCTGTCAAAACGACCTTTGGTCCATTCGTTTACGTCAAAACGGCCTTCGGCCCATACATTCATGTCAAAACAACCTCGGGTCCACTCATTTCTATCAAAACGACCTTTGGTCCATTCATTTCGTTCATGTCAGACTTTTGTCCACAATCCCAATTAGCAACTCATAAAGCTTATAAGGGAATAAACAGTTGAACATTGCTAAGCTTTCAAATATCGATATTACTCATAGTGATCGGCTTGTGGATTCGCCCTGGAGCTTGACCCTACACATTCCATGAACACAAAAGGGTCATTAACAATGCAATCTGTTCCTTAATTCACATATCCCTCTTTAGGCTTTATTCTTATCTCATTAACTCATTCACAATGCTTAACATATGCCTAAGAGTGCTTGCAAGTGAAAGAGAACGGAAAACGAAACACAGAACGCGTAGACAAAATTTGAGAAAACAGGGTCCCCGCTCGAGCGTGGACTTTCCCGTTCGAGCGGACCCTATAGGCCTACAAAAGTGCTGGTTGCATCAAAAATACGCTCGAGCGTTAAATAGGGCGCTCGAGCGGAAGGCCTGTCAAAATAGCTCCACCGCTCGAGCGTGAATTACCCTGCTCGAGCGGACATCAAGTCTGCAAAAAGTACCGGGAGCATGTATTTCCCGCTCGAGCGGAAGGTTCCACGCTTGAGCGGACCTCAAAATTCTGGAAAACCCAGAATTGTGTTCTTGAGCTTCATTTCAACTTTCAACCAACCATTTATGCATGTTATGGCTCAAATTACTCATAGACATGTACTAACATGGTACAAGCATAATTTACAACATATTGAAGCTCAATTTCATAATTTATTTGCATGCATGTCCCAAAATATCACAACCTCATCACCAACATGCTCAAGTTCTAACATTCAAGGCTTATACTCCCATGATTTGTACATGCATGCCCTTTTTGACTTCATATTCGCTTCAAATAATGCAATTAGTGCTCATTCCCATAAAATTTGACAAAGACATGCTTGTATGTGGGATTACACTACCAATCTTTCACAATTTTTCAAATTACATGCTAGATTTGTGATTCCATGGGAGTTCATTACATGCATGCACATATCAAGCCTCGATTTCAACAAAATGAACTCAAATCATGCTCTTGATCACAAACAACCCTTGAACACACAAGATTACACATTAAACTCATGAATTCAAGAATCAATGCTTACCTAGAGGCTCAATTCTCTCAATTTATGGTCCAATTTAGAGTTGGCCTTCAAATTCCAAGTCTTCAAAATCAAACTCTCAATTTCTTTCACCCTCTCCCTCTTAGCTGACCCTCTCTCCTTCTTTGAGTCCAAAAACCAGCCAAAATGCACTAAGGGAAGAAATTTGAGGGTGTAGAGTCTTTACAACATAACCCACTAACTATTATTTAATAATATTAAATAGTTGGGCACTAAATCATTAATATTAATCTGATTAATTTGATCCAAATCAATTTTCAATTAAATTTCACCATAGGCTCTAAAAATTACGCTAATCACAATGGCGCAATTAATTTTTGGGTTCCATGGCCGATAAGGCCTTCAATTTAATTTCCAAAGCAGATAATCAAACAGATATTCCTACGGTGAACATATAGAAATTCAAAACCACATATTTTCACATAATGGCACACAAAATTATATTAACCACATAATCACACTCATTTTAAGGACCAATTAACATATTATGGAACAGGGGTATTACAGTCTTCCCCCTTTTAGGAAGTTTGGTCTTCCAAACTTAATTTACCTTTAGTCGAAAACAATTCGGAGTACTTTTATTCAACGGTTCCAATTTTCTCGATAATCGTTTGTTTAGTCTCTAGATCAAGCAACACTCTGTTTTCAATCGGTCAGAGACTTACCTTTCCCGCCATACCAGGCTTGTATGGTGCCAAACGAAACTAAAGTGTGAGCTGTTATTGTAAGCCAAGTCTGTCAACGATGGATAGATTTTTCCAATTTCTCGAAAATCTAAAGCATACATTTGGAGCATTTCTCCCAGAATCCAAAAAGTTCTTTCTAATTATACATCAATTTGCGGGCGGAAAGCAGCCCCGAGTCAACAAAAATAACAACGAAGCAGTCAACCACACGACAGACGTAACTCATATATCCCCATAGTACCAATTGTAAAATACAATAACATTGAGGCAGTCGACTTCTAATAGAATACACGTGCTCTTAATTCATTTAACAGTTTACAATTCGGTTCAACATTCAATTCCTTGTTCCATCTAGTCTTTCCACACTATTCCATAGTTGCCAAAAGCAGAAGGCAATTCATATACTAATCCCCATGGCGTCAAAGGTAATATTAAAAAAAATCAATCACGTGTTAAACGCAATTTAAACATCCTCAAAGTCCCAATTCCCCAATTACAGGATACAATGGCACTGAGCAGTTATTTACACAAGGCGTACTGAATTCATACACTTTCGGATAATCAGGGTTTTTCAAAGCTTCTTGGATGTTAATAACATCCTCATAATACCAAAGGATGACATTCCGGGCGAAACAAAGAAATAATCGTCTCGGAACCAAAGCACACCCGTTCACGACCGTCGGTGGCTGACGCGAGATTGATTAGACAAACCCACCCGTACAAGACCGTCGGTGGCAAAAGAGGTATCTCAACAAAAGTGCTACATAGGCTTAGCGTCCCCTAGCACGAAAGGACGTCCCAAGAATGTCATCCAGACAAACATAATACCACTCGCTATAACCTGATTTCCCAAAATCCAATAACACTGAAGTAAACACATGAAACAAATTCTGATTAATCGAGGATAAATATTCAATACGGTTCACAATCAAGTCAATCTGTTGTCATCGGTTTCCATAGCGCCAAATAAGCAAGAATATGACAATACACAACCCAATCACAGAATTTGTACAATTCTATTCATTTATAACACTTATGCCCCAATTATTGAAGGTTGGTTCTCAATGGTGTTCATGATTAGATCAATCTGTTGATAGCCCACAAAAGGTCTTTCAAACAAGTCAAGCATTCCGAACGAATTCAAGTTTTGGGTCTATTAGTTTTTCTACCAAGAATAATCTGGCTATTTATTCACGAACAATTCGTGGTCTTCCCTTAACAAAATCAAATCAAACAAAGGTTCCATCAAATTATATCCAATGAGGGTTCTATCAGGTCAAATCAGACAAAGGTTCTATCAGACCGAATCAGATAACAGTTTTCTCAAATGGGGTACATTCGGTTTTGTAAGGCTCACTTCGTTTGTTTAGGCACATGGCTGATAGTTTCACAATTATCCTAAGTTTATCAGTTCTCAAAGTCATATCAAAATTATTCGTCACAACTGCTCATATCAAAGCATTTCAAGTTATGTACGATATGGCATTGACTACATAAATTCGGGGGTAGTTGCATAAACATGCAGTTATTCAGATCAGGAGGTATGTACCATAATTAATACAGCAATCCCCAAACAAGTCTTATATACAAGCACATGGTGCATAGTAACACATTAAACAGAGTTCCTCGGTTGTACATAAGATAGGGTCTGTTACTCAAAAGTTCCAAATTAGTCACAAAATGTAGGTTTATGAGTCGAGCCCAGTATAGTCACATAATCCAGTCAATTTTCTACCAATTCAAATGCATGGTCTCACCATTATAGAGTCATAATTCTAGTGGCTTCGTCATTAAAGACAGTAATATAACGGATCACCCTGAGCATAGGTTCAGATGTACATGTGCATGTGCAGAGTTAAGTAATATCCCAATACGTATTTCACAAATTTCCCAAATGGAGCATACATGTTCAATAAATACAGTCTCAATCTTGTGGGTCTGACTAATCCGAATACACAGGTAGCGAATATGAAGGGACATGCTGACCCGAATCAAACAAAACCCTAAACAAAGATGTACACATGCACTAATTCAGAATGAATCACATATAGGTATTCGTTTATAAACAATATAGATACCTAGAATAACGGTTGCAGCATTCTGAGCACTTTCTGAAACGAGTGCAATCACTCTCTCTTGATTAGCAATTCCTACCATCGGTACGAATTTAGCTGAAGCAGAAGATTTATTCACATTTTGTTCAGTTCGGGGACAGTTCTTTATCGTATGGTCCTTCTCACCACACCTATAACAAACCTCAGAAATCTGAATACAAACTCCTCAATGTTCCTTACACTGGTGGTGGCAAAGGTTCTTGCCGTAGCGGCAACTGTCATTGTTGTCTTAAGATTTCTGTCATTTCTTGAACTATTCTTTCCAGTCTATCAAATCGGGCTGTGGGAGAGTCCGCCGACTCGTATGCCCTTACTTTATCCATACTTTGCACAAACCCTTATTAAACCTTGCCAATTACTGGGATACTCAATACAAAAACAAACACGGATACACATGGGTACATTCGCACACTGTTATATTCTCATTTTATGGATCGTCAAGACACAGTTAATCGCATGCGTGATAGATGATTGCATACTTATCAGATATCGCATGCTGAACACTTACTAAATAATTATAAACCCAAATCATATTGATATAAACACCCATTTGCAGAATCGAATGCACATAGACAATTTTTTATGTATGTGCATTATAACAAAACAAACTTGTTATACACCTTAGTGTAACAGTTCGTATCTCATATTCAAATCATGTGTGGTACTTCCTCTAGCGTAACATATCATGTTGGTCATGCATATCAAGTTCCATAGTGAAACCTCTGGTACTGGTTAACATATCTCATACATAGGCCACGGTATTATCTCCCCTGGGCTAGGGCCTCATGACCATAGGCCACAGTATTATATCCCCTGGGTGAGGGCCTCTGCTAAGGATACCACAGTTGCGTTCAAAGAAGATTTGGTCAATCATCCATTCATAAAAAACATAGCATTTCAGGGAACTTGTCATTTCATATCATCAGAAAATAATTAAGGTTGAACATGACTTTACAGAGTTGTCACTCGCTATCTGATTAAACTTGTATTATACTTTATACAAAAGATTCTACAAATATGCATATACTAGAGAGCATATGTAGTCAAACAACTTGCAATGCAAGTAAAGCACAACTTATAGCACAAAATCGTCCATATCAAAACATTTAAACATATTATCGATGCTTCCAAATTCATACCTACCACATGAATGCATCCTAGATCTTTTCTAGACGCTTACTGCTCTTTTGGACAAGTGTGTGAGTTATTAACTCATGCTCTGATACCACTCTATCATGACCCGAACCCGCCCCTATGGGTTAAGGACATAACCGACCAGTAATACTGAGAATACCTATGGCCTCAAACCAAAACAGATGTAACTCGTCAGAGTATAGGGGCCAACGAAAGCAAAAATTTTAAACTTTGTCCATAGAGCCGTGCTTATATGCACATCAAAACAAACCATACATATGCACGTTAATAACTCACAACAAAAACATAGTACCAAGAAGTTCTGCACAACAGGATCATTCGAGTCTAAGTCAACCCATCTCAACTATATACAGATATTCACAAAGTCCTCGCCCACATGACAAAATATAATACATAACAAAATGGCAAAGACGGGTCTCGTACGTGAGACACAAGGGCTGACTCTCCGAAACCTTTGTTGTTCCTGACAGACTTCACTGGGGCTGGGCTTGGACTTCTCTTGGCTCACCTACAAACACATGAATGAGCGTGAGCGATAGCCCAGTGAATAATATCAAATACAGAAGTTATACAAATGATATGTAGAACAACATGCTCCAAACGGCCTTGGGCCCAATTCATATTTCTATTTAACATATATATACATAATTTAGGTCAAGTGATTGTGGTTCCAAACATACTGGCCTTTGGCCCATTTATCTTTCCATAACAAACTGACCCTTGGCCCATTTAGACTTTCGTTCATGTCAAAACGGCCTTTGGCCCATTCATTCAGGTCAAAACGGCCTCTGGCCCCTTCATTCTATTATTCAGGTTGAACTGTTATTCGTGTCAGACTATTACTTCTATCAAACTATCATTCGTGTCAAACTATTATTTATGTCAAACTATCATTCATGTCAAACTGTTATTTATGTCAAACTATCATTCGTGTCAAACTGGCATTTGGCCCACTCAAGTGACAAACTGGCCTTTGGCCCATTTAAATGACAAACTGGCCTTTGGCCCATTTAGAACGGCCTCTGGCCCATTCATTCATATTAAAACGGCCTTCGGCCCATTCATTCATGTGAAAATAGCCTTCGGTCCACTCATTCATGTCAAAACGACCTTCGGTCCATTAATTCATGTCAAAACGACCTGCAGTCCATTCATTTATGTCAAAACGGCCTTCGGTCCATTCGTTTATGTCAAAACGACCTGCGGTCCATTCATTTATGTCAAAACGACCCGCGGTCTATTCATTTACGTCAAAACGACCTTTGGTCCATTCATTTCTATCAAAATGACCTTCGGTCCATTCATTTTTATCAAAACTACCTTTGGTCCATTCGTTTACGTCAAAACGGCCTTCGGCCCATACATTCACGTCAAAACAACCTTGGGTCCACTCATTTCTATCAAAACGACCTTTGGTCCATTCATTTCGTTCATGTCAGACTTTTGTCCACAATCCCAATAGGAACTCATAAAGCTTATAAGGGAATAAACAGTTGAGCATTGCTAAGCTTTCAAATATTGATATTACTCACAGTGATCGGCTTGTGGATTCGCCCTGGAGCTTGACCCTACACATTTCATGAACACAAAAGGGTCATTAACAATTCAATCCGTTCCTTAATTCACATATCCCTCTTTAGGCTTTATTCTTATCTCATTAACTCATTCACAATGCTTAACATATGCCTAAGAGTGCTTGCAAGTGAAAGAGAACGGAAAACGAAACACAGAACGCGTAGACAAAATTTGAGAAAACAGGGTCCCCGCTCGAGCGTGGACTTTCCCGTTCGAGCGGACCCTATAGGCCTACAAAAGTGCTGGTTGCATCAAAAATACGCTCGAGCGTTAAATAGGGCGCTCGAGCGGAAGGCCTGTCAAAATAGCTCCACCGCTCGAGCGTGAATTACCCCGCTCGAGCGGACATCAAGTCTGCAAAAAGTACTGGGAGCATGCATTTCCCGCTCGAGCGGAAGGTTCCAAGCTTGAGCGGACCTCAAAATTTTGGAAAACCCAGAATTGTGTTCTTGAGCTTCATTTCGACTTTCAACCAACCATTTATGCATGTTATGGCTCAAATTACTCATAGACATGTACTAACATGGTACAAGCATAATTTACAACATATTGAAGCTCAATTTCATAATTAATTTGCATGCATGTCCCAAAATATCACAACCTCATCACCAACATGCTCAAGTTCTAACATTCAAGACTTATACTCCCATGATTTGTACATGCATGCCCTTTTTGACTTCATATTCGCTTTAAATAATGCAATTAGTGCTCATTCCCATAAAATTTGACAAAGACATGCTTGCATGTGGGATTACACTACCAATCTTTCGCAGTTTCCCAAATTACATGCTGGATTTGTGATTCCATGGGAGTTCATTACATGCATGCACATATCATGCCTCAATTTCAACAAAATGAACTCAAATCATGCTCTTGATCACAAACAACCCTTGAACACACAAGATTACACATTAAACTCATGAATTCAAGAATCAATGCTTACCTAGAGGCTCAATTCTCTCAATTTATGGTCCAATTTAGAGTTGGCCTTCAAATTCCAAGTCTTCAAAATCAAACTCCCAATTTCTTTCACCCTCTCCCTCTTAGCCGACCCTCTCTCCTTCTTTGAGTCCAAAAACCCGCCAAAATGCACTAAGGGAAGAAATTTGAGGGTGTAGAGTCTTTACAACATAACCCACTAACTATTATTTAATAATATTAAATAGTTGGGCACTAAATCATTAATATTAATCTGATTAATTTGATCCAAATCAATTTTCAATTAAATTTCACCGTAGGCTCTAAAAATTACGCTAATCACAATGGCGCAATCAATTTTTGGGTTCCGTGGCCGATAAGGCCTTCAATTTAATTTCCAAAGCAGATAATCAAATAGATATTCTTACGGTGAACAGATAGAAATTCAAAACCACATATTTTCACGTAATGGCAGACAAAATTATATTAACCACATAATCACACTCATTTTAAGGACTAATTAACATATTACAGAACAAGGGTATTACAGATAGGCATTTGTTTCTTAAGGTTTGTCTGAGCTAAAGAATGAGCAGTACCCGATTCAGCAAAGGCCAAACCTAATTTGACCCAAAAATCCTTAACCGACCACAGTCCATCCAAACCCCAAAAATAAAAATTAAAAATTAAAAAACCTACTCAGCAAAAGCCCAGTCCATCTAATCCCCAAAGGCTAACTCAGAAAAGATCCACCCACTACCAAAAGACCCATTCTAAAAAGCTCAATCCAGTTGAACCCGTCTAGACTTGTCCAGCTTAAATACATCAGGTATAACTAGGTCAAAATCAGCAGGCTCGTGATGGCACAGAGTTCAAAAGAAGTTGTGGCCATGATAGTGGCCCTAAACTAGGGAATTGCCATGCAGAATGAGACCAGTGTTGAAATGCAATGCCCATCTGGGGTATCTACCACACATCCAATCCCAGGCCCCCAGTCAAACTTTGTCCCACCTCCACCAACTGAAGATTTTCATGGTCTAGATCCTCGCGAAGGGTTGGCTTAAGCTCGAGTTTTCAAACCCTTAGTGCAGCCTAATGAGGGGCTTTTTTCCCTTGATATTAATGAGCTTGACCCCGACCTTGTTCAAAATTGCTAACCTTGAGAAGCAATTCAAAAAGGCATAGGAAATTAGCTCCATTCCCGACATTGAAGATAGGTACACCAAGGCTACCATAAGGTTACCATAAGGCTCCCAGAAAGATTTAAAATGCCACATATAGACCGTTTCGACGGGTCTGGAGATCCTATGGTGCATATCCGGCTTTTCTTGGATGCTCTGAAACTAATGGGTCGAACTAAGCCTCGGAAACTCTCTCAGTATGGAAGAACCCTGTTGGGTATAGCAGCCATTTGGTATGTGAAGTTGGAGGATAAAGTGAAGCAGAACTGGGAAGATTTGGCTGAGCCATTTGTTAATCAGTATTCTTACAATACCCAAATTTAAATGACCACCCAAGAGCTTGAAGCAATCCACCAAAATCCGAAAGAACCTTTTGTGGAATTTGTTGCACGGTGGAGAGCAAAGGCCGCACAAATGACAGATCGACCTTCTGAGAGGGACCAAGTGTGGATAGTGGTGCAGAACCTTGAGCCTGATATGTTACAAAAGTTAATAGTCGCTCCACTATTCACTTTCAAAACTTTGCATGAATTAGGGGTTTAGATTGAGAGTGCGTTTAACAAGGGGATTATTCCTAGAATAGGCGAACCAACAAGGAGGGTGTTTTCCAGGAGTACCAATGCTGGTAGTAGCACTATTTCCAAAACCACTGAAATCAATATCGTCGCCACTCCCAAAACTGTCGACCCTTTTGCCAATACCAACCCACAAACAGCCGACCCAACTCGAGCTTGAGGCAGAACTTTCACTCCACTCCATATAAGCCTAACCAACACACTAAAAGTCTCGATGGAAAGAGGGCATCGCAAACCCCTTGATCCCTAACCTCTTCTTAACCCACTCCCTGCTAGACATAACGCTACCAAATACTATGCATACCATCAGCAGCATGATCATGGTACTGATCGTTGCTACTGCCTTCGTCACGAGGTTCAGAATCTTATCGACAACTAGGCAATAGCTCCACCTCAAGAACCCAATGTTACCGCCAATCTACTTCCCATCGACAACCAAGTACGTCATCCTCACCTTAACCTCATCCATACACTAACACCTACCTTCAACCCCAGCATATACATCACCCCAGCCCATCTGCCCAAGCCAAAGGTATTCATTGTTGAAAGTACCGATTTGTGCATGATGGATGCACCCAATCCAATTCGCGTACATCAAGAGCGCCAAATGGCCGAACCCACTATTGCCGAGATGATGAGAATGATTAAAGACTTTCAAGGAATGGTGGCAGATTTAACCTTTGGGGTTCCGACCCCATCAAAGTATTCTCCAATCTTGGGACAAACTAAAAGTGGAATGGCCCAATCAAAAGCGAACATGGTCAAAGAAAGTAGTAAGAATGTGTAGCTCAACTTTTTCGAAATAAAGAGTCCAAATCCAGTTTGCACTCCCGCGGTGCTGAATCTAATCTCATAAGTGCAATGTGAAATTAATAAATACCAAATAGTCCAAATCCGGCAAATCATTTGGAAAATTGAATTTGAATAAAAAATGCCAAAATTGGACTGCTTTGCCAAACATAAAGTCGCCACATAAATATTTTTTCTTTTGGGGGAAATTTAGGAAACCTTGACTCATGCGAAAGGCCACATGTCTGTTATTACCAAAGTTGTCTTGGCTCGGGAACTTAGGTTCGAAGGGAGAAGGTCATGAATTGAGCACCCCCGCTCGCCCAATCAAAGATCGGCCTCTACTATTCATGATATGATTCTTATCAATATTACGTGTTCTTATTCCGGTTATTAAGCTAGCTTTACTATGTGATGCGCACACACACAAGTATAGACTAGTTTGATCAAATTGGAACAATTCAATTTCTTGTTTGTTTTGTGAAAAGGGTTTGAATTTGCCACCTCAAGTGGGCTTAAAGTTTTTGAATTGCCACTTAACAAAGTGGGCTCAAAGCTATGAATTTTCCACTAGACATAGTGGGCTTAAAGCGTACATTCGTTGAATCGTTCTAATTCAAACAACAAGCCTTCATCCAGAGGCATTCAAGCAATTTATCAAGTAAGCATTTAGCCTCATGGCAAGCATGCTAAACATGGCAATCACTCACGCTCATGCAAGTATGCTAAAGCACTAAAACTCACCTAATACTCCAAGCTAAGATAAACGAAAGAGTTAGAAAAACTGCATGATTCCTAACTATACAAGATGTGTAATACAACACATGTAATATGCAATTAATAAGCTTTGCTACTAACATGGCATATGAGTGAATGAAATAGCATGTGGTCTAAGCACGTATTCAAAGAATGTTTTTAATCAACAATGTAGTTAGAATGATGAACCAAGCCCCGGTGCATGCAATACAAAATGAATGGATGCAAGTATAAGGTATGCTAATTGACACGTGATGCTCCTAATATAACCATCAAAAGCGGATAAATAAAAGGGAGAAAGACGTGGGGTTGGATGACATACACATTATTACATTACACTCTCACGAAGGAGACTCTGAATGGATAAGCTAACCAACTAGCTATGCTAATTAAGCTAACCAATTATTACAAAACTCGAAATAATTAACCATTCTGGTTAACTAACTACAAAACGAAATCGAATAACTAGTTAAACTAACTAATTAATTACAACTCTTAATTAGCTACAACAAATTAATTACAACACATATTTGAGCTAAATATTTAAACGTTAAATAAGCTCAGAATGCAAGGGATGCTCATGCACGTGCTCAGTTTCCACCCGAAAAGCCACTATTTTGCTGCTGCTAGCCTTTGTTTGCACACTAACACTGCCGTCCACTTCTAGAACAACGATGTTTCACCTTAGTAACACACTGCTCACTTTTCATTGATGGCTAACAGCAGGCCGATCGGCTACCAATGATGGTCAGTCGGCTACTGGTAGTGGTTGTTGGCCACTGCTAACTGGACTCCCTTTGCTACAACAGAGAGCAAACAGATCAAGACAGTGTATTTCTCAAGGGTTGTTTGTACTGTATATCCCTCCTTGTCATCAAAACATCCCAAATGAGTGATATACTTAGCTCTCAAACCATCAACCAAGCAATTTCATTGCATGATGGCCAAAGAACCAAGTTTATACAATTTCAATAAATGCACAAAAAAGACCAAAATGACCATCACCGTATCATGCATGATGAAGGGTAATGGTAACCTAGGAAACTTGGCACATTTCATCACTTTGAGTATGAAATGTCCCAATTTTCCTTGTGTTCAATTAACGTCTGATTGAACACATCCAATTTCTTATCTTACACAATTTTAGTTTTAACTTTTGTTTACTCATTTTAGATTACCAACCATTCTTTAACCTATTAGGTCCATTGGTGAGAAGTTCTCTAAAGAGAATGAAGGGTCAAACAAGGGGTAGTTTAAGGCAAGAGAGAGGTGTCATGCCGTTGGTAACAAACCCCCAAAAGAGGATTAAACCATTAAGCATGGACCTCAATCTCAAGCTTAAACAACCCTAAGGTTGAAACTACCCTCAAAGCAAATGAAAAAGTGAAGAAATGAGAGAGATTGCAGAGATTATAATGCTGAAATTAGGTGAGAAAAAGCACTAAAAGATGCAATCAACTCAAACCAATGATGGTTAAAGCCTCAAAACACAAAGCTAATGAAAGGACTCACACTACAACTATGAAAAAAAGGACTCAAAGGCAACAACTAGCCCAAAACAGAGTTGAAACAGCCCTAAATATAGCCTAAAACATGTGTAGACACCCCATTTTTGACCGTCCTCTAGACTTTTATGTCATCGTTTGAACACTCGATGATCATCCATGTTAGTGTTTGTTTTGAGTTCTCGGAAGTCTCGGCCGCACGCCTTGCCTCAAGATCTCTCAACGCGTCTGTTTTGTGCTTGGTTGTGGGCCAAACACTTGCGTTTTTGCTTCTGAGGGAAGAGGGTGGCTTGTTGGCCATTTTCTCAACCCACCGGCCAAGGCCTGAGGCCATCGGCCATGTTTTCTTGCCACCGGCCAGGAGTATTGGCCGGTCGGCACTGTATTTGGTCGGCCGGCCTTTGTCTTGGTCGATCGGCCACCTTTTCTGGCTGAGGCCTTTTCTTTGCCTTTTTCAGGCATTGTGCATGCCAGCTGTGCCAGCTAGTGAGCACAGACTCTACCCTCCATACACGTGTATGGAGGGATTTGAACCAACACTTAGCTTCTCTTGGAAGCCTTGAATTGGACTTCGTATAAGAGGGGAGCCTCCCCTCCCTTTCCAGAGGTTCAGTGAATTGATATAGAAGATATATATCACTCTCTCTATATCTCCTTTCTCTATAGTTGTGTGTGTAATAGTGTTCTAAAGGGTGTTTTTGTTCATATTTTTGCACTAAAGCACCTAGTGGTACACTATCCTTTAGTTACTGAGGTGCTAAGGAGTTGATTTCAGAGTTTTTGAGTTGGTTTTGATCAGAAGGAGGTGTTGGAGTTGGTGTTCTTGAAGTGTTCTTCAAGGGTGAGAAACTACTCTTTTATTCCCCATTTTTGCTTAAGCTTGTAGCAATACTTGCATATTGTTTTAAGCTTAGTGTCCAACTGAAAAAAGTGCTGTTTTTGTATGCTAAATATGTTTGTTTAAGGTTACTTTCAGGTTGGGGGTTGTCTACTCCCTCTTAGGCCTTGTTTGGCCTTATTTTGTGACCTTCTTTTTGAGCTTTGAAACCTTCTTGTTTTGACCTTCTCACCACTGAAATCCAAGGGATTTTCAGTTGTGGAGAAGTGGTTTTGAAGTCTTGAATAGGGGAGGGACACCCCCCCTCCCTTTGTGTCTCATTTGCTTGCATTGTTGGCTCGCCATAGTAGCATGTTTGCTTAGCATGTTTTGGCCCCATTTTAGTAAGTATTTGGTGTTATCTTGGCATGATATACCTCTATTTTAAGTTGGTTTGTTGGTCTCTTGCATGCACCATGTACTTGCCTTGCAATCCCTTCTATTGCCTTAACATGTATCTTGCATTTGGACCATCATGCTTGCATATTTCGGCTCAATTCCAAGGAACTTTTAGTCATGTTTCACCATGTTTAAGCTCTATTTGGTGTTGATTTGATCACATATGCATTGCTTTGTATAGCCTTAGTTCATCCTAGCTTGTTAAGATTTTGCGCACCAAGTTGCTAGCATGCATTGTTTTGACTATTCTCATGATTTGGCATCATTTGAAATCACATTTCAGTCTATGTAGTGTAGCTACACACTTATGTTTGCCATCTTTTCAATGCTTTGAAGAGTTGTTGTTTTGTGCCTTAAGATTAGGTCATTGTGTATGTCTCCATGATTAGGTCTTTGGGATGCCATCTCATTGGGTTTTGGGGCTTATTTTGACATATTATAACTCTATTTTTCATTGCATAATTCATGCCATGTTTGGTTGTGATAGGTGTAGTGTAATGCTCCCTTTGTAGCCTTGCATGCCCCCTTGTTTGTGCCCATCTTTTTAGCATGTTTTGGCCTCATTCCATGCATGTTCTAGCCTTGTTTTGGCCTGCCCTAGGACTATCTTAAGTCACTTTGGCCCTTTGGGGCTTGGTTGATATGGCCATCGTGAGAGCCCCTTGGCTAGCTTTAGGCATTGAGCCCATTAGCATGCTATGCTTCACTTGTGTATATGATTTGGCATCATTCTTCACATAATTTCGGAGCTCGTTGCATTGTCATGTTCTCATGTTGATCCCATTTTGTTCATGTTTGAGGATCGTGCATCGTTGCGTAGCTTACGGATCCATGTATGTGCATGCATGTCTCCCTTTTTGGTACCTTGATTCGGGCATTTTGGCTACTATTTTTGGTACGGCTGAGGTCTATCCATCTTTAGTGTAAGTCCATGGATCTTGCATTTGTATATTGTTGTATGCTTATCGCATTGCATGTTGTTGCATCCTTATGGTTGGTGTCCTTGTTGCATGCCTGTCACTTTGTGTATTTCCATATCTAGGTTGCATTGTAGTATTGCATACTTGTTACATTGCCTTACATTCCCATGTTGCATTGTACTTGGTTACATGCATTGCATTGTGTTTGGTTTGGGGTGTCAAACCAAACATGAGGACTGAGGGACGTTTCGTACTTGAAGTGACGAAACGCGCCTCAATCCTCGGTCGCCGACACTCTTGATTCAACATGATAGAGTGTGTAGCATTCATTTGTTTTGTTGTATTCATTCCATATTGATTTACACACTTGGCACCTTTGGCCATCATGCATTGAAATGCGTGATTAATGGCCCGAGGGTCGAGAGCCATACTCCCTTGAGTTCATAGCATGATAGGGAGAGTGGCTGTGCACACATTGTCTTGTAAATGCCTTGCCATGTACTGTCTACCCTCTGCTGCAGCAAAAATAGTGTTCTGCAGGAATAGATGGCCGGTTGACCATCTCCAGTGCTGGCTGGCTACCAAAATCCAGCCGATGGCCCCCACTTTTGGTCGATTACCATTTTTCATGGCCGGTGGTCTTATCTCCTGGCCGGTGACATCCCACAGTGCTCAGAGAGTGGTTCAGAAGCAGCCTTTGGACTTGTGCAATTTTCAGAGGAGCAAAACAGTGCAAATAGAGGCAACATGTGGCATGGCAACGGGTTTCCGAGCGAGGCGATCGAGCATGCATCATTCAATTATTCTGAGGTGGAGCCGCGGCGGCCTCCTTTTGTAATTAATTTGTTAATTGATTAAGGGTTTGTAATAATTAATTAGCTAGGATAGTTGATTAATCATTTGCTTTGTCTTATTTATTCGGCCCCTCCGTCGAGAGGGCGAATTTTGTAATAAGTGTGCGTACGTGTGTGAATGTCTTCCAACCTCATGTCTTTCTCCCTTTTACTTACCTGCTTTGAATGGTTAGTTTTAGGTCACGTTTCAATTAGCATACTTATGTTAGCATGTTTGCATACATTCATTCGTATTGCACGCACCGGGCTCGGCGCATCATACTAATTGCATAGTATTTCAAATCCAACTTGAATATGTGTATCGAGTTGTCGCATTTCACATGCCATTCTTAGATTAACCGAGCCTATTCTAGTTGCATTTTGCATGTGTTGCATTAGCCATCTTAACATGAACTAGGATCATGCATGATTTCTAACTAGTTTCTTGTTTTGGCTCGGAGTACATTGTGAGTGTTTATGTTTTAGCATCTTGCATGTGTGCAAATATTAACATGACAGCATGCTTGCCATGAGGCTAATTGCTTATGTGATATAACTGCCTGAATGCCTATGGGTGAAGGTTGGGTTGCTTGAATTGGGATAATTCATTGAAATCCGTGATTTAGCCTACTTGCGAGTAGCAAACTTCAAACCACCTTCCAAACAAACGGATATGCAATGGTTTGTTCCAAATTAGGCGATCTAGTCTATACTTGCTTTGCTTTGCTGTGCGCATCACATAGTAATTCTAGCTAATTAACCGGAATAAGAACGCATATGTTTTCCAATACGAGATATCATGTTTAGTAGTGGCCGATCTTTGATCAGGCGAGCGAGGATGCTCATAGCTGACCTTCCCCAATCGTACCTAAGTTCCCGAGCTGAGGCAACTTTGGTGATGACAGGCACATGGCCTTAGGCAACGAGTCAGATTTTCCTAAATTTCTCCAAAAATAAAATATTTAGGTGGCGACTCCGTATCTGGCAAGGCAGTCCATGTTTGACACTTCTTTCTTAAAAATCAGTTTTCCAAAATCAATTTGCCGGATTTGGACTCTTTAGTGATTTATCAGCCTTGCATTGCACTTTGCGAGATCAGATTAAAATCGTGACATTTGAGTCCGAACTGTAGTAAGCCCAAATGAACAAAACGAGATTTTTCCCGGGACGTTCGGGGACGTCTACAGTTTCTAGCGACTCTGCTGTGGAGTTAGAGAACTTGACTCGAACTCATGATATCTTGTTTTGATTACACTTATGCGTCTCTTTGCATTGCATGTGCATTGGTGCACCTAGGACACAATGTTTGTCGTATGATATTCATGAACGGTTTGCTGGAGGCATGCTTTGAGAAGCGTGCCATAAGGCTGACCGATTGCGGGCTCTGCCACGACGGGAACACACACCTCGGTTTTTACCGAGGCACCCTTTTTGACCATTCGACCTAGTGCATATCGGAAACTATAGTGACCATTCCAAAGCTAGGACAGGTTGCTTACCCGATTGTAGGTTGTTTGAAACCGCTGCGTGCATAGTGAAACCCTAGCTCCTGACAAAATAGGACAGGAAAACCCTGCCCCTCCATAGGGTGTTTTGGCTCTCACTTGCTTGCTATGTGCTTTTAGAGTGTGTCTCTATAGGAATGCATGTATTAGTTTGCAAGTCTGGGCATCATGCCTGAGGGCATCAGTGTTTTGAGAAATAGTTATATCTAAGGGTATCAGATTCAGATTTGGGGCAGTGATTTGGGAACAATGATCAGTGTTTGAAAATAGTATATTCAGCTTAAAAATGCCAACTGTGTGTTGTCATGCCAACTGTGTTGTGTTTTTCTAAGCCGTTATGCTGTTCGTTTTTCTGGTTGTATATTTCCTTATTATGCTTTATTTATCTTTTTCCTACGGGTAGTTTAGCACAATTGCTTCCGACCAAGCAGATATTCCCCAAGCACTCTGGACTAGAGGTCGTAGACTCCATCGATCTGAGGATCTGGTAGACGGACAACCAGTGCTCTATTCTTTACCCACGGTTGTCAGACAGTGGTCAAGAAGGCTCAGTGTATCGTTACAGCGGTTGTCAGATCAGTGGACTACCCCATCAGTGGACAGTCGGGCTAAGGTCTCAATTTTTACTACAGGAATAGATATACCAGTAGTTCAGCTAGATCAGGGCAGTATGGCAGGAATGGAGGAAATGATGTGATAACTCCAAGAAAGTATGAGAACCATGCAGCAGGACGCTGCCCGTCAAGCAAAGTTTGCCAAACAATAGGCCGAGGTCATGGCTCAACAGGCAGAGTTAATTTCCAGGCTACAACAGCAAACCGGAGCATCCGCTTCACACCAAGCTCCTCCCCCGCCAAGAGTACCAATACTCGGGGAGGTGACTAATATCCAGGAAGATACGGACATTCCAACAGGGCCGGCTCCGCCCCCGATCCTACCCCAGCTATCCAAAGCACAGATCAACCTACATGATTCTCCCTTTGAGTTCGAAGTGGACCCCACAGCATTAAAAGTGAGCAAGCTTGAAAAGCTATTCAAGAAGTCTCAGGGTGTGAAGTCCATTCTAGATATTGAGGATGGGTACACCGACTCGGCCGTGACACTCCCAGATCGATTCAAGATGCCACATATTGACCGCTTTGACGGATCCAGGGATCCTGTGGTGCACCTACGGCTGTTTTCAAGCATACTAAGGCCAATGGGCCTCACCAGACTGCAGAAGCTTTCTCCGTTCGGTCGGGTGTAGCGGCCATCTGGTACGCAAAATTTGAAGATTTCGTCAAGAGGAGTTGGGAGGAGATAGCCGAGGCCTTTATTGCTCAGGCCTCGTTTGGGAACAGGCTAATTTAGTAATTTTTTGGCTATTTGGCTAAAATATGAGCTTAAAAAAACTAGTATGTTTGGAATGGTTTTTTGGCTTTTTACGAAAAGATGTGCAAAAAGTAGAGAGAAAAGAGAATCTTTGACTTTTTGGTATGAGTTGTTGGCTTTTTGGCTAATTTAGTAACTTTTTGACTTTTTGGCTAAAAAAGAGGGTTTCCAAACGAGGCCTCAATACTCCTATAATACACAGATCAAGATTACGACCCGTGATTTTGAGACAACTAGGCAAGAGCCGAAGGAGAGTTTCTCCGATTTTGTGACCCGATGGAGGGCCAAAGCTTCGATGATGACCATCAGGCCTATGGACAAGGATCAGATTAGGATGGTTGCGCACAACCTCCAGCCCAAACTTATACAGAAGATGATCATTCTCTCCCTTCCCACCTTTTCAGATTTACATGAGATAGGGGTACAGATCGAGGATGCAATGAAACAGGGTCTAATTGACCAAGACAGGGAGCAGCCGGAGAGGGCATTGAACCGTAGTACCAATGTAGGCACAAGCAGTGCTGCAGCTACCAAATCTTCAGACGTGAGTATGGTTACCACCACCATTACCCCGAGAACCCTTTCAGCTACACCATTCACCGGTGTGTCCGGAAGTAGCTCACAAACAACCAAGTATTCCCCCCGAGGCCAAAGAATATTTACCCCACTATACATGCCTTTATCCAAGGCGCTAGGGGTTTTGATCAGGAAAGGGCACTTGAAGCCCCTAGAGCCGCGACCATTGCCAGAAAAACTTCCTCCCTCACAACCCAGCTAAGTACTGCTCGTTTCACCAACAGCACAGTCATGACACCGACCAATGCTATCGATTGCGTCATGAGATTCAAGATCTCATTGACAATAGGGTGATCGTGCCTCCAGAGAAACCTAATGTCACAACCAACCGTCTCTCACCACATAACCAAGCTCCACCTCCCAAACGCATCAACTTGATCCAAACTGGGGTTGTGTCATACGACCTTAGTATATATATCACCCCTTCTCACCTACCCAAGCCGGAGGTGTTCATTCCTAACAGCACTGACTTGTGCGTGTTGGACATCTCCCAAACCCAACCTGAAACGGTGGTGGTAGCTATCGAAGATAGAAGTGGGTCGATTGTGGAGGCAGATGAGAGTGCAAATACAGAGCCTGAGGGATCTGCAAGTTTTCAGTACAACCCAAGCGGTTATATCACACCAACGGATTAGCCTAACCAAAGGTAGAATTGCCAGTGGAGGCACAGATCAGTGTAGTTAGGGAGGATCAACTTAATTAGGGGCTGGATGACCTGGCAGAACTAGAGGGGGACATTGCAAACCTTCAATTCTTCAATGAACAGGATCCAGGGGACGTGACTGTCAACTAGTTTGGTTTAGAAGGGTCAGCAGAAGCTACCGGCTGGCTCAGTGACGTACCAGATATTATTGAACAACCGCAGCTAGAACAGGGTCCGTCAGGGACGGGGACATCAGTTGTGGCCGAAAGGGCCGAAGAGCAGAGTATATCTCCAGAGAGCACCGGTGTTAAGAATTTTGCTCAGAACATGGGTAGTTTGGGAACAGGAAAAATAGAACAGCAGGCTGTACTGAGGCAGTTTGAGCGAGAAAGGATCGAAGATTCTGCGAGAGCTAGAAAAGCCAAAGCCCCTATGGGGATGAAATATGCTGCGGGCATGAGAACGGAAGGTGCTGTAGGCACAGGAATAGTTGTGACGGAGCCGGACAGGTGTCTGTCGGCTGCCGATGGCATGTGGTGGGAAGATGACAATCTATGTCTTACCCACATCGATGAGGACTAGGGGAATAACCAGCCAGATGATACTTGGTACATTGGTGAAGTAGATCACATGACTAGGAGCGGGCGTTATTTGAAGCCCCCGCACTTAGACCAACCAGAGGCGTCCGGAAAGGACAAGGAGGCAGAAAAGCAAGAAGAAAAGCTGCTCGAAGAGGAGGCTGTGCTAAAACAGCTGAAGAAGATACAAGCAGACATTTCCATCTGGGGACTGCTTATAGCTTCAAGAGTACATAGACAGGCTGTCCTCTCTGCGATGAACAAAGCCAAACTTTCAATAGATACCACGCCTAAGTAGCTGGTAGGATTAGTTTTTCCGAGAGGAGCTTCCCCGACATTGACCTTTTCTGACAAGGAACTACCACCTGAGGGCACAAACCATAACAAACCCCTCTATATCTCTGTGGAGTGTAGAGACAAGTGGGTATCAGTGGTTCTTGTCGACACGGGATCCACTATCAACGTGTGCCCGTCTAGGACGACATATGCAATCGGGTTGAAGCCCGCGGACTTTGTGCCAACAGCCTAGGTGATAAGGACATATGACACTACTAGCAAAAAGGTGATGGGGACTGTGCAGGTTCAGACCTAGGTTGGTCCAAGACAACACGAGATTGACTTTCATTTTTTGGACGTTCCTGCAACCTTCAATCTACTCCTGGGGCGGCCGTGGCTGCACCAGGTGAAAGCAGTCTCTTCCACCCTACATCAGATGTTGAAATGCCCTCATGGAAAAGGGGTAGCTATTGTTTTTGGAAATTCGTCAATCCATCCGCCGCTAGAAGTGTGTACACCAGTTTTGGAAATCGAGCATGGCACAGAAGATGTGTTCCTATCTAGATTTACCCTAGCCGAGGCCCAGGTCTTACAGAATATTTTGGTTGTTGATGAGGGGTTGTATGTCAGTGCAGTCTGTGTACCTAATGAACAAGCTCTAGCATATCCCTGGGATGGGATTGGGAAGGAGTGGCTGGAAGGGCATTGCAGTATCGGCCGAAGTGCTGCATAACCCACATACCTTTGGTTTGGGTTACCTACCCACCAAAGAGGACTGGGTAAGAAAAGGCAAAAAGATGGCTAGGAGACCCAGAGCAAAGCAGGCGGGGAAGCCTTATGAGTTGATGCATCGGCCTATCCAGGGCACCCTGAATGGACACTTCGTCCAGAAGGGGGAAGACTTTCCATTCTGCGGCTTCCCAAAGCCGTGGTTGAATGCCGAGAAGAGATGCCTGCCGGGTTTTGAGATTTTTTTCGATTTGCAGTCGTCCGGGGATGATGTTGCCAAGGAGCAGATAGACCCACCAGCTGAGATTGAGCAGTGTAAGGAAGTGGATTTCGAGAACACCGAGTTTGAAATGGGGGTAGCACTGGCTTGTCTACTATCAGATCCTCCGATCGTATAGGAGTGCTTGGGGGATGATCTCTCAGTGTTTATGATTGGGAATGAAACGGCTGCGAGCCCACCTTCAAACATTTTCGATGCATCCATCGCACCCTCCCTCACTTGGCATTAAGAGGAGGGATTTTTATCAAGCAACACCGGATCAGGTAATGAGCCGGAATCTGATTCCACCGAGTCTATAGAGTCGGAATCAGGTTCCAGCTTGTCTAAGTCTGAGTCCGGTATTCCCGGGGATGACAACCCGGATGCCGCAGTCCTGTCTAGGTCATCTTTTTCTTTCTCTTTTGAGTCTGTTGTAACAAAAGAATCAGATGGACTTGATGAAGTGATTAATGAGAATGGAATAGCTGTGGCTTCTGAGTACTTTTCTGTGCCTTTGATTTATTGTATTAATTAGGACTTTCAAAATTTCGATGAAAACGACGAGGAAGAAATTCCTCCAGTGTTGAAATATTTGCTAGAACAGGAGCAGGAGCGGTTTGTAAAACCACTGGTTGATGAAATCATCCAAATTAATGTTGGTACTAAGAAGGACCTGCGACTGGTCCAGATCGGGTCCACGTTGTCTTCAGAGGAGAGCGAGCACTTAGTCTCTTTATTAAAAGATTTCAAAGATGTGTTCGCGTGGTCCTACGAAGATATGCCTGGAATCGATCCTAAGATTGTACAGCATCGGATCCCTCTTGACCTAGAGGCCCGACCTGTTAAGCAGAAGCTCAGAAGGATTCGCCCAGACTGGGCCATCAAGATCAAAGAAGAAGTCACCAAGCAAATTAACGCAGGGTTCCTACTGGTATCTGAATACCCAACTTGGTTGCCCAACATCGTTCCAGTGCCGAAGAAGGGTGGCAGAATTCGGGTATGTGTGGATTTCAGGGATTTGAATAAAGCTAGTCCGAAGGATGACTTTCCTCTGCCGCATATCGATGAATTAGTGGATTTCCCTGTGGGGCACGCATTGCTTTCTTTCATGGATGGCTTTTCAGGCTACAACCAGATTGTGATGGCACCTGAAGACCAGGAGAAAACTACTTTTACCACCCCGTGGGGGACCTACTGTTACAGAGTAATGCCGTTTGGGCCGAAAAATGCTGGAGCTACGTATCGACGGGCCGCGACCACGATATTGCATGACATGATCCCCAAAGAGGTTGAGGTGTACGTGGACGATATGATTGTCAAGTCCAAGGAAAGAGAGGGCTACTACACCGCCTTGCAAAAGTTCTTCCAAAGGATCAGAGAATTCAGGCTGCGGTTGAATCCTCAGAAGTGTACGTTTAGTGTTACAGTAGGGAAAATGCTGGGGTTCTTGATTACACAAAGAGGTATCGAAGTCGACCCTTCCAAAATCAAGGCCATCTTAGAAATTCCACCACCGAGGACTAAAAATGAGGTGCGAGGCTTTCTGGGTGAAGTGCAATTCATAAGACGATTTATTGCTAAATTAACCTTGACTTGTGAACCACTCTTTGGCCTCCTGAAGAAAAGGAACGAAGTTCCAATGGGACGGCCGATGCCAAGCTGCTTTTGAACAGATCAAGGAATACTTACAGAACCCACCCGTGTTGTCACTGCCTGAGCCGGGGAAACCATTGATTTTGTACCTTTCAGTAAATGAAACTACAATGGGCTGCATGCTGGCACAGGAGTCTGAGGACAGAGTGGAAAAAACTATCTACTACCTGAGCAAGAAGATGCTGTATTACGAGACCCATTACACTCTGCTAGAAAAGTCTTGCTTGGCCTTGGTATGGGCTACCAGGAAATTGCGGCACTACCTGTTAGCTCACTCTGTAATGTTGGTTTGAAGACTGGATCCCATCAAATATCTCTTCGAGAAACCGACACTTACGGGTAGGCTAGCTCGTTGGTTGTTCTTGCTTTCCGAATTCGTTCTGAAATATGTGACGCGCAAGTTAGTGAAAGGGAGAGTGGTAGCGGAGTTCCTAGCCAATCATCTAGTTGAAGGGGATGAAGCAGTTGAGTACCTATTCCCAGATGAGGCCATTCTGCATGTCGAAGAAGAATTTTGGACGATGAACTTTGACGGAGCGTCAAACCAATACGGGTATGGGATAAGGGTGTTGCTGATAGCACCCAACAATTCCCGTATACCTCTAGCATTCAAACTCTGGTTCAAAGTCTCAAACAACAAAGCAGAGTATGAGGCATGTATTGCTGGGCTAGAAACCGCCCTAGAACTAGGGGCAAAATGGTTGGACGTCATCGGGGACTCGAACTTGGTTGTATCTCAAGCTAAAGGAGACTGGAAAGTCAAAGAAGAGAAGATGAGAATCTACCATCAGACCTTGGACTTGCTGATTCCTCAGTTTAAGAAGCTGAACTTCGCTCATTTGTTAAGAGAGAACAACAGGTTCGCAGATTCACTAGCAACTCTATCTTCCATGATAAACATCGCTTTCGGAGTCTGGATGCGTTCGATCATCATCAAACAGAAATTTGCATCGACCTATGAGCTGATTGCTGCCATAGATGAGGTTCAAAATGACAACCCCTGGTATTATGATGTCTAAAACTTCTTGGAAAAAGAAGCATATCCGCCGGGGGCAAATGCCAAAGACAAGAGGGCAATCTGAAGAATGGCTGCTCAGTTCATCGTCTGCGGGGGAAAATTGTATAAGAGAGGTCATCTGGGAACGCATAAGCTGTGTGTCGATGCCGAAGAATCGAAGCACTTGATGGAGGCCATCTATGAGGGAGAGTGCGGAGCACGCATGAATGGGGTAATGTTGGCCCGGAAGGTCCTTAGACAAGATTACTACTGGCCTACCATGGAGGAGGATTGTATTGGCTTTGTTCGGCGATGCCACAAATGTCAGATCCATGCAAACTACATGAATATCCCGCTGTCGAAGCTGTTCAACATGACTTCACCATGGCCATTTTCGGTCTGGGGATTGATGTGATCGGGGCTGTCACTCTGAAGGGGTCCAATGGGCATGAGTTCATTTTGGTCGCGATAGACTATTTCACAAAGTGGGTTGAGGCCCAATCTTATACGGTGTTGAAGGCTTCGCATGTTGCAAAGTTCATCAAAAATAACATCATCTATCGCTATGGGGTCTCGAACGAGGTCATTTCAGATAATGGTTCCCATTTCAAGAAAGAAGTGAATGATTTGTTAGAAAAATACAATGTGGCTTTTCACAAGTCATCCACATATCGGCCGTAGACTAACGGAGTAGTTGAGGCTGCCAACAAGAACATCAAAGACATTTTGCAGAAGATGGTGGAAACCTACCGGGACTGGCCAGATGAGTTACCATTTGCTGTGTGGGGCTACCAGACTTCAATTCGAACTTCTACTGGAGCAACTCCGTATTCCTTGGTCTATGGAATGGAGGCAGTTTTCCCTATCGAAGTTGAGGTTACGTTGTTACGGGTGCTGGCTGAGTGTCAGATAGCTGAGGCAGATTGGCAGCAGAGCAGGTTCGAAGAACTCATGCTATTTGATGAGAGGAGGCTGAAATCACTGTACCATGTTCAGGGTTATCAACGAAGAATTGCTAGGGTTTTCAACAAGAAGGTTAAGTCCAGGAATTTGAAAAAAGGGGATCTAGTGCTCAAAGACAACCGAGCTCCATTTCACGACCCTAGGGGCAAGTTCAGACCTAATTGGACTGGTCCTTACATCAGCAAGTCTATCTAGTCGGGTGGAGCTGTCGTTCTGATGGACCTAGATGGCCTGGAGTTCTCCCAGCCGATCAACATGGACAAGTTGAAGAAATACTTCCCCTGAGTGGCTCGGTAGGCTGAAAACCCGAAAGGGCGGTCTAGCAAAAGTTAGACCATAGAAAATTTCAAAATATAAAAAAAAATTAAGCTCGCAAGGTTAAAAACCCACAAATGGCGACCTTGGCAAAAGTTAGAGTGTAAAAGGTGAGGGTTAATACACGAGTGAACCTGAGCCTGAACTACGAAAGGCTTGATTCCCATGTTTGGGATACGTAGGCAATTTCATCCTGAAGTTCAGCCATAAACACTTCCCTGATCAACTTTGTCCGTTTGATTATCCCAGTCATCTTTGCCTATTCAGCATTCAAGAGCTCGGTTGTGATCGCCGGTGCAGTGCTACTCAGACTAGGGGGCAACTTTCCAATTGCTGGAATCTGGGGTTGTACATCTCAATGACAGATCGCAGGCGTGTCCAGTTCTAATCCATATCGAAAATGACTTTGACAATTTTTAATAAAAGTTAATTTTGCTCAAATTAATCTTTTTACAACTTAGACCATTTTTTGGACCAAACGGAAAATTTTTAGTACCACAACCTTCAATTTCATTGATTTCAATACAGAGTTCTCTTGCTCTCGAATACAAAATTGAAGTTGCTTTTCATTACATTCATGAAGAAAACTTGAAAGTTCCGATTAAAGCAATAAATCCGAGGCATAGATAAGTCACGCGCTCCTGCGCCCCCTCCTAGAGCAGGCCGAAACCTCTGATGCCAAAGTAGGCCCCAACCTGTGCCTCTTCATTGAGCCAATCTAAACACTCATCAGAAAGGGTGTGGCTGAAAGTAAGAGCAGGGGCCAGAAGCTCTCTTGTCCTCCATGCTGCGGCATACCGAGCTAGCTGCGCACCTCGGATAAAAAATGAAGCAGGATACTCAATCCCCTCCTCTGGGCAAGTCTGATTACGTCCGAACTGGTGCCGGAACGGGAACGGGAAATAGAAGACGCAGTCTGTCAAGCCTATCAACTGGATCCCGGGCTGACGGGTCATACTGTAACTCATTACCAGTAAATTAAGCCAAGGGCAGCGCTAAGCAATGCGGTCCGCGGACAAATTGCACATCCAGTTGTACCACCACCCCTCTTCCGAGGCATCGACCAAGCGTCGTCAGAAGAAATAGCTGCGAGCTGAATATGCCGGACACGAGTCCACCACTCTCAACTTGTCCATCAACCACACCTGGGGAGAGATGAAAAATGAGAGATTAAAGAATAGAGAGGTGTACGTTGAGAGAAAAGTAAGAAAAGGGTTTTGAGAGAAAAATCGAGCCTGAGGGCCGAGTGATGTGAGCAATACATATGTGAGATCGGGTGGGAAACATTACCTGCAATAATAGTGGACTCCCCGCAAACCTAGCCGTCTCTCGACGATGAAAAGCATCCAATCCCATCAACGTTTCGGCTAGTGTCATGGCGATGTAGATTTTTCCCTCTTTCAAGCCCTCGGCAACCTCAATCAAATGAGTGCTAAACCCGCTGGAGCCCGGGGCTAGCAAGAAATGGGACAGCATGCATAAGCAGAGCGCATGTCGCTGATAACGTTGCCAAGGATGGTCACCGCGGTCACCAGTATCAGAAAACTGACAAACCAAGCTCGAAATGTCCAACTCTCCGTTATGAATCAATGACCGAGCGTCATGTACATTAATGCCACACATCCGTCCTAAGGCTTGGATGTGGCCGAACCGGAACTGAGGCAAGATATCCTCGTCTCGCCTGGATTCCATTAAAGCTTGGAAATCCTCAAAAGTGGGACACATCTCTTGTCCGCAAAAGCTAAAGACGTGTGTTGCCGGATTCCAAAACCTTTCCGCGGCATAGAGGAACGGAAAATGCAGCAGGGTGCGACCCAAAGTGAATAGTGCATTTATGCCGAAGCCCCGGAAATTCAGCTTTTCCGAGCCATCCAAGTTGGCAATCCAAGTTATGAGATTTTGGGCAAGAAACTCTTCCATTTGATGCAAATCATTGTTGAAATGAGGAAAACTATGAACCTGGGGCTTTTGTAGAAGATATGGTGTTGAGTGGAAGATAGGTGTCAACATTCTGGAGGTGCTTGCCATTTTTGGCCGATCGTCCAAAAATAGTGCCGACCGACCATTCTTTTTGGCCAATCGGCTAAAAATGTTGGCCGGTGGCCATTTCTTGTGGCCGATGGCCTTTCCCTTTGGCCGACGGCCTTCCTTCTTGTTCCTTGAGCTATTTATGTATTGAACATGCTGAGAATTTGTGACTGGCACCACTTCCAATGCCTTTGGTGATGATTTTGCGAAGTCACGCCTATTTGATTATCGAGTTGTTGTACATTTGTTTATCGAGTTGTATTTCACTCTCTTTAAATCTTTGCTTTACTTATCGAGTTGTATTTACACCTGGTTAGCTTGTCGAATTCTTTGTTTTGATTATTGAGTTGTTTTTGTTGTTAGTCGGTTCACTACCTGATTATTACGATACGAGTGCTTAATTTTCAAACAAAAGTTCAATCTCATTTACATTGTTATGTAATACGATGCGATGCGATGCATAAAATGTATAAATATAACACTTTTTGAACAAAATAGTTGTTTCATTTCGTCATGTCTTTTGCAAAAAGTACATCGTTTTGAGAAAGTAAAACCTGCCTGAGGCAGTACAATGTGCTCAAACTACCAGTAAAAAGAAGAGTAAAGCAAAAAGGGAAAAGAAAAGCAACAAAATATCTGAACAAAGCAAAAAAGAAAAAAAAGTAGCAATGTCTGGGTCAGCATCAATGGCCTCAAGCATTGGAATCTGTCCTAGTCCCCTTCCTGGACGAGGGTCCAGGGTCACCACTGCCATCTTTATAGTCAGAATCTGAGCTGTCTCCGGCCTCGCCCTGGGACGACGCCACCTCCTCGTAAGAATCATCGTGGGAGGGCTCTCGTGAACTCCTCTCAGCATGAGCGCCTATGTCTGCCTCGGCTGCGGATAGTTATCCTCCACTTGACTCCCCCTCCTCCTCGAGCAGGAACAGATGGTCCAGCTGAAGCGCCTCTCGCGGCCAGAATCTGGAATGGGGCCTGAAAAGGACAAATGGCAAATGCATAAATTACAAAACGCAAAGAAGAGTGTAAATACAAAATACAGTGTATAAGTACAGTGTATGAGTGCAGTGTATGAATGTCGTGAGCAACGCTGTGAGCAGTATGTGGGTTACAGTGTATCAATGCCGTGAGTGCTGTGTACCAAGTGTCGTGTTGATAGTGTGGTATTTCAGATTATGTATGAAGCATATTGTGCAAAGTTTGAGACTGCGGTTGAAAGAACTTATCGGGATGCCATAGATGGTCAATAGGTCGATGCTCCTTTGCAGCATCCCTATCGCTGAGGCCGCAAACTCTAGGGACTGGCGAGTGTACTCGACGGAAGCCTGCAAAAGTGTTGAGGTCATTAGTATTCTACGAGGTATCAAATGAATTGAAATGACTGTATAGAATGCAAAGTATGATAGTACATACCAGGGTCGAGGCGTAGACTCTGAGAAGTTCATGATCAGCCGGAGGAAGAGCAAAAGGGATCTGATAAGTCTCCTCACCCTACGGTAGACACCCCATTTTTGATTGTCCTCAAGACTTAGACGTCACCGTTTGAACACTCAGTGATCACCCATGTTTGTGTTCGTCTTGAGTTCCCGGAGGTCTCAGCCACACGCCTTGCCTCAGGATCTCTCGACTCGACTGTTTTGTGTTTGGTTTTGCACCAAACACTTGTGTTTTTGCTTTGAAGGGAAGGGAATAGCTTGTTGGCCATCCCCACACCTCACCAGCCTTGGCTTGAGGCCACCGGCTATGTTTTGTTGCTACCGGCCATTAGTGATGGCCGGCCGGCACTATTTGTGGCCGGCCGACCATTGTTTTGGTCATTTGGCATTTTTGGCTGGCCGACCACTGTTCATCTACTTTTGGCAGATATTTTGTGCCAGCTGTGCTAGCTGGCACCCACTTTGCACCCCCTCCATACACGTGTATGGAGGGATTTCACTCTTGCTTAGCTTGTTTTGTAAGCTTTGCAGGAGTGATCCTCTATAAAGAGGAGGCTTCTCCCCCCTCCTCTAGGGTTACAAAAAAATTCCAGATGGTCTCTGATATTAGGGTTAGGGTTGTGTATCTCTTCTATCTCTATATCTCCCTCTCTTGTGTGTACAAGTGTGTGTTTGTCCTTACTTTTGTGCACAAACACCTAGTTCTACACCTTACCTTGGTTGCTGAGGAGCCAATAGGTTGTTCTTGAAGTTCTTGAGTGGATCCAAGCTTGGAGAAGCAGCTGGAGTGCTGTTCTTGAAAGGGGCCTACAAGGGTAAGAATTTCATCCTTTTTACCCCATTTTTGCATAGGCTTTTAGCCATCCTTGCTTGCTGTTTGAAGCTTAGTATATAACATATAAAAGCTCTGATTTTTCTTTCTTAAAATAGTTGTTTAAGGTTGCTTCGAGCTTTGGGGTTGTTTGACCCCTCTTAGGCCTTGTTTGGCCCCAATTTTGTGCTATTTTGGTGAGCTCCGGGACCACCTTGTTTGGGCCTCCTCACCACTGAAATCTTGAGGGATTTCAGTGGTGAGGATGGTGGTTTAAGGTCCTAAGAAGGAGAGGGCCATCCCCTCTCCTTGTTGTCTTCAAAATGTGTCATTTTTGCCTCATGTGTGAGCACCATTCTTAAGTTCATTTTGGCCATGTCTTAAGTGTTATTTGTGCTTATTTTGCCATGATATAGCATTGTTTTTACTTGGTTTAGACACACCATGCTTGCTTTGCATACATGTCGTGTAATGCCATGAATTGCCTTAACATGCTTTGTGCTTTGAGCCTTGTGTCTAGCATGTTTTTGGCTTAGCTTTGTGATGCTTTTATGCTTGTTTTAGCATGCTGAAGGTCTATTTTTGGCTATTTGGGCCATCCATGGCTTGCTTTGTATAGCTACCATGCAATCTCTTTCGTATGCCTTGAGCATTGACCCTTCTAGCATGCCATCCTTGCCTTATTTCAGTGGTTTGGAACCACTTGCCATGCCATTTCAGTCCTTGTAGTGTGTTTGTATGCTTACATTTGATGCCCCTTTAATGTGTTAAAAGGTTGTTGTCTTATGCTCCATGAATGTGTCATTGCGTATGCCACCATGTCTAGGCCTCTAAGATGCCATGTCAATGTGTTTTTGGCTTTGTTTTAACATGATAAAACTCTGATTTTGGTTGTTCAAATCATGCCATGTTTAGCTTTGCTAAGTGTAGTTCAATACCTCTTTGGTGAGCCTTAGGCTTGGGACCATTGTTGCATGCTTTGCTTGTCTTGCTTGTTTGATTTGGCATCATGTGCTTGCATGTTTTTCAAAGTTTGGTATGCATGCCATATGCCCATGTTTATCCCTTATTCAGTGCGCTTAAAAGTTACTCTTTGGTGCCTTAGTGTTGGACTTTGTATGCATGCATGTTTGTATGCACATTAGCCTTCATTCTTGAGCATGCTTGTAAGAGCTGTCCATCTTGGTATAAGTTTACCCCTTACATGTTGGTGCATGCTTACCTTGTATATTGCCATATACTTGTTGCATATTTTGATGAATTACATGTTGTAGCATGCTAGTTCAAATGTGCCTCATGGTGTGCTTAATCCACGACATGTTGTTGTATGCTTAGGTGGTAGTGTATTTGGCATGCATTCCTTCGCTAAGTTTCTTAACATGTTGTCCATGTTGCATCTTGCATGTTTAAGTTGCCCTTGCATGCTTGATTAGCTTGCATAGTTGTTCCATGCCTTGCATGCATGTTAGCTTTAGGTTGTGTGCCTAGTGCACATTGCATGTTTGCATACTTGCCTCTATGCTCATGTTGCATACTAGCTCACATGCCTAGGTTGCGTTGCATCTTGCATGCATGCCTTGCCTCTCGAATTGAGTATGATAGAGGTTGGGCCTCATTTGTTTGTTTGGTTTGCATTACATTTGAAATCAAAATGCACAACTTGGCCTCTTTGGCCATCACGCATCGGAATGCACGATTGGTGGTCCGAGGGCCGAGTACCAAACTCCTTTGAGTCATAAATATGATAAGGAGTGTGGTTGGTGCAAATATTGCTTGAAAAGCATTGCCATGCCATGTTTTGCCCTCTGCTGCTGTCAAAACAGGTTTCTGCAGGCATACATGGTCGGTCAACCATCTCTACTGCCGATCGGCCAAATATTGATGGTCGAGAGCTCAACCAATGGTCGATGACCATCGTGCCATGGTTAGTGACCATTTGTATTAGCCGGTGGTGTTCCACAGTGTCCATGGAGCATACCTTGGGAGTTGTGAAATTTCCAGAGGAGTAGAGCAGGGTAAACAGAGGCAACTTGTGCATGGCATTGGATTTCCGGGCAAAGCCAATCCGAGCACGCGTGCATCCCTCTTCCCGAGGCCTTTTACTGCCTTCCTTAGCTTAATTGAGTTGTTAATTAATTAGGTGGTCTGTAACTTATTTAATTAGTTTGTAGGTTAATTAATTTGTATATTCTTTTGGTCCCTCCGAGCGAGGGCGAATGTGTAATAAGTGTGGGTGCGTGCGTGCATGTCTTCCAACCCCCACTTCTTTCTCCCTTTTACTTACCTGCTTTTGATGGTTAGTATTAGGGCATTTTTTAATTTAGCATACCTTATGCTATGCATGCATGAATTCATTCATTTGTATTGCATGCACCAGGCTCGGTACATCATGCTAACCGCATAGTATTTCAAATCTAACTTGAATATATGCTGTCTATCGCATTTCACATGCCATCCGTAGATTAGCCGACCCTATTCTAGTGACATTTTGTATGCGATGCATTAGGCACTTCAAAATGAACTAGGATCATGCATTTGATTACTAGCTAGTTTCTGTTTTGGCTCGGAGTACTAGGTAAGCTCTTATACTTAGCATTTCGCATGTGTGTGAATGTTGCCATAATAGCATGTTTGCCATGAGGCTATGTGCTTACATGATATAACTGCCTGAATGCCTGTGGGTGAAGGTTGGATTGTTTGAGTTGGAACTGCTCATTGAAATCCGTGTTTCAGCCTACTTGCGAGTAGCAAATTTCAAACCATTTTCAAACAAAACGGTTATGCAATGCTTTGTTCCAAATTAGGCGATCTAGTCTATACTTGTGTGTTGTGCGCATCACCTAGTAATTCTAGGCTAATTAACCGGAATAAGAACACATAAAGTTTTCAAAACTAGATATCATGGTTAGCAGAGGCCGATCTTCAGATCGGGCGAGAGGGGGTGCTCATAGCTGACCTTCCCCAATTGTACCCAAGTTCCCGAGCCGAGGCAACTTTGGTGATGACGGACACGTGGCCTTAGGCACGAGTCAGGGTTTCCTAAATTCCCCAAAATAAAATATTTAGGTGGCGACTCTGTATCTGGCAAAGCAGTCCATGTTTGGCACTTCTTTCAAAAAATCTGTTTTCAAAAACGATTTGCCGGAGTTGGACTCTTTGGTTCAGATTTAGAACCGTGACAATTTGAGTCCGAACTGTAGAAGGCAAGAGCCCTCGGGCACGTCTACAGCTGCCCACGGCATGTGATCATCATAGGTAGCTTTGGCCATCCAGCTCCTTACCCTATTCGAGACCGACTCCTCCCACGGGCTTGAGGTGCTCTCGATACCCCTGCTCTGGTCGCCGGCGCTGCAGGCCTCTCTCTCTCAGCTCGTCGAGCACCAATCAAAGGCCGCACGAGATAAGCCTGGATGAACTTGGTGTAGTTGCCCTCGTGCCTGAATAACTCAGAGTCCCACCGATCGTATAGTCGATCATCTCCTCTGGGGTGTATCTCTCCATGTGCCTCATGTGGGTAGGAGGTGGCTGCGGTACTATCTACTCTGGTAAGCCGAGGGTCTGGCGCAGGATGCGCTCCCACAGGTACCAAGCCCGACAGATCGGGCCCTCCAGCAGAATCCTAAATCGGGCGGTCTCTCGAGCACTAGCATATCGCTCCCGAACTGCCTCCGGCAACACCGCCCACGGCTGCCAGGTGATCTACAAATAATATACAGTTTGTTACCTACTATTATTGAGAGTACAATATAAAGCGAAGCTTAAATCAACTCTGATATTTGACATACCTCAGCTGCGGTGATGGTGTCAAAGTAGCGGCGGAAGAACATGAAGGACTCCCGTGGCCTCCGCTCGCATCTCACATCGAAGCGGTGGGAAAACAGAACCACGAGGGGCATCTCCTCATCTGGCACTGGGGCAAGCCTAGGAAAGTAGGCATACACCCACAACTATATAGCGTAACAGAGCAGATATGAGTGTGCTTATCAGATAAAGCAGTTTACAGATAAAGTAGAGTGCAGTACGTGCAGTGTATTGTATAGTGTGTGTAGTGCACAACCAGTGTAAAACAGATTGCGTGCGCGCAGTATGTGAGATGCACAGATAATGAAAAACAGAATCAAAGAGACAAAAAGGGAACATGTACCTCCCAGGCTCGCCAGTGGCCTCCAAGCAACTACTCGCTGCGGCGAGAGAATGAGCTCAAATACCCGTAAAGGGTGGCCAAGCCCGCGCCACCCCAGTCGTAGCCGGGGATCCACGTCACATCCACAAGTGTGCTCAGTAGGTAAAGGGCGACAGTGTTCGCCCAGTCGGTGAAGAGCGTGGTCCCCAGCAGAAACATAATGAAACCGCGAGCGCACTGCTCCTCCTCCTCACGAGTAGTAGGTGCCTGGATCTGGAAGTGATCCTCGAACCATGAGTACCTCACAAATCCTGCCCGGGCAAGAGGTAGCTGAGTGCCAAGCAAGTATAGTTGAACGGTGTCCCACTCGTCCATATCTGTGTCAAAGGGGATAGGATCACCCCCCACTCCAATGCCTGTGAGCATGGAGAAGTCAAAGGGAGTCATCGTCATCTCCCCGGTGGCAGAAAGGTGGAAGGAATCGGTGGTGTCCCACCACCTCTCCACCAGAGCAGCAAGAAGAGGCCTACTTGTAGTGAGGCGCAAGAGTCTCATGTATAAAGTCCCAAAGCCGGCCCGGTCGACAATATGACAAACCGCATCGGGCAGCTCCATATACCAACCTCGGGCGACAGTGTTCCCATACCCCCGGAAGGCATAGGAATCTCCCTGTGATCAAAACAAACAGTTGCGAAGCAGTGTTAGAAATACAGTGTTGAATGCACTCAGAATTGATGAAAATGCAGTGTGTGTGCATGTGTCCGAGTCTACACAGATATGGGGTGTGGGCGTGCTCACAGTGAACTACAACATATGATGTATCAGTGTGTTTGAATTGTTTAGTTGAAAATGCAGTGTGTGTGCATGTGTCCGAATCTACACAGATATGGGGTGCGGGCGTGCTCACAGTGAACTGCAGCATATGATGTATCAGTGTGTTTGAATTGTTCAGTTGAGAATGCAACTTGTGTGCGTGCGTTCAGATTTAAACAGATATTGGGTGTGGGTGTGCTCACAGTGAACTACCGCATGTGATGTGTCAGTGTGTCTGAGTTAAGCAGTTAAAAAACAGAATCGACTATCGCAGTTATATTTTCTATATTGCAGAAAATGAGACAAATGAAGAATATACCTCAGCGGCGCCATGAGACAGATGTGACTCTGGCTTGTGCAACAAAAGCTCTAGTGGCGCGCCCCGCGCATAGCTCCTGAAGTGGCGGATGCCGTCGGGAGGCAACACATGTATCGTCGGCCTGTAAGTTGCTGGATCGAACGGTCGGGTGCGAAGAGGTAGGAGCTCGACCTCGGGGTCCACGTCCATCTTCGGAGGAGTCCCACCACATGGAATGTTGTCTGCCATCTCAAAAGGAGCGTGAAAATGGCCAAAAATGTGAAAAAAGGGCAAGAATGCCAAAAGTCAACCCTAAGGTCAACCTCGAGGGGTGAAAAATGGGAGAAAAAGGTCAGAGTGTGGAAAAGCCATGAAAACCAAGTAAACTCAGGGGGAAACAAACCACGAGTAGTGGAAACCAAGAAAGAAACTGTCACGCCCCAAACTCGCCCCTAAAAGTTTGGGCATGACCATTTCAGAAATGGACGCAAAAACTGATGTATATATCTTATGGGGCCTGAACGAAAGCATTATCAACATAAAATAACATAAAACATCATCCATTGAGCAACTACTACCATGCCAGGATCGCACACATCATTGCATTAGGTACACACTATATATATATAAACATACACCCGAACTTCGGTTATACACTTATACACTCATACTTAGACCCACAATTGGGCGTATAACGCAAATATTAAGGAAGGACAACCAAAGCATAAATCAATAACCTAACACTACTTTACAAAATGCACGGCTTCAGGTGGTGCCTGGACGCATCAAAGCTGACAGAGAAAGACGAGCCTTAAAGGTGAGACCTGAACTCCCGGTTGATTACCTACAAAATAGACAGACAAAATACAAAATGAGCGAACTCAGTGAATAATAGTATATAAATAATGTCGTAACCATGTGATTAGTCTGTTTCTGTAACTTTGTAGGACAACTTTGTCAATTCACAATTCCACAATTTGGCCCTTGGCCTAAGGAGTTCACACATTTACAAAAGGGTCATTGAGTTTCATAGATTCACAATTTATCATATTGGACCTCGGTCCTTTGGATTCACAAGCTCACAAGTTCATAAATTCATATTTCACATATTGACTCTTGGCCTCATAACTTCATAGCTCACAATTCTTTTGAGATCTTCCGTAATTTCACAAGGTGTCACATATAGCGTACATAACTTCACAACCTCTTCCGATGTTTCCATAATTTCATAATTCACATGTTGGCTCTTGGCCTCATAATTTCATAATTCACAAGTTCACAAGTTCGGCCCTTGGCCTCATAATTTCATAGTTCACAAGTTCACAAGTTCGGCCCTTGGCCTCATAATTTCATAGTTCACAAGTTCACAAGTTCAGCCCTTCGCCTCATAATTTCATAGTTCACAAGTTCACAAGTTCACAAGGTTATACCTTTCATATCTTCACAATTTATAGATTTCATAATTTCACAAATCGTATCTTTCATGACTTCGCAAATTGGCTTTAAGCCCAGTTCTTGTATGTATGGACTCAAGAGGTGGCTCGTACAGATTTTAGAGGTGACTCCCACCAAGGTGTAGCACTTAGTTCCGTACAGCACTTTGTACCATACTAGAAATCAATAAGTCTCATCATGTCATAATATAAACGAAACGAATATCATAACGGAATTACCACAGATAACATCAGAACAGACTAGTCTTATAGTTATTCAGAGGTACATAGATTGTTCCAATCATTTACATGAGTTAATGTAGTTAGTTTACGTGTAACAGAATACTAATGACAATCATTAGCAATACATAAAACGTATCTCACAAATTGTACAGGTGTCATCACAATGCTATTTGTAGGGACAAAATAATTATCTCACATCAGTCTTAACCATCCTTGATAAAGCTGGATAGTTCGGAATACATAAGCATCATTGTTCCATTTGTTCACCATGAATCATTAAGCTTAATCTACGGATCACAGAATATTAATAATGTCTTTTAAACATACTACTCAATAGGTTATAGCACATTACTGAAACCATTAATCATAGACGGAATACAGAATAGTTTCAGAAACATATCAATGGATGCCAATTCCTTCTATATTCACACCAATTTTCAAATACAAACATATTAACATAATTGCCATGGAAGAAACGGAATAGTAATAATAACAATCACTATTAACAGTAATTGATGTACGTTATAGTACTATTACTCACAGTGCGTTGGTGGAGCATTTATTCCTCCCGAAGCGTGTCCTACACACATATGAAGTCACACATTAATTCTTTAAATCATTTCCCCTAATTTCCTTTCTCATTTTCCCATAATTCACAATACTCATAACAAGGTCCATTCGCGAATTTTTAACATTTTTTCGAAACATCTCAGAAATCCAATTAACCTTGTACACGTCTAATTTAACCCACCAATTCCATGATTCTACTATCAATTTGGGCAAAATCATTAATTATCGTCATAAATCAATCTAGGGTTTCTAGACAAATTGAGAAATTCGAGAAACGTTAAACTTCTTCACCCATTACTTCCTCTTCTAATTAACCCTTTGATTACACATCCTAGGATCATAATTTATAATCGAAACCCAACAAGAAAGCCCCAAACTCTCCAAACCCGAAATCCCTAAATGTCTACAAAATAACTCTATATGCTCAAAATGGAGGTTTTGCATTTATATACTCTTAAATATCACAAATCTATTTATAATGGAAGCATTGAAGGAGAACTAAGACCCCTACCTCAAGAATCAAGCCAAAGAACGAAGATTGATGAGAATCCTTCGCAAATCCAAGTTCCAATCGGTTGAAAATGTTAATCTTCTCTTATTCTCCATCCTTGATGCAAGAACCATGGTGGATTGTTGATAAAAGTGGAGGAAATCAAAGGTTTTGGGCTAGGGTTTCGGACCTATGCAAGAGGGAAGAAGAGAGGAAAAGAAAAATGGAAGGAATGAGCTCAAAAACCCGTTTTTACGCTGCTGAACCTGCTATTTCCGCTCGAGCGTCCCTATTCCCGCTCGAGCGGACCTGCTCTCAGCACAGATTACGAAACTTCGCACAGGTATAACTCTTCCATCCGGACTCCGTTTTAGGTCGTTCTTGTGTCCAAATTGAAGCCCCGAAAATAAGCTTTCCAATGGTTCTAACCTCACATCCATATTCAAAGTGTGGAAAAAGAAAAGGGCAAATGAGTGACGGTTAGTCGTAGACGACTTATTCAATTTAAAATTTTTGGTCCAATCTTATTTTACCATCATATTATCATCTCAATCAATACCCCAAAATAAGATAAGAACATTCCAAATACACTAAGAAGAACATCAAAATGAGCCCACGTGCCTCAGAATCAAACTTAACCAGACGACCCGCTCGAGCGCCCCACCTTGCGCTCGAGCGCTCAGACAAACAAAGACGTCCGCTCGACCGGCCACTTCTACGCTCGAGCGGGAATCTACAACCTCCAGAATCTCGGCAGCCAGCAAAAATGCTGGGAGCCACACAAGTCCGCTCGAGCGTCAACTCCTTCGCTCGAGCGGAAGGAGAAATTCTGGGTCGTTACAGAAACACTGAAAACCGAGTTTTGTTCGGTTTAAAATGTGCGAAATAGGGAGCGTTTCGCGAATCGAACGACGAAAAAGGGGCGAAAACAAGAGAAAAACACGGATTGAAGGCGAGAAAATCCCCTAGAGAGAGAGGGGAAAGATTTTCGAGCTTGGAGGAGTGAGGATATGAGGTTTGGAACCCCATATTTAAAGACCCGTGGCCAAAGGACAAAGCTACCCCTGAAACTGCCATTTTTGGCCGGTTGGCCAAATCGTTAGCCGATCGGCTAAATATTTGGCCGATAAGCTTATTTCATGGCCGATGGATGGCCGGTGGCCTCCCCTTGTGGTCAGTGAACCTCCCACACCCTTGGTTGGGTCAATTATGTGGTTTGGGACATTCATCTCTCAACATAGTACAAGAAAGTACACTTTTGAAGCTTGACCGGCCTTCGTGTTGACCTCGAACCGTTCCTTCCGTGTGCGACACTCGATATGCGCGAGGTGTATCGTCGAACCGTTTCACGATGTTTAAGCTCTGTTTGGTGTTGATTTGATCACATATGCATTGCTTTGTATAGCCTTAGTTCATCCTAGCTTGTTAAGATTTTGCGCACCAAGTTGCTAGCATGCATTGTTTTGACTATTCTCATGATTTGGCATCATTTGAAATCACATTGCAGTCCATGTAGTGTAGCTACACACTTATGTTTGCCATCTTTTCAATGCTATGAAGAGTTGTTGTTTTGTGCCTTAAGATTAGGTCATTGTGTATGTCTCCATGATTAGGTCTTTGGGATGCCATCTCATTGGGTTTTGGGGCTTATTTTGACATATTATAACTCTGTTTTTCATTGCATAATTCATGCCATGTTTGGTTGTGATAGGTGTAGTGTAATGCTCCCTTTGTAGCCTTGCATGCCCCCTTGTTTGTGCCCATCTTTTTAGCATGTTTTGGCCTCATTCCATGCATGTTCTAGCCCTGTTTTGGCCTGCCCTAGGACTGTCTTAGGTCACTTTGGCCCTTTGGGGCTTGGTTGATATGGCCATGGTGAGAGCCCCTTGACTAGCTTTGGGCATTGAGCCCATTAGCATGCTACGCTTCACTTGTGTATATGATTTGGCATCATTCTTCACATAATTTCAGAGCTCGTTGCATTGTCATGTTCTCATGTTCATCCCATTTTGCTCATGTTTGAGGATTGTGCATCGTTGCCTAGCTTACGGATCCATGTATATGCATGCATGTCTCCCTTTTCGGTACCTTGATTCGGACGTTTTGGCTACTATTTTTGGTACGGCTGAGGTCTATCCATCTTTAGTGTAAGTCCATGGATCTTGCATTTGTATATTGTTGTATGCTTATCGCATTGCATGTTGTTGCATCCTTATGGTTAGTGTCCTTGTTGCATGCCTGTCACTTTGTGTATTTCCATATCTAGGTTGCATTGTAGTATTGCATACTTGTTACATTGCCTTACATTCCCATGTTGCATTGTATTTGGTTGCATGCATTGCATTGTGTTTGGTTTGGGGTGTCAAACCGAACATGAGGACCGAGGGACGTTTCGTACTTGAAGTGACGAAACGTGCCTCAATCCTCAGTCGCCGACACTCTTGATTCAATATGATAGAGTGTGTAGCATTCATTTGTTTTGTTGCATTCATTCCATATTGATTTGCACACTTGGCACCTTTGGCCATCATGCATTGAAATGCGTGATTGATGGCCCAAGGATCGAGAGCCATATTCCCTTGAGTTCATAGCATGATAGGGAGAGTGGCTGTGCACACATTGTCTTGTAAATGCCTTGCCATGCACTGTCTACCCTCTGCTGCAGCAAAAATAGTGTTCTGCAGGAATAGATGGCCGGTCGACCATCTCTAGTGCCGGCCGGCGACCAAAATCCAGCCGATGGCCTCCACTTTTGGTCGATTACCATTTTTTCATGGCCGGTGGTCTAATCTCTTGGCCGGTGACATCCCACAGTGCTCAGGGAGTGGTTCAGAAGTAGCCTTTGGACTTGTACAATTTTCAGAGGAGCAGAACAGTACAAACAGAGGCAACATGTGGCATGGAAACGGGCTTCTGAGCGAGGCAATCGAGCATGCATCATTCAATCATTCCGAGGTGGAGCTGCGGCGGCCTCCTTTTGTAATTAATTTGTTAATTGATTAAGGGTTTGTAGTAATTAATTAGCTAGGATAGTTGATTAATCATTTGGTTTGTATTATTTATTCGGCCCCTCCGTCGAGAGGGCGAATTTTGTAATAAGTGTGCGTGCGTGTGTGAATGTCTTCCAACCTCACATCTTTCTCCCTTTTACTTACCTGCTTTCAATGGTTAGTTTTAGGTCACGTTTCAATTAGCATACTTATGTTAGCATGTTTGCATACATTCATTCATATTGCACGTATCGGGCTCTGCGCATCATACTAATTGCATAGCATTTCAAATCCAACTTGAATATGTGTATTGAGTTGTCGCATTTCACATGCCATTCTTAGATTAACCGAGCCTATTCTACTTGCATTTTGCATGTGTTGCATTAGCCATCTTAACATGAACTAGGATCATGCATGATTTCTAACTAGTTCTTGTTTTGGCTCGGAGTACACTGTGAGTGTTTATGCTTTAGCATCTTGCATGTGTGTAAATATTAACATGACAGCATGCTTGCCATGAGGCTAATTGCTTATGTGATATAACTGCCTGAATGCCTGTGGGTGAAGGTTGGGTTGCTTGAATTGGGATAATTCATTGAAATCCGTGATTTAGCCTACTTGCGAGTAGCAAACTTCAAACCGCCTTCCAAACAAACAGATATGCAATGGTTTGTTCCAAATTAGGCGATCTAGTTTATACTTGATTTGCTGTGCGCATCACATAGTAATTCTAGCTAATTAACTGGAATAAGAACGCATATGTGTTCAAAAACGAGATATCATGTTTAGTAGTGGCCGATCTTTGATTAGGCGAGCGGGGGTGCTCATAGCTGACCTTCCCCAATTGTACCCAAGTTCCCGAGTCGAGGCAACTTTGGTGATGACAGACACGTGGCCTTGGGCAACAAGTCACGGTTTCCTAAATTTCTCCAAAAATAAAATATTTAGGTGGCGACTCTGTATCTGGCAAGGCAGTTCATGTTTGGCACTTATTTCTTAAAAATCTGTTTCCCAAAAACGATTTGCCGGATTTGGACTCTTTGGTGATTTATCAGTCTTGCATTGCACTTTGCGAGATCAGATTAAGAACCGTGGCATTTGAGTCCGAACTGTAGTAAGCCCAAATGAACAAAACGGGACTTTTCCCAGGACGTTCGGGGACGTCTACAACATGTTGGAATTAAGCTACAAAAAGCTAGAAAATCAAGCTAACACATAGAGATAACTAGGCTAGCAAACAAGACACAAGGAGAGGAGGCTAACCCCTCCTATTTTGAACTTCACAACATGATTTTTACCACTAAAAATACTCTGAAATTCAGTGGTTAAAAGGCCAAAAAAAGATGGTTTGAAGGTGGGAAAGAAAGGTGTAAAAGCCTTAGAAGCAAGGAATAAAGAGGGGTGAGACACCTCCCTAACCTTTAATGGCCTAAAACACCCATTTTAGCCCACAAAAAAAAGAGAGTTTTTTATGACCCAAAAACAGCCCAAAAACAATGGAAAAAGATAGGAAAACAAGTATGCAAAACAAGCTTGAAAGACTAGTATTATACCTCTTGAAGCAAAGAACAACTTTGAGCACAAATTCAAGCCAAAACCACCTTCAAGAACTCCAAGAAGGCCCCAAGGAACCTCAGCCCAAAGGTGAGAGGATTTGGTTAAGGAAGTGTATGCAAAAGTGTAGAGAAATCAAGCAAGTGCACAAAATTGCGAGAGAGAGAGAGAGAGATAGAGAGAGAGAGAGAGAGAAATATTTTTGTTCCAAAATTTCTAACCCTCAAAAATGGGGGAGGAACCCCCATGTATATAGAAAAACATGCCTTTAGCTTAGAAACATCCCACCATACACGTGTAGGGAGATCCAGCTAATTGTGCTAACAGCTGGCGCAGCTGTCACAAAATATCTGGAAAAAGACACTGGTGGCAGCTGGCCACACCAATGGCCGACAAGAAAGAGACATGGCCTACAGCCTATGGTGGTGGCCAACAGGTCACCAAAAGTTCTAGACTTGAAACACCAAGGTTTTGGTCCAAAACAAGGCACAAAATGGACAAGGTTTAAAGGCTCAAAGGCAGGGCGCTCCACCGAGGACTTCGAGCACTCAAAACAAACACATACAGTCAAAATCATCGGGTGCAAAAGCGATGATGTCTAAGTCTTGAGGTCGATCAAAAATGGGGTGTCTACAGAATGAGTCTGGGTTAATTATTGATCCCTATGCACACCTTCGGTGGGCTATTCAAAATTTAAAGGTCAAAGGTTTGAACAAGCAGCAAGTGCTCGCAGTTGTTGGAAAGACTGTGGATGACACATTTATCGCTCAGGTTGAGAGCATTTTGAATCAAGGGGCAAACAATGAAAAAGGATGTAGAAACACCCATCTGGAGTCCTGACACACCCATCTGGAGTCCAGTTCCAAGCCCATAAATACCTAGCCAACACCCGCCAACCCATTTGCCAATGTTTATAAACCTGATGCTTCCTCCTCTAAAAAACAAACCTTCACCCATCTCCATATGAGCCCAACCCTCGCCTTGAAGGTACTGATAGAGAAAGGGTATCTCAAACCACTCAATCCTCAACCTCTCCCTAACCCTCCCCCACCAAGACTTGACCCTACCCAATATTGCACATTTCATCAATAGTACTGTCATCATACTGATTGTTACTTTCACCTTTGCCACGAAATTCAAGACTTGATTGACAATAAGGTCATCACCCCACCTGCAAATCCTAAAGTTGTCAATAAACCTCTCTCTGACCATAATAGATTGCCATCCCATAGCATAAATCCCATCCATGGCTTGCTAACAACCAACCTTGACCCTAGCTAGCACATTATACCCACCAACGCCAACAATGATGATTGGAATGATCAACCTTAGTCTCAGCTAGGGGAACTATCCAAAGCATGTGAAAAAAGGACCTCTTGAACTAAGGGCATGGTGTGAAAAGAATTTGTTTTGGTCAAAGAGATGTGTGGGGACAATCATGATAATTGTGAGGCTCAATCTGTAAGACTTAGTTTCAAAGTCTGAAATCAATCCTACTGGGTGTGGATATTAATGCTGAGTTGAAGGTAGGTTTGGGCCCTCCCATGGGCTACTTGAAGTTATTTTTGAACTCTGCCAATGGGCTTGGAGAGTGAAAACCCCATTTTGTCTCAAGGACACTAATTTTGTTTTGAGTCATGTCTTGTAAATAATTGAGTTGTGAGTTTTATTTTTGTTGTCTTTTCTTACGTTGTTGTGTCAATTAAGTCTTTTTCTTTGAGTCACTCTTGTGTACCCTCAAATCTTCATCTTTATAAGAAAACGGGAGTCAAGTTCTTGATCATTTTGTCATGCCTACAGTAATGCATGTGTGACCCTTTAAAAATAGAAAAAGCTTTGAGTATTTTTTGAATGAGATTTTGTTAATAAGCTCAAGTGTTGAGAAGGATCCCCCGAATGGTTTGAGTGAATTATGACTTATCGGTGCAAAGTCCTTCATGATTTCAAACTTTTAAGCTATTTCTTTTGCAAAACTTGCGAAGATAGATTCAAAATTGTGCGTGGTATTCTACATTGTCCTAGGGATTCTCATTTTGACAAGCACAAGGCGGTTTTCAGACCTGCTATTACAAGGCGGCTTTCAGACCTCACAATCATAGAATTCCTTCCCCTGGTGTTGTCAATGGTGTTTTCGTTACTTCAAAAAAGAAACCAAAGATAAAAAAGAAAAAGAAGGGGAAAAAAAAAGAAAGAAAGAAAAAGAAAGAAGAAAAGGGAAAGAAAATAATCAGGAAAAAAAGGGAAAAGAAGTCAACCTTCAAGCTAGGGGTATTAATTGAATGAAATCCAAGCAACTATAAGGAAATGAACTTTTGTCTGAATTCGGTAAAGCCAATGCGAGGAAGTACCATATTGTGAGAAGAACCAACTTTGAAAATGGAGAAAAATAAAGAAGAAGACATGCTTAAGGGAATGGAGAACCAAACTCAAATCAAGGTGAAGCTAGTTCCAGTGTTAGGACAAGGATGACTATTGATCAAATTCACCGTAAATGTGGTAACGCTATCCTTGAGAGGCTCACTAAGCTAAAAATTCGAAAGGCTGACCTAGGCAAAAGTTAGAGCATGAAAAATGAGAAATCAAAGAAATAGAGCTCGCAAGGTTGAAAACACCAAAAGAGCGACTTTGGCAAAAGTTAGAGCGCAAAAGAAGAGTGTCAAAACCCGAGTGAACCTTAGCCATGAACGTGATTCACGTAGGCAACTTCATCTTGAAGTTCGGTCTCAACCATATCCATCTTATTCATCTTAACCTGATCATCTTGCCCAATTCACGTCGTCAGCTTCTCATCAATCCATGAGCTACACCGACTGCTACGCATATCACATGCTTGTGTTGGTAAGAAAGAACTAGCTTGAATCAACAAGTGAACAAATTTTCAATACTTGAACTTATCAGTAGAATCTCTAACTTGAACAACAAAAATGAATCAAAACTCGAGTTTTGTGAAATTGAGTTTTAAAGGGAGCATAAGTAATACTAAGGGCACTATGAATGATCGGTTACCTTGAGTCTTTTTTTGCTTTTGGATCAGTTGTGAATTCTATTATGTCGTGTCTGGTGTTTGTCTTAGTCTGTGCTTGTTATTGAGTCACCATAACGTGTCTGTCGCTCAAAACCACTCTTCATCGAGTCACCATAGAGTGTTTGTCGCTCAAAGTTCAACAGAGTGGCATCGCCAAAATTCCATACACGAATGTTTGCTCCAAACTCAAAAAACATGTCCATGTATGGAATTTTCAAACAAACTGAGAGTGCCCGTACAAGGGGCATCACATTCATGATCATTGGAAAGTGTATGTGAGGGATCCGTCACTACTTTGGGGGAAAATGGAGTAGATTCTCAACATGCTAGGATAGAAGAGAAGAATCAATCTGATTTGTTGGCAACCATTCTAGGATTTGATGATCCCTAGTACACATGCCTACGTAATGTTAAAAAGGTGGCCAGTGACTGGACACTTAGGGCAATTTTCAGTACATCTAATCGGGTCATCAATTAAACAAGGGGCATGAACCTAACTGTTCTCTCAATCTGCTCAGAGCCATTTATCAGGCTTAGATTCGGGTACTTTACCTCCATGATGATTCTGATATGATTCAGCTTTCGAAAGTTGTCTCCAACCATTTCAAAACTCTCTTGGGATTTCCGTTTCCCCTATGATTAATACATGTGCTTTGGATTATGTATACATGCTCATGCAGTCTGGTTGATTTGAATCGCGTGATTGGTTGCTCCTATTTCACCGAGTTACCTTCCATAGTGTTTTCAATTACATTTCAATAAGTTATGGCAAGTTGATTTCAAATAAATTGTGGTAAGTTGCCCTGCACTCATTTTAGGAGGTACATGATAAATTACTCTAAGTGCTGCTCATTTCCCTCTACATACTGTGCATCTTTCAATTTGTATCGCACTGTTTTGTGCATTCATTTGAGTTCGAACTGTTTTGTGCACTTCGTATCGCATTGTTTTGTGCACCTTGTATCGCACTGTTTTATGCATTCACCCTACCCTGCACTGCTTTGTACACTTTCATAGCAATGTCTTGCGCACCTGCATAACACTGTTTTGTGCACATGCATAGCACTATTTTGTGCATTCACCCCCATCGCACTGTCTTGTGCATTCAAATAGCATTGTTTTGTGCATTCATTCACCTTGTATCACATTGTCTTATTCATTCACCACCCTTTATCACACTGTTTTGTGCACTTTGTATTGCACTATTTTGGGCATTCACATCGCATCGCACTGTTTTGTGCATCCTATCTCGCGCTATTTTGTGCATCTTGCATCGCATTGTTTTATGCAATCACCTCGCATCACACTGTTTTGTGCACCATGTCTCGCACTGTTTTGTTCATTCACACCGCACATGTTTTGTGCACCTCACCCACACTGTCTTGTGCACTCCTTGGGTCTAGAAGGCCTTAAATCCTCTACAGGTGTAATTCCTTTGGTGTTTGTCGCGCCCGAAACGACTTTAGGCGGTCTGGTATAGCCACCTAACTGTGTTTGTAGTGAGTTCCTAGGAGATCAACTGAGACAGTAGAAATTAGAGTTCAAATGGCGATGCCTAGAATGCAATGATTCAAAATTTCCAAGACTAAAGTCTGGTTTAAATACCTAGGGGTGTATCCGCGGCTTGAAATCTGTATGGCAACCCTATAGGTTGAGGTAGCTTGTATGCGCCTCAATTTTGGATACTGAACCAACCTAGTCTGTCACCCTATTGGAGAATGGAAAAAGTTGCAAACATGGCTAGGGAGAAAAGTAGTACCCATGGTTTGGAAGCACAAGATGAAGGAAGAAGCCTTAAAACCGAGAAGAAGAGGAAGATCCCCAGCAACATATACTGAGTCCTCGCCAATTACCCCTGTAAGGTACTTCCATTTCGTAATTGCTACATCATATTCATCATCTAGTATCATCTATTACATTGCATATAGCCTCTACCTCATTGCATATAACACCTATCACATGCATCTACCTCATTGTCCATTGCACCCATTGCATTATACCATTTGATCGCTTGCATCCTTTCCATGTTAAGCTTAGTTTGGCATGTGCTCATACCACTCCCTTGTTGAAACGTGATTCTGTCATGTGTAAGTACACATGCTACGCTGAGGCCAGTATTGAGGGTGTCGGCACCTTTTCCGTGTTAGACGTTGCTTGTTTTGTGTCCACGTCTTTTCTAGGTAAGACGTAGTTCGGCTTGCGAGCCTTACTCACTTCATCCATTGCATCCATTGCATTATACTTTGTTTGTTACATTCAACATTTAGGATCATTATCTTTCCCTAGCAGATCATTCGTCACTTATACCATACCACCTAATTACTTGTACTCTTTCTCTTTTCACGAAAACATAGTTTTGCATTTGGCTGCAACCTTTCATGTTGAACCATGGTTCTGTTATGTGTAAGCATCCATGCTACGCTGAGGCCAGTATTGAGGATGTAGGCACTTAGCCTGTGTTAGGCATCGTTTGGCTCATGCCCACACTTCTTTTCTATATAAAACATAGTTTGATTTGCATCCCCATTACTTTATGATATTTGTGTGCTAACCACTGCTTATGGTTTGATTATTTCGTTATATTGTGTATCACTTGCATCCTGCCCCTGAACTACACTAGCTTGATTCCTTATAAAGGGATACGTAAGCAACCCTAGAGTTCAGCTAACTACATCTGCATTTTATTTATTGGCCCAAGTCTTACGGCCTTATCAAAATGGGTTGCCCTTGTGTTTTGACATTCACTCACGTCATTTCATGACATCAAGCTCTGTTAAAGAGGGACAACTGTAGACACCCCATTTTTGGCCTCCCTTAAGACTTGGGCGCTTTATTTCGAACACCCGATGAAGAAAGTTACACTATGCAATCTTTTGAATTCTTAGCGAAAAAATTTGGATTCAAGCTCTAATCCCAAACCTTGCATCCCATTTTGACCAAACTATTTTAGACCATAAAACCCTTTTTTTCAAAATATTTTTCCAAATGTTTCTACGATGTTCCGAGGCTCGTATTTCATTTAAAATATTGTACTTTTCGGTAAACCGAGTAAGGACAACGTGGAATTAAAGGAAAGGGAGGTGAACTCTTTGAAAAATCTTGAAAACATCTTATTCATAGGTTTGGAGTTGAAGGAAATAGGAGGGGAGAGAAGAAAACTAGTTTTGCAAGAAGTTGGGCATCAAACCGTTGAGAAAGAATGAGCATCCTTCACTAAATTAGGCACATCTCTTTGAATAATTAGAATTTGGATGTTAGGCCATTATTATTGGAAAGTAGACTTTAAGAGCTTCAATTTATACTCAATAATCACCTAAAACCAAGTCCGGATGAGGGAGATATGCCCATTTGAAGTCGGGCCTGAAGTGCAGATTTTTAGGCCCGGCCTTGTCCATTTAGAACTGGCCATGCCTCATTAAGGCATGGCCGGGTCTCAATGAAAACTTTTCGAGAGTTTCTTTTTAGGCCAGGCCGTGGGTTTTGAGACCCGGCTGGGTCTCAGTGGCGAGAAACAAACAGCTGGCGGGAATTTAACAAATATCTTTGTTTGAAGATATTTTTGACCAATTTGGCTCAAATTCTATAAATAGGACCTCCTACTTCAGATTTCAAGGTTAGAAAAAATTTCCAAAAGGCTTAGACATTGATGAGAGCTCTTGAACCTTCAAGCTTATTTTGTTCTTCAAATTAACTTTCCCCCTCCATACACCATTAAAGCTTGGATGTGAAGCTTTCTTGTAGAGAATTCAAGGCATATTTTCAAAACCTAGAGGGTAGAGAATTGTTCTAGGAGATATTTGTAGGAGCTTAGACATAACTTCCGTACAAAAGCTTTCTTCACCTTCAAACATTCTTCAACTATACATACACAATACATACACCATAGAAGCTTGTTCTTGGAGCTTTCTGTTGAGATTTCAAACTAAATTTCAAAAACTTGAGGGTGTTGAAATCAAGTTTGTTAACTAAGAGTTTACCTATCTTTTTAAAAGGTATAATTTTGCACATTCTTCTTTCATCTTCTTCTACTCTTTTCCTCTATTTTCCTTGTCTTTATATACTATTTTTCAGAGTTTGTAAAGGCTGAAAAATGTGATTTAAAAGTTGGAAAAATGGAGGGGTTAGCCACCCCTCCTTAGTCTTGCTTACTAGTTTTGTATCTCTTTGTTTTTCCCTATCTTTTGTGCTCTTTTAACATGGTTTTAGCCACTGTTTTTGGGCTGTTTTTGGAATGTTTTCAGACTATTTTTAGAGGCTAAAATATGTGATTTGAAGTTGTAAAAAGTGGAGGGGTTAGCCGCCCTTCCTTAATCTTGCTTACTAGCTTTGTTCTCTTTAATCTTTGCTTACTTTTTTTAGCTTTTCAAACTATTTTGGGGTAGTTTTGTCACTTTTTTTTTTTTGGTTTTAGGGGTTGTTTGACTCATTTAATTAATTTATGCTTTGAATATCATGCTTGTAGTGCAAGCTTGCTTGTCTAGCTTGTCCTCTCCTATTTGTGTTCACTTTCTTTCCCTTTTTGAAGTAGTTTTGTCACTATTTTTTTTTTTGGGTATATTAGGGGCTGTCTTAGAACTGTTCTAATTTATTTAATTAGTTCATGCTTTGATTAGGTTGTTTTTTGTATCATAAGTTCACATACATAGCTTGTTGCATGTTGTTCTAGCTTTTCTTTAACTAATTTCCACATTAAGATGCTTCATTTTAACAAGCAATCTATCATCCATTTCTTTCATTTGAGAGTTCTTCCAACCAGTTGATGGTTGTTCAAAACATGAGCTAGAGATCTATGCTTAACGGCTTAATCTCTACGAAGGTTCATCGCCAATGGCATATTCTTTCTTTGATGTTGAGAATGATTTCCTGTTTGACACGCTTCTCATTTAGTGGACATAATCATCACTTTGGACTTAATGGGTTAAAGAATGGAAAAGACTAAGAAAATTGGCTTAAAACGAACCAACCAACATTAAGAAGATGAGTCATATTGCTTGGGTTCAGCCGGACGTTATGCCAAGTCCATCGTGTCAAGGGTTGTCATACATCAATTCATGATGTTTTGATGAACTTTGAAGAGTCTCTACCTCCCTCTTTGAGTTTACTCCATGATAGAAGGGAGGGGTGGTTGTTGATTCATTGCATTAATTAATTTTTGTCCAAAATCATGCCCTAACTCATCAAGCAATCAATTTGCTCATTGATAGTTTTGGAAATGACTTCGTTCTTCTCTTGAGGCTTACCGTGAGAGAAGAGTACAAGAGACAAACAGAGTTCAAAACTGCTCTGTCTACACTGTTTTCACTTCAGAGCACAAAAACAGAGTTTTGCATAAAATTAAAGCATGGTCGGCCTTATTTGGGCCGGCTGGGCTTCATTGGGGGCCAACCGACTGGCCATCAATGTTTGGTCAGGAAAATGTTTTGCAAAAAATAAAGGTGAAACAAAATGGTCTGGGCTGTAGACGCCCCTGAACGTCCCGGGAGGAAATCCCATTTTGTTCATTTGGGCTTACTACAGTTTAGGGCTCAATGTCACGGTCCTGTATCTAATCTTGCAGAGTGTAATGCAAGACCGATAAATCATCAAAGAGTCCAAATCCGGCAAATCATTTTTGAAAAACTGATTTTTACAAAGAAGTGCCAAACATGGACTGCTTTGCCAGATATAGAGTCGCCACCTAAATATTTATTTTGGGGGAATTTAAGAAACCCTGACTCGTTGTCTAAGGCCACGTGTCCGTCATCACCAAAGTTGCCTCGGCTCGAGAACTTGGGTACGATTTGGGAAGGTGAGCTATGAGCACCCCCGCTCGCCCGATCAAAGATTGGCCACTACTAAGCATGATATCGAGTTTTGAAAACATATGTGCTCTTATTCCGGTTATTAGCCTAGAATTATTATGTGATGCGCACAGCATACAAGTATAGACTAGGTCGCCTGAATTGAAACAAAACATCTCATGTTCGTTTTGAAAAATGGTTTGAAGGTGCTACTAGCAAATAGGCTAAGACGTGGATTTTGCCACCCTCGGGTGGGCTTAGAAAACATGATTTTGCCACTCTCAAGTAGGCTTAAAACTCTCATTCAATGCATTGTTCCAATTCAAATAACCCAACCTCCACCCATAGGCATTCAGGCAGTTATATCACATAAGCAAATAGCCTCATGGTAAGCATGCTATCATGGCAGTCACTCACACGCATGCAAGGATGCTAAAGCATAAATACTCACCGAGTACTCCAAGCCAAAACAGAAACTAGTTAGTAATCAATGCATGATCCTAGTTCATGTTAAAATGGCTAATGTAACACATGCAAAATGCAACTAAGATAGGTTCGGCTATTCTAAACATGGCATATGAAATGCAATAGATAACATGTATTCAACTTGGAATTGAAATACAATGCAGTTAGTATGATGCGCCGAGCCCGGTGCATGCAAGACAGATGAATAGATGCAAACATGTGAGCATAAGGATGCTAATTGAAACGTGCCCTAAAACTAACCATCGAAAGTAAGTAAAAGGGAGAAAGACGTGGGGTTGGAAGACATACATCATACACACGCACACTTATTATAACATTGCCCTCCTCAGAGGGTCCGAATGAATAATACACAACTAACTAGCTAATCTAAGCTAATCAAGCTAATTATTATACAACATTAGCTAATTAACAAATTAACTAAATAAGCAAATGAACTAGCATGCAAACTACATATGATGGACTACCTCAGCTCTGCTTTAAATGATAAGGGATGCATGAATGCTCGAGTCGCCTTGTTGGGAAATCCATCGCGATGCCCCGATTTGCCTCTATTTGCAACTGGTCCCAGAATATTGTACAAAGCTCCAGAAGGCTGAAACTCCACCATGGGAACCTGTAGGGATACTGCCGACCAGTTTTTGCTGTTGGTTTCTGGTTTGCTACAACAGAGAGCAAGAAAGGGGAATGGAAAAGTATTTTCAACATATGTGTGCACGACCACTCTCCCCATCATTGCATAAGCTCTAGGGAGGGTAGTCCTCAATCCTCGTGCCACCAATCATGCATCTCAATGCATGATGGCCGAGGAGTCGAATTGCATGACTCGATATGAAATGAATGCACATATGAACACAATAAGGCCTAAACTCCATCATGGATAGTCAAGAGTGTCAACGACTGGGAATTGAAGCACGTTTCGTCACTTTGAGTACGAAATGTCCCTCGTTTCCCAAGTTTGGACTAACTCCTATTCCGAACACGATGCAACACACAATGCATGCACCAATGCAACTCTAGCATGCAACTGTAACAAGTCCGCGGGGGACCTCGCTACAGTTCGAACTCGATTTGTGTCACGGTTCTTAATCTGAACCAAAGAGTCCAAATCCGGCAAATCGTTTTGAGAAAACAGATTTTGAAAGAAGTGCCAAACATGGACTGCGTTGCCAGATACAGAGTCGCCACCTAAATATTTTTTTAATGGGGGAATTTAGGAAACCCTGACTCGGTGCCAAAGGCCACGTGTCCGTCATCACCAAAGTTGCCTCGGCTCAGGAACTTGGGTACGATCGGGGAAGGTCTACTATGAGCACCCCCTCTCGCCCGGTCCGAAGACCGACCTCTACTAACCGTGATATCTTATTTTGAAAACGCTATGTGCTCTTATTCCGGTTATTAGCCTAGAATTACTACGTTATGTGCACAACAAACAAGTATAGACTAGATCGCCTAATTTGGAAACAAGCATTGCATATCCGTTTATTTGGAAAAAGTTTTGGAATTTGTTACTCACAAGTAGGCTAAAACACGGATTTCAATGAGTTATTCCAACTCAAACAATCCAACCTTCACCCACAGGCATTCAAGCAGTTTATCACATAAGCAACTAGCCTCATAGTAATCATGCTATCATGGCAACACTCACACGCATGCGGTATGCTAAAGCATAAAAGCTCACCTAGTACTCCAAGCCAAAACAGAAACTAGTTAGTAATCAAGTGCATGATCCTAGTTCATGTTAAGATGGCTAATGCAACACATGCAGAATGCAATTATAATAGGCTCGGCTATCCTAAAGATGGCATGTGAAATGTTGCAACTAACAAGTACTCAACTTGGAATCGAAATACAAGTGCAGTTAGCATGATGTGCCGAGCCCGATGCATGTAAGACAAATGTATGGATGCACGCATGCATAGCATAAGGTATGCTAATTTAAATATGCCCTAGTCTACCATCATAAGTAGGTAAATAAAAGGGAAGAAAGACGTGGGGTTGGAAGACATACATACACGCACGCACACTTATTGCACATTTGCCCTCTCTCGGAGGGTCCAAAAGAATATAAAAATTAATTAACCTACAAGCTAATTAATGATTATAGACCACTTAATTAATTAACAAATTAACTAAGCTAAGGAAAGCAGCAAAAGGCCTCGGGAAGAGGGATGCACGCATGCTCGGATTGGCCTCGCCCGGAAATCCCGTACCATGCCACTGTTGCCTCTGCTTACACTGTCCTGCTTTTCTAAAAACTACAAAAGTCTTGGGATATGCTCTATGGATGTTGAGGAATGCCACCGGCCAAGCACAAATACCACCGGCCAAAGGGAGGAACCACCGGCCACCTGTTTGATCCATCGGCCAACATTAATGGCCGGCCGGCACTATATTTAGCCGATCGGCCAAAACTCCCTGCAGGAACTGGTTTTTGACAGCAACAAAGAACAGACAGTGTATGGCATGGAATTTCAAGCAAATGTAAGCATGGCCACACTCCCTATCATGCAATGGACTCAAGGGAGCATGGACCTCGATCCTCGGGCCATCAATTACGCATTTTGATGCATGATGGCCTAAGAAGCCAAGGTTGCAATTCAATGAAAATGCATGCCACACACAAATGAATACCAAGACCCTATCATGTCAAAGTCAAGGGCCTCGGTGACCGAGAACTGAGACGTGCTACATCACTTGGAGTATGAACACTTCTCAATCCTCACACTTGGCTTGACACCCCAAACCAAGCAATGTAATGCATGTTATGCAAACATGGCTCAAAGATGCAACATGAGATTAAGATGCGAGGCATGCCAAATGCAATGCAACATGTCATGGCAAGTATGCGAAAGAACTAGCATGTGACAACACATCATGAATCAAACATGCAACAATCATGTGACAAGCAAGCAATGGTAGACTTAAACCATAAAGGGGCAGACCTCAGCCCAACCCAAAATAGTGGCCAAAAGCATCCCAAATGATGGACAAAAGGTTCAACAAAAATGCAAGTCAAAAAGTTCCAAAGCTAGGGTATAACAAAGAGGGATTCTACCACCAATACCCCAAGCAAACATGGCATGAACCATACAACCAAGAACAGAATTTTAACATGAAAAATAAGCCCCCAAATACCTTGATATGGCAGCCCCAAGGCCTCAAACATAAGGCTATGCACAATGCCCATTTCAAGGCACAAAACTACAACACCTTAAAGCATGGGAAGGGACACAAATGACAATATAAGACCACCTTACATGGACTGAAATATGATCTTAAATAATGCCAAATCATGAGGATGGTCTAAGTTAAGCATGCTGGAAGCCAAAATACTCGAGGCCTACAAGCCAAAATGCAAAGCAACTACATCAAGCATGTCAAATATGACCGAAACAGTGGCCAACAGACCTTAAGCATGACAAATCATGACCAAAAGCTTCAACAAGATAAGCTAAATCATGCAAGCATGGAAGCCTAAATAGAAGATGCATTTCTATGCAAAAGGGAGGGGTACAAAACAAGGGTATTATGCATGCAAAAGACCACAAACCCGACCAAAGATAGAGATATATTATGATCAAAAGACACCTAAAAACCTCTGAAATAGGGCCAAAATTAGTCAAGCATGCATGTTGCCCTTTAAGCCAAAAACAAGGATAAAAGGGAGACAAAGGGGAGAGGGGTGTCCCTCCCCTATGCAAGACCTCAAACCATCTTCTTCACCACTGAAAATCCACTGGATTTCAGTGGTGAAAAGAGCAATACAACAAAGTCAACAAGGCTTAAAGAAAAGGCACCAAAAGAGGCCAAAAGAGGCCTAAGAAGGGGAGTTCGACCCCCAATGCCAAAATGACCTCAATGAGATGTCTTAAGCATAAAAAAACAAAGCTTTCTTCAGTTATACACAAAGTCTAAAACAGAAAGCAAGATAGGTCAAAAGCCAATGCAAGATTGGGAAAACGAAAGTAAAGTGATTACCCTTGAAGAACCCTTGAAGAACAGTTGGTCCAGCCACCATCTACTGACCAAAATCAGTCCAAAACCTCAACAAACAACCCCCAATGCCTCTCAATCTCGGAGAAAGGTGTAATGGTGTGTGTGTTAGTGCAAAAATAAGGTCAAAATGCACTTTCTAGGCCTCCAAACACACACTAAGGATGAGAGAGAGGGAAATATAGAGAGAGAAAGTGTATAACAGATGTATATATTTATATAGCTCTGGTTTGTTGTTCAAAACTTCTAACCCTTATGAATGGAGAAGAGGAGGGGCTTATATAGACAAAAGGAAGCTTGAAGCTTCTCAAAGAAGCTAAATGAAAAGAGGCAAAGGGTGCAAAGGAGTCAAGGCTTCCAGAAGAAGCTAAGACAGCTGGCCAAGCTTTCCCAAGAAGCTTGGCCAAAGGGGTCATCCTTCTAGAAGGAAAAAGGGGTCAAGGGCTCAAAACAGTCATCCCCGTGCATGGGGAGTGGTGTTGGTGTATTCCAACTGGCACAGCTGGCATGCACCAAGCCTAAAGGGGTGCAGAAGGGTCACCGGCCGACAAAACAGGTCACCGGCTGAAGAAAATGCCGGCCGGCCATATAGAATGCCGACCGGCCATTAATACCAAGCACCCACGGCCGGTAGCAACAAGGAAAGGCCAGTGATGCAAAGGGAGGGCGGGTGAAATGTGGGGATGACCAAAAGGCCATTGCCTGCCTTCCAAGTCAAAAACACAAGTGTTTGGTGCAAAGCCAAACACTAAACGAACGAGTTAAGAGATCCTGAGGCAAGGCGCGCAGCGGAGGCCTCCGAGAACTCAAAACGAACACGAACATGGGTGATCACTGAGTGTTCAATCAGTGACGTGCAAGTCTTGAGGATGGTCAAAAATGGGGTGTCTACAGTTGCCCCTCTTTGACAGAACTCGAAAGTCATAACAATGACGGGAGTGATTGTCAAAGCCCGGAGACGACCTATTTTTGACAAGGCCGAAGACTTAAGCAAACACGCGAGACAAACAAGATATGCGCCCGAAGGCAGGGGCAAAATGCAAGATGATGCACAGAGTCGGGCATAACTTATGATCATGCAATGAAAGCTGTAACGGAGCACACATGCAACAGTTTTAAGCTAGCATACACCAAACTACACTACACTGCAGAAAGGATGTAAGAGAATTATGCGATTCTCGATACGTCTCACGCGGAGGATACAATACCTGTTCGGTTCGTCTGGTTCCACCAGTCGCAAATGAACCGTACATACAATATCGTGCCTGCAAAGAAAGCAAACTTAACAAGTACAATGTGATTAGCAACTGCATATTAATGTACTTGAAAACGTGTGACAATGCAAAGCAAGTGGGAAGCATAACAATGCTGTGAAGGCACAGACATGTAAGTGGAGCATGCGGTCTACGCAGGCAACGAAATTGAACACGAGTATGCGGTCTACGCAAGCAATGAAATTGAACATAAGAATGTGGTCCACGCAAGCAAAGCATGCGGTCTACGCAAGTAATAAAATTGAACATAAGCATGCGGTCTACACAAGTAAAACATGCAGTCTACGTAAGCAAAACATGCGGTCCACGCAAGTAATGAATTTGAACATAAGAATGCGGTCCACGCAAGCAAAACATGCGGTCCACGCAAGTAATGAATTTGAACATAAGAATGCAGTCCACGCAAGCAAAACATGCGGTCTACGCAGGTAATAAAATTGAACAAAAGCATGCGGTCTACGCAAGCAATGAAATTGATCACAAACATGCGGTCTACGCAAGTAGTGTAATTAATTATAAACATGCGGTCTACGCAAGCAAAACATGCGGTCTACACAGGTAATAAAATTGAACATAAGCATGCGGTCTACGCAAGCAATGAAATTGATCACAAACATGCGGTCTACGCAACTGGTGTAATTAATTATAAACATGCGGTCTACGCAGGTAATAAAATTGAACATAAGCATGCGGTCTACGCAAGCAATGAAATTGATCACAAACATGCGGTCTACGCAAGTAGTGTAATTAATTATAAACATGCGGTCTACACAAGCAAAACATGCGGTCCACGCAAGCAAAACATGCGGCCTACGCAGGTAATAAAATTGAACATAAGTATGCGGTCTACGCAAGCAATGAAATTGATCACAAACATGCGGTCTACGCAAGTAGTGTAATTAATTATAAACATGCGGTCTACGCAAGTAAAACATGCTGTCCACGCAAGCAAAACATGCAGTCTACGCAAGTAATGAAATTGAACATAAGCATGCGGTCTACGCAAGTAATGAAATTGATCACAAACATGCGGTCTACGCAGGTAGTGTAATTAATTATAAACATGCGGTCCACGCAAGCGAAACATGCGGTCCACGCAAGCGAAACATGCGGTCTACGCAAGTAATGAAATTGAATATAAGCATGCGGTCTACGCAGGCAATGTGTATAAAAAGAGACTCGAACACATGTAAGTAAAGCATGCAGTCTATGCAAGCAATGTGTATATATATAAAAAAACTTGAGGCATGTAATGCAAAGCATTGCAACACAGTATAATCAAAGCGTATTGTGGGGCTCACAAGCTGCAATAGGATACGGGAAGGGATATTCCTCGTTCGTATAGACCGTCGCTCGAAAAGACACGGCCTGAGGTCAATTCGAAGGCCTACTAATGTTTTAAAAGTGCGCTTTCTTGCGATATCTTGAATAATGAAGGTGCCCAACCATATAATTGACCCTGAACAAAGGCGCATGCGGTGTATCAACCTCAAGAAAAAGGAGGGGGTTATCAGTAGCGATCCCGATACTCTGCTGCCCTACTTTCCTTTTGCTTTACTTTCCTTTTTTACTGGCAGTTCAAGCACATTGCACTGCCTCAGGCAGGTTTGTTATCATCATTTTTCAAAACTGTATATTTTCTTACAAAACACATGACAGAAATGAAACTGCTATTTGGTTCAAAAGATGTTACATTTGCACGTTCTATGCATCGCATCGCATGGCATCACATAACAATGTGGATGAAATTCGTTTGAAAATAGAACATTTGCATCGTAATAATCAGGTAGTGAACCCACTTACAACTCGATAAACAAAGAAGAGAAACTCGACACAACCAACCAAGTGCGAGTACAGCTCGATAAGCAAATCAAAGACTTAAAGAGAGTGAAATACAACTCGATAAGCAAATGTACAACAACTCGATAAGCAAATGGGCGCGGCCCCACAAGAATTGATCACTGGAGGGTATTGGAAATGGTGGAATTCTCCAACTTCTCAGCATAAACAACTCAAGGAACCAGGGGGAAGACCACCGGCCCCAGGAAAAGGCCACCGGCCATGAGAAAACTACACCGGCCAAAAGTAATGGCCGGTCGGCACCATACGTGGCCGGCCAGCCAAAAATGGAAGAAACCAGCAGAATGCTGACACTTGTCCTTCAGTCAACCTTATCCCCTACAAAAGGCCCCAGCTTTGTAGTTTTCCTCATTTCAACACTGATTTGCTCCAAATGGAAGAATTTCTTGCCCAAAATCTCTTGTCTTGGGTTAACAACTTGAATGGTTCGGAAAAGCTGAATTTCCGGGGTTTCGGCATAAACGCACTATTCACTTTGGGTTGTACCCTGTTGCACTTTCCATTCCTTCGTGCCGCGGCAAGGTTTTGGAATCCGGTGACACATGTTTTTAGCTTTGGCGAGCAAGAGGTATGTCCCACCTTTGAAGATTTTCAAGTTTTAATGGAGTCTGAGCGCAATGAAGAGATCCTGCCCCAACCCCGTTTTGGCCATGCCCAAGCCTTAGGACAAATGTGCGGGTTCTCCATACCTGATGCTCGATCTCTGATTTGTGACGGAATGCTGGATATTCTGAGTCTGATTTACCGTTTTTCTGGCACAGGTGACCGCGATGACCATCATTGGCAAGGTTTTCGGCAACACGCACTTTGTTTGTGCATGCTATCTTAGTTTCTGTTTGTCTCGGGCTCCGGTGGATCTAGCATTCGTCTGATTGAAGTCGCCCAAGGTTTGAAGGAGGGTAGGAGTTGCATCGCCATGACTTTGGCTGAGACGTTGATGGGCTTGGATGCTTTCTATTGTCGCGAAACAACCAAATTTGCGGGGAGTCCATTACTATTGCAAGTGAAGTTTCCTACCGCATCTCTCACATGTATTGCTCACATCACTCGGCCCTCGAGCTCGGTTTTTCTCACAACACCCTTTTCTTACTTTTCTCTCATCGTACACCTCTCTATTCTTTATTCTCTCATTTTTTTCATCCCTTCCCAGGTGTGGTTGATGGACAAATTGCAGGTTGTGGACTCTTGCCCAACATACTCAGCCCGTGGTTACTTCTTCAGGGAACGCCTAGTTGACGCCCTTGATGAGGGTTGGTGGTTTGACTGGATGTGTAACTTGTCCGCGGATCGCATTGCTTGGCGATGTCCTTGGCTCAATCTACTGGCCATGAGTTACAGTATGACTTGCCAACCTGGGATTCAGCTGATTGGCTTGACTCACTGTGTCTTCTATTTTCCGTTCCAGATCCGACGTCAATTCGGTTATGACCAGACTTGTCCACCAGAAGAGGTAGAATACCCAGCTGCATTCCCGATCCGAGGCGCACAGCTTGCCCGGTATGCGACAGCATGGAGAACTAGAGAGCTCCTGGCCCCCGCTCCCATTTTCATTTGCACTCTGTCTGATGAGTGCGTAGATTGGCTCAATGAAGACGCACAGGTCGGGCCTAGCTTGGCATCAGAGGCTTCAAGTAGCTCTAGGAGGGGGTGCAGGGACACCTGACTTGACTATGCCCCGAATTTATTGCTTTATTAGTACTTTCAAGTTTTCTTTATGAATGTAATAAAAAGCAACTTCAATTGTATGCAAGAGCAGGAGAACTCTATTTGAAATCAATGAAATTGAAGGTTGTGGTACTGAAAATTTTCCGCTTTGGTCCAAAAATGGTCTTAGTTGTAAAAAGATTTATTTGAACAAAGTCAGCTTTATTAAAATCTCTCAAAACAATTTTCGGTATGGATCAAGAACTGGACACGCTTGAGATCTACCACTAAGATGCACAATCCCGGATCCCATCAACTGGAAAGTTGCCCCTAGTTTGCATAGTACCGCGGCACTGTACAGCAACGGAAAGTTGCCCCTAGTCTGCAAAGCGCTACACCGGAAATCATTAGCCTAACTCTTGAATGCTGAATAGACAAAGATGGCTCAAGACGACCAAACGGACAAAGTTGATCGGGGAAAAAGGTTATAGCTGAACTTCAGGATGAAGCTACCTACGTATCCCAAAGATGGGAATCAAGCCTTACGTAGTTCCGGTTAAGGTCACTCGGGTATTTTCACTCTCCTTTTACGCTCTAACTTTTGCCAAGGCCGCCCTTTTGCGGGCTTTCAACCTTACGAGCTCAATTTTTATATTTTCTAATTTTTTTTGTGCTCTAACTTTTGCCTAGGTCGCCCTTTCGGGTTTTCGGCCTAGCGAGCCTCTCAGGGGTAATATTTCTTCAACTTGTCCATGTTGATCGGTTGTGAAAACTCCAGGCCATCTTGGTCCATCAGAACCACAGCTCCACCTGACCAGATAGACTTAATGATGTATGGACCAGTCCAATTGGGTCTGAACTTGCCCCTTGGGTCGTGGATGGGAGCTCGGTTATCCTTCAGCACCAAATCTCCTTCTTTTAGATTCCGGGACTTAACCTTCCTGTTGAAAGCCCGGGCAATTCTACACTGATAACTCTGAACATGGTACAGTGCTTTCAGTCTTCTCTCATCAAAGAGCATGAGTTCCTCAAATCTACTTTGCTGCCAATCTGCCTCGACTATTTGACACTCAGCCAATACTCGCAATGACGGGACCTCAATCTCAATAGGTAGAACGACCTCCATCCCATAAACCAATGAATACGGAGTCGCCCCAGTAGAAGTTCTGATTGAAGTCCGGTAACCCCACAGAGCGAATGGCAATTTATCTGGCCAGTCCTGATAGGTTTCCACCATCTTCTGCAATATGTGTTTGATGTTCTTATTGGCGGCCTCAACTGCTCCAATGGTCTACGGCCGGTATGTAGACGACTTATGAAAAGTCACATTGTATTTCTCCAACAAATCAATCACCTCCTTCTTGAAGTGGGAACTATTGTCTGAAATAATCTCGTTTGGGACTCCATAACGACAGATGATGTTGTTTCTGATGAACTTTGCGACATGCGAAGCCTTCAACGCTGCATAAGATTGGGCCTCGACCCACTTCGTAAAGTAATCTATCGTGACCAGGATGAACTCGTGCCCATTCGATCCCTTCGGAGTAACAGCCCCGATCACATCGATTCCCCAAACTGAGAAGGGCCATAGCGAAGTCATGTTGTATAGCTTTGACGGCGGGATGTTCATGCGGTTTGCATGGATCTGGCATTTGTGGCATCGTCGAACAAAGCCAATACAATCTTCCTCCATGGTGGACCAATAGTAACCCTGTCTGAGGATCTTCCGCGCCAGCATTACCCTATTCATATGTGCACCACATTCTTCTCCATGGATGGCCTCCATCAGGCGCTTCGACCCCTCAGCTTCTACATACAGCTTATGCATTCCCAGATGACCTCTCTTCTACAGCTTACCCCCGCAGATGATGAACTGAACAGCCATTCTTCTTATTGCCCTTTTATCTTTGGCATTTGCCCCTGGTGGATACACCTCCTTCTCCAAGAAGTTCCAAATGTCGTAATACCAGGGGTTCTCATCCTAAGCCTCATCTATGGCAGAAATTGACTCATATGTCGGCACAAACTTCTGGTCAATGATGACCGGACGCATCCGGACTCCGGACGGGATGTCTATCATGGAAGATAGAGTTGCTAGTGAATCTGCGAACCTGTTGTTCTCTCTTACTAGATGAGTGAAATTTAGCTTTTCAAACCGAGGAATTAACAAATCCAAGGTCTGGTGGTAAATTATCATCTTTTCTTCTTTGACCTTCCAATCTCCTTTTGCTTGAGACACAACAAGGTTGGAGTCCCCAATGATGTCCAATCATTTTGCCCCTAGTTCTAGAGCCGCTTCTAAGCCGGCAATACATGCCTCGTATTCCGCTTCGTTGTTTGAGACTTTGAACCGGAGCTTGAATGCTAAAGGGATACGGGAATTGTCGGGCGCTATCAGCAACACTCCTATCCCATACCCGTACTGGTTTGACGCTCCGTCAAAGTACATTGTCCAAGTTTCGTCTTCGACATACAAAATGGCTTCATCTGGGAATAGATACTCAACTGCTTCATCCCCTTCAACCGGGTGGTCGGCAAGGAACTCTGCCACCGCTCTCCCCTTGACTGACTTGCATGTTACATATTTCAAATCAAATTCAGATAGCAACAGCAACCAACGAGCTAGCCTACCCGTAAGTGCTGGTTTCTCGAAAAGATATTTGATGGGATCGAGTCGTGAAACCAGCATTACGGAGTGAGCTAACAGGTAGTGCCGCAGCTTCCTGGTAGCCCATACCAAAGCTAAGCAAGCCTTCTCCAACGGAGTGTAGCGGGTTTCGTAATCCAACATCTTCTTGCTCAGATAGTAGATGGCCCTTTCCACTTTGCCCTCTGACTCTTGTGCGAGCATACAACCCATTGTAGTCTCAGTCACTGACAGATACAATATCAACGGTTTCCCCGACTCTGGCAGTGACAACACGGGCGGGTTCTGTAAATATTCTTTGATCTGTTCAAAAGCTGCTTGGCATCGGCCGTTCCATTGGAATTTCTTTCCTTTCTTTAGGAGACCAAAAAGCGGTTCACAAGTCAAGGTTAGTTTTGAGATAAACCGTCTTATGAATTGCACTTTACCCAGAAAGCCTTGCACCTCCTTTTTAGTCATTGGTGGTGGCATTTCTAAGATGGCCTTGATTTTGGAAGGGTCAACTTCGATGCCCCTTTGTGTAATCAGAAACCCTAGCATTTTTCCCGCTGTAACACCGAATGTACACTTCTGAGGATTCAACCGCAGCCGAAATTCTCTGATCCTTTGGAAAAAATTTTGCAACGTGGCGTAGTGACCTTCTCTTTCTTTGGACTTGGCAATCATGTCATCCACGTACACCTCGACCTCTTTGTGGATCATATCGTGCAATATTGTGGTCGCTGCCCGTTGACAAGTAGCTCCAGCATTCTTCAACCCAAATGGCATTACTCTGTAGCAGTATGTACCCCACGGAGTAGTGAATGCAGTCTTCTCCCGGTCTTCGGGTGCCATTACTATCTGATTATAGCCTGAGAAGCCATCCATAAATGAAAGCAAAGCATGTCCTGCTGTGAAATCTACCAACTCATCAATGTGTGGCAAGGGAAAGTCGTCCTTCGGACTGGCTCTGTTCAAATCCCTGAAGTCTACACATACCCGGATTCTGCCATCCTTCTTCGACACTGGAACGATGTTGGCTAACCAAGTCGGGTATTCGGATACCAGTAGGAAGCCCGCGTCGATTTGCTTGGTGACTTCTTCCTTGATCTTAATGGCCCAATCAGGGCGGATCCTTCTGAGTTTCTATTTGACAGGTCGGGCCTTGAGATCGAGAGGGATCCGGTGCTGTACAATCTCAGGATCGATTCCAGGCATGTCTTCGTAGGACCACGCGAAAACATCTTTGAAATCTTTTAATAAAGCGACTAAGCGCTCGCGTTCCTCTGAAGACAACGTGGACCCGATCTGGACCAGCCGCGGGTCCTTCTCAGTACCAACATTCACAGTAATGATTTCATCAACTAAAGGTTTGACAAACCTCTCCTGCTCTTGTTCAATTAAACGTTGTAAAACCGGAGGAATTTCGTCCTCGTTGTTTTCATCAAAATTTTGAAAGTCCTAATTTAAGCAATAAATCAAAGGCACAGAAAAGTACTCGGAAACCACATTTACCTCATTCTCGTTAAGTGCTTCCAAACCGTCTGATTCTTCTGTTACAACAGACTCAAAGGAGAAAGAAAAAGATGACCTGGACAAGACTGTGGCATCCGGGCTATCACCCCTAGGAATACCGGATTCAGACTCAGTCGAGCTGGAACCTGATTCCGACTCACAGGACTTGGTGGAATCAGATTCCGGCTCACTACCTGACCCGGTGCCACTGAAGAAAAATCCCTCCTCGTACTGCCAGGTGAGGGAGGGTGCGATGGATGCATCCAAAATAGTTGATGGTAGGCCTGTAGCCGTTTCATTCCCGATCATGGACACCGAGAAGCTATCCCCCAAGCACAGCTGGTCGATTGGAGGATCTGAAAGTAGACATGCCAGTGCTACCCCCATTTCAAGTGCGGTGTCCTCAGACTCTATTTCACTGCTCTGTTCTACCTCAACTGTCGGGTCTGTCTGCTCTTCAGCAACATCATCCCCAGGTAACTGTAAGTCGAAGAAAATCTCAAACCCCGGTACGCGCTTCTTCTCCACGTTCAGCCATGGCTCCGGAAAACCAGAAAATGGAAAATCCTCCCCTCCCCGAACGAAGCGTCCATTTAGGGTACCCTGGATGGGCCGGTGCATCAACTCAAAGGGTTTTCCCATCTGTTTTGCTCTGGCTCTCCCAGCCATCTCCTTTCCCTTCCTTGCCCAATCCTTCTTGGTGGGCAGATAACCCAAGCCAAAGGTGTGGGGGTTGTGTGGCACTTCGGCCAATGCTGCGACGCCCTTGCGGCCGCTCTTTCCCAATCCCATCCCGGGGATGTGTTGGAGCTTGTTCATGAGATACACCGCTTGGGCACTGACAAATATCCCCTCGTTAGCAGCCATGATGTTCTGTACAACCTGAGCCTCAGCTAGGGTAAAACCTGATATGAACACATCCTCCATGCCATGCTCGATTTCTAGAACTGGCGTGGATACCTCTGGTGGTGGATGGATTCATGAATTCCCGAAAACAATGGCTACTCCCTTCCCATAGGGGTATTTCACTATTTGATGCAAAGTGGATGATACCGCCTTCACCTGATGCTGCCATGGTCACCCCAAAAGTAAGTTGAAAGTTGCAAGCAACTCTAAGACATGGAAATCTATCTCATGCTGTCCTGGCCCAACTTTAGTCTGAACTTTTACGGTTCCCATCACTTCTCTACTTGTATTGTCATACGCCCGGATGACCTGGGCTATTGGTACAAAGTCCGCGATTTTCAAACCGATTGCATACGCTGTCCTTGCTGGGCAGACATTGATGGTGGATCCGGTATCAACAAGAACCACCGGTATCCATTTATTCCTACATTCCACAGAAATGTAGAGTGGCTTGTTATGGTCTGTCCCCTCGGGTGGCAATTCCTTGTCGGAAAAAGTTAGCGTCGGGGTAGCTCCTCCCGGAAAGACTAATCCTACCAGCTGCTCTGGCGTGGTTTCTATCGAAAGCTTCGCTTTGTCCATGGCTGATAAGACAGCCTGTCTATGCACTCGTGATGCCATGAGCAGTCCCCAGATGGAGATGTCTGCTTGTATCTTTTTTTAGCTATTTGAGTACCAGCTTCCTCCTCAAGTTGCTTCTCCTTTTGCTTCTCAGCCTCTCTGTCCTTCCCGAGGGCCTCTGGCTAATCTAGGTGGCGGGTTTGAAGTACCGCCCGCTCCGCGTCATATGGTCGACCTCTCCAAGGTACCAGGTTGTCATCGGGTTGTTGTTTGTACCACCCCAATCTTCATCCGTGTGGGCAAGACACAATCCTCATCTTCCCACCCACATTTCATCAGCTCCTGACAAACATCTGTCCGGCTCTGGTATGACTGTTCTTGTACTCGCAGCACCTTCCATCCATATGTTCGCAGCATTCTCAGTTCCTGTGCACACAGCAGTTTCAAGTCCCACATGGGCCTTTGCCTTCCTGATTCTCTCGGAATCTTCGAACTTTCCTGTTCTGGGTGTGTCAATACAACCGACTGTTCAATAATTCTCCTATTCGAAATGCTATCCCGAGCAATGCTCCAATCCAACGAGCGGGATGACTTGTTCTTCCGCGTCCTCTTCCCCATGCCTCTGTCTTCTGAATTCTCTATCACCTCTGTCACTGCTCGGCGCTCCTGCACTCCTTCCACACTTTCGGCTGTCACTCGACATTCTTGCCCCCGCCGGGCCTCGTTCTGGCTGAAACTCTTCTACCACATCTGGTTGATCGTCCAACCATCCCGTAGCCTCTGTCAATTCCTCGTAATCATACCAGTTGACTGCCACGTCCCCTGGATCTTGATCACTGTAAAGCTGGAGATTGGCAAGGTCCTCTTCCACAGCTGTTCCCTGTCCCAGACTATCCCCTTGGATCACACACAGTTCTCCTCCTGCTGGAAATTCCACATCTGGCCCATCCTGGCCTATTGATAAAATGTAGTCACCCGGACTATATGTTTTCTCAACACAACTTCCAGATTCCGCAGACTCTGGCCCAACAATCCTCTTCTCCTTTGGGACCTCCTCTCTCCTGTCTTCGACAGTCACCACCGCTGGCTTAGGTTGGGTCATAGAGATGTCCATCATGCACAAATCGGCGCAATCGGGAAGGAACACCTTCGGCTTAGGCAGGTGGGAAGGAGTGATATAGATACTAGGATCGTAGGACATGACCCCAGTGTGGATGAAATTGATTCTTTTGGGTGGTGGAGCTTGGTTATGTGCGGGGAGGGGATTTGTAGTAACGTTGGGTTTCTCGGGAGGCAAGATCACCCCGTTATCGATGAGATCTTGAATCTCATGACGTAATCAGAAGCACAGATCGGTGTCATGACCGTGCTGTTGGTGAAATGCACAATACTTGGCTGGGTTGTGGGTAGCGGGGAGTCTTTCTGGTAAGGGCCGTGGCTCTAGGGGCTTCAAGTGCCCTTTTCTGATTAGCACCCCCAGAGCTTTGGACAGGGGCATATAAAGTGGAGCAAAGGTTCTGGTGTTTTTGGGTGGGTACTTGGCTGTTGGTGGGTTGCTTCCGAACGCACCAGAGAATGGTGTGGCTGCCATATTTCTTGGAGGGGGGTTGGTGGTGACCATGCTCACTTCGGAGGCTCTTGTAGTTGTAGTGCCGCTCGGGCCTGCATTAGTGTTGCGGTTGAAAGTTCTTCGGGATTGCTCCCGGTCATTATCAATTAAACCTTGCTTCAAGGCATCCTCAATCTGCACCCCCATTTCATGTAGGTCAGAAAAAGTAGGAAAGGGGAGTACAATCATCTTTTGCATCAACTTCGGCTGAAGATTGCACACAATCATCCGAATTTGGTCTTTGTCTGTAGGCCTTGAGGTCATCATCGAAGCCTTGGCCCTCCATCTGGTTACGAATTCTGAGAAACTCTCTTTAGGTTCCTGTCTAGTTGTCTCGAGATCACGGGTTGTAATCTAGATTTGTGTATTGTATGTGTATTGCGCAATGAAGGCCTCAGCCATCTCATCCCAGTTTCTCTTGACATCATCTTCTAGTTTGGCATACCATATGGCCGCCACACCTGACAGGGTCCGGCCGAACAAAGACATCTTCTATAGTCTACTGAGGCCCATTGGTCTTAGGACATCCGAAAACAACCTCAAGTGCACCATGGGGTCCCCGGACCCATCGAATCGATCAATATGAGATATTTTGAATCTATCAGGCAGCGTCACAGCTGCGTCGGTATATCCGTCTTCAATATCGGGGATAGTCTTGACTTCCTGGGATCTCTTGAACAGCTTTTCAAGCTTGCTCAACTTTAGTGCGGTAGGATCAGTCTCGAACTCAAAGGGAGAGTCCGGTAGGTTGGTAGGTGTTTTTGATAACTGGGGTTGGATCTGGGGTAGGATCGGGGGTGGAGGTGGTCCTGTGGGAAGTTCTGTATCATTCTGAACATTGGCTATCTCCCCGAGGGTTGGAACTCCTGGTAGGGGAGGAACTTGCTGCGAAGTAGAGGCTCCGTTCTGCTGCTGTAACCTTACAATTAACTCCGCTTGTTCATTCATAACTGTGGCCTGTTGCTTGGCAAACTCTGCTTGTCGGACAACATCCTGCTGCATCATTTTCATGCTTTCTTGGAGCTGGCGCACCATCTCCTCTAAGCTAGCCATACTATTCTGCTCTGGTTGAATTATTGGTATGTATTCCCTTTCTGTAGGTGAAACAGGACTCTGACCTCTACTGAACTCAGGTGGGGTAGATAAGGCCCTCTGAACTGACTGCTGTACTGATGCCTTCTGCCTAACGGTCCTCTGTCTAGTAACCGGGGGTAGAGAGTGGTACACTGGTTGTCCGTCTACCAGATCCTCAGATCGATGGAGTCGACGACCTCTAGTCCAGAGTGCTTGGGGAATATCTGCTGGGTCAGAAGCAATTGTGCTCAACTACCTAGCAAAAAGATAAATAAAGCGTATAAATAAACAAACAATCGGACAGCGTAACGACGTAAAATAAACATACAACACGCGGTTGGGTATCATAATATCCTTCCAATAAGCTGAACACACTATTCCTCAAACATTGATCACTGTTTCTGAATCGTTGCCCCTAAGTCTGAATCTGATACCCGCAGATATGACTAATTCTCAAACTACTGATACTGGTGCCCACAGGCCGGATACCCAGACTCGCAAACTGGTATATGCATTCCCTGTAGAAATACACTCTGAAAGCACATAGCAAGTAAATGGGAGCCAATACACCCCTATGTTGGGGGGAGGGTTTCCCTGTCCTATTTTGTCAGGAGCTAGGGTTTCACTACGCACGCAGCGGTTTCAAACAACCTATATCGGGTAATCAACCTGTCCTAGTTTGGAATGGTCACTATGGATTTCGATATGCACTAGGTCGAATGGTCAAAAGGGTGCCCCGGTAAAACCGGGGTTTGTGTTCCCATACTGGCAGAGCCTGCAACCGGTCAGCCTTATGGTCATGCCTTGACAAGACAAGCCTCCGGCAAACCGTTCAGGAATAGCAGATGGCCAACACGGTGTCCTAGGCGCACCAATGCACATGCAATGCAAAGAGACACATAATGTAGTCAAAACCGGATATCACGAGTTCGAGTCAAGCTCTCTAAAATCCGCAGCGGAGTCACCAGAAACTGTAACAAGTCCGCGGGGGACCTCGCTACAGTTCGGACTCGATTTGTGTCACGGTTCTTAATCTGAACCAAAGAGTCCAAATCCGGCAAATCGTTTTGAGAAAATAGATTTTGAAAGAAGTGCCAAACATGGACTGCTTTGCCAGATACAGAGTCGCCACCTAAATATTTTTTTAATGGGGGAATTTAGGAAACCCTGACTCGGTGCCAAAGGCCATGTGTCCGTCATCACCAAAGTTGCCTCGGCTCGGGAACTTGGGTACGATCGGGGAAGGTCAGCTATGAGCACCCCCTCTCGCCCGGTCCGAAGACCGGCCTCTACTAACCGTGATATCTTATTTTGAAAACGCTATATGCTCTTATTCCGGTTATTAGCCTAGAATTACTACGTTATGTGCACAACAAACAAGTATAGACTAGATCGCCTAATTTGGAAACAAGCATTGCATATCCGTTTATTTGGAAAACGTTTTGGAATTTGTTACTCGCAAGTAGGCTAAAACACGGATTTCAATGAGTTGTTCCAACTCAAACAATCCAACCTTCACCCACAGGCATTCAAACAGTTTATCACATAAGCAACTAGCCTCATAGTAATCATGCTATCATGGCAACACTCACACGCATGCGGTATGCTAAAGCATAAAAGCTCACCTAGTACTCCAAGCCAAAACAGAAACTAGTTAGTAATCAAGTGCATGATCCTAGTTCATGTTAAGATGGCTAATGCAACACATGCAGAATGCAATTATAATAGGCTCGACTATCCTACTGATGGCATGTGAAATGCTGCAACTAACAAGTACTCAACTTGGAATCGAAATACAAGTGCAGTTAGCATGATGTGCCGAGCCCGATGCATGTAAGACAAATGTATGGATGTACGCATGCATAGCATAAGGTATGCTAATTTAAATATGCCCTAGTCTACCATCATAAGTAGGTAAATAAAAGGGAAGAAAGACGTGGGGTTGGAAGACATACATACACGCACGCACACTTGTTACACATTTGCCCTCACTCGGAGGGTCCAAAAGAATATACAAATTAATTAACCTACAAGCTAATTAATGATTACAGACCACTTAATTAATTAACAAATTAACTAAGCTAAGGAAAGCAGGAAAAGGCCTCAGGAAGAGGGATGCACGCATGCTCGGATTGGCCTCGCCCGGAAATCCCGTACCATGCCACTGTTGCCTCTGCTTACACTGTCCTGCTTTTCTAAAAACTGCAAAAGTCTTGGGATATGCTCTATGGATGTTGAGGAATGCCACCGGCCAAGCACAAATACCACTGGCCAAAGGGAGGAACCACCGGCCACCTGTTTGATCCATCGGCCAACATTAATGGCTGGCCGGCACTATATTTAGCCAACCGGCCAAAACTCCCTGCAGGAACTGGTTTTTGACAGCAACAAAGGATAGACAGTGTATGGCATGGAATTTCAAGCAAATGTAAGCATGGCCACACTCCCTATCATGCAATGGACTCAAGGGAGCATGGCCCTCGATCCTCGGGCCATCAATAACGCATTTTGATGCATGATGGCCTAAGAGGCCAAGGTTGCAATTCAATGAAAATGCATGCCACACACAAATGAATACCAAGACCCTATCATGTCAAAGTCAAGGGCCTCGGTGACCGAGAACTGAGATGTGTTACAAATCACTTGGAGTATGAACACTTCTCAATCTTCACACTTGGCTTGACACCCAACCAAGCGAAAGCCAAACCAATAATGTAATGCATTTATGCAAACATGGCTCAAAGATCAACATGAGATTAAGATGGGAGGCATGCCAAATGCAATGCAACATGTCATGGCAAGTATGCGAAAGAACTAGCATGTGACAACACATCATGAATCAAACATGCAACAATCATGTGACAAGCAAGCAATGGTAGACTTAAACCATAAGGGGCAGACCTCAGCCCCCCAAAAATTGGCCAAAAGCATCCCAAATGATGGACAAAAGGTTCAACAAAAATGCAAGTCAAAAAGTTCCAAAGCTAGGGTATAACAAAGAGGGATTCTACCACCACTACCCCAAGCAAACATGGCATGAACCATACAACCAAGAATAGAATTTTAACATGCAAAATAATCCCCCAAATACCCTGATATGGCAGCCCCAAGGCCTCAAACATAAGGCTATGCACAATGCCCATTTCAAGGCACAAAACTACAACACCTTAAAGCATGGGAAGGGACACAAATGACAATATAAGACCACCTTACATGGACTGAAATATGATCTTAAATAATGCCAAATCATGAGGATGGTCTAAGTTAAGCATGCTAGAAGCCAAAATACTCAAGGCCTACAAGCCAAAATGCAAAGCAACTACATCAAGCATGTCAAATATGACCGAAACAGTGGCCAACAGACCTTAAGCATGACAAATCATGACCAAAAGCTTCAACAAGCTAAGCTAAATCATGCAAGCATGGAAGCCTAAATAGAAGATGCATTTCTATGCAAAAGGAGGGGTACAAAACAAGGGTATTATGCATGCAAAAGACCACAAACCCGACCAAAGATAGAGATATATTATGATCAAAAGACACCTAAAAACCTCTGAAATAGGGCCAAAATCAGTCAAGCATGCATGTTGCCCTTTAAGCCAAAACACAAGGATAAAAGGAGACAAAGGGGAGAGGGTGTCCCTCCCTATGCAAGACCTCAAACCATCTTTTTCACACTGAAAATCCACTGGATTTCAGTGGTGAAAAGAACAATACAACAAAGTCAACAAGGCTTAAAGAAAAGGCACCAAAAGAGGCCAAAAGAGGCCAAGAAGGGGAGTTCGACCCCCAATGCCAAAATGACCTCAATGAGATGTCTTAAGCATAAAAAAACAAAGCTTTCTTCAGTTATACACAAAGTCTAAAACAGAAAGCAAGATAGTCAAAAGCCAATGCAAGATTGGGGAAACTTCTAACCCTTATGAATGGAGAAGAGGAGGGGCTTATATAGACAAAAGGAAGCTTGAAGCTTCTCAAAGAAGCTAAATGAAAAGTGGCAAAGGGTGCAAAGGAGTCAAGGCTTCCAGAAGAAGCTAAGACAGCTGGCCAAGCTTTCCCAAGAAGCTTGGCCAAAGGGGTCATCCTTCTAGAAAGAAAAAGGGGTCAAGGGCTCAAAACAGCCATCCCCGTGCATGGGAAGTGGTGTTGGTGTATTCCAGCTGGCACAACTGGCATGCACCAAGCCTAAAGGGGTGCAGAAGGGTCACCGGCCGACAAAACAGGTCACCGGCTGAAGAAAATGCCGGCCGGCCATATAGAACGCCGACCGGCCATTAATACCAAGCACCCACGGCCGGTAGCAACAAGGAAAGGCCGGTGATGCAAAGGGAGGGCCGGTGAAATGTGGGGATGACGAAAAGGCCATTCCCTGCCTTCCAAGTCAAAAACACAAGTGTTTGGTGCGAAACCAAACACTAAATGAACGAGTTAGGAGATCCTGAGGCAAGGCGCGCAGCCGAGGCCTCCGGGAACTCAAAACGAACACGAACAAGGGTGATCACTGAGTGTTCAATCAGTGACGTCCAAGTCTTGAGGACGGTCAAAAATGGGGTGTCTACAGCAACCTAAATGCAATGCGACTAAATGATGCAACAATGCAAGGGACGACATTAAAGGGTGCGACTAGCATACCCAATGCTATGAGCTAAGAATGGCATACTCAATGCACATGACGCTACATGGCATACGCAATGCACATATGAAGACTATCAATGAGATGATCAAGGCATACACAATGCAATGGTCAATCATGCAACAACATGGACTATATGGCATATGCAATGCAAGATGGAGTTAAACCAAGATGGATGGCCCTTAGCCACATCCAAATCAGTGGCCAATAGGATGAAATGAGACAACAAAAATACGTGCAAACTTGCACAAATGGAAGGGACCAAACCTAAGGCACAAAGTGCAACTCTACCAAAGCATGGAAAGCATGAAATATGGCATACAATGACACAAGTTTCAGCTCTGAAATGGCATACAAGGCGGTCCGGAATCATGCAAACAACTCACCCGATGCATGTTGGATGACTCAAGTACCGAAATTAGTGAAGTGCATTACACTAGAGGTATGCAAAGTGATGCACAAATTACTAAACTAGCCCCAAACAGTCCCTATGCAGGCCCAAAATAGTAGGAAAATGGACTAAAATGGTGGCTCAAAAGGCACGAAAATGAAGCTCATGCAATGGCCTATAAATGAGGCATACAAGCACAACCCTCAAATGCATATAAGGAGTGGAAAACATGGGAACATGGAAACCTTACATGCTCTGAAATACCATGCACAATGACCCCAAAACATGCAAACACCTCAATATAAGCATGCAATAGGCTTCAAAACTCAAAGCTAGGCAAGGGTATTGCACTACAACCATGCATAGCAAACATCATTCGACCATGAGGCCTAAAAATAGAGCTAAGGCAGTCCAAAACATGCACAAAATCAGTTTAGAACATGGCCAAAATATGCTAGAATCAAAGGCCAAAACAACATGCATTACAAGCTAGTGAAGAGGATTTACACTACAAGCATGTGAAGCATTCAAGAGGCCACTAAACTAGCATAAGATAGAGGTATGACATTCCAAATAAAGCTCAAAAACCCACTGAAACATGGTCAATGCATGCAAGAATGACATGCTCCATTGATAAGCTATGAAGAGGATTGTTTTACACATGCAAGGTGGACATCCAATATGACAAAATTAGCTCTGGACAGACCTGATGCAGGTCCTAAAAACCACAAAAAAAAGGCCTAAAACAAGGCTTGGAGGCATGCAAGTATAGGCTCCTTTGTTAGGCCAAATATGCTAGAAAACAACACAAAGAGAGAGTGGGTCACCCCTCTCTGATTTTGGCTCTCAGAACAGCATATTAACCACTGAAAATCTGCTGGATTTCAGTGGTCAAAAGGCCAAACAAAGATCAATACAAAGGCCTTCATGCATGGCTCAAAACAAGGCAAAATGAAGGATGCAAGGGGGTAGATGACCCCCAACAACAAAGTGACCTTAAAAAAACATGAAAAGGACCTCAAAACAAGACTTTTTTCAGCTTACACCAAAGCTCAAATATGCTTGCAAGTATGGCTAAAAGATGGAGCAAAATAAAGCTTAAAACAGGGAATAGTGTGTTACCCTTGTAGCTTCAGCAAAACCAGCAACTTCTTGGACCAAAAACCAGCTCTTTGAGACCTCTCAAGACCCTCCAAGAACCTTAGATCAATGGTGGAGGTGTGTGGCTATGAGGTGTGGTGTTAAAGGCCAAGAACAAACACCCTTTCTAGGCCTAGAATGTAGAGATATAGAGAGATATGTGTGCTTTTCCTTAGAAAATTTTTTTTTCAACCACTCTAATGGAGAGAGAGGCCCTCTCTTATAGAGAAACAAGAGGGTTCAAGCTTCTTGGAGAAGCTAGAGCAAAAGGTTCAAGCTTCTTAGAGAAGCTAGAGCAAAGGTTCAAGCTTTTGGAGAAGCTAGAGCAAAGGTTCAAGAGGTTCAAACTTCCTCAAGAAGCTAAAACAAGGGTTCAAAACGTTCAAGCTTCCTCAAGAAGTTAAAACAAGGGTTCAAAAAGTTCAAGATTCCTCAAGAAGCTAAAATGAAGGTTCAAAATGTTCAAGCTCTCTAAAAACCGTGCCAAACGGAGAAAGTTAAGCGGTCTCGAACTTAGGCGCACGACCGACGGCTCTAAAAATCAGAAACTGGTCTCCAAACGGGAACAGTGGTCTACGACCACTAAAAGTAGCCTACGGCCACTGAGAGATGGTCTATGAGACCTCTCCCTCCCTTCCGGAAGAGAAAACAGAACCTGGTTCGCAAACCGAGGCAAAGCACAAAAGAGTCCCGACGTTCGGAGGCAAGGCTCATAGCCGAGACTCTGTAACCTCAGAACGAGCACAACATGCATCATCACCGAGCGCTCAATCGATGACGTCTGAGTCTTAAGGTCGGTCAAAAATGGGGTGTCTACATGGGCAAACAAAGTAGTTTCTGGACGATGCGCATGGGAGCATTGTGCATCCTTATGCATCCTTGTTTGATGATTAATCATTAATTATTATTGTTGTCCTTAATTATTATAGTTTTTGTACTTAATTAATATATTGTTGTAGCCATTGTTTATTTGTAATTGTTATAGCAAGTTAACTTAGATAGCTAATTCAGTTCTTTGGTATTCATTAGAATTTGTAATAAGCAACCAGCTTAGCTTATTCATTCATTCAATTTTGTAATAATTAGTTTAATTCAGACTCTCGGACATTGATTCGCACCCTCTTGCACGAGGGCAAATATGTAATAAGTTGTATATCTTCCAACCACACGTCTTTCTCCCTTTTACTTATTTTCTTACGATGGTTAGTATAGAACATCATTTTTCAAATTAGCATCTTTATGCTTTGCATCCACTTATCTTGCATGCATCCAAGGTTCGGCTCATCATACTAACCAAATGTTTAAATTCATTGCTTGAATACGTGATTCATCACATGTCTTGAATGGAATCATATGCCATGTTCATAGCCAAGCCTATTACAATTACATAACGTGTGCGTTGCATTTAGTCATATTGCATTAATTTGGAGCATGCATATTTTCTAATTATTTTGCTTTGTTTTGGCTTGGAGTACTAGGTGAGCCATTTTGAGTTTCAACATCTTGCATCGAATGTTTGTGTTGCCATGCCAAACATATTTCCATGAGGCTAAGTGCTTAAGTGATAAATTGTTTGAATGCCTGTGGTTGAAGGCTAATTGCTTGAATTGGGCTAGTTGGATTAAATGTACGTTTGAGCCCACTTTTTCAAGTGGCACATTCACAAACTCTTTTCAGAAACAGACATGAAATCAAATGTTCCAATTTGTGCAAATTAGTCTATACTTGTGTGCAACACATAGTAATGTTAGTCTAATAATTAGAACAAGAGCATATAATGTAAATAAGAATCACAACATGATTAGTAAAGGCTGATCTTTGATCGGGTAAGTGGGGTGCTCAATTCATGACCTTCTCCTCTCGTACCTAAGTTCCCGAGCCGAGACACTTTGGTGATGACGGATAAGTGGCCTTTGGCACGACTCTCAGGTTTCCTAAATTTCCCAAAAAATTTTTAGGTGGCGACTCTGAAATCTGGCAAAGCAGTCCATTTTTGGCATTTAATTCAAAACATCTATTTCCCAAAAAGAATTGCCGAATTTGGACACTTTTTACGTTTTCACTATTTCACATTGCACTTGTGAAATCAGATTCAAAACCACGGGAGTCCGAACTGTGGGGCTAGTCGTATCCGAAAGGAGCATGAAAAGCAAGCCACAATAGGTTTGATTCCTTGCAAAGAGGATACGTAGGCAACCTTCGAGTTCAACTTTTAGCAATTGTATTTTGATTTGCTTTTTTGCCCAAGTCTTATGGCCTTATCAGATGGGTCGTCTCTGGGCTTTGACATTCACTCATGTTAGTTCATAACTTCGAGTTCTGTTAAAAAGGGGCAACTATAGACACCCCATTTTTGACTGCCTGCAAGACTTGGACGCTTGGTCCTGCGCACTCAATGATGAAAGTTGTGTTGAGTGTGGTTTGAGTTCTCAACGGAGGAATTTTGGTTCGAGCTTTGAAACCAATCCCAAACCTTTCATGTTTGCACTAAATGTACCCCAAAATTTCATTTTTGAACCTTGTGTCACCTAGCACTGTGTTTGAAACAGAGGAACAGAGGAACATATTGGCAACCGGCTGTACCACATTGGCAGCCGGCCGTAGCCATTGGGAGCCGGCCGGCTCTTTTTGGCGAGAAACACTATTTTGGGCAGGAATGGGCTAGCTATCCATTTTTGAAGACATTTTTGGCCTTTTTAGACCAAATTCTATAAGTACAAGCTCTTGGCTTTGTTTTGAGGGTTGAACAATTTCTAGAAAGCCTATACACACAAGAGAGAGCTCCTTCTTCCTATACAAGTCTCCTTTGAGCAAACCTATCTCTCTTGACTCATATCCTTACACCATATACCACCTTAGATCATAACCTAGGTGCCTTGGTTGAGGCTTGTGCATCACAATTCAAGCTTGAGAGTGTGCTTGAACCAATTTTGTGTTACAAACAAGAGCTTGCCTTCTTTGAGAGGTATAAGCCTACCACCTTTCTCTTGCTTTCATTTCTGTCTTTCTCCACCTATTTCTTGTGTTTTTGTATTGTTTTGATCCAATTTCAAGTGCTGAAACTTGGGTTTGAATGGCTACCAAAGGTGGTAAGGGTTAATACCTTTACTTGCACCTAACTCTATAGTCATACCCTTGTCCTTACACTATTTTTCTTTACCTTCAAACTGATTTTTAGAGTTTAAAAGAGGCTAAAAAAACATGATTTGAGGTCTCAAAGGTGGAGGAGTTAGCCACTCCTCCTTGTTCTTGCTTACTAGTCTTGTAATCCTTGCTTTTCGTTTGGCTTTTTGGACTCTTTTCGTACACTTTTGGCCACTGTTTTAGCATATTAGGGGCTGTTTTAAAGTTTTTTTTAACTTATTTAGTTCATATATGTTTGAAATATATAGCTTATTGTGCTATAAGTCTTTATATCTAGCCTGTTGTGTTATGTCACCCATGCGTTGATAGCTTTTCTTTGTAATCTTCATATCAAGAGTCTTATTTTAAATAATCAATTTTGCATAAGTCATTTCTACCACCTCCCTCTTTTCTTTCTTTTGTTTTGGTTTGAGAGTTACTTTAACCGATCGACGATTATTCAAGGCATGGGAAAGAGACCTATGCTCAATGGCTTAATCTCTACGAAGGTTCATCGTCAAGACATCGGCTCCCTTTCATGCTTAGAATTGCTTCTCGTTTGACGTCACTTCTCATTTAGTGGACTTAAACATCATTTTAGGCAAATTAATTTAAAAATGAACAAGACTAATGTAATTGGCTTAAAATTGGACTAACCAACATGAAAAAAATGAATAAGGTTGCTTGGGTTTGGCCGAACGTTATGCCGAGTCTATTGTGTCAAGAGTCATCACACATCAATTCATGGTGTTTTGACGACCCTTGAAGCATCTCTACTTCCTTTTTGAGCTCACTGTGTGATAAGAGGGAAGGGTGTTTTATCATTATTGCATTCATTGATTTCTGTACGAAATTATCAAGCAACCAACTTGTTCATTGATGGTTTTGGGAATGACTTCGTCTTTCTCTTGAGGCTTTTCATGACAGAGAGGGGCAGAAGAGACAAACAGGGCCTAGAAAGGCTCCGTCTTCATTGTTCTCACCTCAGAGAACAAAATGAATTTTTGCCTAAAATTTGGTGCCGGCTGGCACTGTTTTGGCCCGGTCAGATCTCTTTTGGAGACGACCGGCCCCCAATGTTTTGGTAAATAGTGACTTTTTGTAGATAATAGAGGGCACTGGCTGGGTTGGAACATAGTAAGCTGGGCAGACAGAGTAACTGCTAGGCACTATGCATTCAACCATTGTGCTTCGCTATTTATCTTATTATTGTTATTTCAATTTCATTATATATTTTTGTTGTTGTAAATATCAATTGTTGTTTGAAGTTCATTACATATTATTGTTGTTGCAAATATATTTTGTTGTAATAAAGCTAGATAGATAGTTAACTTAGAATCCGTTCGAGTATGTAATAAGTGATTAGTTAGTTTAGCTAGTTGATAGTTCGTTCAATTAATTCTTTTGAATTTGTAATAGTTAGTAAATCCGGACTCTCGGACACTCATGTGCACCCTTTTGCATGAGGGCAAATATGTAATACTGGTATGTGTCTTGAAATCCCGTTTCTTTCTCCTTTTTATTCACACGCTTATTATGGTAGCATCATATTTATTTAGCATTTCCCTATTTGCATACACTCATCTCATGTACATTTGGGTTCAGCACATTATACTAACCCATGTCAAAATTCAAAATTCATTGTTTGAATACGTGATTTATGAAATGTCTTGAATTAGATCAGATTCCATGCTCATAACTGAGCCTATTAAAATTACACAATGTGTGAGTCACATTAGTCATATTGCATTAGTTAGGAGAATGCATGCTTTTCTTGATTATTTTGCTTTGTTGGCTTGCCATGGAGTACTAGGTGAGCGTGTTTTAGCATATCACATTGTGTGTGATTGTTGCCATATCAAGCATGTTTTCCATGAGGCTAATTACTTAAGTGATATACCTGTTTGAATGTCGGTAGATGAAAGCTAGTTGCTAAAATTAGGATAAATTGACTAATGTACATACAACCTCAATTTCAAGTGACGCGTATCTAAAACAATTTTCAAACAAACATGAAAGCAAAATGTTCCAACTTTTGCAAATTAGTCTATACTTGTGTGTAACATAGTAATGTTAAGTTAATAATCGGAACAAGAGCATATAATGTAAATAAAAATCACATCATGATTAGCAGAGGCCGATCTTTGATCGGGCAAGTGGGGTGCTCAATTCATGACCTTCCCCTTTCGTACCTAAGTTCTCGAGCCAAGACACTTTGGTGATGACAGACTAATTGCCTTTGGCACGAGTCTTGGGTTTTCTAAATTTTCCAAAAAATATTTTGATGGCGACTCTGAAATCTGGCAAAGTAGTCTATTTTTGGCATTTGATTCAAACATCGATTTTCTAAAAGAATTGTCGGATTTGGACTCTTTTTGTGTTTTCACTATTTTACATTGCACTTATGAAATCAAATTCAGAACCACGGGAGTCCGAACTGTAGGGCTAGTCGTTTCCGAAAGGAGCACGAAAAGCAAGCCACAAGGACCAATCAGGGAGCCTCTTCGGTTCAATCAGTACATCAGACATATGCTTCGAGGGGTGAACAGGTGGAACAGAGACTTTCAGAGCGAATGTATGCTGTTAATACGCCAGACTTAGTGCCAGCACCTTCAGTTGTGAGGTACTTTCTTGTTATGCAATTTTATTGTTAATTGATACAGAAGCATCCAAACCATTCATCTTGTCTGCATTTGCATTGGCATTGGGGTTAGAGTTGGCTCAGCTAGCATCTCCACTCAGTGCAGAGTGACCTATTGGTGGTGAGATTGTTTTAGAATAGGGGTGTCAAGGTTATGAGATAGAGGTTGCCCGTCACCGACTTCCTTTCACTTTTGTATTGATTGACATATTGAGTTTTGATGCTATTTTGGGTATGGATGGTTATCATCGTATCTGGCTGTCATAGATTGTTACCATCAGAGGATTACTGTATGTATCCTCAGCGGTGATTTTTTTTTATTTCATGGGGAACAGAGCCGATAGAGTTTTGTCACTAGTGTATGATCCACGTAAATGGAGTGAGCTTAGTTAGCTCTTTGCAAACTTCTTGGATAGTGGATGTTATGAAGCTCGAGTTGAGTTGCCAATGGTAGTTTGTGAGTACCCAGATGTTTTTTCCAAGGATCTCACTAGTTTGCCACCTTATTGTGAGATCGAATTCTCCATTGAGTTAGTGCTTGGAACGAAGCCGACTTCTGTGGTACTGTATAGATTTGTCCCTGCCGAGTTAAGTGAGTTGAAGATTCAACTCCAGGAATTGTTAGATAAGGGTTTTATTCGCCCTAGTACTTCACCTTGGGGAGCACAGGCTCTCTTTGCCAAGAAGAAGGATGGTGCATTGCGACTTTGTATTGATTTTCAGAAGTTGAACTAGGTAACTGTTAAGAACACGTACCCAATATCGGGCATAGATGATTTGTTTGACCAGTTGAAGGGATCCTATTGCTTCTCTAAGATAGACTTGAGGTCAGGTTACCACCAGCTAAGGGTAAGGGAGGAGGATATCCAGAAGACGACATTCCGTATGCGATGTGGCCATTATGAGTTCATGGTAATGCGTTTTGGGCTAACCAATGCACCAGCCGTGTTAATAGATTTAATGAACTGAATTTTTCTCGAGTTCTTAGACTGCTTTGTGGTTGTCTTTGTGGAGACATCTTGATCTATTTAGTCTTCAAGGTGGAATACTTACATGTTGTTCTTGAGTTTCTTAGGGCCTACAAACTATATGCTAAGTTTGGAAAATGTGAATTTTGGTTGAGTAAAGTAAAGTTCTTAGGCCACGTGGTATTCGAGGAAGGAGTGATTATAGATTCATCCAAGATAGAAGTTGTACAAGATTGGGAACAATCCAAGAATGCCTTTGACATCTGTAGTTTCTTGGGGTTAGCCAGGTATTACCATCGGTTTGTAAAAGATTTCTCCAGATTATCTTCACCATTGATTAGATTGACAAGGAACATAATTAAGTTCTTGTAGAGTGGGACCTGTGAGAAGTCATTTCAAGAGCTTAAGGTTAGACTTAGCACTGCTCCAGTATTGATTATTCTGGAGAGGGGTTTGGGCTATTCGGTGTATTGTAATGCGTATGGGAAGGTTTGGGTTGTGTATTGATACAAGAAGGGAAAGTAGTAGCTTAAGGCTCACAGTAGTTGAAAACACATGAGAAAAACTATCCTACTCACGAGCTAGAGTTAGCAGTAGTGATCTTTTCCTTGAAGATTTGGAGGCATTATTTGTATGGTGAGAAGTTTGAAGTATTTTCTAATCACAAGAGTCTGAAATATCTGTTTACACAGAAAGACATGAATTTGAGGTAAAGGAAGTCGATGGAGTTTATAGAAGATTATGACTTCGAGTTACATTATCATTCGAGGAAGGCCAATGTTGTGGCCAATGCCTTGAGTAGGAAACCAATTGGTAGTGTAGCTAGTACTGCCATTTGGGAATAGGAGATGTTGGGTGCTATCGGTGAGCTTAACCTATATCTTGGCGAGTCCATTGAGTCTACAGCCTTGTTTTCAACAGTTGCACAACCTACCCCTGTGAACCTAGTTATAGAAGCACAGAGGGGTGACTTTGAGGTAGAATCTCTCTGGGAGAAGATCTCTAGTGGAAAGGTAGAGAAAGGCTTGAATGTGTATTTTAGCTCAAGTGTTAGATACCTTGATTATCTTTTTGTGTCAGAGTCTTGCCGAGAGGAAGTACTCCGAGAGTTTCACCATTCATGCCTTATGGTGCATTCGGGAGATACAAAGATGTATCACGATCTTAGTCGTCAGTTTTGATGAAAGGGGATGAAAAAGGATGTAGCCGTGTTTGTGTTGAAGTGCCTTACTTGTCAACAAGTGAAGGCCGAACACCAAACACTAGTGAGTTTGTTGCAACCCTTCCTTGTAGCTGAGTGGAAGTGGGAGCATGTCATGATAGATTTTATGATGGGTCTTCCAAGGACTCAACGGGGTAATGACGCCATTTGGGTGGAAGTTGACCGATTTACCAAGTTAGCGGACTTTGTATCTATGCGCACAAATGACTCAGTAGATTTTCTAGCCGACCTTTATATTAGGGACATTATTCAACTTCATGGGGTCCCTGTAAATATCATTTCGAATAGAGATCCACATTTTATGGCTTGGTTGTGGCAGAGCCTGCAGAATGCCTTGGGCACTAGGTTGACTTTTAGTATCGCCTATCATCCTCAAATTGAAGAGCAATCTGAGCATACTATTCAAATCCTTGAGGATATGCTTGAAGGTTATGTCCTTGACTTTAAGGGGTCGTGGAAGAGGCACTTTCCCTTGGTGGAGTTTTTCTATAACAACAGTTTCTAGTCGAGTATTGGTATGGCACCGTTTGAGGCCTTGTATGGCCGACCGTATAGATCTCCTGTGTGTTGGGCCGAGGTAGGCGATGCACCTGTGTTGGGTCCAGAGTTAGTCCGGGAAACGAAGAAGAAAGTTGCACTTATCCATAAGAGATTGGTCACAGCTCAGAGTCGTCAAAAGAGCTATACCGATCGTAGGAGAAGACCGTTATCCTTTGATATAGAAGATCACATCTTCTTGAAGATATGACCTAGACGGGGTTTGATGAGGTTTGGGAAGAGCGGGAAGTTATCCCTTAGATTTATCGAGCCTTTCGATATCCTAGAGTGGATTGGAGAAGTAGCTTATCTCTTAGCCTTGCCGCCACAGCTTTCCAGGGTTCATGACGTGTTTTATATCTATATGCTCCTGAAGTATGAGCCAGATCTATCACACGTGTTAGATTGGACCGAGTTAGAGGTAGATGAGGTTGTCTCATATGAGGAGAAACCGGTAAGAGTCTTGGATACTCAAGACCAAGTCTTGCGAGGCAAGACAATTCATTTGGCGAAAGTGTTATGGAAACATCATGGGGTTAAGAAAGTAACTTGAGAATGTGATTTGGAAGTCCGTGAGAAATATCTGAACCTATTTGTTGGTACTTGAGTATGTTTTGAGAGTTTTGTTGTGTTAATGTAATGTAAACATTGTATATGTTTTGGAAATGTGAATTGTATATTCGATGTTAAGAACTTATTTATCATGTTGATATGAATGAATGATCGGTGGGTGGGTCAGGGTAATGAGATTAGTTGATTATCATTGTTGTAATTGGTTTAAACTCAGTTTTAAATGTTTGGTTTTAATTTCGGAGACAAAATTCTTTAAGGGGGGAGGTTATAGCGTTTCTAGTTTAGACTCGAACCATTTGATGTTTTGGATCCCGGTTTCATTGCCTTGCATAATAATTTATGTCTCATTTCCCTTATACCTCTTTGAGTTTAGCTTTTGGGTTGTGTTGATTGTGTTTGGAACAAGTTGGTACCTTGTTTTTCAAAAACTTTGTTGCCTAGAATTTTCCTTCTACGCTTAAGTGTCACTTCTTGCACTCGAGTGGTCTTTGTGATCTTTCAGTACTTTTGCAGGTCTGCAAAACTATTAGGAGTTGGTATTCTTGAAGTTTCTTGAGCTCGAGCAATCTTGGCTCAAGCGGCCCTTATTGCACTTGAGCGTTGGTCTTTTGTCTGTGAAACTACTAGGAGTTTGTATTTCACTCTCGAGCGACAACTTCTTGCACTCGAGCAGTCACATCTTTTGTGTCTTACGCTCGAGCATCACTTCTTGCGCTCAAGCGGAGTACGCGTATATCAGTTTGTAAAAGTCACTTTTTACATCACTTTTTCATTTCACACTCTCTTTAAACTTTCTAAAAACCCTAGATCTATACTCTCTCTCTCTCTCTCTCTAAAACTCACATTCTCACTTTTAAAACACCTTGATCCATTGATTTCTCTACCCTACTCCCTTTGAGAAAAATGTAGAGCTCACTTGGAGCTTCATTTTCATTCGAACAAAGTTGGGTTTTAGTTTTGTTGAAGTTTCTTCACTCTGTCTCTCTCTCTCGTCTTCTAGCTTGAGGTAGGGATTCTTCACACTCTTGTATAAGTTTGACCTTAGTTATTTTCTATTTCAAAGGATTGTAGTACTTTGGGTTGTTTTGGAAAAACCTAGGGTTTGAAATCAAAATGATAAAGAGGGGTTTTCAAATGGTCTCTTAGAAAAGCTTGTGGGTATGAAATTGGAATTGATATATGTTGATATGAGGTACTTTCCACATTGAAATTGATTTTCAAAGAGAAAGGGGTTTTGTCCAAAGATGTGAATGTTTGAGATTGTAAAGAAAAAATGGAATTGATATGGAAATTGTGAAATTGAAATGTTGAGAATGATGACGGTGGAGTTGGACACGTATTATCACTCTCATTTTGAGATTGTGGAAAAGTGTGTTTTTAATTAAATTTATTTATCTGCTTAGAGATATCTATTTTAGGCTATCAGTGGAGGATAGCTACGAGTGTTGTAGAAATTGCATGAGAATTAGGTAAACTAAAACTAATTTCTGATCCATGTGCATTGAACAATGTTGCTTATTTACTACATTGAAAATGTATATGATATTGAGAGAAAGTGGTGAACGTTGGAAAGAGGTGTGTATCACCAAATCAAGTTGGACTGTGTGTCCAATGTGAAAGTATTAAAAAATGCGCGTAAAAATGGATGCCGGTTCCCGCAGACGAAATATCCATAAAATGGCAATAGTAGCGCCTGTATGGGCTACATTTACATAGGTGTTGTTTGACGGTCCCCTGCGGACAAAATATCCATGAAAGGTTATAGTAGTTCGAGATTTCCCCCTGTTTTCTATTGTAAAGGGCATGATTTTAATAATTGTGATATAAACTTGGCATGGCATGGTTTTTGGAAAGAAAAGTAAGATATTTTGGCATGGGCATTGCATATGCATAAAACCTATGACTTTGTTAAGATTTATACATTGTGTTGTAGCATTTCTATTGTGCTTTGGCATGCCCTATGTGGGAAAAACATTTTTAGGTGCTGGTGATATGTCTCCACCAAGGACTTGACTTCGAAGGACTGTGGAGCTGAAGGCACAGTGTTGTATTTTTTTGTAGTTAATTTTGTACAAGTCTAGGGCTTTATCATTATTAAGCTTAAGACTCACTTTTGATGTACCCAAGCATTAACTTGGAAAGATGTAAGCCTTTAAAGGCATATGATTATCTGTTTAGCTTTCATTTCTTTTTACTATCTTATAACATATGTTGTAGATTCAGGATGTACTTTTTATGAATGTATATCGCATGTGTCACCTTTTGTATATAATAAACTCTGATTAATGAAAGCTTATCAATTTAATTATTCTGCTCTTCATTAGTTGTTATGAGATGGGTATATTGTAATTATTTTGAAGCATTACAAGTTGGTATCAGAGCATACCGGGTTCGAATACTTTGGGTACGTGGGAAGTGGTTGTTACCACAATAGGTTTATCTCACTTGGTAGAGATGTTTGTATGTTTGTAATGCTATGTGATAACATGCTCATGTGATTATATGAGTATGACATTTAATTCCTAAGATATTGATTGGGCCTACGGGTTTCTAGAAGTCCTATTAGATGAGCACTTGATCACTGCTATTTCTAATTGGAACTCTAGCAATGTCACGGGATGGCCATTATCTAGGAAGGAAGTTCGTATGTGTTTGTGTGATTATGTACTTATGTGGAGTGAATTACTGTTGTCCACCGCATTAGGACGCGAGTAAGTTAGCATCAGTACAATTGTAAATGTGCTAATCTCTTTTGTTATCTTCATAAGAATGTCAGGACGAGGTCGCGATGGTGGGCGTGGTAGGCCTAGATGGCAGGAGGTGCCAATATAGGATGATATTCCGGTACAAGAAGAGGGACTTGGACAGACCAATGTGGCCGAACTGACAGGTCAGCAAGCCATGGGTGCCTTAGCCCATGAGATGGCCGAAGAATTGCAAGATTACATGGACATTCTCAGAGCTGAGAATGAAGTCCACGCCCATGTTGCAGAGACGGGGCCATCTTTTCTGAAGTGAGAGTTTTTCTGGTTGAATTCAGATGAGTTTTTGGGTGATCATAAAGAGTAACTGAAGGTGGATGAGTGGCTAGAGTAGAGAATGAAGTCATTTGAGATGCTTGGCATCAAGGATGACGGGCTGAGAATGACCTTGGCATCCATCCAACTAAAGGGAGATATGGGTCAATGGTGGAAGTATGAGCGCAGGCGCATTAGTGTGACTTAGGAGGCTTTTGTTAACACCTTCCAAGACAAGTTCTTACCTCCCACGATTGGGGAAAAGTTGAGGGAACAATTCTCACAACCCAAGCAGCTCAACATGCCTGTCGCCGAGTTTGAGGCAGCCTTTACTAGCCTCTCCAGGTTTGCACCAGAGTTAGTGGCAACAGAGAAGCATCGTTGTGTGGGGTTTGTGGAAAGGTAATGATTAGAGATTACGGACGACTTGTAAAGTTGGCGGCTTATCTTGAGACAATGATGCAAATGGAAGAGGAACAGATGAGGGGTTCGAAGAGGAGTCAGGATGTTCAGGGGGACAATAAAAGGAAGAGGGGTTCTAACCCACAGCAGTCCTAGGGAGCTTAGTCAATGTCCAATTTTCCAGTACCGAGTTTGGGGTCTGGGAGAGGTGGTTAGAGAGATTTCACTTGCATTAAATGTGGCCAAATAGGCCACAAGTTTCCAGCTTGCCCGTAGAGGAGAAGAGGGCAGCGGTTTGCATCATCTTCGGCTCATTCTCAAAGCCAAAGTTAGATCAAAGGGCAGCCACTTACTTGTTATCAGAGTGGGCAAGCAGGGCACTTGAAGAGGTTTTTCCCTCTGTTGGATGGCATACCTGGTGTGTCTGGTTTGAGGCAGACACAGAGCCACCAGCTTGTACAGTCAGCACAAGCCTTGAGAGCCAATCAGGAAGCCTCTTTGGCTCAGTACATCAGACATATGCTCCGAGGGGTGAGCTGGTGGAGTAGAGACCTTTAGGGCGTTTGTATGCTGTTACCACGCCAGACTTAGTGCCAGCACCTTTAGTTGTGAAAGATACTTTCTTGTTATGTAATTCTATTGCCAATGTGTTAATTGATACGGGTGCATCTCATTCATTCATCTCGTTTGCATTTACATCGGCATTGGGGTTAGAGTTGGCTCGGTTAGCATCTCCACTTAGTGTAGAGTCATCTATTGGTGGTGAGTTATTTTGGAACAGGGGTGTCGGGGTTGTGAGATAGAGGTTGTCGGTCACCGACTTCCTTTTGCTTTTGTATTAATTGACATCTCAAGTTTTGATGCTATTTTGGGTATGGACTGGTTATCATCGTATCTGGCTGTCATAGATTGTTATCGTCAGAGAGTTACTGTATATACCTTGAATGGTGGTTGTTTTTATTTCATGGGAGATAGAGCCGATAGAGTTTTATCATTGGTGTATGATCCGCGTAGACGGAGTGAGCTTAGTTGTCTCCTTGCAAACTTCTTGGGTAGTGAATTTGATGAAGCTCGAGTTGAGTTGCCGAGGGTAGTTTGTGAGTACCCATATGTTTTTTCCAAGGATCTCACTCGTTTGCCACCTCATCGTGAGATCGAATTCTCTATTGAGTTAGTGCCTGGCATGGCACCGATTTCTATGGCACCGTATAGATTTGTGTAGACACCTCATTTTTGACCGTCCTCAAGACTTGGACGTCACCATTTGAACACCCGGTGATCATCCATGTTTGTGTTCGTTTGGAGTTCCCAGAGGTCTCGGCTACGCGCCTTGCCTCAGGATCTCCGAACTCGACTGTTTAGTGTCTGGTTTTGCACCAAACACTTGTGTTTTGCCTTGGAGGGGCAGGGAATGCCTTGTGAGGCATCCCCACACACCACCGGCCATGGCTAGAGGCCACCGGCTGGTGTTTCGTTGCCATCGGCAATGTATGTTGCCGGTCGGCATTCTTTATTGCCGGTCGGCAGTCCATTTTGTCAAAATGACAATTTTGGGCAGCCGACTACTGTTCATCTGCTTTTGCAGATATTTTAAGACAGCTGTCTTGCATTTTGTTCCCCTCCATACACGTGTATGGAGGGATGGCTTCCTTGTTAGCTTCCTTGATAAGCTTACAAGATTGATGGCCTATAAGAAGAGGGCTCCTCTCTTGGCCTTGGGGTTAGCGATTTTGGTTAGAGAAGTTGTGAGAGAAGCTCTGGTTTTAGGTTTAGGGTTTCATACATATCCTATCTCTATATTTCTCTCTTGTGTGTGTATAAGTGTGTTTTTGCCTTACTATTGCACAAAAACACCTAGTGCTACACCTTTTCTTGGTTTCTTCAAGGACCAGAGATTGTTCTTGGTGTTCTTGAGTGGTTTCGAACTCAAAGAACCAGTTGGAGCTCCATTGTTGAAGAGGTTCTTCAAGGGTAAGAAACTAGTCCTTTTTATCCCATTCTTGCATACTATTTTTTCCTATTTTAGAACTGTTTTTGAGCTTAGTGTATAACATAAAAAAGTTCTGTTTTTGAGCCCTCTAAATAGTTTGTTTAGAGAGTTTTGTGGTTTGGAGGTGTTTGACCCCTCTTAAGCCTTGAGGGGCTCCATTTTGTGCTATTTTGAGTGAGCTTCAGGACTTTGGTGTTTGGGCCTCCTCACCACTGAAATCTTGAGGGATTTCAGTGGTAAGGATGGTGCCTTGAAGTCCCAAGAAGGAGAGGGCCACCCCCTCTCCTTGTTGTCCTTGAAAAGGACCATTTTTGGCCTCTTGAGGGAGCATCATGTTTGAGTGTTTGTTGATTATGCCATGGCTACTTTTTACGCTTATTATGCCATGAAATAGCATTGTTGTATGTTGGTTTTGGTACACCATGCTTGCTTTGCATACCTACCTTGTAATGCCATGATTTGCCTCAATACATGCATAGCATTTAGACTATCATGCTTTTGTGTTTTGGCCAAGCTTTGTGAAGCTTATTTGCATGATTTGGTGTGCTAAGGGACTGTTTTAAGTCATTGGAGTCATTCATGCCTTGCTTTGTATAGCCACCATGCAATACCTCTTGTATGCCTTAAGCTTTAACCCCTCTAGCATGCCTTACTTGCATGACTTGTTTGATTGGGCACCTTTTCTAGCATGTTTCTAGTGTCTAACATGTTGGTTATATGTCCACGTTTGTGCCTTTTAAGTGTGCTTAAAAGTTGCTTTAATATGCCTAAGTGTTGGACCATAAGTGCATGCATGTTTGCATGTCATTTTGCCTTCATTCTTGAGCACATTAGCCACTGTTTTGGACCTAACTTAGAGCTGTCCAATTAGTGTAAGTCCATCCCTTGCATGCCATTCAAGTGTTGTTACATTGTACCATGTTTGCATGCTTTGGTTGCATATGTTGCATGCTTGAAATCACTTGCATTTGCCTTGCATTCCTTTGGTCGAATGCCTAGCATGTTGCATGCTTAGATTCCATCTTGCATGCTCTAGTGGTTTGCATAATTGTGGCATGCTTGTTTGCTTTGTTGCTTGGGTTGTGAACCTAATGTGCATTGCATGTTTGCATGCTTTCTTTTATGCCATGTTGCATACTAGTTAACATGCCTAGGTTGCATTCCATCTAGCATGCATGCCTTGTCCCTTGATCAAGTGATAAGGAGTGGGCCTTTGTTTGTTTGGTTTGCATTGCATTTGAAATCAATGTGCACAACTTGGTTCTTTAGGCCATCATGCATGGAAATGCTTGATTGGTGGTCCAAGAACCAAGGACCATATCCCTTTGAGTCATAAATATGATAAGAGGCTTGGTTGGTGCATACATGGCTTGAGTTGCATTGCCATGCAAGGTTCTGTCCTCTGCTGCTGTCAAACAGGTTCTGCAGGAATTTATTGCCGATCGACTGCACAGAGTGTCGACCGGCAATCAATTGGTGGCCGATAGCTTTACTCTCTGCCAATGACCACATCCTACTGCCGGTGGCAATTATACTCAGCCGGTGGTGTCTTCCAATGTCCAGGGAAGCAATTTTGAGACTTTGGCAGTCTTCAGAGGGGCAGAGCAGGGAAAACAGAGGCAGTCTATGCATGGCAGTGCACTTCCGAGCAAGACCGAGCATGCATTGCATTGGACCTACTTCCCGAGGCGGTTTACTATTTTTCCTAGCTTAGTTAGTTTGTTAACTACTTAGGCAATTTGTAATATTTAATTAGCTTGTAGGTTAATTATCTGTAATATTTATTTGGTCCCTCCGAGCGAGGGCGAATCTGTAATAAGTGTGGGTGCGTGTGTGTGCATGTCTTCCAACCCCCACTTCTTTCTTCCCTTTTATTTACCCGTTTATGATGGTAGATTAGGGCATGTTTAGATTAGCATACCTCATGCTATGTATGCGTGCATCCATACATTTGTCTTGCATGCACCGGGCTCGGTACATCACGCTAACTGCATTTGTACTTCAAATTCCAAATTGAATACGTGCATCAATTGATTGCATTTCACATGACATGTTTAGGTTAGCCGAGCCTACTCTAAATTGCATCCTGTTTGTGTTGCATTAGTCAAACTTAACATGAACTAGGACCATGCATGTTTACTAACTAGTTTATTGTTTTGGCGCGGAGTACGATGTAAGTATTTTCTTGCTTTAGCATATCGTATGTGTGTGAATGCTATCATGACAGCATGCTTACCATGTGGCTAGATGCTTATGTGAGATAAACTGTTTGATTGCCTGTGGATGAAGGTTGGATTGTCTGAGTTGGAAAAACTTGTTGAAATCCATATTTTTAGCCTACTTGCGAGTAGCAAATTCCAAAGTGCTTTCCAAAACAAACGGATATGCAATGTTGTTCCAAATTAGGCGATCTAGTCTATACTTGTTTGCTGTGCGCATAACATAGTAATTCTAGGCTAATAACTGGAATAAGAGCACATAAAGTTTTCAAAATTGGATATCACAGTTAGTAGAGGCCGGTCTTTGGACCGGGCGAGAGGGGGTGCTCATAGCTGACTTTCCCCAATTGTACCCAAGCTCCCGAGCCGAGGCAACTTTGGTGATGACGGACACGTGGCCTTAGGCACCGAGTCAGGGTTTCCTAAATTTCCCATTTAAAAAATATTTAGGTGGCGACTCTGTATCTGGCAAAGCAGTCCATGTTTGGCACTTCTTTTCAAAAATCTGTTTTCTCAAAACAATTTGCCGGATTTGGACTCTTTGGTTCAGATTTAGAACCGTGACAACAAAAGGGAGTCCGAACTGTAGCGAGGTCCCCCCGCGGACGTGTTACAATTTGCACATGCCGAGTTGAGTGAGTTAAAGATTCAACTCCAGGAATTGTTAAATAAGGGTTTTATTTGACATAGTACTTCACCTTGGAGAGCACTAGCTCTCTTTGCCAAAAAAGCGGATAGTGCATTGCGACTTTGTATTGATTATCGAAAGTTGAACCAAGTAACTGTTAAGAACAAGTACCCAATACCACTCATAGATGATTTGTTTGACTAGTTGAAGGGATTCTGTTGCTTCTCTAAGATAGACTTGAGGTCAGGTTACCACAAGTTAAGGGTAAAAGAGGAGCATATCCAGAAAACGGCATTCCGTATGCGGTATGGCCATTATGAGTTCCTAGTAATACCTTTTTGGCTAACCAATGCCCCAGTTGTATTTGTGGATTTAATGAACCAAATCTTCCGCGAGTTCTTAGGCTGGTTTATAGTCGTCTTTGTGGACAACATCTTGATCTACACACCATCCGAAAAGGAACACGAGGATCACTTACATGTTGTGCTTGAGTTGCTTAGGGCCCACAAACTATATGCTAAGTTTGGAAAATGTAAATTCTGGTTGAGTGAAGTAAAGTTCTTCGGCCATGTGTTATCTGAGGAAGGAGTGATTGTAGATTCATCCAAGATAGAAGTCGTACAAGATTGGAAATAACCCAAGAATGGCTTTGAGATTCGTAGTTTCTTCGAGTTGGCCAGGTATTATAGTCTGTTTGTGAAAGATTTCACTAGATTGGCTTCACCATTGATTAGACTGATGAGGAAATGAATTAAGTTCATGTGGAGTGAGACCTGTGAGAAGTCATTTCAAGAGCTTAAGGTTATACCTACCACTGTTGTAGTATTGATTATTCCGGAGAGGGTTTGGGCTATTCGGTGTATTGTGATGTTTCACGGGAAGGTTTGGGTTGTGTACTGATGTAAGAAGGGAAAGTAGTAGCTTATGGCTCACGGCAGTTAAAAACACATGAGAGAAACTACCCTACTCATGACCTAGGGTTAGCAGCAGTGATCTTTGCCTTGAAGATTTGGAGGCATTATTTGTATGGTGAGAAGTTGAAGTATTTTCTAATCACAAGAGTCTGAAATATCTGTTTACACAGAAAGACTTGAATCTGAGGCAGAGGAGATGGATTGGTGAGCTTGACCTATATCTTGGCGAGTCCGTTGAATCTGCAGCCTTGTTTTCGGTAATTGGACAACCTACCCCTATGAACCGAGTTATAGAAGCACAGAGAGGTGACCTTAAGGTAGAATCCCTCTAGGTGAAGATCTCTAGTGCAAAGGTAGAGAAGGGCTTGAATGTGTATTCTGACTCGAGTGTTAGATGCCTTGACCGTCTTTTCATGCTGGGTTCTTGCCAACAGGAAGTACTCCGAGCGTTTCACCATTCACGCCTTGTGGCGCATCTGGGAGGTACAAAGATGTATCACGATCTTAGTCGCCAGTCTTGGTGGAAAGGAATGAAAAAGGATGTAGCCGTGTATATATCAAAGTGCCTTACTTGTCAACAAGTGAAGGCTGAACACCAGAGACCAGTGGGTTTGTTGCAATGCTTTCCTATAGCCAAGTGGAAGTGAGAGCAAGTCACTATGGATTTTGAGGTGGGTCTTCCAAGGACTTAACGGAGTAATGACACCATTTGGGTGGTAGTTGACCAATTGACCAGGTTAGTGTACTTTGTACCTATGCGCACGAATGACTCAATATATTTTCTAGCCGACCTTTATATTACGGACATTATTCGACTTCATGGGGTCCCTGTGACTATCGTTATAGATAGAGATCCGTGTTTTACGGCTCAATCATGGCAGAGCCTACAGAATGCCTTGGGCACTAGGTTGCCTTTTAGTACTGCCTATCATCCTCAACTGACGGGTATTCTAATTGTACTATTCAGATCCTTAAGAATATGCTTCGAGGTTGGGTCCTTGACTTTAAAGGGTCGTGGGAGAGGCACTTGCCCTTAGTGGAGTTTGCTTATAACAACAGCTTCCAGTCGAGTATTGGTATGGTACCGTTTGAGACATTGTCTACCCGACCATATAGATCTCCTGTGTGTTGGGCCGAGGTGGGCGATGCACCTATGTTGGGTCTAGAGTTAGTCCGGGAAATGATGGAGAAAGTTACACTTATCCGTAAGAGGTTGGTCATGGCTCAAAGTCATCAAAAGAGTTATGCCGACTGTAGGAGGAGACCGTTATCGTTTGAGGTAGGAGATCACGTCTTCTTGAATATATCACCTAGATGGGGTTTGATGAGGTTGGGAAGAGTGAGAAGTTATCCCCTAGATTTATCAAGCCTTTTGAGATCCTAGAGCGAATTAGAGAGGTAGCCTATCGCTTAGCCTTGCCGCCATAGCTTTCGGGGATTCATGACATGTTTCATATCTGTATGCCTCGGAAGTATAAGCCGGGTCCATCACACGTGTTAAACTGGACCGAGTTAGAGGTAGATGATGATGCCTCATATGAGAAGAGACTGGTAAGAGTCTTGGATACTCGAGACCAAGTCTTGTGAGGAAAGAAAATTCCTTTAGTGAAAGTGTTATGGAAACATCACGGGGTTAAGGAAGTAACTTGAGAACGTGAGTTGGAAGTCCGTGAGAAGTGTCTGGACCTATTTGTTGGTACTCGAACCATTTGATGTTTTGGATGCGCGTTTCATTGCCTTGTATAGTCATTTATGTCTCATTTCCCCTATACCTCTTTGAGTTTTGGCTTTTAGGTTATGTTGGTTGTGCTGGTCGTGAGTTATTGGTACCTTATTTTTCAAAAGCCTTGTTGCATAGAATTTTGCTTCTATGCTCGAGCGCCACTTCTTATGCTCGAGCGGTCTTTGTGATCTCTCAGTACTTTTGCTGGTCTACAAAACTATTGGGAGTTGGTACTCTTCGCTCGATCGAAGCTTTTTGCGCTTGAGTGGTCTTGGCTCGAGTAGCCCTTATTGTGCTCAAGCATTGGTCTTTTGTCCATAAAAGTACTAGGAGTTTGTATTTCACGTTTGAGTGACAACTTCTTGCACTCCAGTGGTCACATCTTTTGTGCCTTACGCTCGAGTGTCACTTCTTGCGTTCGAGCGGACTGCGCGTATATTAGTCCGTAAAAGTCACTTTTTACATCACTTTTTGATTTCATTCTCTCTCTAAGCTTTCTAAAAACCCTAGATCTATACTCTCTCTCTCTCTCTCTCTCTCTCTCTCTCTCTAAAACTCACATTCTCTCTTTTAAAACACCTAGATCCATTGATTTCTCTACCCTACTCTCTTTGAGAAAAAGGTAGAGCTCACTTGGAACTTTATTTTCATCCGAACAAAGTTAGGTTTCAGCGTTGTTGAAGTTTCTTTACTCTCTCTCTCGTCTTCTGGCTTGAGGTAGGGATTCTCTACACTCTTGCATAAGTTTTACCTTAGTTATTTTCTATTTCAAAGGATTATATTACTTTTGGTTGTTTTGATAAAACCTAGGGTTTGAAATCAAAATGATAAATAAGGGTTTTTAAATGAGCTCTTGGAAAAGCTTTTTGGTATCAAATTATGATTGATATATATTGATATGAGGTACTTTCTACATTGAAATTGATTTTCAAAAAGAAAGGGTTTTTGCCCAAAAATGTGAATGTTTGAGATTGTAAGGAGAAAATGGAATTGATATGGAAATTGTGAAATTGAAATGATGATAATGATGAGGGTGGAGTTGGATATGTATTATCTCTCCTATTTTGAGAATGTGGAAAAGTATATCTTTAATGAAAATTATTTATTTGTTTAGAGATGTTTGTTTTGGGCTATCGGTGGAGGATAGCTATGAGTGTTGTAGAAATTGCATGGAATTAGGTGAACTAAAACTAATTTCTCAGCCATATGCATTGAACATTGTTGTTTATTTACTACATTGAAAATGTATATGATATTAAGAAAAATTGGTGAATATTGGAAAGAAGTATGCATCACCAAATCAAGTTGGCCTTTGTGTCCGGGTGAAAGTCTTGAAAAATGCGCGTATACATGGGTGCCGATTCCCGTGAACGAAATATCCGTAAAATGGCAATACTAGTGCCTCTATGGGCTACATTTACCTGGGTGTCGTTTGACGATTTCCCGCGGACGAAATATTCGTGAAAGGTTGTACTAGTTTGAGATTTCCTCCTATTTTCTATTGTAAAGGGTATGATTTTGAGAATTGTGATATAAACTTGGCATGTGTAGACACCTCATTTTTGACCGACCTTAAGACTCAGACGTCATTGTTGAGCACTCGGTGATTGCGCATGCTGTGCTCGTTCTGAGGTTACAGAGTCTCGGCTGAGAGCCTTGCCTCCAGACCTCGGGACTCCTTTGTGCTTTGCCCCGGTTTGCGAACCAGGTTCTGTTTTCTCTTTTTGAAGGGAGAGAGAGGTCTCATAAACCATCTCTCAGTGGTCGTAGGCTACTTTTCGTGGTCGTAGAGCACTGTTCCCATTTGGAGACCAGTTTCAGGTTTTCGGAGCCGTCGACCGTGTGCCTCGATTCGGGACCGCTTAACTTTCTCCGTTTGCTCTGGTTTTTGGCACACACCTTGTTTCCTCTCTCTAGAGGGACACTGTGGCCCGGGAGACCACCTTCGTGGTCACACGCCACTTTCGATGCTTAACAGTCAGTTTTTGGGGCATCCGGCTGCGCGTTTTGGCCCCCAAACACTCCTTTTGCATCCGTCTTGGTTCATTTTTGGCATGGACCCTATTTTCATTGTTTGGAAGGTGGTACAAGGATAGGAGACCACCCTTTCTCCTTGGAGACCACTTTTCTTCCGCCGGTCGATTTTCTTGTCAGAAAGCTGGTCTCCCTCACTTTTGGGCCACAATTGCTGGTCTCCCACTACACCACTTACTTGCATTTCATGTGGAGACCACCCTAGGAGGCTGCTGACCACCTGAACCTTTTGACCCTGGTCGGCTGACCAGGGCAAGTGGTCGGCCGACCACTTGAACTGGTCGGCCTACCTCTCCCAGTCTTGTCTCAGTGAGTTGGTTCCAGCCGTGCCAGCTGGAAGGCACAGAATGAATCCTCTATACACGTGTATGGAGGATCTTTAAACTTGTTTTTTAGCTTCTTGGAGAAGCTTTGGACCCTCTTGCCTATAAAGTAAGGGCTCCCCTTCCATGTAGATGGTTTAGAAAATTTGTCTAAGGCATATACATACACCATTCTCTCTATCTCTATTTTGAGCTTGAAAGTGCCTTGTTCTTGCACCTATTGCACACCACCTCTTTGCCTAACACCTCCAACACCAACGTAGGGTTCTTGGAGGGTTTTGAGAGGTCCTAAGGAGCTACATTTTTGGTCCATAAGCTGCGGGAGTTGCTGAGCTACAAAGGTAACACCCTATTCCCTATTTTGAGCTTCATTTTGCTCCATCTTTTAGCCATACTTGCAAGAATTTTTGAGCTTTGGTGTAAACTGAAAAAAGTCTTATTTTGAGGTCCTTAACATGTTTGTTTCAGATCAGGGGTCATCTATCCCTTTGCATGCTTCATTTCACCTTGTTTTGAGCCATGCATTAAGGCTTTTGTTTTGGCCTTTGTTTGGCCTTTTAGCCACTGAAATCCAGTGGATTTTCAGTGGTTATTATGTGTTTTTGAGAGCCAAAATCAGAGAGGGGTGACCCTCACTCTCCTTGTTTTGTTTTCTAGCATTTTTGGCCTTACAAAGGAGCCCTGCTTTGCATGCTTCCAAGCCATGTTCCAGGCCATTTTTGGTGAGTTTCAGGACCTGCATAGGCTCTGTCCAGAGCTTGTTTTGCCATATTGGGTGTCCATCTTGTATGTGTAGAATAACCCTCTTCATAGCCTATCAAAGGAGCATGTCATTCTTGTATGCATTGGCCATGTTTCAATGAGTTTTTGGGCTTTATTTGGCATGTCATACCTCTAAATTTTGCTGGTTTAGTGGACTCTTGATTGCCTCACATGCTTGTTGTGCAAATCCTCTTTACTAGCTTACATTGCATGCTACTTTGGTCTTTGATTCTAGCACCTTTTGGCCATGCCTTAAACTGATTTTGTGCATGTCTTGGATTGTCTTAGCTCTATTTTTGAGCCTCGTGGTCGAATGATGTTTTCTATGCATGGTTGTAGTTCAATACCCTTGCCTAACTTTGAGTTTTGAAGCCTATTGCATGCTTATATTGAGTTGTTTACATGTTTTGGCATCATTGTGAATCATATTTTAGAGCTTACATGTATGCCATGTTCCCATGTTTTCCACTCTTTAAATGTGTTTGAGAGTTGTGCATGAATACCTCATTTATGGACCAATGCATGAGCTTTATTTCTATGCATTGTGAGCCATCATTTTAGACCATTTTCCCACTGTCTTGGACCTGAATAGGGACTATTTAGGGCTGGTTGGTTCATTTGAGCATTGCTTTGTGTGCCTTTAGTGTAATGCACTTTACTAGTTTCGATATTCGGGCCATCTAACATGCATTGTGTGAGGTGTTTGCATGATTCGGGACCCTCTTGCATGTCATTTCAGAGCTGGAAAATATGTGATTGTATGCCATATTTCATGCTTACCGTGCTTTGGTGGAGTTGCATTTGGTGCCTTAGTTTTGGTCCCTTGCATTTGTGCATGTTTGCAAGTGTTTTTGTTGCCTAATTTCATCATGTTTGGCCACTGATTTGAGTGTGGCTGAGGCCCATTCATTTTAGTTTAAGTCCATCTTGCATTGTATATGCCATGTCCATGTTGTCGCATGCTTGATCGTCGCATTGTGTATGCCTCGACTATGCTTTTGTGTATGTCCATCATCATATGTGCGTTGTGTATGCCATACAGCGTCATGTGCATTGAGTATGCCATTCCTAGTTCATAGCATTGCGTATATTAGTTGCACTTTGCATGTCATTCCTTCCATGCTTGCATGTGTTAGTTGCATTTCATTTAGGATTGCATGCTAAGTTGTTGCATTGTGTTTGGAATAGGGTTTAGTCCAAACACGGGAAATGAGGGACGTTTTGTACTCCAAGTGAGGAAATGTGCCTTGATTCTCGATCGCCGACACTGCGGATTACCCATGAGGGAGTTTAGGCCTTGTTGTGTTTATATGTGCATTCATTTTACATCGAGTCATGCAATCTGACTGCTCAGCCATCATGCATCGAGATGCGTGATTGGTGGCACGAGGATCGAGGACTACACTCCTTGGAGCTTGTGCAATGATGGGGAGAGTGGTCATGCACACATATGTTGAAAATACTTTGCCATGCCCCTTTCTCGCTCTCTGTTGCAGCAAACCGAAAACCAGCAGCAAAAACTAGTCAGCAACCTTCTGGAGCTTTGTACAGTGTTCTGGGACCAGTTGCAAACAAAGGAAAATCAGGGCATCGCGATGGATTTCCCGACAAGGCGACTTGAGCACGCATGCATCCCTATCATTCGGAACAGAGCTGAGGCAGTCCATTTTGTTTAATTTGCACGCTAGTTTCCTTACTTAGTTAATTCGTTAATTATTTAATGTTGTGTAATAATTAGTTTAATTAGCTTAGATTAGCTAGTTTATTCTGTACTATTCATTCGGACCCTCCGAGGAGGGCAATGTTGTAATAAATGTGCGGGCGTGTGTGATGCATGTCTTCCAACCCCACGTCTTTCTCCCTTTTATTTACCAGCTTATGATGGTTAGTTTAGGGCACGTTTCAATTAGCATACTTATGCTCGCATGTTTGCATCCATTTATCTGTCTTGCATGCACCGGGCTCGGCACATCAAACTAACTGAATTGTATTTCAATTTCGAGTTGAATACGTGTATCAGTTGTTGCATTTCATATGCCATTTTCGAATAGCCGAGCCTATCTTAGTTGCATTTTTGCATGTGTTGCATTAGGTATTTCAGCATAGTTAGGATTCATGCATGTTTTATAATTAGCTTCTTTCTTTGGCTCGGAGTACTCGGTAAGTGTTTATGCTTTAGCATCCTTGCATGCGTGTGAGTGACTGCCATGATAGCATGGTTACCATGAGGCTATGTGCTTATGTGACATAACTGCCTGAATGCCTGTGGGTGAAGGTTGGGTTGCTTGAATTGGAATAATTCGTCGAAACCCGTGTTTTAGCCTACTTGCGAGTAGCAAACTTCAATCCATTTTCAAAACAAATGGAGATGCGATGCTTTGTTCCAACTTAGGCAATCTAGTCTATGCTTGTTTTGCTATGCACATCACATAGTAATTCTAGGTTAAATAACCGGAATAAGAGCACATAATGTTTTCTAAACTCGATATCATGTTTAGTAGTGGCCGATCTTTGATCGGGCGACCGGGGGTGCTCACGAAGGGACCTTCCCCAATCGTACCCAAGTTCTCGAGCCGAGGCAACTTTGGTGATGACGGACACGTGGCCTTAGGCAATGAGTCGGGGTTTCCTAAATTCTCCAAAATAAAATATTTAGGTAGCGACTCTGTATCTGGTAAAGTAGTCCATGTTAGGCATTTCTTTCAAAAAAATCTGTTTTCAAAATGATTTGCCGGATTTGGAGTCTTTGATGATTCATCGGGCCGGATTTGGACTCTTTGATGATTCATCGGTCTTGCATTGCACCCTGCGAGATTAGCTACAGGACCGTGACATTGAGTCCTGAATGGTAGTAAGCCCAATGAACAAAACGGGATTTCCTCCCAGGATGTTCGGGGACGTCTACAGTTTCTGGCGACTCTGCTGAGGATTTAGAGAACTTCACTCGAACTCATGATATCTTGTTTTGACTACACTTATGTGTTTCTTTGCATTGCATGTGCATTGGTGTGCCTAGGACACCGTGTTTTCTATCTACTATTCCTGAACAGTTTGCCGGAGACTCGCTTTGAGAAGCGTGCCATAAGGCTGACCGGTTACGGGCTCTGCCACGATGGGAACACAAACCCCAGTTTTTACCAAGGCACCCTTTTTGACCAGCCGACCTAGTGCATATTCGGAATCCATAGTGACCATTCCAAGCTAGGACAAGTTGCTTACCCGATTACAGGTTGTTTGAAACCGCTGTGTGCGTAGTGAAACCCTAGCTCCTGACAAGATAGGACAGGGAAAACCTTACCCCAACTTAGGGGTGTTTTGGCTCTCACTTGTTTGCTATGTGCTTTTAGAGTGCGTCTCTACAGGAATGCATGTATCAGTTTACAAGTTTGGGTATCAGGCCTGCGGGCACCAGTTCTGTATTTTGGGAATCAGTTATCTGCGGGTATCAGATTCAGTTTTGGAGGCAGTGATTTGGGAACAATGATCAGTGATTGAGAACAGTCTATTCAGCTTATCAGCTGTGTGTTGTGATGCCCAACTATGTGTTGTGTGTTTATTTACACTGTTATGCTGTCCGTTTGTCTGGTTGTTTATTTCCTTATTGCTTTATTTTAACCTTTTGCTAGGTACTATAGCACAATTGCTTCCCACCAAGCAGATATTCCCCAAGCACTCTGGACTAAAGGTCGCCGACTCAATCGATCTGAGGATCTGGTCGACGGACAACCAGTGTTTTATTCCTTACCCCCGGTTATCAGACGAAGGTCGAGAAGACGTAGTGTATCCGAGCAGAGGTTGCCAGAACAGTGGTCTACCCCGTCAGTGGATAGTCAGGCTGAGGCTTCAGTTTTTACCACAGAGATAGATATACCAGTCGACAAGCTGGAACAACAGAGTATGGCAGGAATGGAGGAAATGATGCGTCAACTCCAAGAAAGTATGAGGGCTATGCAGCAGGACGCTGTTCGTCGAGATGAATTTGCCAAACAACAGGCTGAGGTCATGGCTCAGCAGGCAGAGTTAATAGCCAGGTTACAGCAACAAATCGGAGCATCTGCTTCACACCAGGCTCCTCCCCCACCAGGAGTTCCAGCACCCGGGGAGACACCAAATGTCCAGGTAGATACGGACATTCCGACAGGGCCACCTCCGCCCTTGATTCCACCTCAACTATCCAAGGCACCCACTCCTATCAACCTGTCGGACTCTCCCTTTGAGTTCGAGGTGGACCCTACAACATTCAAGTTAGCAAGCTTGAAAAGTTGTTCAAGAAATTCCAAGGGGTAAAGTCCATCCCAGACATTGAGGACGGGTATACCGACTCGACTATGACGCTGCCAGATCGGTTGAAGATGCCACAAATCGACCGCTTTGACGAGTCCGGGGATCCCATGGTGCATCTATGTTTGTTTTCGGAAATACTAAGGCCAATGGGCCTCACCAGACTACAGAAGCTTTCATTGTTTGGTCGGACCCTGTCGGGTGTGGCGGCCATCTAGTACACAAAATTGGAGGACGATGTCAAGCGAAACTGGGATGAGATGGTTGAGGCTTTCATTGCACAGTACTCCTATAACACGCAAATCGGGATTACAACCCGTGATCTCGAGATGACAAGGCAGGAGCCTAAGGAGAGTTTCTCTGAATTCGTAACCCGCTGGAGGGCCAAGGGCTCAATGATGACCATAAGGCCAACGGATAAGGATCAAATACGGATGGTTGTGCACAACCTCTAACCCAAACTGATGCAGAAAATGATCGTGTTCCCCTTCCCTACCTTTTCAGATCTGCATAAGATGGGAGTACAGATTGAGGATGCCTTGAAGCAGGGCTTGATTGACAATGACAAAGAGCAAACCAGGAGAACCGTCAACCGCAACAACAATGTAGGCACAAGTAGTGCCACAACTGCTAGAGCTTCGAAAGTAAGCATGGTCACCACCATCCCTCCAAGAACCCTAGCAGCTACAACATTCTTTGGTGCATCCAGAAGTAACACACAAACAACCAAATACCAACCTCGAGGCCACAGAACCTTCACTCCATTATATATGCCCCTGTCCAAAGCTCTGGGGGTATTAATCAAGAAAGGGCACTTGAAGCCCCTGGCGCCGAGGCCATTGCCAAATCCACTTCCTCCCTCCCATAACCCAGCCAAATACTGTGCCTATCATCAACAACATGGTCACGACACCGACCAGTGTTTTAGATTACGTCATGAGATTCAAGATCTCATTGACAAACAAGTGATTATGCCTTCAGAGAAACGCAATGTCACAACCAACCCTCTCCCTCCACACAACCAAGCTCCACCTCCCAAACGCATCAACTTTATCCGGACTGGGGTCATGTCATACGACCCTAGCATCTATATCACTCCCTCTCACCTACCCAAGCCGGAGGTGTTCATTCCCGAAAGCACCGACTTGTGCATGATGGACATCTCCCAAACCCAACCCGAACCAATGGTGGTGACTGCCGAAGACAGAACAGGGATGACTTCGGAGGGGAATGGTATTGTTGAGTCAGATTTTGAGGAAGTTGTGAGCTTTGTTGAGAAGGTGTACAACCCGAATGGCTATATTGCATCAGTAGGACAGGCTAGGCCAAACTTTGAATTGCCAGTAGGGGCAGAGATTTGTGTAATACGGGGGGACGGATTTGATAAGAGGCAGGATGACTTAGCAACCCTGGAAGGGGACTTTACTAACCTCCAGTTTCTCAAAGAACAAGATCCAGGAGACATGACAGTCAATTGGGTTGATTTTGAGGAATCAATAGAAGTTACTGGGTGGCTGGACGACCAACCAGACGTTGTTGAAGAATCTCAACCGGAACAGGGCCCGTCAAGGGCAAGTACATCAGTTGTGGCCGGGAGGGCCAGAGATCAGAATTCATCGCCAGAGAGCGCCGGTGCTAAGAATTTCGCTCGAGACTTGGGCATTGTGAATGCAAGAAATATTGAGCAGGCTATGTTGAAGCAGTTAGAACAAGAAGGGATCGAAGATTCCGAAAGAGCCAGAAAGGCTAAAGCTCCTGTGGGGGTTGAGAGTGCTGTGTGCACCAGAACAGAATGTACTACGAGTACAGGAACGCAAGGTGCTGCGGGCATAGAGATTTTTGTAACGGAGTTGGACAGGTGTCTGTCGACCGCCGATGGAATGCGGCGGGAAGACGATGATCCATGTCTTGCCCACACGGATGAGGATTGGGAGAGCAATCAACCTGATAATATCTGGTACATCGGCGAAGTCGATCATATGAGCAGGAGTGGGTGGTATTTCAAGTCCCCGCATCTACATCAACCAGAAGCGTCCGGAAAGGACAAGGAGGCAGAGAAACAGAAAGAGAAGCAACTCGAAGAAGACCGTGTTGAAACAGTTGAAAAAGATACAAGCAGACATCTCCATCTGGGGACTGCTTATGTCTTCTCGAGTACATAGACAGGCCGTCCTTTTAGCCATAGACAAGGCCAAACTCTCGATAGACACCACGCTAGAGCAGCTAGTTGGATTGGTTTTTCCGAGAGGAGGTTCCCCGACGTTGACCGTTTCTGAGAGAGAACTACCGCCTGAGGGCGTAAATCACAACAAACCTCTCTACATCTCTGTGGAATGTAGAGGCAAGTGGGTACCGGTGGTTCTTGTCGACACGGGATCCGCCATTAATGTGTGCCTGTCGAGGACGACATATGCAATCGGGTTAAAGCCCGCGGACTTCGTACCAACTGCCCAGGTGATTCGGGCATATGATAACACAAGCAGGGAGGTGATGGCGACTGTCAAAATTCAGACCCAGGTTGATCCAGGACAACACGAGATCGATTTCCATGTCTTGGACGTTCCTGCAACCTTTAACCTACTTTTGGGGCGACCGCGGTTGCACCAGGTAAAGGCAGTTTCTTCCACCTTACACCAGATGTTGGAATACCCTCACGGGAAGGGGGTAGCTATAGTTTTTGGAAATTCATCAATCCATCCGCCACCGGAAGTGTCTACACCAATCTTGGAAATTGAGCACGGCACGGAGGATGTGTCCTTATCGGGGTTTACTCTGGTTGAGGCCCAGGTCGTGCAGAACATCTTGGCTATTGATGGGGGGTGTATATCAGCGCACAATCAATATACCTCATGAACAAGCTTCAACACATCCCCGGGATGGGATTGGGAAAGAGTGGTCGGAAAGGCATCGTAGTATCGGCCGAAGTGCCGCACAACCCATATACCTGTGGCTTGGGTTATTTGCCCACCAAAGAGGACTGGACGAGGAAAGGCAAGGAAATGGCTGGGAGAGCTAGAGCAAAGCAGGCAGGGAAGCCATATGAGTGAATGCATCGACCCATTCAGGGTACTCTAAACGGACGCTTCGTCCGAGAGGGGGAGGACTTTCCATTTTACGGCTTCCCAGAGCCATGCTTGAATGCAGAGAGGAAGCGTGTGCTAGGTTTTGAGATCTTCTTCAACCTGCAGTTATCCGGGGATGATGTTGCCGAGGAGCAGACAGGCCCATCAGCTGAGGTTGAGCAGAATGAGAAAGTGGATTCTAAGAGCACTGAAATTGAAATGGGGGTAGCGCTGGCTTGTCTACTTTCAGATCCTCCGATCGTACAGAAGTGCTTGGGGGATAACTTCTCGGTGTCCATGATTGGGAATGAAACGGCTGCGAGCCTACCTGTAAGTATTTTGGATGCATGCATTGCACCCTCTCTCATCTGGCAGTACGAGGAGGGATTTTTGTCAAGCAGCACCGGGTCAGGTAGTGAGCCGGAATCTGATTCCACCGAGTCTGTTGAGTCGGAATCAGGTTCCAGCTCGACTGAGACTGAGTCCGGTATTCCTGGGGTGATAACCTAGATACCGCAGTCCTGTCTAGGTCGTCTTTTTCTTTCTCTTTTGAGTCTGTTGTAACAGAAGAATCGGATGATTTGGAAATGCTTAATGAGAATGGAATGGATGTGGTTTCTGAGTACTTTTCTGTACCCTTGATTTATTGTATTAATCAGGACTTTCAAAATTTTGATGAAAACGACGGGGAAGAAATTCCTCCGGTTTTGCAACGCTTAATTGATCAAGAGTAGAAAAGGTTTGTTAAACCTTTAGTTGATGAAATCACTACTGTTAATGTTGGTACTGAGGAGGACCCGCGGCTGGTCCAGATCGGGTCCACGTTGTCTTCGGAGGAACGCGTGCGCTTAGTCTCTTTATTAAAAGATTTCAAAGATGTTTTCTCGTGGTCCTACAAAGACATGCCTGGAATCGATCTTGAGATTGTACAGCACCGGATCCCTCTTGATCTGGAGGTCCGACCCGTTAAACAGAAACTCAGAAGGATCCTCCCGGACTAGGCCCTCAAGATTAAAGAAGAGGTCACCAAGCAAATTGACGCAGGGTTCCTGCTGATATCCGAATACCCAACTTGGTTGGCCAATATTGTTCCGGTGCCAAAGAAGGATGGCAGGATCCAGGTATGCGTGGATTTCAGGGATTTGAACAGAGCCAGTCCGAAGGAGGACTTTTCCTTACCGCATATTGATGAGTTAGTGGACTTCACAGCGGGGCATGCTTTGCTTTCATTCATGGATGGATTCTCGGGCTATATTTAGATAGTGATGGCACCTAAAGACTGGGAGAAGATTGGGAGAAGACTGCTTTCACCACCCTGTGGGGGGCTTACTGTTATAGGGTAATGCCATTTGCGTTAAAGAACGTTGGAGCTACATATCAACGAGCCGCAACCACAATATTGCACGACATGATCCACCAAGAGGTTGAGGTGTATGTGGACGACATGATTGTCAAGTCCAAAGAAAGAGAGGGCCACTACACCGCCTTGCAAAAGTTCTTCCAAAGGATCAGAGAATTTCGGTTGTGGCTGAATCCTCAGAAGTGTACGTTCGGTGTTACAGCAGGGAAAATGCTGGGGTTTCTGATTACACAGAGAGGTATCGAGGTCGACCCTTCCAAAATCAAGGCCATCTTAGAAATGCCACCACCAAGGACTGAAAAAGAGGTGCGAGGCTCTCTAGGTAAAGTGTAATTCATAAGACGGTTTATCTCAAAATTAACCTTGACTTGTGAATCACTTTTTGGTCTCCTGAAGAAAGGAAAGAAGTTCCAATGGGACGGCCGATGCCAAGCTGCTTTTGAACAGATCAAGGAATACTTACAGAACCCACCCGTGTTGTCACCGCCTGAGCCGTGAAAACTGTTGATTTTGTACCTTTCAGTGACTGAGACTACAATGGGCTGCATGCTCGCACAAGAGTCTGAGGACAAGGTGGAGAGGGTTATCTACTATCTGAGCAAGAAGATGCTGGAGTATGAAACCCGCTACACACCGTTGGAAAAGGCTTGCTTAGCCTTGGTATGGGCTACCAGGAAGCTGTGGCACTACCTGTTAGCTCACTCTGTAATGTTGGTTTCAAGATTAGATCCCATCAAATATCTCTTCGAGAAACCGGCACTTACGGGTAGGCTAGCTCGTTGATTGCTGTTGCTTTCCGTTCGATCTGAAATATGGGACGCGTAAGTCAGTCAAGGGAAGAGCGGTAGCGAAGTTCTTAGCCGATCATCTAGTGGAAGGAGGTGAAGCAGTTGAGTACTTATTCCCAGATGAGGCCATTTTGCATATCGAAGATGAAACTTGGACGATGTACTTTGACGGAGCGTCAAACCAATACGGGTATGGGATAGGAGTGTTGCCAATAGCACCCGACAATTCCCGTATCCCTCTAGCCTTCAAACTCCGGTTCAAAGTCTCGAACAACGAAACAGAATATGAAGCATGCATTGCTGGTTTAGAAGCAGCCTTGGAACTAGGGGCAAAACGGTTGGACGTCATCGGGGACTCGAACCTTGTTGTATCTCAGGCGAAAGGAGATTGGAAAGTCAAAGAAGAAAAGATGATAATGTATCACCAGACCTTGGACTTGTTAATTCCTCAGTTTGTGAAACTAAACTTTGCTCATCTGTTAAGAGAGAACAACAGGTTCGCAGATTCACTAGCAACTCTATCTTCCATGATAGACATCCCTTTCGGAGTCCGGATGCGTATGATCATCATTGACCAGAAATTTGCGCCAGCCTACGAATCGATTGCTGCCATAGATGAGGTTTAAGATGAGAACCCCTGGTACTACGATGTCTGGAACTTCTTGGAAAAAGAGGCGTATCCACCAGAGGCAAATGCCAAGGATAAAAGGGCAATAAGAAGAATGGTCGTTCAGTTCATCATTTGCGGGGGCAACTTGTACAAGAGAGGTCATCTGGGAATGCATAAGTTGTGCGTTGATGCCGAAGAATCGAAGCACTTAATAGAGGCCATCAATGGAGGAGAGTGTGGAGCGCATATGAACGGGGTAATGTTAGCTCGGAAGATCCTCAGACAGGGCTACTACTGGTCCACCATGGAGGAGGATTGTATTGGCTTTGTTCAGTGATGCCACAAATGTCAGATCCATGCAAACCGCATGAACATCCCACCGTCGAAGCTGTACAATATCACTTCGCCATAGCCATTTTCAGTTTGGGGAATTAATCTGATCGGGGTCGTCATTCCGAGGGGGTCTAATGGGCGTGAGTTCATTCTGGTTGCAATAGATTATTTCACGAAGTGGGTCGAGGCCTAATCTTATGCGGTGTTGAAAGCTTCACAGGTTGCAAAGTTCATCCGGAACAACATCATCTGTCGTTATGGGGTCCCAAACGAGATTATTTCAGATAACGGTTCCCACTTCAAGAAGGAAGTGATTGATTTGTTGGAAAAATACAATGTGGTTTTTCGTAAGTCATCCACCTATCGGCCGCAAACCAATGGAGCAGTCGAGGCCGCCAACAAGAACATCAAACACATTTTGCAGAAGATGGTGGAAACCTACCGGGACTGGCCAGATAAGCTGCCGTTTGCTCTGTGGGGCTACCGGACTTCAATCAGAACTTCTACTGGAGCGACTCCGTATTCATTAGTTTATGGGATGAAGGCCGTTCTACCTATCGAAGTTGAGGTTCCGTCATTGCGACTATTGGCCGAGTGTTAGATAGCCGAAGCAGATTGGCAGCATAGCAGATTCAAAGAACTCATGCTCTTTGATGGAAGAAGACTGAAAGCACTGTACCATGTTCAAGAATATCAGCGCAGAATTGCCAGGGCTTTCAACAAGAAAGTTAAGTCCAGGAATTTGAAAGAAGGAGATTTGGTGCTCAATGACAACCGAGCTCCCATTCACGACCCTAGGGGCAAGTTCAGACCTAATTGGACGGGTCCCTACATCATTAAGTCTATCAGGTCTGGTGGAGCTGTCGTTCTGATGGACCTAGATGGCCTAGAGTTCTCACAGCCGATCAACATGGACAAGTTGAAGAAATATTACCCCTGAGTGGCTCGCTAGGCTGAAAACCCGAAAGGGCGACCTAGACAAAAATTAGAGCACGAAAGATTTGAAATTACAAAAACTAAGCTCGCAAGGTTGAAAACCCGCAAAGGGCGGCCTTGGCAAAAGTTAGAGAGTAAAAGGAGAGTGAAAATACTCGAGTGACCCCGAGCCTGAACTACGTAAGGCCTGATTCCCATCTTTGGGATATGTAGGAAACTTCATCATGAAGTTCAGCCATAAACTTTTTCCCGATCAACTTTGTCCATTTGATCATCTCTGTCATCTTTGTCTATTCAGTATTCAAGAGTTCGGTTGTGATCTCTGGTGCAGTGCTACTCAGACTAGGGGCAACTTTCCAGTTGCTGGAATCCGGGGTTGTGCATCTCAATGATAGATCTCAGGCGTGTCCAGTTCTAATCCATGTCGAAAATGGTTTTCAAAAGTTTTAATCAAAGTTGATTTTGTTCAAATTAATCTTTTTATAACTTAGACCATTTTTGGACGAAAGCAAAAAAATTTCAGTATCCATAACCTTCAATTTTATTGATTTCAATACAGAGTCCTCCTGCTCTTGCATGCAAATTGAAGTTGCTTTTGGTTACATTCATAAAGAAAACTTGAAAGTACTGATAAAGAAATAAATTCGGGGCATAGATAAGTCAGGTGTTCTTGCGCCCCTTCCCAGAGCTGGTCGAAGCCTCTGATGGCAAGCTGGGCCCAACCTATGCCTCTTCATTGAGCCAATCTACACACTCGTCAGACAAAGTGCAACTGAAAGTGGGAGCGGGGCCTAGAAGCTCTCTTGTCCTCTATGCCGTGGCATACCGAGCTAGCTGTGCACCTCAGACCAAAAATGCAACGGGGTACTCTATCCCCTCTGCTGGGCAAGTCTGATTATGTCTAAACTGACGCAGGAACCGGAACGGAAAGTAGAAGACACAGTGTGTCAGGCCAATCAACTGAATCCCGGGCTGTTGGGACATGCTGTAGCTCATTGTCAGCAGATTGAGCCAAGGACAGCGCCAAGTAATGCGGTCTGCGGACAAACGGCACATCCAGTCAAACCACCAGCCCTCATCAAGCGCATCGACTAGGCGTCATCGGAAGAAGTAGCCACGAGCCGAGTATGCTAGGCAAGAGTCCACAACCTGTACCTTGTCCATCAACCACACCTGGAGAGGGACGAAAAATGAGAGATTAAAGAATAGAGAGATGTACGATGAGAGAAAAGTGAGAAAAGGGTTTCGAGAGAAAATTCGAGCCTGAGGGTCGAGTGATGTGAGCAATATATATGTGAGAAAGGGTGGGAAACATTACCTGCAACAGTAGTGGACTCCCCGCAAATCTGGTCGTTTCCCGGCAATAGAAAGCATCCAAGCCCATCAATGTTTCGGCTAATGTCATGGCAATACAGCTCTTGCCCTCTTTCAAACCTTGGGCAACCTCAATCAGACGAATGCTAGACCCGCCAAAGCCTGGGGCAAGCAAAAAGTGAGATAGCATGCACAAACAAAGGGCGTGACGCCGAAAACCTTGCCAATGATGGTCGCCGCGGTCACCAGCATCAGAAAAGCGATGAATCAAGCCAAGGGCGTCCAATTCTCCATTGCAGATCAAAGACCGAGCGTCGTGCATAGTGAGCCCGTACATTCGTCCTAAGGCTTGAGCATGGCCGAAGCGGAGTTGGGGCAAGATTTCCTCGTTGCGCTCAGACTCTATCAAAGCTTGGAAATCTTCGAAGGTAGGACACATCTCTTGCCCTCCAAAGCTAAAGACATGTGTTACCGGATTCCAAAACTTCGCCGCAACATGGAGAAAGGGAAGATGCAGCGGAGTGCGGCTCAAAGTGAATAGTGCATTCAAGCCGAAGCCCCAGAAGTTCAACTTTTCCGAGCCGTCTAAAGTAGCAATCCAAGCTGCGAGATTTTCGATGAAGAATGCCTCCATTTTGATGCAAAACTGAGATGAAATGAAAGAACCACAAAGCTGGAACTTTATAGAGGATAAGGCACTGTTTGGGGGACACGGGTCAAAAATCTGGTGGTCGCCAAACCAGGTGGTCGGCCAACAACTTTTTCTGGTAGGCCGACCACCCCTTTGGTCTCCAAGAAAAATAGCTGGTCGGCCAGCCCCTTCTGGTGGTCGGCCATGGAGAAAAGTTGGTCTTTGGTCTGTCCCTAGTCTCTAGAAGGGAGCTCCCAGCATTTTCATATGTTGGGAGTGTTGAAGTGTAGACACCCCATTTTTGACCGTCCTCAAGACTTGGACGTCACCGTTGGAACACTCGGTGATCATCCATGTTCGTGTTTGTCTTGAGTTCTCAGAGGTTTCGGCTACGCGCCTTGTCTCAAGACCTCTCGACTTGTTTGTTTTGTGTTTGATTGTGCATCAAACACTTGTGTTTTTGCTTCTGAGGGCAGTGAATGGCTTGTCGGCCACCCCAACACCTCACCGGCCATGGCTTGAGGCCACCGGCCCTCTTTTCTTGCCACCGGCCATTGGTGATGGCCGGTCGGCACTTTTTTTGGTCGGCCGACCATTGATTTGGCCGATTGACTGCTTTTCTGGCCGAGACCTTTTTTTGGGGAGGCTTGATCCTTTTGAACACCTGTTTTAGCTTCTTGAGGAAGCTTGAACCTTTTGAACCCTTGGTTCTAGCTTCTTGAGGAAGCTTGAACCTTTTGAACCCTTGGTTTAGCTTCTCCAAGAAGCTTGAACCTTTTGCACCTTTGGTTTAGCTTCTCCAAGAAGCTTGAACCCTTTGCTCTAGCTTCTCCAAGAAGCTTGACCCTTTTTAGCTTCTCCAAGAAGCATGGCCTTTTTTTTAGCTTCTTAGAGAAGCTTGAACCCTTCTAAGTTTCCAAGAGAAGCTTGCACCCTTTGCCTAGCTTCTCCAAGAAGCTTGGCCCCTTTTCACTTAGCTTCCCTTGGAAGCTTGCCCTTTTTGACCCTTTTGCCTTAGCTTCTCCAAGAAACTTAGGCCTTTTGCCTTGCTCTATAAATAGAGAGCCTCTCCTCCCATTACAAGGGTTGGAAAAATCTGATATATAGAATATATATCACTCTCTCTCTATATATATCTCTCTCTCTATAAATAGAGAGCCTCTCCTCCCATTAGAGTGTTCCAAAGTGAGTGATTCTTAGCCTATTGCACCACACCTCACAACCACACCTCTCCATCACCAGCCTGAGCTTCTTGGAGGGTCTTGAGAGGTCCTAAGGAGCTGCATTCTTGGTCCACAAGCTGCTGGAGTCGCAGCCTTGAAGAAGTTAATCAAGGGTGAGTTTTTAAGTCTTAAATTACCCTTTCTTGCACACACGTTTAGCCTGTCTTCCAGGCTGTTTTGGGCTTTGTCATAAACTGAAAAAAGTTTTGTTTTTGAGTGCTTTAAATAGTTGTTTAAGGTCACTTTTTCGTTTGGGGTGGTTTACCCCCTCTTAGGCCTTGTTTGGCCTTGTTTTTGAGCTTTTTTTGTGAGCTTTGGGACCACCTTTTTTGGGCCTCCTCACCACTGAAATCTTGAGGGATTTCAGTGGTGAGGATGGTGGTTTAGGGTCCTAAGAAGGAGAGGGCCATCCCCTCTCCTTGTTGCCTTCAATATGTGCCATTTTAGCCTCATGTGTGAGCAACATCCTTAAGTGCATGTTGGCCATGTCTTAAATGTTATTTGGTAGTATTTTGCCATGTATTACCTCTGTTTTTACTTGGTTTAGACACACCATGCTTGCTTTGCATACTTGTCTTGTAATGCCATGAAATTGGCTTAACATGTATCTAGCATTTAGACCACTATGCTTACTTGTTTTGGCTTAGCTTTGTGAAGCTTTTATGCTTGTTTTAGTATTCTAAGGGACTGTTTTTGGTCATTTGAGTCATCCATGGCTTGCTTTGTATAGCTACCATGTAATCCCCCTCATGAGCCTTGAGTGTTGACCCCTCTAGCATGCTTTATTTGCACTATTTCAGTGATTTGGAGTCACTTATAATGTCATTTCAGTCCTCATGGTATGCTTAAATATTTGCATTTGATGCTCCTTTGATGCTTCAAGAGGTTGTGCCTTATGCTCCATGTTTAGACATTTGTGTATGCTTCCATGTGTAGGTCATTTAGATGCCATCTAAGTGGTTTTGGGGGCTTACTTTGACATGATTTGGGACTGTTTTGATTCACTTTGATCATTTGCTTCATGTGTCATGTGATCATGGTTTAAGTCCTTGGGCTAATTCCAAGCTTCTATGCATGCTTTGCTTGTTTTGTTTACTTGGTTTGGCACCATTTATGACATGATTTCAGAGCTTATAATGCATGCCATATACCCATGTTTGTCTTCTTTTAAGTATGCTTAAAAGTTGCTTCCTTATGCCCAAGTGTTGGACCATGTGTGCATGCATGTTTGTATGTGTTTTGGCCTTCATTTCCATGGCACTTGGCCACTGTTTTGGGCCTAGTATAGAGCTGCCCAAATTAGTTTAAATCCATGTTTGACATGTTGCTCAAATGTTGTTGCCTCATTCCATGCCTTGCATGCTTGTTAGCTTAGGTTGTGTGCCTAGTATATATTGCATGTTTGCATACTTGCCTCCATGCTCATGTTGCATGCTTAGCTCACATGCTTTGGTGGCATTTGGCATGCATGCCTTGCCTCTTGATTGAGCATGATAGAGGTTGGGCTTTTATTTGTTTGGTTTGCATTACATTTGAAATCAAAATGCACAACTTGGCTTCTCGGGCCATCACGCATTGAAATACGCGATTGGTGGTCCGAGGGTCGAGGACCATCCTCCTTTGAGTCATGAACATGAGAAGGAGGGTGGTGGTGCAAACATAGCTTTGAAAATGCATTGCCATGCCTTGTCTGCCCTCTGCTGCTGTCAAACAGGTTTCTGCAGGAAGATTTGGCCGGCCGACCATCTCCAGTGCCGACCGGCCATCCATCAGTGGCCGATGGCTTAACCAGTGGCCGGTGATCATTCCCCATGGCCGGTGACCATTCCTTCTAGCCGGTGGTGCTCCACAGTGTCCATGAAGCATACCTTGGGAGTTGTGCAATTTTCAGAGGAGCAGAGCAGGGAAAACAGAGGCAACTTGTGCATGGCGATGGATTTCCGAGCAAACCCGAGCACGCATGCATTGGACCCTCTTCTCGAGGCCTTTAATGCTTTCTTAGCCTAGTTAATTTTCTTAATTAATTAGGTGGTCTGTAATAATTAATTAGCTTGTAGGTTAATTAATTTGTATTATTCTTTTGGTCCCCTCGAGCGAGGGTGAATTTGTAATAAGTGTGGGTGCATGTGTGCATGTCTTCCAACCCCCACTTCTTTCTCCCTTTTACTTACCTGCTTTTGATGGTTAGTATTAGGGCATATTTAAATTAGCATACCTTATGCTATGCATGCGCGCATCCATACATTTGTCTTGCATGCATCGGGCTCGGTACATCATACTAACTGCATTGTATTTCAATTCCAAGTTGAATACATGTTATTTGTAGCATCTCATATGCCATCTTAGATTAGCCGAGCCTATTCTAGCTGCATTTTGCCTGTGTTGCATTAGCCATCTTAACATGAACTAGGATCATGCATATGATTACTAACTAGTTTCTGTTTTGGCTTGGAGTACTAGGTGAGCATTTATGCTTTAGCATCCTTGCATGTGTATGAGTGACTGCCATAATAGCATGCTTACCATGAGGCTAACTGCTTAGTTGATATACTGCCTGAATGCCTGTGGGTGAAGGTTGGATTGTTTGAATTGGAATAATTCATTGAAATCCGTATTTTAGCCTACTTGCGAGTAGCAAATCTCAAACCATTTTCAAACAAATGGATATGCAATGCTTTGTTCCAAATTAGGCGATCTAGTCTATACTTGTTTTGCTGTGCGCATCACATAGTACTTTTAGGCTAATAACCGGAATAAGAGCATATAATGTTTTCAAAATAAGATATCACGGTTAGTAGAGGCCGGTCTTCGGACCGGGCGAGAGGGGGTGCTCATAGGTGACCTTCCCCAATCATACCCAAGTTCCCGAGCCGAGGCAACTTTGGTGATGACGGACACGTGGCCTTTGGCACCGAGTCAGGCTTTCCTAAATTCCCCATTAAAAAATATTTAGGTGGCGACTCTGTATCTGGCAAAGCAGTCCATGTTTGGCACTTCTTTACAAAAATCTGTTTTCTCAAAACGATTTGCCGGATTTGGACTCTTTGGTTCAAATTTAGGACCGTGACACAAAATCGAGTCCAAACTGTAGCGTGCAGTGCGGGGTCCCTCGCGGGCGTGTTACAGTTTCTGGCGACTCCGCTGGGGAGTTTAGAGAGCTTGACTCGAACTCGTGATATCTTGTTTTGACTGCATTTATGTGTCTCTTTGCATTGCATGTGCATTGGTGCGCCTAGGACACCGTGTTGGCCATCTGCTATTCCTGAACGGTTTGCCGGAGGCTTGTCTTGTCAAGACATGACCATAAGGCTGACCGGTTGCGGGCTCTGCCAGTATGGGAACACAAACCCCGGTTTTACCGGGGCACCCTTTTGACCATTCAACCTAGTGCATATTCAGAATCCATAGTGACCATTCCAAACTAGGACAGGTTGCTCACCCGATGTTAGGTTGTTTGAAACCGCTACGTGCGTAGTGAAACCCTAGCTCCTGACAAAATAGGACAGGGAAACCCTACCCCAATATAGGGGTATATTGGCTCTCATTTATTTGCTATGTGCTTTAAGAGTGTATCTCTACAGGAACGCACATATCAGTTTGCAAGTTTGAGTATCAGGCCTGAGGGCACCAGTATCAGTATTTGTGAGAACCGGTTATATCTGCGGGTATCTGATTCAGTGTGAGACAGTGATTTCTGGGGAACAGTGATCAGTAGTGAAATCAAGAGGAAATTGGGAATTTTGAGATAGGGTTTGGGTTGTGTAAAGATTTGAACTAAATTCAAGAAATCTCTTCAACTTTGTTTGATTTGAGCTCAATCTTGTGATTAATGCATGAAATAAACTCAAAATTTTTCATACATCTAAGATTTGTTGAAAGATTATCCATGTTTATATCTGTTTTGAGTTTGATCATGTAATTTATGAACTTATGAAAAAGATAAGACCATGAATTTGATATTGGAGCAAGATTGATGTGTTTGAGTTGAAATTACACTTGAATCATGCTAGTAAATCATGTTTTTGGAGTTAATTTTGCATGATTTTGGACTTGTAATGGAGTTTGGTCACTTGGGGTTGAATGTCTGGTTTTTGCCAAGACTGCTTATGCGGCCACGGGTTCTGCATGAGTGAAACATGAACAAAATTGGCAAGTTGCATTTTGCACGCTTGAGCAGCTCACATTTCCACATGAGCAGAGCATGACCGGTCGAGTGATTGGACCGGCTACTTCCGCGTGAGTAGAGCATGACCGCTCGAGCGATTGGACCAACCGCAAGAGCGGCCAACTGGGAAGAAAAATTCTGCTTTCTCATGTTGACCTTCCTAACCTCATGAATGCATTCTCAACCTTATTTAGACCCCCCGAAGTGTGAAATGATGATTATAAACCATTGAGAAAGGTTATGAGTCACTAAAAGAAAAGTGTACGAAATGAATGAATTATTTATCGAATATGTGTGTGACATGTTTATGTAGGTTGTGTGCCAGAGGAAACACCGCAAGATCAAATGCATTGTACGAAATAATATTGTAAAGATATGCTCTTAATTGATTACTTTGAGCCATGAATGGTGACTTGTGCCAACAATGTGTTTTGATCGAAATGAATAAAGTTCATAAAAGTTATATGACACGTGCAATTTAGACCTAAGGTCTTTTTGTTTGTGCTATGATATGTTTGGCCCCAAGGCCGTTCTGTGAGTCTGAGGCCATTCTGTATCGTATGTAGGCCCAAGGCCATTCTGTTAATGATATCATAATCTGTGATTGGACCTGAGGTCGTTCTAAACAACTGTTAATATGTGGGCCTGAGGCCGTTCTAATAATGATGGGCCTAAGGTCGTTCTATTTATGTGATGGGCCTAAGGTCGTTCCGTTTATTGATGGGCCTGATAGTGTTCTGTGTTATGTTGGGTCGGAGGCCGTTCCATATTATGATTGTGGATATTGTGAGAACCTTATGCTCATTTATACACACCGCTTTACTGCATTATTACTCACTGAGCTTCGGTTACCTAATATTATGTATGCACATGTAGGTGATCCACAGTATAGAGCCCACCCTTAAAGTCAGCTTCAAGAGTTATTTTGTGAACTTGTCAAGTCATGCCTTCGAGATGGCGTTTTGCCTTTGTTTCACATCATGCTATGACTTTTGTTTGGTTTTTGTTATAATGGTCTTGGGATATGTAAACTATATGTATGGAACTTCGTTTGGTACATAAGTTTTTGCATCGTCATGTGGATATATGAATGTTCTTAGATATAAATTGTATACTTTCTTGATCATGTTGGCACAGCTCAATGGACTTTGTCATTTGTGTTATACTTCCCCTTATGGCCCATTTGTATAAATATTCTGTATATTCATTTGAGGCCTTCAGTTATCTATGGATTACTGGTTGGTTATAGTCAAAACCTCTAGGGACGAGTTTGGGTCATGATAGCTATGGGGGCCGAATAAAGCTGTTACGCACGAAGGCCGAGTAACTTGAAGAAGGAAACTATAGACACTCCATTTTTTACCGTCCTTAAGACTGGAGTGCCACTGATTGGATCATTCGATGCTGCTGGCTATGCTATGCAAAGGGTCGATTTGTTCGGTAAGGAGATAGTCTAATCCTAACCTTACTGCCTATTTTGGACCAAAACTATTTTGAACGGTTTTTAGACCTCAAAACCCTCTCTTTCAAAATATTTTTGAAACAAAGTTGCTACGATGTTCCGCGGCTCGGATCTTGTTAAATGTTGCAATTTTCGGTAAACCGAGCAAGGACAAAGTGGATATGAATGAAAGAGAGGTGAACTCTTTGAAAAATATTTCAAAACACCTTATTTATGGGTTTGGGGTTGAAGAAAAGAGGAGGGTAGAGAAGAAACCAAGTTTGGAAGAAGGTCGACATGAATTCGGGTAGGATCGAAACTTGGTAGTCTTCACTTAAACATGCATAACTTTTTGCACAGTTGAAATTTTGATGTGAGGATGCCACCATTGGAAAGATGACTTCCAGTGCTAAAATTTGGGCTCAAGAATGACCTGCAAATGAGTCCAGATGAAGGAGTTATGTCTATTTGAAGTTGAGCCCGAAAAGTAGATTTTTCTGTCCAACCAGAGGTGGAAGTTTCTGACCATGAATGGGATGTTTTGGCCATGTGCCAGCCATGAATGGCCAATGCCGGCCCCCTACAATCCAAGAGTGTACCATGCCGGCCAACAATGATCAAGTGTCGGCCATTGATGTCAGAAAGCAGATTTTGCAGATATTTGTTGTCCAGCTGTTACAGCTGTCCCTTTTGGAGATATTTCGACCAAAGCTTGTATTTTTCTACATCTAGAGAGGCTTCTCTATTGTTTTGAAGGTTAGAACAATTTAGCAAAGGTTTGGGAGCCTCTCTCTCTCTAAAACCTCTCTCTCTTGAGCATTTGTGCTTAAAAGCTTGCATACATCCATCTTCAACCTATCAACCCTTAACAAGAGTGGTTCATCTTTGGGCTAAGGTTGCTTGAAGTTCTCTTGGAGCCTCCTTGGAGCTCTTGAAGGTCATTTTGCTTGGTTTTGTTGCCTAGAAGTGTGCTTGGCTTCAAGAGGTATGACTATCACCCTTTAAGCTTGTTTTCATACTTGTCTTTGCCATCTCTTTGTGCAGTTTTTGAGCTGGTTTTCAACTACAAAAAACTCTGTTTTTCAGTCCTAAAAATGGTAGTTTGAGCCTTTGTGAGTTAGGGGGTTGTCTCCCCTTTTGGCACTTTGGCTTGTGAAGCTTTTTGTGCCATCTCTCATCACCTTTCAAACCAACTTTTTTTTGGCCTTTTAACCACTAAATTCCAGAGAATTTTCAGTGGTAAAAACCATGTTTTGAGGTCCCAAATAGGAGGGGGTGGCCTCCCCTCCTTGTGTTTTGTTTGCATGTGTTGATGGCCTAACTTGTGAGCATGTATTTCTACCTTATTGTAGCTTAGTTCAAGCATGTTTTAGGCTCTAATTTAACATGTTTTAACTCTTTTTTTGGCTAGTTTGGCCCTTGGTGCTTGATTCTTGCACTTGTAGTGTAATCTTACTTAATAGCCTAGCATGCCTAATGAGTTAGCCCATGATTCTAGCTTATGTTAGGTCCATCTCAGCAGGCTTTTGCTCATATTTTGGCATGCTCTAACTCTTTTTTGAGTGGCCTTGGTCATAAATGCTTTGCTTTGTATAGCTATAGTGTAGTTGGCCTTCACTAGCTTTGTGTTTTAAGGCATCCTACATGTCTTGCATGAGATGATTGCATGCCATAGCATCATTTAACATGTAATTTTAGTGAATAAACCACTGTCACACTCTCATATATTCCACTCTTTCATTGCTTTTGAGAGTTGTGCTTTGTGCCTTGTTTGTAAGCCAACATGCGAGCATGTTTTTCTTGCCTTTTGTGCCTAAGTTTCAGCATGATTAGGCCACTATTTTGACATGATTTAGCTCTGCCTGAAGCTGGTTTGGTCATTTGAGCATTGTATTGCATGCCTCTAGTGTTGTGTCCTTCATTAGCTTTGGTGCTTTTGGCCCTTAACATGTTGTGCATGTGTTGCTTGCATGTTGTAGCACTACTTTTCATGCCATTTCAGTGTTGAAAATTCTGCAACCTCTCTTTGTTCTTCACTTTTGAATTTGCTTTTGAAAGTGGTCTTGAGCCTCTTGTTGGCTTAAGCATGAAATTGAGGCACTCATGCCTAATGGTTTTAATCCTCGCTTAAGGGTTTCTACTAACCAACAACATGAGACTTCTTTCATGCTCAACGCTCTTGTGGCTTGGACCCTCTTTCCGATTAGAGGGCACTCACAATGGACTTAACCAACTAAAGAATGGATTGGTAAGCTAAAATGTGTAAACAAGAATTGAATCAAGTAAAACATGCCAAGATAAGCATGTTATGTGTGCATTGCATTGTGTTCAATCGGACGTTATATTGAACACAAGGAAGATTGGTTCATTTCATACTCGAAGTGATGAAAATGAGCCAATCCCCGTTGTCTCCATTGCCTTTGATTATCCATGATAAGGCAGTGGTCCTAGAGTCTTGTTTGTCTTGCATTTATTGAATGTGTACAAGTTGGATCTTTGGTCATCATGCATTCAAAATGCTTGATTGATGGTTTTGGATCCAATGGTGCAACTCCTTTGATGTTTTAAGATGATAAGGAAGGGCATAGTACAAACATACCCTTGGGAGACCCTTCATTTTCCTCTATTTTGTGCTCTATTGCAGTTTGGTGTTGCAGCACCCTAGTGGCCGGCAGTGCCACACCAGTGGCCGGCAATGTTTCATCCTTGGCCTGTAGAGCCCACTCTTGGCTGGCAGCAACCAATCATGGCCGGCAAGCCACTGGTGCACTCTCTAGCCGTGTTTTGGTAAGGTTAAGCAGAAGTTCTTGGGAGACACCCTACAAACATGGCCTCTAAAGAGCAAATCGGAAGGCTTTTCGGGGCGAGAAATAGATTGCATGCATGATTCAACTTTCCAAAGCAGAGCTAAGGCAATGTAGATAATGCTTTACTTGTTAGTTAGCATGGTTTTGTAATTTATTTAATTAATTTGTTAATTAGTTAAATTGTTGTAATAATTAAGTAGCTTAGTTTAGCTATTTCTTTATTGGTTTGTAATAATTAGTCTAATTAGCTTAATTAGATTAGTTAGCTTAGCTCAGCTTAGATTAGCTTAGCTTATTCATTCGAACCCTCTGTCGAAAGGGCAAAATGTTGTAATAACCGTGCGTGTGTGTGTGCATGTCTTCCAATCCCACGTCTTTCTCCCTCTTATTTAACTGCTTTGGATGGTTAGATTAGGGAACGTTTCAATTAGCATACCTTATGCTTGCATGTTTGCATCATTCATTTGTATTGCATGCACTGGGCTCGGCGCATTATTCAAACTGCATTGTATTTCAATACCTACTTGAATACGTGTACCAAATTGTTGCACTCATATGCCATCTTAGATAGCCGAGCCTATTTAGTTGCATTTTTGCATGCGTTGCATTAGGCATCTTAACATAGCTAGGATCATGCATGATTTCTAACTAGTTTTCTGTTTTGGCTTTGAGTAAACTGTAAGTGTTTACGCTTTAGCATCCTTGCATGAGTGTGAGTGTTGCCATGATAGCATGCTTGCCATGAGGCCATTTGCTTAATTGATAAACTGCATGAATGCCTGTAGATGAAGGCTTGATTGCTTGAATTGGAACAACTCGATGATTGTGAGTTTTAAGCCCACTTTGCGAAGTGGAAAAATCATGTTTTAAGCCCACTTGAGGGTGGCAAATCTGTGCTTTAGCCCACTTGAGGGTGGCACTTTCAAACCATTTTTGAAAGACAAACGTGAGTTGTTTTGTTCCAATTCTCATGATTGAGTCTATACTTGTATGCGCTTGCGTGCATCACATAGTAAGTAAGCTAATAATCAGAACAAGAACACATGTGTTTATCAAGCAACATATCATGCATAGTAGAGGTCGATCTTTGATTGGGTGAGCAGCGGTGCTCATTTAAGGACCTTCTCCTCTCGTACCCAAGTTCCCAAGCCAAGGTAACTTTGGTGATGACGGACACATGGCCTTTGGCACTAGTCAGGGTTTCCTAAATTTTCCAAAAACAAAATATTTAGGTGGCGAATCTATAATCTGGCAAAGCAGTCCATGTTTGGCGCTTTTTGATTCAAAATTGATTTTCCAAAACCAATTGCCAGATTTGGACTCTTTGGTGTTTATTAGTCTTACATTGCACTTTGTGAGAATAGATTCAGAACCGTGATAGGAGTCCGAACTGTAGTAAGACCAATTCTCGCCTTCTCCAAAAGGGGGGCACATGGAGAAAGTCGGGCGCTACAGTTTCTGGTGACTCTGCTGAGAATTTAGAGAACTTGACTCGAAACTCATGATATGTTGTTTTATCTACATTTATGTGTTTCTTTGCATTACATTTGCATTGGTACGCCTAAGTCACAGTGTTTTCCATCTGCTATTCCTGAACGGTTTGTAGGAGGCTTGCTTGGAAAAGTGTACCATAAGGCTGACCGGTTGCGGCTCTGCCACGATGGGAACACAAACCTTGGATTTGGATCACCGCTGTACCATTTGATCTACCTTTTACTTCTTGGTGTTTGGTGTGAGAGGTATATTAGGTGGTCTTGCTGAGGCACCCTTCTTGACCATTCGACCTAGTTGCATATCGGAAGCTATAGAGACCATTCCAAACTAGGTCAGGTTGCTCACCCGAATATAGGTTGTTTGAAACCATTTGCTTACGTAGTGAACCCCTAGTTCCTAACAAAATAGGACATGGAAACCCTACCCCACTATAGGGGTGTTTTGGCTCTTACTTGCTTGATATGTGCTGTTAGAGTGTATCTCTACAGGAAATGTATGTATCAGTTGCAAGTCTGGGTATCAGTTTGAGGATATCAGTGTTTGAGGGTATCAATTTTCAAGAAGAATTCAATAAAGAGTACAGTCATTCAGCTATGCTCATATCTGTTCTCCTGAAACCAGGATGAGATGCTGTCTGCTTTCTCTTTTGCAAGGTAGTCCTAGAACCATAGCTTCAGAAGGCTCCAATATCCCCTGGGTACATTGGACTTGTGTTGATAGACTTTGTTAGGTCAGAGATTTCATTTAAGGGCAACCAGTGTTTCCTTTGCTAGAGGCAAGGCAAAGAAAGGCCAGTCAGGGCTCACCGGTTCATCTAATCCGATAGTCACCTGTAGACACCCTATTTTTGACTGTCCGTAAGACTTGGATGTGCTTGTAGGTACATCCGGTGAAGCAGCGGAACGTCACAGGTTTGAGCTTTCCAAACCTTGTATCATTTCTGCCCCATTTTTGGACCATGCTTTGGTCCCTCCACAGTGTTTGTTTTGATGCACTGTCGGGCATCAAGTTATGCCTACCGGCCACCACTGTCTCAGTAGATATTTTGTAGATATTTATGATACCTGTTTGCGCAGAATGGCTCATCTACTTGCATGTGGAGGGCTAGATTTCCTTGAAAGCTTCTTGAATCCTCTATATATATAAGCGATCTATATGCATGCAAGGGGTTACAAAAATTGGGCTGAGATATTTTCCTCTCTCTCTCTCTCTCTAGAATCTTCTCTCTCTATATTTTATGCTTAAAAGTGTGTTTTCTTCACATATTTGCACTAAAACACCTAGTCAAACACCTTCACCTTAGTATTGAGGATCTTGGAGGCCTTGTTTGAGATCCTTGGAGTGGTTTTGGCTTGGTTTTGGCTCAGAAGCTTGTTGTTTTCTTGCTGTGCTTCAAGGGTAAGTGTTTCACCCTTTTAGGATTTGTTCTAGTTCATTGTTTTGCCATCTTTGTATGCAACTTTGAAGCTAGTTTTAGTCTCAAAAAATTTCTGTTTTTAAGGCTTAAAAATGTTGGTTTGAGCCTTATGTGGTTAAGGGGGTGCTTCTCCTCCTTTGCTTTTTGGCTTGTAAAGTCTCTTGAGCCACCTTTCTTAGCTTTTGTAACATCTTTTGTTTGGCCTTTCTACCATTGAAGCTCAAAGGTATTTCAATGGTGGAAAGTTGGTTTTGAGGGTCAAAATAGGAGGGGGTGATCCCCTCTCCTTGTATCTTGCTTGCCTGTGTTGATGGCCTCATACTTGAGCATGCATTTCTACTCTTTTGTGACTTAGTTGAAGCATATTTTAGGCTCTATTTTGACCTACTTTAACTCTGTTTTGGGCTGGTTAAATCACCTCCTGCTTGCCTCTTACACTTGTAGTGTAATCTTGCTCACTAGCCTCGTATACTTGATGAGTTAGCTTACTATTCTAGCATGTGTTGGCTCCATTCCAGCAGGTTTTTGGTCTTGTTTTGACATGCTTAAACTCTGTTTCAAGTGGTCTTGGTTACATATGCTTTGCTTTGTATAGCCATAGTGTAGTTGGTCTTTACTAGCTTTGAGTTTTGAGGTCTCTACCATGCTTTGCTTCTGATGTTTGCATGATATAGCATCATTTCATACATGATTTCAGTGCATGTAGTCATGTCACAATCTCATATATTCCACTCTTTCATTGTGTTTGAGAGTTGTGCATTATGCCTTGTTTATGAGCCAATACATGAAGCTTGTTTCTTTTGCTTTGCATGCAACCATCTCAGCACATTTTGGCCACTGTTTTGGCATGCTTTAGGCCTGTCCATGGCTGGTTTGATCATTTTAGCATTGTGTTGCATGGTTCTAGTCTAAAGCTCTTCACTAGCTTTAATGCTTTGGTCCCTAACATGTTGTACATGAGTTGTTTGCATGTTAGAGTTTTGTTTTTCATGCCATATCAGCACTGAAATTCTGCCACCTCCTTCCCTTCTTCATCTGTTTCATTTGTTTTGAGGATTGGTTAGTCTTGAGGCTGTGTTTAATGCTTAGGATTGAGGCCTATGCTTAAACGGCTTTAACCCTCTTTTGAGGGTTCCTCCTAGTCAAAGGCATGGCCTCTCCTATGCCTTAAACCATTCATTTGGTTGACCTCTTTCTCATTAGAGGACTTTCACATTTGGACAAATCAATTAAGAGATGGTTTCGTAATTTAAAATGTATAAACAAGAATTGAGCTAAGTAAAACATGCCAAGATAAGCATTGTTGTTTGCATTGCATTGTGTTCAATCGGACGTCATATTGAACACAAGGTGGATTGGTCCATTTCATACTCACAATGGGCCAATCCCCTTTGTCTCCATTGCCTTTGATCATCCATGATAAGGTGATGGTCTTAGTGACTTGTTTGTTTTGCATTCATCGAATTTGTACAAGTTGGATTCTTGGCCATCATGCATTGAGATGCTTGATTGATGGTTTTGGATCCAATGGTGCCTCACCCTTGATGTTTTGAGATGATAAGGAGTGGCATAGTACACATGTGGGAGCCAGAAAAAAAAAATATATCAACTTATTGGGCTAACCCAAACAAGGCCTGCCAGGGGCCCAACTACTGGGCTTATTCGGCCCACCCCATCTATAAAAGGAAGGCACCTCATGGCATATGGTATGATCTCTTTCTGCTCCACACAGCTCACAATGACACTTTACTATTCTTGATTCTTCATTCATGGATTCTAACTTCATCATCGAGTGTCCCCGGCTGGTAACCCCGATTGGGTGGCATCAACTAGATTTATCTCTTGCAGGTTCATGGAGCTGTCTTCGTTAAATCTCACCAACAACATCCATGTGAGAGGATATTTCATGGTCTCATAATTGGCGCCGTCTGTGGGAACGACTGAATGAGATCAACGAAGAACACATCAAGCATATTGCTATAAGTAAACATATATTGGTTGCATTGAGGTTAGTGCACTTTCTACAAAAGCAAAATCAATCCCAAGTAATACGGCCCACGGCTGGGTCTCTTTAATTCTGCTTCAACTTGATTCTGTATCTATGGTATTCTTGATCAATTTTGTGGTGGGTTGTTGTTGGAATATCATTAGCAAAAACAAGCATAGTATTCTTGATCAATTGTTGCCCCAATTATAGCTTTTTTATACATTTAGATGCAATGCTCCTGAATTTACTTGAGCATTTTCACTTTCTCTATCTGAAATTGGGTTTCACATTTTTGTTTATGGAAGTTTCTTTTCGGCATTATACAAATGGTTGCTCGGCCAAACCCACTTCTAGAATTGTTTATTTATTTCTTCATAGGAGTTTATTTACAATTGATTCTTGCTAACATACATGTTATTGAATTAAGGAATTATGTTTTGTGGCTCCCCAACTAAGAAACAAATGGCTCACGTCTTTCCTTAATAAATTTTTGTATCTAAGTTGTTTCGGCAACCATACCCACTGTTGGAATTATTCGGCATATTATTGGCAACCAAAATTTCTGAGCCCAAGCAACCATTATTTGGCACATTATTGGCAGCCAAAATTTCAGCCAAAATAACCATTATTCGGCACAATATTGGCGCATATTGGGCACATTATTGCTCCTTATTCGACAACTTTTATTCGGCATATTATCGACAAGGAGTTGGGCAACTTATTGGTTTATTCAGCAAATTTTTATGTGCGTGTTACCTACATTAGTTCTACATGTTATCAACTCTTCTTCGACAACTTATTCGGCTTGTTAGGCAACTTGCTTGGCATATTAGAAACTCTGCAAATCATTAATGTTGCAATTCGGCATATCATTCTACATATTATCAACTCGGCTTCGGAGTATTATTCGGCTTCAGCATTGCTTATCAACTTTGAATTATACACTAAATATCATCATATTGCTATCCTCTGCAATTCGGCATGTCATATTATCAACTTGGCTTCGGCAATTTATTCAGTAACAATTACTCCGCAACATTTCTTATTCGGCACATTCTTTGACTACAATACAATATTCCTCCGAAATAATATTCGGCAACATTGTAACTTAGTCGGCACTAATATCTTGGCATAGAATTAGCATCTTAGCTTGCCGAAATCCACATTTGAACATACCATAGGATTTGTATCGGCTCAAAGAGTCCAAAACCACCAACCCGAAAAGCCAAGAAGCCACCCAAGTCTGCTGAAAGTTGTGAGACGGATCACACGTGCCCAAAACTGAAATTTCAAAAGCTATCAAACTCAAGTTTTGACCATACCAATGTGAAATACTCATTAAGACCAGTCCAACGGAACAAGCCACGTCGAAATCGGAGATAAAATAAAGCCGTATGAGCCAATTGAAATTTGCCTAGAAAATCACATATTCCGCCGAAGAAGACGACCACAGGCTGCATAGAAAACAAAAGAAATTATTCGGTGCATCGTGGCTAAGCTATATCCCATAATAGCTGAACAATCACATTCAAATATAAACTTTGTTGATTACAAACATAAGGCTTTGTCTTGGCATAATGGTTCAATACTCTTTCTTCCTTCTAAAGGCAAGGGTTCAAGTCTTATTGGCACCATATTTCTATATTTTTTTATTTTTTGCGAAAGCCGCCAAGCCAAGCTGAGAACTTATCCAGCGCTTCGCGGAGCTTAATTCTTCACCAATTTGAGTTGCCTGACCTATTTTGGCTGCACTTTCGCCCTCAGAGGTCCGATTCCAATGATCCGTTATTCATTTCTCGCTATTTCATACATTCTGGGCCTATCCATATAGACAAAGTTTTCAGACTGAAAAAAAAAAAATTTTTAAAATTTTTAGAATGCAAATTTTATTCAAAGAATTGAGCGCAATGGCTCACTTCGCATATCACCACAGCACCGAACAGGGGCACGAGCTCTGTTTCAAATTATTATCGGCCCACTCAGCAATTTTGGCCTAAGTCAATTTTATTCCTTTCGAATAACAAATCTTATTCAAAAGCAATGGGGCAAATATACGTTGGGCAAGAAACTCAACTTCAATAAATTGGCAACCATTGCCAACCAAGTTCTTAGAAAATTCAACTTCGAAGGGATGCCGACACACCGCAAAGCTAAGAAAAATTGCCGACCAAAAGATCGGCACAATCACCGACCCAAGTGTAGCCGACCAACTTGTTGGAAAAATCACATTATATATGAAACAGACACCGATGTTTTGACACTAGTTACTCGGCAGTGCATCAATTTTACTCGGCAAGATTATTCGGCACCATTATTAATTCAACATTATGTATGATCATTATTCGGCCGTTGTAGACACCCCATTTTTGACCATCCTCAAGACTTGGATATGATTGTAGGTATATCCAATGACGAGTTCGATTGCTCGCCGAGTACTCGAATTTCGTGGTGGAATGTCACAGGTTTGAGCTTTCCAAACCCTATATCCTTTCTGTCCCTTTTTTTGGACCATGTGTTGGTCCTTTCAGCATGCTTCTTGTGGTGCACTACCAGCCACTTTTTGGCACTGTCGGCCATGCATTTAGCCCTACTGGCCATTGATAAGGCCTGCCGGCCATCAATGAGGCACTACCGGCCACCACTGATGGTCGGCAGGACACCTTGTTTCAGCAGATTTTATGCTAGATCTTTTGAGCCATCTATTTTTCACTGAGCCATCCTCTATACAGATGTATGGAGCATTGCATTGCATTGCATTGCTCTATAGAAGGGGAGGCTCCTCCCCCTTTCTAGAGGTTCATCAATTTTAGAGACAACATATCCCTCTCTCTCTATATTTTGTACTAGTTTGTGCTTTAAAGTGTATTTTCTCTTCACTTTTGCACTACAACACCTAGTAAAGCTCCATCACTTTGTTGCTAAGGTGCTTGAGGATCTTGTTTGGAGCCTAAAAGTTGGTTTTTTCCTCAGAAGTTGCTGGTTTTAAAGTTATTCTTCAAGGGTGAGTTAGTTACCTTCTTTAAGCTTTGTTTTGCTTAAGTGTTTAGTCATCTTTGCATGCTTGTTTTGGCTTAGCTTTCAACTACAAAAAGCTTTATTTTCCAGTGTTTAAAATGATTGTTTGAGGCCTCTTTGGTGTTGGGGCTATTTCACCCCCTTGTGTGCCTTATTTGCTTGAGCTAGGTGCCATCTCTTAAGGCCTTTGAGATAATCTTTGTTTGGCCTTTTAACCACTGAAATTCAGTGGATTTTTAGTGATAGAAATATGATTTTGAGGTCCAAAATGAGAGAGGGTGGTCCCCTCTCCTCTTGTCTTGGTTGCATGCCTTGTTGGCCTAATGATTGAGCATGTTTTTCTAGCATGTGTTGGCTTATTCTCAGGTTATTTTTGGCCTTATTTTAGCATGACATAACACTATATTGGCCTGGTTGGGTCACCTCATGCATGCTTTTTACACCTGTAGTGTAATCTTACCATTTAGACTTGTGTGCTCAATGCTTTGATCCATCACGCTAGCCTATTTTGGTTCTATCTCAGCATGTTTTTGGTGTTATTTTGGTATGTTGTAACTCTAATTTTGGTTGGTAGAGTCACCTCTTGCATGCTTCTTACACTTGAAGTGTAAACGTTGCTCACTAGCCTAGTATACTTGGTGTTTTGGCCCATTATTCTAGCATGTTTTGGCCCTACTCGAGTAAGTTTTTACTCATGTTTTAACATGTTTTAGCTCTATTTTGAGGCTTCTTGGTCGTATGATGCTTGTTATGCATGCTTGTAGTGCAATAGCCTTGAATAGCTTTGAGTTTCGAGGTATCTTGCATGCTTGGCTTGAGGTATTTGCTTGTTTTGGCATCATTTGGCATGTTATTTCAGAGCATATAGTGTTGTCACAATTCCATGTTTTTCACTCTTTAAGTACTCTTGAGAGTTATACCTTTATGCCTTGTTTGTGAGTCAATGCATAAGCATCATTTTCTTGCCTTTCAAGCCATCATCTCAATTCATTTTGGCCACTATTTTGGCATCCATAAGGTCTGTTTGGGGCTGGTTTGGCCATTTGAGCACTGTCTTGCATGCCTCTAGTGTAATACACTTCACTAGCTTTGATGCTTAAGCTTTTCAACATGCATTACATGGGTTGTTTGCATGATTTTAAGTCATTTAGCATGGCATTTCAGTGCTGGAACATATGACATTGCACTCCATGTTTCACTCTTTCAATGCTTTTGGAGAGTTGTGTCTTGTGCCTTAATCTTGGGCTAATATGTATGCATGTTTGTCTAGTCCTTTGAGCTTCAATTCCAACATGTTTAGGCCTTTGTTTTGGCGTGCATGGGATCTTTTTGGTGTTGGTTTAGTCCATCGAGCATTGCTTTGCATGATTCTAGTGTTGTGCCCTTCACTAGCTTTTAATGCTTAAGTATTCTAGCATGTTGAGCATGAGTGTTTGCATGATTAGAGTCTTGTATTTCATGCCAAGATTAGCTTGTTGTTGCATGTCATGTTGCTTTCTTTGCATTGTGTTCAATCGGATGTCGTATTGAACACGAGGAAGATTGGTTCATTTCATACTTGAAGCGATGAAATGAGCCAATCTCCCTTGGTCACCATTGCCTTTGATCTTCCATGATAAGGAAATGGTCTAAGTGTCTTGTTTGTCATTCATTTATTGAGTTTGTACAAATTGGCTCTTTGGCCATCAAGCATTGCAATGCTTGATTGATGGTCTTGGATCCAATTATGCTTCTCCCTTGATGTTTTGAGATGATATGGAAGGGCATAGTACATACATATTCTAGGGAGACCGTTCATTTTCTCTATTTTTTGCTATATTGCAGCTTGGTGTCACAGCACACCAGTGGCCGGCACCCTCTCATTTGTGGTCGGCAGTGTTCATCCTTGGCCTGCAGGGGGGTTGGCAGCCACCAATCATGGCCGGCAGGCCACTGGTGCACTCCCCAGCACTGTTTTGGTAAGTTTCAACAACAAGAATTGGAAGACACCCTGCAAACAGAGCCTCTAAAGAGCATCTGGAGAGCTTTTCGGGGCGAGAAACCGAGTGCATGCATGTTCATTTTCCAAGCAGAGCTATGGCAGCATATTTTAAAGCTTTATTTGTTAAGTTTAATTGGCTTTGTAACTTAATTGATTTGTTTAATTAGTTAAAGTTTTGTAATAATTAATTAGCTTAGATTAGCTAGTTGTTCCAATTTTGTAATATTTAGTTAAGTAGGAATAGTTAATTAGTTTTGTTTTGTAATAATTAGTCTAATTAGTTTAATTAGATTAGTTGGTTAGCTTAGCTTAGTTAGCTTAGCTCATTATTCGGACCCTCCGTCGAGAGGGCAAATGCTGTAATGAGGGTGTGTATGTGTGTGCATATCTCCCAACCCCCATTTCTTTCCCCATTTTAATTATCAGCTTTTGATGGTTAGTTTAGGGCATATTTCGATTAGCATACCTTATGCTTTGCATGCATGCATCATTCATTTTGTCTTGCATGTACCAGGCTCGGCGCATCATTCAAGCTGCATCGTATTTCAATACCTATTTGAATACATGTATCAATTGTTGCATTCATATGCCATCTTAGATAGCCGAGCCTACCGAGTTGCATTTTGCATGTGTTGTGTGGAGAAGTGGTTTGGAAATACTCTTCAGATCCTGGGAGGCGCTGGTGATCCTCAGCTAGTCACCTGAAAAGAGGAAAAATCCGGTCAGGGTGCCGAGATTAGCACTCCGACGGACAAGTTAGTTCAGACACTCAAGATAACTTTCTCTTTAAGTTAAGTGAAGTGATTCTTACATACCTTTCTGGATTTGCGGTTCTTATATTTATACTCACTTTTTTGGGCCTCGGGCCCTGAGCCTACTCTTATCCTATTCACCTTACATTTATTCGGATCTACTGACCCTCGTCTATTCGGCTTTGTTAACGTATTCGGCGCCCTAGTTACGCAATACAAAGCCGAGTAGTATCCAGTTTCTGGGGTACGCCTCTCCCGACTCTTCTGTTTATTCGGCTCCCACAATTTCCCCCCAAGCACTTCATTGATGACAGTTAGTTGGAGTGCTTGGTTTTGAATTTCGAAAGGTCAGAGCCAAAATTCGGCGGCTGGCCTCATCGTTATGCGGATATCTAAGCGCACTTCTTTCGGTTGTCGTGTCGACTTTTTCCCTTCGTACATATGTTTATTTATTGCGATTTAAGATTTTGACACCCTTTCATGTATCACATCACGTTCATCGTTGGTTTGCCTTTTGGATATTCCTCGGAACTCTGTTTTCCGATATCCCCTTCGTCCTTTGTAAGTTCTCTCCTCCTTCGCTTTGAAGACTTTTTCTGGTTTGTTCCTTCCTTGGCATATTCTTACTAACTTAAGTCATGGCGAAACATTTGAAAGACCTCCTCTCATCAGATCGAATCGCTGGCTTTAAACGCCATTTCTTCATCCCTGATGATGTCCGTTTGTCGCTTGTGGCAGACGGCACTCTTGATATGGAGAGGGAGGACGAAACCACAATTGTCTTTCCCCTTTTGTCAATTGTAGAGGGTGGAGTCCGTTTCCCCCTTCACCCGTTTCTTAAGGCTGTGCTTCGCTACTGGGGTTTAATTCCTTCCCAACCTAATGTGAATTTCTTTAGAGTCATAATGGGGATTATAGCGCTCAACCGTCGCCTAAGAATTAACCTTGGCATTCCAGCCATTCGGCACTGTTATGCCTTGGCTAAGTCTTCTGGTCGGCACGGGCGTTTCTTCCTTAGGGATATCGACCATCAGCTGGTTACGATGCTTTCCAGTTCTGGAAAACGAGTTGATGACGTTATGGTCGTCGTCCAGGGTAACTGGGAATTTGGCGAAGGGGAGGATCACACCGACCCTATTCCTAGACGGAGGGGCGAGCCAGGTGGCTGATTGCCTTCTCGGTTCTTCTTTTTTTTTTTTTTTTTTTTTTTTTGTGAAGCCCCTTCTTTGAAATGTGATGGCTTGTCTTCTGCAGAGAGCGTTTTGAAGAAAGTTCTGCCTTTGACCGACGGCGCCGTTCTTTCGGATATAGAAGTCGCGCCCAAATATTTCTGCCGTTGAAGTCATCAGAAACAAGGGAGGTCGGCGCATATCCTGCTTCATTACGAGCCGACATATACGACCTTCTCGGCGGCGGAAAATATCCCCGTTCCGGAGGGCGAAGATTCTCTTATCGCTCTTATTTTGTCTGACTTCAAAAACTTAAAGCAGGTTGGTTTTGAAGGGTCCGATTCAGAGCGGAACGTAGCTGATGTTAGCGAATCAGATCAGTCTAAGATCGAATCCGACGAGGTATTGAATTCGGCCGATCCCCCATCCACTTCTGGCCGAGGGGATCTTTCACTTGACGGCGTTGTTCACAGTTTGGAGAATATTCCCGCTGCAGACCACGAAGACATGGCAGGATTAAGCCTGACACAACTTGCCAGGAAGGCGAACGCGGAAAGGTTAGCTGCGAAGCGAAGAGCGGAGGCCCTACCATCCGAAATACCGCCCGTCACCGACCCTCAATCCTCCCTGCCTGCTAGCGGATCAGAGTCCGTGCGCATTGAGGTGGAAACGGCAGCAAATCGGAATGCCGAATCTTCTGTGATCGAGCAGGCCGGTCAAGAAGTCGAGGCAGAGAAACGCCCTGCTGAGTTTGAGGCCGTCTGCGAGGAACACGGCGGCAAACGTCCTCGATTAGAGGGATCGGACGTGGTCGTTCTTTTTGTGATTTAGCCGATGATGAGAAACATACCAATTTCTTCTGATGCATCGGCGCTTAAAGATCCAGAAGTCGCATTCAGCTTGGCCACGTCCATGTCGTTGCCATCTGACGAGGAGGCTTTCCGGGTGGAAACAGATCTGAATGCGACAGCACTAGCTGCCCAATCGGTGCTTTTGGTACATAGTCGAACTTAGCTTTACTTAATCCGAATACTGTTGGAGTTAAGGTTCTAAATGCTGGTTTTGCAGACCGTCGGATGGATAGCCGATTTGGGCCGTCGCCATCGCGACGCCGTCAAAGAGATTGGCCGTCTACGCGAGGAAGTTGAGGGCCAGAGGACAAAAGCCGAGGTCGAGGCTTTGAGGGCGAATAAGGAAGCCTCAAGGGCTGACGCCGAGATGGAGAAGGCTCGTAGCGCGGATCAGTTAAGATCGGATGCCGAGAAGAAGGCGGATGCAAGCGAAGATGCGCTCAAATTGGCTCAGCAGGCGATATCCAGACTGGAGGCTGAGTTGGATGAAATGAAGGCAGCGAAGGAAGCGGCTGACTCGGAGTCTTCCAAAGTGTTCAACGCCAGGAAGAATGCTGGGCTTGCCAAGCACGTTGACCAGGTCCCCAAGTTTGAAAATCAGGGATTCAAACATGGCTGGCTCAAAGCCCTTGCTGCTGCTAACGCTTCGTTGAGTATGCCAATACCGTATGAGCAAGTGGATGTTGAGCCATTGGAATTTGACTCTGATGGCTGATCCGGCTCACTGACTGTTTTTTAAGTTTTTACTTTGTCGAATGCACTTTTACAGTTTTTAATTTAGTGTTTTTCATTTGTTGCTATAGTCAGGAGTATACATATAAAACGTGAGTTGTGCTCAATAAATGTTAAATGCTATTTGTTTTTTGTTGTTGTTGTTTTTTTTTTTTTTTACATTGGTTTGCTTAATAAACCTGCCCTTGCCTTAGCCAGGGCGCGAGCTTGGGAAGCCGAATGGACCTCACTCGTGGGCTGGCAAAGGCATAGACTGGTCGGCTGTTTGCAATTGAAAGCTCAACCGATAAGATTAAGAAATCTGCCCTTGCCTTGGTCAGGGCACGAGCTTGGGAAGCTGAATGGGCCTCACTAGCGGGCTGGCAAAGGCACAGACTGGTCGGCCATTTGCAATTGAAAGCTCGGCCGATAAGATTAAAAATCTGCACTTACATTGGTCAGGGCGCGAGCTTGGGAAGCCGAATGGGCCCCACTCGCGGGCTGGCAAAGGCACAGACTGGTCGGCCGTTTGCAATTGAAAGCTCGGCCGATCAGATTAAGAAATCTACCCTTGGTCAGGGCGCGAGCTTGGGAAGCCGAATGGGCCGCACTCGTGGGCTGGCAAAGGCACAGAATGCTCGACCATTTGGAATTGAAACCTCGGCCGATAAGATTAAGAAATCTACCCTTGCCTTGGTCAGGTCGCGAGCTTGGGAAGCCGAATGGGCCTCACTCGCGGGCTGGCAAAGGCACAGACTTGTCGGCCATTTGCAATTAACAGCCCGGCCGATAAGATTAAGAAATCTGCCCTTGCCTTGGTCAGGGCGCGAGCTTGGGAAGCCGAATGGGCCTGACTCGCGGGCTGGTAAAGGCAAAGACTGGTCGGCCGTTTGCAATTGAAAGCTCGGCCGATCAGATTAAGAAATCTGCCCTTGGTCATGGCGCGAGCTTGGGAAGCCGAATGGGCCTCACTTGCGGGCTGGCAAAGGCACAGAATGGTCGGCCGTTTGGAATTGAAACCTCGACCGATAAGATTAAGAACTCTGCCCTTGCCTTGGACAGAGCGCGAGCTTGGGAAGCCGAATGGGCCTCACTCGCTGGCTGGCAAAGGCACAGACTGGTCGATCGTTTGCAATTGAAACCTCAGCCGATAAGATTAAGAAATCTTCCCTTGCCATGGTCAGGGCACGAGCTTGGGAAGCCGAATGGGCCTCACTCGCGGGCTGGCAAAGGCACAGACTGGTCGGCTGTTTGCAATTGAAAGCTCGGCCGATAAGATTAAGAAATCTGCCCTTGACTTGGTCAGGGCGCGAGCTTGGGAAGCCGAATGGGCCTCGCTCGCGGGCTGGCACAGGCACAGACTGGTCGATCGTTTGCAATTGAAACCTCAGCCGATAAGATTAAGAAATCTACCCTTGCCATGGTCAGGGCGCGAGCTTGGGAAGCCGAATGGGCCTCACTCGCGGGCTGGCAAAGGCACAGACTGGTCGGCCGTTTGCAATTGAAAGCTCGGCCGATAAGATTAAGAAATCTGCAATTCGAGTGTGTAGCTTTCAAACAAAGTTCAATCACATTTACATGTTGTGTGATGCGATGCGATGCGATGCTTAGAATGTAAAATGTAACACTTTTTTTTAATCAAAAAGCTATTTTCATTCCATCATGGATTCTTTTTACAAAAGAGCACAAGTTTTAAAGAAAATAAAACTTCCTGAGGCTGTATGTAGACTTTCCAATTTTGACCGTCCTCAAGACTTGGACGTCGCCGTTTGAACACTTGGTGATTATCCATGTTCGTGTTTCGTTTTGAGTTCCCGGAGGTCCCAGCTACGCACCTCGCCTTAGGATCTCTCAACTCGACTGTTCTGTGTTCGGTTTTGCACCAAACACTTGTGTTTTTGTTTCTGAGGGTGGAGAGTAGCTTGTTAGCTACCCCTGGCACCCATCGGCCGTGGCTTGAGGCCACCGGCCGTGTTTTGAGGCTACCGGCCATTGGTAAAGTATACCATTGGCCGGTCGGCATTCAGTGTGGCCCGCCGGCCATCTGTTTGGCCGGTGACCTCCTTTTCTGGCCAGTAGAACTTTTTTGCCTTTTTTAGGCATGGTGCATGCCAGCTGTGCCAGCTGGAATGCACTAATCCTGCCCCCGTGCATAAGTGTGGCTGTTTTGCCCCTTTTGCACCCTTTTGGTCTAACTTCTTGAGGAAGCTTGAACCTTTATCTTAGCTTCCTCAAGAAGCTTGCCAGATATTCCAACTTCCTCAGGAAGCCTTGCCCCCCTTGCCCCCTTTGACCCTTTTTTTGTTTAGCTTCTTTGAGAAGCTTAGTCATTTGCATTATCTATATAAGAGCCCCTCCTCCTCCATTGTTAAGGGTTGAACAAAAAAAACCAGAGCTTATACATACATATATCTATCATATACTCTCTCTCTCTCTATATCTCCCTCTCTCTTATCCCTTGTGTGTGTTTGGAAGCCTAAAAAGTGTGTTTTGACCTTGGTTTTGCACTAAGACACACACCATTACACCATACTTCGACCTTGAGAGGCTTTGAGGGTTTATTCTTGAGTTTTTTGACTGGTTTTGATTAGAGGAAGGTGGCTGATCTTGCTATTCTTCAAGGGTTCTTCAAGGGAAGTTTTGGCCGGCCAGCCATCTCTAGTGCCGACCGGCCATCCATCAATGGCCGACAACTTCATCAGTGGCCGATGGCCATTTCCCATGGCCGGTGGCCGTTCCTACTAGCCGGCAGTGTTCCACAGCGTGCAGAGAACCTATCCCAAGACTTGTGCAGTCTTCAGAGGAGCTAGGCAGTGTAAACAAGAGGCAGCGATGCTATGGCTGCAAGTTTCCGGGCAGTACGAGTCAAGCATGCATCATCCAAACATTTTGAAGGCGGGGCTGTGGCCATTGTTAATTCTGCATTTAATTTGTTAATTAAATAAGGATTCTGTAATAATTAATTAAGTAGTTAATTATTTATTCGGTTATGTAATAATTATTCGGGCCCTCCGAGCGAGGGCAATTGTGTAATAAGTGTGGGTGAGTGTGTGCATGTCTTCCAATCCCGCGTCTTTCCTCCCTTTTATTTACCCGCTTATGATGGTAGACTAGGGCATATTTTAATTAGCATACCTTATGCTATGCATGCGTGCATCCATACATTTTTCTTACATGCACCGGGCTCGGTACATCATGCTAACTGCATTTGTATTTCAATTCCAAGTTGAGTACTTGTTAATTGCAACATTTCACATGCCATCCTCAGGATAGCCGAGCTTATTGTAGTTGCATCTTGCATGTGTTGCATTAGCCATCTTAACATGAACTAGGATCATGCATATGATCGCTAACTAGTTTCTGTTTTGGCTTGGAGTACTAGGTGAGCTTTTTATGCTTTAGCATACCGCATGCGTGTGAGTGTTGCCATAATAGCATGATTACCATGAGGCTAGCTGCTTATGTGATATAACTGCTTGAATGCCTGTGGATGGAGGTTGAATTACCTAAATTGGAATAATGCATCAAAACTGTGAGTTTTAAGCCCACTAGATAGTGGCAAAACCATCTTTTCTAAAAGCCCACTCGAGGGTGGCAAAACCTACATTTTAGCCTACTTGCGAGTAGCAAACCATTTTCAAAACAAACATGAAATGTTTTGTTCCAATTTAGGCGATTTGGTCCATACTTGTTTGCTGTGCGCATAACATAGTAATTCTAGGCTAATAACCGGAATAAGAACGCGTAATGTTTTCAAAATCAGATATCACGGTTAGTAGAGGCAGATCTTCGGATCGGGCGAGAGGGGGTGCTCATAGCTGACCTTCCCCAATCGTACCCAAGTTCCCGAGCCGATGCAACTTTGGTGATGACGGACGCGTGGCCTTTGGCACCGAGTCAGGGTTTTCTAAATTCCCCCATTAAAAATATTTAGGTGGCGACTCTGTATCTGGCAAAGCAGTCCATGTTTGGCACTTCTTTCAAAATCTGTTTTTCTCAAAACGATTTGCCGGATTTGGACTCTTTGGTTTAGATTAAGAACCGTGACGAATCGAGTCCGAACTGTGTGGCAGCATAAGTCCCTCCTCCCGGGGCGCGTCCACACTGTACAATGTGCTAAAACTACAGGCAAAAAGAGAAATAAAGCAAAAACAAAACATTTGAATCGGCGCCAGCCGCCTCAAGAGCGGGAAGCCCTCCTCGTCCTCTTCCTCGACGAAGGCCCAGTACTACTGCCGTCAGCTCCGCTACCTGAGTCTGAACCCGAGCTATCTCCAGCCTCATCTCCATCCTAGGACGACTTTGACTGTGGACTAACGGCCTCCTCACTCATCTCGTCATTATCATCACTCGGCACGGGCTCTGAAAGGCCACTCTCACTGTGGGTGCCTCTGCCTCTACCTTGGCCATGTGTCTGAGCCTGTCTCCCTTTCTTCTCTGCTAATGGAGGAGGTGCTGAAGGACCCACCTCTGCTCTTACTGGGGCATCTGATGGGCCTGGCATCAGAAAGGGAATCTGAAAAGGGCAGTTTGCCAAAATGCATTTGTAATGAAATGTATCAGATGCAAAGAATAATATGCTGTGAGCAGTGAGTGATCTGCAGTGTATGTATTCCATAAGCAGTGTATGTATTCCTTAAGCAGTGTATAGGAGCAATGTATCAGATCAGTGTAGTGTGGAACTGTACAAATGCTAGTATGTCAAGAGAAGACTTTGTGGCATGAAGTGTAGTTTGAAAGGACACACCGGGATCCTGTAGAGGCTGAGCAGAGCCAAACTCGTCTCTATCATCTCGGTCAAGGAGGCCATTAGATCAATGGCATGTCCTGTGTACTCTATTGGCGCCTGCGAGTGCATCGAAAAGATCAGTATCCGATGAAGCATAATTGAAATAAAGTAAATATGCAAAATGTGGGGTTTAGTACATACTGGAATCGGGCCTCGAATCCCGGCGAGTACACGCCCAGCTGATGCAGGGGCAATGGGGATCCGATAAGTCTCCCTAAAACGTCTTTGATAAGTCAATGAAGTAGGCAGCTCTGGCCATCCAGTCCCTTGTCTCTCCTCAAGATCTCTCCTCCTACAAGATCCGGTCGCTCTGCCTCTCCCTCTCGCAGCTAGAGCCTTCGCTGCCTCTCCTCCCTGGACACCAGACAAAGGTGGCATCAGGTGAGTCTGAATAAAGCTCGCGTAGTTGCCCTCTGCATGGAAGTAATCCGCCTCCAGTCCTACCATGAACTGAATCACCTGGTCGGCAGACAACCTGTGTGTCTCCCTCATCGGTGGTGGAGGTGCCGTCGGTACAAATGGAGCAGGCAATCCCAAGGTCTGGTGTACAAAGTGCTCGCTCAAAAACCAAGCGCGACAGATCGGGCCCTTAAAGAGTATGTGGTAGCGGGAGACAGTCCTGGCAATGTTGCACTGATCTCGGAGTCCTGACGGTATCACATCCCACAGCTGCCACGGGATTTGAGGAAAAGAGGACGAACAAGATTATCAGTCGTTAAATAACTAATGTGGGTGCATCAGGTTAATTGAAATCATTTCGTTGCGGAATTACCTCGCGCGCCATGACCGAGTCGAAGTACTACCGGAAGAACACAAAGCTCTCTCGGGTCCTACGATAGAGCTAGCCATCGTATACATCAGAGAATGGGACTGTCACTGGCGTCTCCTCCATAGGCTTCGGAGCAAATGTTGGGAAGGATGCGTACACCCACAGCTGTAAGGAAGATGTGATCAATACAATGTATGAACACAGTATAGAATATGCAGAAAGAAAACGCAGTACAATGCATAAGGAATGCAGGTCTAGAGCAGAGATTAGACTTTGTACGTGAAGTGTATGGTATGCAGTGTGCAGTATGTATGGTGTATAGAAAATGCAAAGCAGAAAGCATGCAGTGCAAGAGCAGATACAGAGAATGCAGAAAGCACAAGTGTTGAACAAAGTGAAAGCATAAAATGCTGAGCAAATAATGAAAAGGGAAAACGAAGCTGTGTACCTCCCAAGCATGCCAGTAGCCACCGATCAAGGTCTCGCACATCCGAGAGGTCGAGCTCATGTATCTATACAAAGTGGTAAGGTCGGTCGCGCCCCAATCATAGAAGTGGACCCGCTGGAGTACCACTAGGGTGCTCAGGAAGTATAAACCCACGGTATTCCACCTGTTCGAAAACAAGGTGCTACTGAAAAGGAACAGGAGGAAGCCCCTGGCGTACTGCTCCACCTCCTCATTAGTCTCGGGATGCTCCCCTCTATAATGCTCCTCGAACCAGGTATATCTAACCATACCTGCTCAAAGTGTCGGTGGACGCGCTCCAAGTAGTGTATCCCATGCGGCCACTCTCCGATGTCGGGATCTAGAGGAATCGGGTCACCTCCTATGCCCAGGCCAGTGATCATGGCGAAGTCGAAGGGAGCCATCGTAATCTCTCTCTCATCGTGAAGAAGTGGAAAGAGTTGGTGGTGTCCTACCACCTCTCCACAAGAGCCCTTATGAGAGGGCGGCTCGCTGTGACCCGGGTCAAACTAGAGCAGAATGGGTTGAAGCCGGTCTCGTCTATGATCTGGCAGACCCTCGCGGGAAGCTCATCATACCAATCCCGAGCTATCGTTGCACCATAACCTCTGAAGGAGCGGGATCCATCCTATGGCAGTGCATGTCATGTAATCAAATCAAGTGACAAATGCAAATAGTTGAAAGTACAACAGTTGAATGCAGATCAGTGATGTACTGAAAATACAGTTGAATTCAGAGCAGTGATGTGTGAAGTACAGTTGAATATAGAACAACAATATATGAAATACAGTCAGATCAAGGCATGTGATGCGATCAGATCGAAACAGTACAAGAAATGCAAATGGTTGAAAGTAATACTGCAGAAAAGTAGAGTTGGTACCTCCACAGCAATGGCCGACAAGTGAGACCTCGGCTCTCTCAGTAGGAGGTCGTCTAGCGCGTCCTCATCGAAATCAGTGAAGGCGTTGATGCCTCCCGCAACAAGTATAATATGAGTCTTCGGGTGATACCTCGCGGGGTCAAAGGGGCGTATGCTCAGTGGTAGAGGCTAAGGCTCGACCCCCGGCTCAGCCGCAAAGTCCGTGGCAAGCTCTATCGGAGGGAGTGCAGGGAAGCCCCCATCATGCGGGATATCGTCAGCCATCTGAGATAGATGCAAAAATGAGCAAAAACGAGAAAAGATGAGCAAAATGGGGAAACTTTGAACCAATCAAACCCTAAGAGAGAGAACAGTCAAAGAAAATCAAAAACTCGGGAAAAGTGAACTAACCTTGAGAGAAACTCGGGGGAAATGATCCTTGAATGGGGGAAATGACGAAAGAGGCCTCAGAATCAAATTCTGATCAATTCAAATTGAAGAGAACAAAGGGGTTTTAACGAGTCAAGGTTGTTTAGGGTGTTGGGAAACACGTAGAACTCGTGAATCTAGAGAGAAGACACACCTGGAGAGGAAGGGAAATGATTTTTGTGCAAGGGGTGTGGAGGAAATGAAGTGATTTTGGGTGTATTTAAAGACCCATAGTCGAAAAGACCAAGTTGCCCGAATCTGCCATCGATGGCTGGCATGGGCACATCGATGGCCGGCAGTGTGTAATTTTTGGCTGGCAGTGGCCATTGATGGCTGGCAGGGGGCCGGCAACATCCCCTGATAGCTGATAAGCCTCCATTAGATTCCCCTGCCTCTTTTACCTTGATATGTCTCCTTGCGTTCCAAGAAATGTACGGTATGTTAAAAATTTGATTCAGAATGCATCCGCAGAAGCCCATAATCACATTCGCAGTGCACGAAGGTCATCGCCTTTCAACCCGCACAAGGTGTATCCTTTTTAACATGTTGTAACTCTCCGATAGGTAAGTTGGAAGTTACCATTGAGTGTCCTCTTTCATACACGCTTCGGCTCTGCGTAGGGCACACATTGTTTTGTTGTTACATTGAATGTGAGTTCTGACTTCTTGCATTGTTATGCACATTTCACTTGCATTGTTATGCACCCTTTCACTTGCATTGTTATGCACACTTCACTTGCATTGTTATGCACTTTTCACTTGCTTTGTTGTGCACTGTTTCACTCGTATTGTTATGCACCGTTTCACTTGTATATGCATGCGTTTATCTCGCATTGAAATTATATCTTGATGTAACGTCAACCATGTGTTTCTACTATATCGTACCTGTCAAAGTTTCTTTTTTTGCAGGCACAATATTCTATGTACGGTTCATTTGAAGCTGGCACAACCAGGCGATGTTGTATGTGTTTCAATCAGAGGAACTCCGGGTGAAATCATTCATGTTCCCTCTCACTCTCTTTGTTACCCTTCTTATCTCGTGTTTGACATGCGTTTGGACGTACCCTTCTACTCTCGCGTTTGACATGCGTTTGGATGTACCCTTCTCCTCTCGCGTTTGACATGCGTTGGGACATAACCTTCTCCTTTCGCGTTTGACATCGTTTGGACGTACCCTTCTCTTCTCGCATTTGGCATGCGTTTAGACGTGCCATTCTCCTCTCGCATTTGACACGCGTTTGGATGACTGCGCTTTCTTGCACAGTCTCTCTCCTCTCGCGTTTGATACGATAAGAGGTGTTTCGTTTGGGACTTTGGGTGTTCCTGATAATTTCTTCTGGTCTTTCCTACATGGTCCGTGGTTAAGATTGCATATAATTTTCTTACATCCTTTCTGTTGAAATGTGTGAGACTTCTGCAACTTGTCAGTTTGCCTAAATTGTTGTATTTATTTTGCATAAATGCTTCATTACAACTTTTTTTGCATAATCATAAGTTATGCTCTTGCATCATGCACGTCATTCGCATTTTGCCCCAGCCTGCGGGCGCATCTTTGTATGGTTATACTGAATGTTTGCCTGAGTCTTTGGCCTTGTTAAAAATGGGTCGTCTTTGGACTTTGACATTCACTTCCGTCACTTTGTGACTTTCAAGTTCTGTCAAAGAGGGGCAACTATAGACACCCCATTTTTGACCGTCCTTAAAGCTTGGATATGCTTGCAGGTACATCCAATGATGAGTTCGATTGCTCGTCGAGTACTCGAATTTCGTGACGGAACGTCACAAGTTTGAGCTTTCGAAACCCTGTATCCTTTCTACCCCTTTTATTGGGCCATGTGTTGGTCCTTTCTGCATGCTTCTTGTGGTGCACTACCGGTCACTTTTTGGCACTGCCGACCATGCATTTAGCCCTGTTCGCCATTGATAAGGACTGCCAGCCATCAATGAGGCACTGTCGGCCACCACTGATGGTCTGCAAGACACCTTGTTTCAGTAGATTCTATGCTAGATCTTTTGAGCCAGCGGTTTTTCACTGAGCCATCCCCCATACACGTGTATGGAGGGATGGAGGCCATTTCAAGCTTGTTAAACAAGCTTTGCATTGCATTGCATTGCTCTATATAAGGGGAGGCTCCTCCCCCTTTCCAGAGGTTCATCAATTTTAGAGACAACATATCCCTCTCTCTCTATATTTCTCTCTCTCTCTCTCTCTATATATATTTATATTTTGTACTAGTTTGTGCTTTAAAGTGTATTTTCTCTTCACTTTTGCACTACAACACCTACAAAAGCACCATCACTTTGTTGCCGAGGTGATTGAGGATCTTGTTTGGAGCCTAAAAGTTGGGTTTTGCCTCAGAAGTTACTGGTTTTGAAGTTGTTCTTCAAGGGTGAGTTAGTTACCTTCTTTAAGCTTTGTTTTGCTTAAGTGTTTAGCCATCTTTGCATGCTTCTTTTGGCTTAGCTTTCAACTACAAAAAGCTTTATTTTTAACTGTTTAAAATGATTGTTTGAGGTCTCTTTGGTGTTGGGGGTGTTTCACCCCCTTGTGTGCCTTATTTGCTTGAGCTAGGTGCCATCTCCTAAGGCCTTTGAGATCATCTTCGTTTAGCCTTTTAACCACTGAAATCCAATGGATTTTTAGTGGTAGAAATATGGTTTTGAGGTCCAAAATGAGAGGGGGTGGTCCCCTATCCTCTTGTCTTGTTGCATGCCTTGTTGGCCTAATGATTGAGCATGTTTTTCTAGCATGTGTTGGCTGATTCTCAGCTTATTTTTGGCCTTATTTTAGCATGGCATAACACTATTTTGGCCTGGTTAGGTCACCTCATGCACGCTTTTTACACTTGTAGTGTAATATTACCATTTAGCCTTGTGTGCTCAATGCTTTCATCCATCATGATAGCCTATTTTGGTTCTATCTCAGCACGTTTTTGGTGTTATTTTGGTATGTTGTAACTCTGATTTTGGTTGGTAGAGTCACCTCCTGTACGCTTCTTACACTTGAAGTGTAAACCTTGCTCACTAGCCTAGTATACTTGGTGTTTTGGCCCATTATTCTAGCATGTTTTGGCTCCACTCCAGCAATTTTTTACTCATGTTTTAACATGCTTTAGCTCTGTTTTGAGGCTTCTTGGTCGTATGATGCTTGTTATGCATGCTTGTAGTGCAGTAGCCTTGAATAGCTTTGAGTTTCGAGGTATCTTGCATGCTTGGCTTGAGGTATTTGCATGTTTTGGCATCATTTGGCATGTTATTTCAGAGCATATAGTGTTGTCACACTTCCATGTTTTTCACTCTTTAAGTGCTCTTGAGAGTTATACCTTTATGCCTTGTTTGTGAGTCATTGCATAAGCATCATTTTCTTGCCTTTCAAGCCATCATCTCAATTCATTTTGGCCACTGTTTTGGCATGCATAATGTCTGTTTGGGGCTAGTTTGGCCATTTGAGCATTGTCTTGCATGCCTCTAGTATAATACACTTCAGTGGCTTTGATGCTTAAGCCTTTCAACATGCGTTACATGGGTTGTTTGCATGATTTTAAGTGATTTAGCATGGCATTTCAGTGCTGGAACATATGCCATTGCACTCCATGTTTTACTTTTTCCACGCTTTTGGAGAGTTGTGTCTTGTGCCTTAATCTTGGGCTAATATGTATGCATGTTTGTCTAGTCCTTTGAGCTTCAATTCCAACATGTTTAGGCCTTTGTTTTGGCATGCACGGGGTCTGTTTGGTGTTGGTTTAGTCCATCGAGCATTGCTTTGCATGATTCTAGTGTTGTGTCCTTCACTAGCTTTTAATGCTTAAGTATTCTAGCATGTTGAGCATGAGTGTTTGCATGATTAGAGTCTTGCATTTCATGCCAAGATTAGCATGTTGTTCCATGTCATGTTGCTTGCTTTGCATTGTGTTCAATCGGATGTCGTATTGAACACGAGGAAGATTGGTTCATTTCATACTTGAAGTGATGAAATGAGGCATTCTCCCTTGGTTTCCGTTGCCTTTGATCTTCCATAATAAGGAAATGGTCTAAGTGTCTTGTTTGTCATGCATTTATTGAGTTTGTACAAATTGGATCTTTGGCCATCATGCATTGCGATGCTTGATTGATGGTCTTGGGTCCAATTATGCCCCTCTCTTGATGTTTTGAGATGATATGGAAGGGCATAGTACATGCATATTCTAGGGAGACCTTCCATTTTCTCTATTTTTTGCTCTATTGCAGCCTGGTGTCATAGCACACCAGTGGCCGGCACCCTCTCACTGATGGCCGGTACCCTCTCATCTGTGGCCGGCAGTGTTCATCCTTGGCCGGCAGGGGGGTCAGCAGCCACCATTCATGGCTGGCAGGCCACTGGTGCACTCCCTAGCACTGTTTTGGTAAGTTTCAGCAACAAGAACTGGAAGACACCCTACAAACAGAGCCTCTAAAGAGCATCTGGAGAGCTTTTTGGGGCGAGAAACCGAGTGCATGCATGTTCATTTTCCAAACAGAGCTGTGGCAGCATATTTTAAAGCTTTATTTGTTAAGTTTAATTGGCTTTGTAACTTAATTGATTTGTTTAATTAGTTAAGGTTTTGTAATAATTAATAAGCTTAGATTAGCTAGTTGTTCCAATTTTGTAATATTTAGTTAAGTAGGAATAGTTAATTAGTTTTGTTTTGTAATAATTAGTCTAATTAGTTTAATTAGATTAGTTGGTTAGCTTAGCTTAGTTAGCTTAGCTCATTATTCGGACCCTCCGTCGAGAGGGCAAATGCTATAATAAGGGTGCGTGTGTGTGTGCATGTCGCCCAACCCCCATTTCTTTCTCCCTTTTACTTATCAGCTTTTGATGGTTAGTTTAGGGCATGTTTTGAGTAGCATACCTTATGCTTTGTATGCGTGCATCATTCATTTTGTCTTGCATGTACCAGGCTCGGCGCATCATTCAAGCTGCATTGTATTTCAATACCTATTTGAATACATGTATCAATTATTACATTCATATGCCATCTTAGATAGTCGAGCCTACTGAGTTGCATTTTGCATGTGTTGCATTAGGCATTTCAAACATAGCTAGGATCATGCATTGATTTCTAACATAGCTTATGTTTTGGCTCGGAGTACACTGTGAGTGTTTATTCTTTAGCATCCTTACATGTGTGTAAGTGACTGCCATGATAGAATGCTTTCCATGAGGCTAACTGCTTAAGTGTTTGACTGCATGAATGCCTGTGGATGAAGGCTTCATTGCTTGAATTGGAACAATTCATCAAAATGTGCATTTTAAGCCCACTTGAGGTGGCAAAATCATGTTTTCTAAGCCCACTTGAGGGTGGCAAATCCACGTCTTAGCCTACTTGAGGGTAGCATCTTTCAAACCATTTTCAAAAAACAAACATGAGATGGTTAGTTCCAATTCTTGCGATTGAGTCTATACTTGTATACTGTGCGCATCACATAGTAAGTTAGCCAATAAACCGGAATAAGAACGCATGTGTTTTAAAAAACAACATATCATGTTAGTAGAGGCCGATCCTTTGATCGGGTGAGTGGCGGTGCTCATCTTATGACCTTCCCCCCTCGTACCCAAGTTCTCGAGCCGAGGCAACCTTGGTGATGACGAACACGTGGCCTTAGGCACGAGTCAGGGTTTCGAAAATTTCCCAAAAACAAAATATTTAGGTGGCGACTCTGAAATCTGGCAAAGCAGTCCATGTTTGGCACTTTTTGATTAAAATCAATTTTCCAAAATGATTTGCCCGATTTGGACTATTTGGTGATTTATCAGTCTTGCATTGCACTTTGTGAGATTAGATTCAGAACCGTGACGGGAGTCCGAACTGCAGTAGCTAGAACCCCATTCTATGCCCTCCCCGAAAGAGGGGCGCGCATAGGACGTTCGAGCTGTCTACAGACGTGCATCAACTTTCTTCGGCTAAACGACATTATTGGCCAACTTTATGCATTATCAAAATTTTATGCAGCAACATTGGCCACAGTACTCGGCCAACTTGGTACAAACATTACAACGACATTTACTTGAGTTACACACTGTCGCTCCTTTTCATACCGTTCTAAGCAAGCGCTAGTTTTGGGGCAATACATTACACACTTGGCAGTCAGCAATTCGCATTTGGCAGTCGGCAGTTTGCATATTTTTGTGTGCCATCATTTTACCGAAGCCGAATCTTCCTTGCAACATAGGGCAATGGGAATCTGCATTCCTTCCGACTAACGCCTGTCCTTCGAAAGCAATGGGGCAAGTCTACCTTGGACTAAACGCAAACCGAGCAACTTGGCAATTAAATAGTCGGCCCAATATATCGCCACTTAAAATTAACATAAGTCTTCGAGTACAACGTAATCTTTGCACTCGGCATGGAGCGCCATCAGCAAAGGCCTACACCCACACCCGGCGGTAATAATGCCGCAGGCCTACACCCTCGCCCGGGGGTAATAATACCGCAGGCCTGCACCCTCACCCGGGGGTTATAATACAGCAGGTCTACATCCTCACTCGGGGGTAATAATACCGTGGTCCATCTTTTGGCTGATCTATCTACCTTATTTAATATGTCTTATTTGGTTTAGGCAATCATTTCTGTGCTCAGCATATAGAAATATTTCTAGCTCAGCACGAAAGTCCATATTTGGAAGCAATCTTTGCGCTCGGCAATATACTACACCCTTGCCCTGGGTTATAATACCGCGGCCTGCACTCTTACCTGGGTGTTATAATACCATGGCCCATTGTTATAGAGATAGTATTACTCGCTAGGCTTTAGCTCACCTCTCTCCTCTATATTCATATATTTGTACATACATTCATATATACATACATTCATCCAGCCATTCATTCATTTGTGTTATTCATTTATCAAATGTATTCTTTGTCAAAGGGCCTAACATCTATTTGAACAGCATAACTCGGTAATAAAAACTCTCATTCCTTCTACCGAAGACAATGAAAGTTTAAGGGCAATTGTGGGAGCCAGAAAAAAAAATATATCAACTTATTGGGCTAACCCAAACAAGGCCTGCCAAGGGCCTAACTATTGGGCTTATTCGTCCCACCCCCGTCTATAAAAGGAAGGCACCTCATGACATATGGTATGATCTCTTTCTACTCCACACAGCACACAAACACACTTTACTATTCTTGATTCTTCATTCATGGATTCTAACTTCATCCTCGGAGTGTCCCCGGACGGTAACCCCGGTTGGGTGGCATTAACCAGATTTATCTCTTGCAGGTTCATGGAGCAGTCTTCGTTGAATCTCACCAACAACATCCATGTGAGAGGTTATTTCATGGTCTCACAACACACATATCCTTGGAGGAACCTCCCTTTTCCTCTGTTTTGTGCTCTGTTACAGTTTGGCGTCACAGCACACCAGTGGCCGGCACCCTTTCATTGTTGGCCGGCACCCTTGCATTCTTGGCCGGCAGAGGCATGCTCTTGGCCGGCAGATGGCAGGCAGCCACCATTCATGGCCGACAGGTCACTAGTGCACTCCTCAGCAGTGAAATAGTAAGTTTCAGCAGAAGTTCTTGGAGACACCCTGCAAATAGAGCCTCTAAAAAGCAAACCGGAAGGCTTTTCAGGGCAAAAACCGAGCATGCATCTTCTACTTCTTCGAACGGAGCCGAGGCAGCATAGTTTTAAAGCTTCACTTGTTAGTTAGCTTGAATTTGTAAATTAATTAATTTCTTAATTAGTTAATTGTTGTAATAATTAGTAAGTAGTTTGCTAGTTATTCGCTTTGGTTGTGTAATAATTAGTCTAATTAGATTATTAGATTAGTTAGCTTAGCTTAGTTTAGATTAGCTTAGCTTATTTATTCGGACCCTCCTTCACGAGGGCGCAATGTTGTAATAAGTGTGCGTGTGCGTGTGCGTGTCTTCCAACCCCACTTCTTTCTCCCTTTTACTTAACTGCTTTCGATGGTTAGTTTTGGGACATTTTTCAATTAGCATCCTTATGCTTTACATGTTTGTATCATTCATTTATATTGCATGCACCGGGCTCGGCGCATCATTCAAACTGCATTGTATTTCAATACCTACTTGAATACGTGTTTCAAAGCATGTTATCAAGTATTGCATTCATATGCCATCTTAGATAGCCGAGTCTATTTTAGTCGCATTTTTGCATGTGTTGCATTAGGCATCTTAATATAGTTAGGATCATGCATGGTTTCTAACTAGTTTTCTGTTTTGGCTCGGAGTACACTGTAAGTGTTTAAGTTTTAGCATCCTTGCATGAGTGTGAGTGTTGCCATGATAGCATGCTTGCCATGAGGCTTTTTGCTTAATTGATAAACTGCATGAATGCCTGTGGATGAAGGCTTTATTGCTTAAATTGGAACAACTCAACGACTGGGAGTTTTAAGCCCACTTGAAGTGGCAAAATCATGTTTTAAGCCCACTTGAGGGTGGCAAATCCACGCTTTAGCCTACTTGCGAGTAGCACTTTCAAACCATTTTCAAAAACAAACATGAGTTGTTTTGTTCCAATCCACGTGATTGAGTCTATACTCGTATGCTGTGCGCATCACGTACTAAGTTAGCTAATAATCGGAATAAGAACACATGTTTTTATCAAACAACATATCATGTTTAGTAGAGGCCGATCCGTTGATCGGGCGAGCGGGGGTGCTCATGTTATGACCTTCCCCTCTCGTACCCAAGTTCCCGAGCCGAGGCAACTTTGGTGATGACGGACACGTGGCCTTTGGCACGAGTCAAGGTTTCTTAAATTTCCCAAAAACAAAACATTTAGGTGGCGACTCTGTAATCTGGCAAAGCAGTCTATGTTTGGCATTTTTTCATTAAAAATTGATTTTTTCAAAACCAATTGCCAGATTTGGACACTTTGGTGATTTATCAGTCTCGCATTGCACTTTGTGAGATTAGATTCAGAACCATGACGGGAGTCCGGACTGTAGGGCGACCAATTCACACCCTCTCCGAAAGGGGGCACGCGCGGAGAAAGTTTGGTCTACATCACCAGTCACATCACCTTTGTTCAAACTCAGCAGACCGTGATGGTGCAGAGTCCGGAAGAAGTTGTGGCCATGATGACGGCATTAAACTAGGGAATCGCCATGCAGAGTGAGACCAATGCCGAAATACAACGCCCCATCAGGGGCACCTACCACACATCCAGTCTCAGACCCTCAATTATCTCAAACCCATGAACCCACTACTTCTGAGCTGAGGAGCATGATTGAAGATTTGTAAAGAACTGTGGCAGATTTAGCCTTTGGGATTTTGGCTCCATCATCGACCACGTCACGTGCCAGAAATTTCGATCCAAAAGGCTCCTTAATCTTGTGGTGAGCTACAACTAAAAAGGGCCAACCTGAAGCCATCTTAGACCTGGGTGGTGACATGTCGCCAACAATCGGGCTCCACTCTAATATAGTAACCTAATCCCTTGGCCAGGCCGAAGCAAGTGGTAGGAACGAAGTTGGGACAGGTATTAATCCTTATTCACAACTTCGGTGGGCTATCAAGGAATTGAAGGAGAAAGGGATGAACAAACAGTAAGTGTTGGTGTTTGTTGCAAAGACTGTGCATGGCACTTTTGCCACTCAGGATGAGAGCATTCTGAATTAAGAGGCAAGTCGGGAAAAGGGATGTCGTACTAAAAACACCCCTCTCAACTTCAGTCCTACATCTATCGGAGATCAGCAAACCCATTCAACATCTGCCAACCCCTTCGCCGGTACATCCAACACAACCTCACAAACCTCGAAACACCCACCCCGAGGCCAAAGGTTCTTCGCCTTGCTTTATATGTCCTTAGCCAAAGCCATAGGTGTGTTGATCGAAAAGGGCCATCTCAAACCCCTTGAGCCTCAGCCTCTCCCGAATCCCCTTCCAGCCAAGCATGATCCAGCCAAGTACTTTGTCATCCATCAACAAACCGGTCGTGGCACTGACAGTTGCTTTCATCTTTGCCATGAAATACAAGATTTGATTGACAACATGGTCATCATCGCACCAGGCTTTGCAAAGTCTATCGGCATTGGATCAGTGAACTTGGGGGGGATAACGTTATTATGTGATCGGGGGATGAACCACCTGCGGATGGCACTCAGTTTACTCCAGATGTGGTGGATGACATGCACTGTTTTGAGCAATTTGCAATTACTGTTCATTTTACTTTTTGACTTGGGTATTGGGTCAGTCTTGTTGTGTTGTATTAAGTTAGTCTTTTAGTACTGAGTCAGTCGAGTCTGTCTTGTTGTATCGAGTCTGTCTTGTTGTGTTAGAGTTTGGTGATTTCAGGGGTGTTACCTCGGACACCACTTTCTTGTTTTGTGGTTGTCTTTTACGCCATGTGTTTTGTGTCTGTTCCTGCCTTTGAGCTAGTTGTGCCAGAAGATCTAAATGAAACGACAGTGCTTTTGACCTACTTTTATGTGCCTTGAAATCATTGCATTGACCTAAGTTTTTCAAAACTTTTTGAACACTATGATGAAAACAAAGAAGGAGGAATTCTTTAGGATTTGCAAAAATTTGACCAATTAAGACGAAGAGAGGCATGCTAAGCCCTGAATGGATCAGATCATGTTTGTTAATGTGAGTATTGGAAAGGATCCTAGCTTGATCCAGATTAGTTCTACAATGTCTTCACGAGCGACTAGTTGCTTTCTTAAAAGATTTCAAAAAATGTTTTCCATGGTTTTGCGAAGACATGCGTGGAATTGATCTTGAGATTGTGCAACATAGGATCGCTCTCAGCCTCAAGACTCGACCTCTTTTTCTTTCAAACCTTCAACTTGGATTCAGAATGTTCAATGGTCAACCACAATGTGAGGCTTGCATGGCCAGATTTGAAGCAGCCCATGAACTAGGGGCCATAAGCTCGTATGAGATCAAAGGAAGCCCACCAGGCTAGCTTTGAAGCAGCCCTTGAACTAGGGGCAAGAAAGTCAGATCAAGAAGATCAGATGTTATCAACGGAAGCTTGCAAAGCTAGATCAGAAGTAGCCCTTGAACTAGGGGCACAAATATCAGATGTGCTCAAAGATTCAAAAGACGGATCATTCTGCAAACCAATGAAGACTGGCAAGAAAGCCAAATTCCAATAGCTAAAAGAAGAAAGTTTTGCTGAAGGACAATCGACTTCCTATCCACAACACTAGGGGCAATTCAACCCCCATTGGATGGCCTCCTACAACATCAATGAACAGCAGCCATTCTCCTGGAATCAGATGGCTTAGAGATCTCAAAACCGATTGATCAACATAGACAAGTTACACTTTTTTATCCTTGAGAGGCTCGTTGGGCTGAAAACCCAGAAGGGCGACCCAGGCAAAACTTAGAGGAAGAAAAAAGAAAAGAACAAAAATGAAAAGAAAATAGAAAAAGGAAAAATGAAAAGAAGAGAATGAAAAGAAGAAAAGAAAAAAAAAATAGAGCTCGCAAGGTTGAAAACCCAGAAAGGGCGACCTTGGCAAAAGTCAGAGCGTAAAAGGAGAGTGTCAACACCTGAGTGAACCTTAACCCGAAACTACGTCAGGACCGATTCTCATGTCTGGGATACATAGGCAACTTCATCTTAAAGTTTGGCCCCAATCATTTTCAGCCTGCTTGGGTCATCCATGTTGATTGGTTTATCCTTATTCCACTCGGCTATCTTGTCCATGTGCAAATTGGCTTGTCTTTGTTCAAATTCAGATTGTCCTACTCTATTAGAAGATCCAGATGCAAGACAATTCACATTCAGATCTGAGGTTGTGCATCTCAAGAGTAAATTCTATGTTAGTTGGGCAGTGGCCATTTGCAAAAACAGTTTTTGAGGATTTTTAATGAGTTGATTAATTTTTTCGAAAGTTATTCCATTTTTTTTTTCAAAACTGGACCATTTCTTGGACCCAAAAAGGAAAAATTTTCAGTGCTCATAGCCTGACTTGCATGATTTTGAATCAGAAAATTGAATAAGCATGTTAATCTAACTCTCATTTTGGTCAAAATTGTTTTAGTAGAAAGCCAAAACACAAAAAAGGTCAAAATGATGAACTAGGGGCACATTTGAGTCAGGTTTTCTATTTTTTCCCTGCTGTCAGCATACTTGCCAGAGAGGGCACCATACTTGCTGGAAAGGGCAGAATATTCGCCAGAAAAGGTACAACTGAAGCTAACAAGCAAAGAGCCGAAAGCTCTCTCATCCTCCAAACAGTGAGGTATCAAGTCAAGTGCGGAGCACAAATTAGAATGGAGCAGGGTATTCCACTCCCTCATCTGGACAACTCTGATCACATTCAAGCTAAGCCAAGGGCATCGTCAACCGATGTCAACTGCAGATCTGCTACACATCCAGTCGCACCACAACCCCTCTGTGGGAGAAAGCTCACAAGTTGTGAGCGAAATAAGAAGAATCTAGTTGAATACTAGGGGCAAGAGCCCACAACTTCCTGTTTATCCATCAACTACCTAGGGGAGGGATAAAAAAAGAAGAGAGATTAAAGAATATAGAGATGTGCGCTGAGAGAAAAGTGAGAAAATGGCTTTTCAGAGAAAAACAGATTGAGTGACAGAGTGATGTGAGAATCACAAATGAGAAAGGATGGGAAACAATACCCAGAGAAACAGGGTCCTCGTGAATTGAGAGGTCTCCCAATGGTGGTACACATCTGAGTGTTGTGTGTGTGTTTTGTTTGTCTTGATTCTTGTTTTGAGTCGTTTTGAGTGCCAATAGATGTGTTTAGGTTGTTTTACCTTTGTTTTCCTTTATTGAGTGGTTATGACTGTGGTCAGTCGTAGGCTCAATACCCGGTCGAGAAATCATCTCTCAATTTCAAAAGGAAATCATTTTGTGCTCAGAGTGCCGTGTCATTCTCCACATATGTGCAAAACAGGATTTGTTCTTTCATAAAACTACAGGGTTCAATCCAGGTCATGCGAGAGCATTCGAACCAGGACCTATCTGAAGCTACATAGGTTCCAGACTGCAAAGGAAAAGAAAAGAGGGAAAATTTGGAGCATTTTAGCATGTTTCAACTTTAGCAAATTCCGAGACTGCATTCCAGGTGCACCTTCTCAAGCCTCGCCATTTCTCTGAAGTATGAGTGTACCTCTACCTCAAGCTCAAGCTCAAGCCTGCTTCAAGCCAGAATGGTAATCCAAGCAGCAAGCAAATGTTACCCCTTGCCAATTTGAACAGGGTGCGTCCTCTTTGAGTTAAGCACGTTGCAAAGTGCTTTGAGAGGTAAATTGGAGGCATCAAAGTACATATTTTCCCCCTCATTGCGTAGAATGTACATTTTCATATACACTTTTGTTGCATGCGTGCCGTACATCGTTTATGATTCTTGCGTAGAATATGTTTTTGTCTCTTGCATATAATATGCTTGTTTCATGCATTGAACATGCTTTCAATTAACATCGTGTATCTATCGCACAATAATGTCACTCAGTGCATCTATTTCACAATTTCGTATCATTCGTGCTTTCTTGTGCATTGCACTGTTTTGTACAGTTTACAATCGCGCTTTCTTACGCATCGCACTGTTTTGTACAGTTTACACTCGTGCTTTCTTGCGCATCGTATTGTTTTGTGGAGTTTACACTCGCGCTTTCTTGCGCATCGCACTGTTTTGTGCAGTTTACACTCGCGCTTTCCTGCGCATCGCATTGTTTTGTGCATCGCAATGTTTTGTGCAGTTTACACTCGCACTTTCTTGCGCATTGCACTGTTTTGTGCAGTTTACACTCGTGCTTTCTTGCACATCGCACTGTGTTGTGCAGTTTACACTCTCGCTTTCTTGCACATCGCACTGTGTTGTGCAGTTTACACTCTCGCTTTCTTGCACATCGCACTGTATTGTGCAGTTTACACTCGCCCTTTCTTGCGCATCGCACTTTTTTGTGCAGTTTACACTCACGCTTTCCTACGCATCGCACTGTTTTGTGCAGTTTACACTCACGCTTTCCTGCGCATCACACTGTTTTATGCAGTTTACACTCGCGCTTTCTTGCGCATCGCACTGTTTTAGTAGTTTACACTTGCCCTTTCTTGCGCATCGCACTGTTTTGTGCAGTTTACACTCGCGCTTTCTTGTGCATCGCATTGTTTTGTGCAGTTTACACTCGCACTTTCTTGCGCATCGCACTGTTTTGTGCAGTTTACACTCATGCTTTCTTGCGCATCGCACTGGTTTTTGCAGTTTACACTCTCGTTTTTTTGCACATCACACTTTTTTGTGTAGTTTACACTCGCGCTTCCTTGCGCATCGCACTTTTTTGTGCAGTTTACACTTGTGCTTTCTTGCGCATCGCACTTTTTTGTGCAGTTTACACTTGCACTTTCTTGCGCATCGCACTACTTTCTGCAGTTTACACTCACGCTTTCTTGCACATCGCACTTTTTTGTGCATTTCATTACATGCTCTCATCTTGCATAGAAAATGCTTGTTTCTTTTACAAAGAACTTGCTCGCGCTTTCTTGCGCGCCTTACTGCACTCGTTAGTGCAGTGCATCGCGCTTTCTTGCGCATCTTACCTGCACTCCTTAGTGCATTATATTCGTGCTATCTTGCGCACCCCATTTGTTCACGCTATTTAGCGCATTGTACTGTTTAGTGCATTTCAAATTGTTCGCGCTGTCTAGCGCATCGCACTGTCTTGTGCCCCTGTATGGCACTACTTTCTGCATCCCATATCGCACTGTCTTGTGCATCTGCATTGCACTGTTTTGTGCATTCACTCTGCATTGCACTGTCCTGTGCACTCTCTGGTCTAGGAGACCTTAAATCCTCTAGAGGTGCAATCCCTTTGGTGTTTGTCGTGCCCGAACGACTTCTGGTGGTCTGGTATAGCCACATGCCTGTGTTTGCGGTGAGTTCGTAGGAGATCAACTGAGACAGGGGAAACTAGAGTTTGAATGGCCGATGCGTAAAATGCAAAGGTTCGGGATTTCCGAGACTAAAGCCTGGTTTAAATACCCAGAGGTATATCCTCGGCTTGAAATCTGTATGGTAGACCCATCGGTTGAGGTAGCGGGTATGCGCCTCAATTCTAAATACTGAACCAACCTAGTCTGTCACCCTGTTGGAAAATAGGGAAAGCTGCGACCATAGCCAGGGAGAAAAGTAGTACCTGTGGTTCAACCGAGAAGAAAGCGGGAGATCCCTAACAGCCTAAGGTGAGTCATTACCAATTGCCCCTGTAAGGTACTTTCACCTCCCAACTACTACATCATCTAGTATGTCTATTGCATTGCATATAACATCTATCACATGCATCTATTGCATCATATTTGTTTTATCACATGCATCCTTTCCATGTTAAGCTTAGTTTGGCATGTGCTCATACATTTCCATCGTTGAAGCATAACTCTGCATGTGTACGCGCCTATTCCACTAAGAGAATTGTGGTTTGAGGGTTTCGGCACCTTTTCTGTGCTAGACGTGGTCTATTTTGTGTCCATGCCTTCTCTAGGAAAGATGTGGTTTGCCGGCATGCCTTATTCATTGTATCCATTGCATCGTATTTTCTTTTGTTGCATTCAGCATGTAGGATCGCGATCTTTCCTCAGCAGATCGTTCCTCACTTGTATCATGCCACCCAATTACTTGCATTTTGTGGTCTCTCTACCAAACACATAGTTTTGCATGTGCTCGCACCCCTTTCACGTTGAAACACGGTTCTGTTATGTGTAAGCATCCATGCTGGGTTGAGGCCAGTACTAAGGATGTCGGCACTTAGCCTGTGTTAGACGTCGTTCGGCTCGTGCCCACACATTTTCTGTGTTAAACGTAGTTTGATGCTGCATCTCCATCCCTTTATGATACTTGAGTGGTTTTGCACTGCTAGTGGTTTGATTATTCAATTACATTGCATATCATTTGCATTGTTTCATTGCATTTTACATCATCTTAACTGCTTTGCATCTTGCATATCATTTGCATCTTGCTCCTGAACTACGCTGGTTTGATTCCCTGCAAAGGGATACGTAGGCAGCCTGCGGGCGCAACCATTTGTTTCTGCCTCTACATTTTGTCATTTGTCCAAATCTTTGGCCTTGTCAAAAATAGGTCGTCTCTGGGCTTTGACATTCACTCACGTCATTTCATGACTTCGAGCTCTGTCAAAGAGGGGCAACTGTAGACAACCCATTTTTGACCGTCCTTTAGACTTGGGCGCCACTGATTGGATCATTCGATACTGCAGGCTATACTATGCAAAGGGTCGATTTCTTCGGCAAGGAGAGAGTCAAATCCTAACCTTATACCCCATTTTGGACCAAAACTATTTTGAATGATTTTTAGACCTTAAAACCCTCTCTTTCAAAATATTTTTGAAACAAAGTTTCTACGATGTTCCGAGGCTCGCATCTTGTTAAATGTTGCGCTTTTCGGTAAACGAGCAAGGACAAAGTGGAAATGAATGAAAGAGAGGTGAACTCTTTGAAAAATCTTTCAAAATACCATATTTAGGGGTTTCGGGTTGAAGAAAAGAGGAGAGGAGAGAAGAAACCAAGTTTGGAAGAAGTTCGGCATGAATCCGGGTAGAATCGAAACTGAGCAGTCTTCACTCAAAAAGGCATAACTTTTTGCACAGTTGTAATTTTGATGTAACGCTGCCACCATTGGAAAGAAGCCTTCTAGGGATACAATTTACGCTCAAGAATGACCTGCAAATGAGTCCAAATGAAGGAGTTATGTCCATTTGAAGTTGGGCCCAAAAAGCAGATTTTTCTATCCAACCAGAGGTGGAAGATCTGCCCATGAATGGGATTTTTTGGCCATGTGCCAGCCATGAATGGCCAATGTCAGCCCCTTACCATCCAATATTGTCCCATGCTGGCCAACAATGATCAAGTGCTGGTCAATGATGTCAGAAAGCAGATTTTTGCAGATATTTGTTGTCCAGCTGTTACTGCTGTCCCTTTTGGAGATATTTCGACCAAAGCTTGTATTTTGCTATATATAGAGAGGCTTCTCCATTTTTTTGAACGTTAGAACAATTTAGCAAAGGTTTGGGAGCCTCTCTTTCTAAAACCTCTCTCTCTTGATATCTCTCTCTCTTGAGCATTTGTGCTTAAAAGCTTGCATACATCCATCTTCAACCTATCAACCCTTAACAAGAGTGGTTCATCTTTGGGCTGAGGTTTCTCGAAGCTCTCTGGGAGCCTTCTTGGAGCTCTTGAAGGTCATTTTGCTTGGTTTTGTTGCCTAGAAGTGTGCTTGGCTTCAAGAGGTATAACTATCACCCTTTAAGCTTGTTTTCATGCTTGTCTTTGCCATCTCTTTGTGCTATTTTTGAGCTGGTTTTCAACTGCAAAAAACTCTATTTTTCAGTCCTAAAAATGGTAGTTTGAGCCTTTGTGAGTTGGGGGGTTGTCTCCCCTTTTGGCTCTTTGTCTTGTGAAGCTTTTTGTGCCATCTCTCATCACCTTTCAAACCAATTTTTTTTGGCCTTTTAACCACTAAATTCCAGAGAATTTTCAGTTGTAAAAACCATGTTTTGAGGTCCAAAATAGGAGGGGGTGGCCTCCCCTCCTTGTGTTTTGTTTACATGTATTGATGGCCTAACTTGTGGCCATGTATTTCTACCTTTTCGTAGCTTAGTTCAAGCATGTTTTAGGCTCTAATTTAACATGTTTTAACTCTATTTTTGGCTGGTTTAGCCACTTGTTGCTTCATTCTTGCACTTGTGGTGTAATCTTGCTTACTAGCCTAGCATGCCTAATGAGTTAGCCTATCATTCTAGCTTATGTTAGCTCCATCTCAGCATGTTTTTGTTCATATTTTGGCATGCTCTAGCTCTGTTTTAAGTCGTCTTGGTCATATATGCTTTGCTTTGTATAGCTATAGTGTAGTTGGCCTTCACTAGCTTTGTGTTTTAAGGCGTCCTACATGTCTTGCATGAGATGATTGCATGCCATAGCATCATTCAACATGTAATTTCGGTGCATAAACCACTTTCACACTCTCACATATTCCACTCTTTCATTGCTTTTGAGAGTTGTGCTTTGTGCCTTGTTTGTGAGCCAACATGCTAGTATGTTTTCCTTGCCTTTTGTGCCTAAGTTTCAGCGTGATTAGGTCACTGTTTTGGCATGATTTAGCTCTGTCCAGAGCTGGTTTGGTCATTTGAGCATTGTATTGCATGCTTCTAGTGTTGTGTCCTTCACTAGCTTTGGTGCTTTTGGCTCTTAACATGTTGTGCATGTGTTGCTTGCATGTCATAGAACTACTTTTCATGCCATTTCAGCATTGAAAATTTTGCAACCTCTCTTTGTTCTTCACTTTTGAATTTGCTTTTGAAAGTGGTCTTGAGCCACTTGTTGGCTTGAGCATGAAATTGAGGCACTCATGCCTAATGGTTTTAATCCTCTCTTGAGGGTTTCTACTAACCAATAGCGTGAGACTTTCTTCATGCTCAAGGCTCTTGTGGCTTGGACCCTCTTTCCAATTAGAGGACACTCACATTGGACTTGACCAACTAAAGAATGGATTGGTAAGCTAAAATGTGTAAACAAGAATTGAATCAAGTAAAACATGCAAAGATAAGCATGTTATGTGTGCATTGCATTGTGTTCAATCGGATGTTATATTGAACACAAGGAAAATTGGTTCATTTCATACTTGAAGTGATTCCAATCCCCTTTGTCTCCATTGCCTTTGATTATCCATGATAAGGTAGGGGTCCTAGAGTCTTGTTTGTCTTGCATTTATTGAATGTGTACAAGTTGGATCTTTGGCCATCATGCATTCAAAATGCTTGATTGATGGTTTTGGATCCAATGGTGCAACTCCTTTGATGTTTTAAGATGATAAGGAGGGGCGTGGTACAAACATACCTTTGGGAGACCCTCCGTTTTCCTCTATTTTGTGCTCTGCTGCAATTTGGTGTTACAGCGCACCAGTGGTCGGCAGTGCCACACTAGTGGCTAGCAATGCTTCATCCTTGGCCGGCATAGCCCATTCTTGGCCGGCAGATGGCCGGCAGCAACCAATCATGGCCGGCAGGCCACTGGTCCACTCTCCAGCAGTGTTTTGGTAATGTTCGGCAGAAGTTCTTGGGAGACACCCTGCAAATCGAGCCTCTAAAGAGCAAATCAGAAGGCTTATCCGGGCGAGAAACCAAAAGCCTGCATCATTCAACTTTCCGAAGCAAAGCTGAGGCAATGTAGATAATGCTTTACTTGTTAGTTAGCATGGTGTTGTAATTTATTTAATTAATTTGTTAATTGCTTAAAGTGTTGTAATAATTAAGTAGCTTAGTTTAGCTATTTCTTTATTGGTTTGTAATAATTAGTCTAATTAGTTTAATTAGATTAGTTAGCTTAGCTTGGCTTAAATTAGCTTGGCTTAGCTTAGCTTATTCATTCGAACCCTCCGTCGAGAGGCCAAAATGTTGTAATAAGCGTGCGTGTGTGTGTGCATGTGTTCCAACCCCACGTCTTTCTCCCTTTTATTTAACTGCTTTCGATGGTTAGATTAGGGCACATTTCAATTAGCATACCTTATGCTTGTATGTTTGTATCATTCGTTTGTATTGCATGTACCAGGCACGTCGCATCATTCAAACTGCAATGTATTTCAATACCTACTTGAATACATGTATCAAATTGTTGCACTCATATGCCATCTTAGATAGCTGAGCCTATTTAGTTGCATTTTTGCATGTGTTGTATTAGGCATCTTAACATAGCTAGGATCATGCATGATTTCTAACTAGTTTTCTATTTTGGCTCGGAGTACACTGTAAGTGTTTATGCTTTAGCATCCTTACATGAGTGTGAGTGTTGCCATGATAGCATGCTTGCCATGACACTATTTACTTAATTGATAAACTGCATGAATGCCTATGGATGAAGGCTTGATTGCCTGAATTGGAACAACACGATGATTGTGAGTTTTAAGCCCACTTTGCAAAGTGGCAAAATCATGTTTTAAGCCCACTTAAAGGTGGCAAATCTGCGCTTTAGCCCACATGAGGGTGGCACTTTCAAACCATTTTTGAAAAACAAACGTGAGTTGTTTTGTTCAAATTCTCGTGATTGTGTCTATACTTGTATGCGCTTGCGAGCATCACAAAGTAAGTTAGCTAATAATCAGAACAAGAATACATGTGTTTGTCAAACAACATATCATGCTTAGTAGAGGCCGATCTTTGATCGGGCGAGCGGGGGTGCTCATTTTAGGACCTTCCCCTCTCGTACCCAAGTTCCCGAGCCGAGGCAACTTTGGTGATGACAGACACGTGGCCTTTGGCACGAGTCAAGGTTTCCTAAATTTCCCAAAAACATAATATTTAGGTGGCGACTCTGTAATCCGGCAAAGCAGTCCATGTTTGGCGCTTTTTGATTCAAAATTGATTTGCCAAAAGCAATTGCCAGATTTGGACTCTTTGGTGTTTATCAGTCTCACATTGCACTTTGTGAGAATAGATTCAGAACCATGATAGGAGTCTTAACTGTAGTAAGACCAATTTGCGCCTTCTTCGAAAGAGGGGCGCGTGAAGAAAGTCAGGCGCTACAGAAACCAAGTTATATATCATACGGCTCTATCCCGGGGAAACGAAGGCAAAATAAGCAAATCGGCTGAAGAATCAGGTGTAGTCCGGGCCGAGTATGAACAGTTAGTCGAATGAGGGATTGTTTATTGGACGAAAGTTGGGCCCAACCATCAACATCAAGGATGACTTTAAATAAGAAGAGCATCAGATAAGAGAAGGTATGTAAGAACAAATAAGTTTAACTTGAGATATAAGCAACCACGAGAGTATACACTGACTTATCCGTTGGAGTGCTAATTTCAGCACCCCCGACCGAGGTGTTCATTCCTTTTCAGGTGACTAGCTGTGGATCTCGAGCATCATATTGGATCCAAAGAGTATTTCCAAACCACTTCTCCACAATTGGCGCCGTCTGTGGGAATACTCTAGCACATCCATGGCGGGTGTGACAGAAGATCCTCCGGTAGTCGCTGACGACCTTACGCCATGAGTTGATACCACTCCAAACAACATGCTTGGGCCAGAGAACATTGCCGCACAAAGGACCTTGAACTTCGACTGAGTTTCCCAGACCTCACCCTCGACATCAGCACATGAGACAATGCAAGCGATTATGGATCAGTCGAAGCGAAATGAACAGAGGTTGGAAAACATGTTCGCTGAGAACAAGCGCCTTTGACAGGATTTGGCCTTGGAGGTGGCAAAATCCCAACAGGTTACGCGCCAAGAACTGGGACGACCTCTGAGAAAGGATGGTCGACGACCTCAAATTCGGGGACAAGATAGTGGCAATGATTCTGACTCATCATCCCAGAATCCAAAGAGAAGGAACAAGTCGAAGTCTCCAGTTCTTCCGAAGGAGTCCGCGTGCACGGAATAAGAGAAAAAAAAATAATTCAGACGAAGAGGACCAACATGACCACATTGTGCGACGAATCGCAAGGGCAATTCTACCCAAAAAGTTCAAAACTCCATCATTCACCCTATATGACGAAAAATCGGATCCTACTGATCACATCCGTCATTATAAGCAAGCCATGACGCTGCATGCAGATGACGAGGCCCTCATGTGCCGAATATTTCCGAGCAGTTTGGGACCATTGGCCGTCAGATGGTATTATAAATTGGAATCGACATCGATCAAGAGCTTTCAACAACTCCAAAAATCCTTTCAGGCAAGGCTCATCACCAATGAGGTCCAGCTGAAGCAACCCGATTCTCTCTGGGCAATACAAATCCAACCAGGGGAAACTTTACGTGCATATTTGGCGCGCTATTGGGAATACTCATAGATGATGCCTACAATGACTCCATGGCCATCACCGCCTTTAAAATGGGGTTGCATCCTGATAGTGCCCTCTGCAGTTCCTTTACCAAAAGGCCTTCCAAAACAGTTTGGTCGTTAATGAAGAAAGTCGAGGAAAACTGCAAAGTGGAAGATGATGTCCTGTGGGTCAAAGCCGGGGACAAGGCCAACAAGACGGCCCCATCTGAAATTGTTTAGCCTATAAATTTGGTACCATCACGGAGCCCTGAACCATGGAATCGGGCTAAACCAGACAAAAGATGACATTCGCACCGATCAAATGACCAATGTTCCAACCGAGCTAATGAACAACTTCAAGTGGATAGTAGGTGCACAAGGCGCGCGGACAAGAAATATACGGAGTTGTCGGAGCCGATCAGCATGGTTTTGTCTAAAGTTCAACACCTTCTGTTCTGCAAATGGACACCCAAAATGGTGGGACCTCCCGACACAAGGAGACAAGATAGGAGGTGTGAATATCACAAAGACCACGGTCATGATACCGGCAACTGTTATGTGTTGAAGGATCACCTTAAGGAGTTGGTACAAGATGGTTGGCTTAAGCAACACGTCCGAAAGAACAACTAAACCAAAATAGTTGCTTTACAGCGGGATTCACCTCCACTTGGCGTAATCCATATGATATACAGCTTGCCGACGGCATCCGCGGTACAAACAATTCAGTTGCATCCTAGCCTTCAAAAGTTAATCACACCAGTAAAACAGCCACATGAAGTAGCGAGTATTTCTTTCAATGATTTTGATTTGGTTGGCGTAATGCTCCCCCACATTGTTCCCCTAGTCATCGAACTACGCATAAATCGATTCACCATTGAACGTGTTCTCATTGATCAATGGAGTACTTCGAAAGTTATGTACTACAAGACCTTCATGAAACTCGGCTTCACTGAGTCGGACCTATCTTCAGCTCATTATCCATTATTCGACTTCAACGCTAATCTAGAATATCCGTTGGGCAAAATCACGCTACCAGTTCGAGCGGGCTCCCGATCAGTGGATGTGGAATTTTTGGTCGTCAAGCTTCCTTCGCCGTATAATCTTATCATCGGACAAACCTGGCTGCATACCATGCAGGCCGTGCCAAGCACCTATCATCAACTGCTTCACTCCCCGACTGAACGCGGCGTTGAACAAAATCATGGTTCCCAGAAATCGGCACAAGCATGTTATTTTCTTGCCACAAAGACACTAAGAGAGCTGGAAGTGAATTATATTGAGGTGTTGGATCGAGAGAGCCTGGACGATGTTGGGCGGCTCCCAAGTGAAAAGGCAACCGAAGCCCTAGATCGAGTTGAAATTGACTGGAATTCTGACAGGTTCTTTATGGTCGGCACTTCCCTAAGTAAAGTCGACAGGCAGTAGCTAATTTCCTTCTTACTCAGCAGCGTTGATGTATTTGCGTGGTCACCATATAAGATACCGGGGGTGGATCCATCTGTTTCTCAGCACCGTTTAAACGTTGACCCCAAATGTAAGCCGATTATTCAGAAAAGCCGACAGTCAGCCGCAGAGCACACTGCTACCATTGTTGAAGAAGTTAACCGGTTTCTTGATGCCGGGGCAATCCGGGAAGTGACCTATCCTACATGGTGTAGACGCGCCCGTGGGTCTCACTCTACAGTTCGGACTCAATTTGTGTCACGATTCTTAATCTGAACCAAAGAGTCCAACTCTGGCAAATCGTTTTGAGAAAAAAATAGATTTTGAAAAGAAGTGCCAAACATGGACTGCTTTGCCAGATACAGAGTCGCCACCTAAATATTTTTAAAATGGGAAATTTAGGAAACCCTGACTCGGTGCCGAAGGCCACGTGTCCGTCATCACCAAAGTTGTCTTGGCTCGGGAGCTTGGGTACGATCGGGGAAGGTCAGCTATGAGCCCCCCCTTTCGCCTGGTCCGAAGACCGGCCTCTACTAACCGTGATATCCGATTTTGAAAACGTTATGTGTTCTTGTTCCAATTATTAGCCTAGAATTACTATGTTATGCGCACGGCAAACAAGTATAGACTAGATTGCCTAATTTGGAAATAAACATTGCATATCCGTTTGTTTTGAAAACGCTTTGGAATTTGCTACTCGCAAGTAGGCTAAAACACGGATTTCAATGAGTTTCTCCAACTCAAACAATCCAACCTCCACCCACAGGCATTCAAACAGTTTATCTCATATAAGCATTTAGCCACATGGTAGTCATGCTGTTATATTAACATTCACACGCATGCGATATGCTAAAGCATAAATACTTACATTGTACTCCGTGCTAAAGCATAAATACTTTTTTATGTTATACACTAAACACAAAAACAGCTCTAAGATAGGTAGAAATAGGATGCAAAAATGGGGTAAAAAGTGACTAGTTTCTTACCCTTGAAGAACTTCTTCACAAAGGTTGATGTTGTTGCTTCTTTGAGCTCAAATCCAACCAAAGACCTCAAGAACAAGCTCTGGTCCTTAAAGAAACCAAGAAAAAGTGAAAGACTAGGTGTTTGTGTGCAATAGTAAGACACAAAACACCCAGAACACACACAAGGGAAATATAGATATAGGATATGAATGGAACTCAAACCCTAAAACCAGAGCTTGCTCTGAGTTGTTTTCTCTCTAAAATGCCAACCCTAAAGCCAAGGGGGAAGGGTTCCTCTTATAGAAGAGCCAATCTTGTAAAGCTTGTCAAGGAAGCTAACAAGAAGAGCATCCCTCTATACACGTGTATGGAGGGGAAGCCAATGCCAGACAGCTATAATAAAATATCTAAAAAAGCAGATGAACAGTAGTCGGCTGGCCAAAAATGTCATTTTGACAAAAAAGAGTGTCGACCGGCAACAAAGAGTGCCGACCGGCAATATATATTGCCGGTGGCAACAAAAACCAGCCGGTGGCCTCTAGCTACTGCCGGTGGTGTGTGGGAATGCCTCACAAGGCATTCCCTACCCCTCCAAGGCAAAACACAAATGTTTGGTGCAAAACCAGACACAAAACAGTCGAGTTCGGAGATCCTGAGATAAGGCGCGTAGCTGAGAACTCCGGGAACTCCAAACAAACACAAACATGGATAATCACCAAGTGTTCAAACGGTGACGTCCAAGTCTTGAGGACGGTCAAAAATGGGGTGTCTACACATGGCTGTCAAATACTGTGGTTGTAAAGAAGAAAAATGGGAGTTGACGTGTTTTTGTGGATTTCACGGACTTAAACAAAGCTTGTCCCAAGGATTACTTTCCCCTCTCGAGAATAGACCAACTCGTAGATGCCATGGCACATCATCAACGTATGAGCTTCCTGGATTCCTATAGAGGCTACCATCAAATAGCCAAGCATCCGGAGTACCAAGACAAAACTACATTCCTCACCCCAAGAGGAACCTATTGCTATAAGGTTATACCTTTCGGGCTAAAGAATTCGGGGGCAAATTACCAAAGACTAGCTACTACCATGTGCAAGGAGCAACTCGGCTATACCATGGAAGTGTAGAATGATGATATGGTGGTCATGTCTAAAGAAGAGCAAACTCATCTAGCCGATCTGGAAGAGACATTCGGCATTCTACGCAAGTACAAAATGAAGCTGAACGCTTCCAAATGTGCATTTGGGATCGGATCCAGCAAATTCCTTGGCTACATTGTTAACCACTGCGGAATCAAAGCCAACCCAAGGCAAATCACAGCAATTCTATAACTCGGCTCTCCTCGGTCGGTCAAGGAGGTTCAAAAGCTAATGGGGATGGCCGCCGCACTCAACAGGTTCATCAGTCATTCCACAGATCGTTGCCGACAATTCTTTCATACCATACAGGAGGGTAAAGCTTTTGAATGGACATCCAAGTGCAAAGCCGCTTTGAATAGTTTGAAGACTTACCTTCGGTCAGTTCCACTCTTGACAACACCTTCGGCAGGAGATCCGATCATTTTACATCTGGCAGTTTCCGACCGGGCCGTCAGGGCTGTACTGTTAAAAGAAGAACTTGCCGTCAATGCGATATGCTTAGCCTCATGTGTGCATGTGTGTTTAGCCTTCATTTTTGGCATTTTGGCCACTATTTTAGGCCTATTTAGAGCCGCCTAAATCATGTTTAAGTCCACCTTTTCATTAGTTTGCATTGCCTCATGTTTGCTTGTATGCTTGCATAAGTGCCTTGCCATGCCATGTTGCATCCTTAGCTTGCATGCCTGGGTTGCATTGCATCTTGCATGCATGCCTTGTTCCTTGATTTGGTGATAGGAATTGGGCCTTGTTTTGTTTGATTGGTTTGCATTTCATTTGACATGAAAGTGCACACTTGATTCTTTAGGCCATCATGCATGGAAATGCGTGATTGGTGGCCCGAGAATCGAGGCACATACCCCTTTGAGTCACAAACATGATAGGGGGCATGATTGGTGCATACATTGTTTGAATTGTATTGCCATACAAGTTTTGCCCTCTGCTGCTGTGAGTTGCAGGTTCTGCAGGCATTGTTTGCCGACCGGCAACATTTGGTGCTGGCCGGCAGTAAGTCATCAGCCGATGGATTCATTTTGTGCCGATGGCCACATCCTATTGCCGGTGGTAATTCTACTCTGCCGGTGGTATCCCCCAGTGTCCTCAGAGGCATTCCTGAGACTTTGGCAGTTTTCAGAGGAGCAAAGCAGGGAAAACAGAGGCAGACTATGCATGGCAGTGCGATTCCGAGCAAGTCCCGAGCATGCGCTGCATTTGACCCGCTTCCCGAGGGCTTTACTGTTTCAATTAGATTAATTAATTTGTTTAATTAATTTAATTGATCTGTAATATTTAATTAGTTTGCGTAGTTAATTAATTTGTATATTCTTTTGATCCCTCCGGGCGAGGGCAAATCTGTAATAAGCGTGTGTGAGTGGTGTGCATGTCTTTCAACCCCCACTTCTTTCTTCCCTTTTATTTACCTGCTTATGATGGTAGATTAGGGCACATTTATTTTAGCATACCTTATGCTATGCATGCGTGCATCCATGTATTTGTTGACATGCACCGGGCTCGGTACATCATGCTAATTGCATTTGTACTTCAAATCCAACTTGAATACGTGCACCGAATGATTGCATTTCACATGCCATTTTAGGGTTAGCCAGGCCTATCCTAATCACATTCTGTATGCGATGCATTAGTCACTCTAATATGAACTAGGGCATGCATGTTTGCTAGCTAGTTTACTGTTTTCGCATGGAGTACAATTTAAGTATTTATGCTTTAGCATATCGCATGAGTGTGAATGTTGCCATGACAGTATGCTTACCATGAGGCTAAGTGCTTATGTGAGATAAAATGTTTGAATGCCAGTGGGTGAAGGTTGGATTGTTTGAGTTGGAAAAACTCATTGAAATCCGTGTTTTAGCCTACTTGCGAGTAGCAAATTCCTGAGCACTTTCAAAACAAACGGATATGCAATGTTTATTTCCAAATTAGGCGATTTAGTCTATACTTGTTTGCTGCGCGCATGACATAGTAATTCTAGGCTAATAATCGGAATAAGGACACATAATGTTTTCAAAATCGGATATCATGGTTAGTAGAGGCCGGTCTTCGGACCGGGCGAAAGGGGGTGCTCATAGCTGACCTTCCCCGATCGTACCCAAGCTCCCGAGCCAAGACAACTTTGGTAATGACGAACACGTGGCCTTCGGCACCGAGTCAGGGTTTCCTAAATTTCCCATTTTAAAAAATATTTAGGTGGCGACTCTGTATCTGGCAAAGCAGTCCATGTTTGGCACTTCTTTTCAAAATCTGTTTTTTCTCAAAACGATTTCCCAGAGTTGGACTCTTTGGTTCAGATTAAGAACCAACAACAAAAGGCAGTCCGAACTGTAGAGTGAAGCCCACGGGCGCGTCTACAGTTTCTGGCGACTCCGCTGGGGAATTAGAGAGTTTGACTCGAACTCGTGATATCCTGTCTTGACTACATTTATGTGTTTCTTTGCATTGCATGTGCATTGGTGCGCCTAGGACACCGTGTTTGCCATCTGCCATTCCTGAACGGTTTGCCCGAGGCTTGTCTTGTCAAGGCATGACCATAAGGCTGACCGGTTATGGGCTCTGACAGCATGGGAACACAAACCCCGGTTTTACCGGGGCACCCTTTTGACCATTCGACCTAGTGCATATTCGGAATCCATAGTGACCATTCCAAACTAGGACAGGTTGCTTACCCGATGATAGGTTGTTTGAAACCGCTGTGTGCGTAGTGAAACCCTAGCTCCTGACAAAATAGGATAGGAAAACCCTACCCCAACATAGGGGTGTTTTTGCTCTCTCTCTATTTGTTATGTGCTTTTAGAGTGTATCTCTGCAGGAACGCATATATCAGTTTGCAAAGTTTGAGCATCAGGCCCGAGGGCACCAGTATTAGTGTTGTTGAGAATCAGTTATGTCTGCGGGTATCAGTTCAGTTTTGAACAGTGATTCTGGGGAACAGTGATCAGCAGTAGAGTGCAATTGTTCGGTTACACCCGTGTTTGATCTGTTTGGGGTTGAAATACTGCTTGTTTTCCGTTTCAGTTCAGAGATTCAGAGAGTTGATCCAGAATAGCTAGTGTCTTCTCGTTGCTGCGACAAGACTTAGCATGACGCAGAATTCAAAAGAGATCGTGGTTATGACAACCGCGTTGGGTCAAGGAATCACCCCACCAGGTGAGGCCAATATTGATATGCCGCATCCACCCAGGTCGCCTGCCGCACACCCAGTTTGGACCCTTCAACTATATCAGGCTCGCGAGCCTACTACATTTGAACTAATGGGAATGATAGGTGATCTTCAAAGATCCGTGGCGAATCTTGCCTATGGGATGTCTGCTTTGCCACCAGCCGCACCATATGTCGGAGGCTTTGTACCCCAGGAGCCCCCGTTATTGGGGCGGATTGTAATTGAACTCAGCCAACTGGAGATGACCTCCAACTATGGCAACGACGTATCAACCCAAATTCTAGATCAGGCTGAGGCCAGAGACAAAGGTAAGATGAAGGCAGATGCCGACCCTATCGAACAACTGCTGTGGGCAGTAGAGGCTTTGAAAGCCGGGGGGATGAACAAGCAACAGATATCCGTAGTTGTGTCGAAAGCTGTGGAGGATGCTTTCCCCACTCCGCCTGAGGGCAATTCCAGTCAATCAGAGAACCGGGATAGGCCCCGTCATGCCAAAACAGTTCTTCCCGCTCCCAACCTTGCATCCGGAAAGGATCAGAAATCCAAGGCCGCACCCGCCGATCCGTTCGCTAGTGCATCTAGCAAGAGCACTTAGGCTCCAAAGTACCTGCCCCGAGGGCGCAGGGTCTTCCATGCTCTCTACATGCCATTATCTAAGGCACTTCAGATCCTTGCCAAGAGGGGACACCTTAAACCCCTGGAGCCTCGGCCTCTCCCGAAGAATCTCCCTGCTACTCATGACCCTGCTCAGTACTGTGCGTACCACCAGCAGACAGACCATGCTACCGACAATTGTTTCCGCCTCCGTCATGAGGTGCAAGATTTGATTGACAACGAGGTTATCCTCCTGCCCACCTCAGCCAAGTCCGTTACTACCCAGCTATTGGATTTTGAGGATGCGGATACTCTGAGTACGTGATCCAGATGAGACCACTTGTGAGCGGCGCTCACTGTTTTTGATGTGGCGTTTGGCATGCATTTTGAGCATCTGCGAATGTTAATTTTGTAAATTCTGACTTGGGTGTCAAGTTAGTCTTTTGTTTTGTTTTGAGTCTGTCTCTCTGTATCGAGCCAGTCTTTTTGCTTACAGGGTTTGTCTTGTTATAATGAGTCAGTCCCCTTTGTATAGTATACCCGGTGATTCCGAGGTTGTTGCCTCGAGCACCGTTTTGTAATTATCCTTTTGTTTTTCCTTTTGAATCTGTCTCGGTTGAGGAGCCAGTCGCAACCAGATAATCTGAATGAAACAGCTGTGGCTATCACGTTCTGTACTTGTTGCTATTTGAGTCAACCGTGCCAGAGGATGTGAATGAAACGACAGTATATACCACCTACTCTCTTGTGCCTTAAACATCGTTGTAATGACCTAAGCTTTTCATAAAAAACCCTTTTCGAACACTGAGGTGATAAAAACGAAGAGGAAGGAACTCCTCGGGTTTTGCAAAATTTTGATCATTTTGAGAGAAAGAGAGGCATGCTAAACTTTTAATGAATGAAATCATGCTTGTCGGCGTGAGTACTGAGAAGGATCCTGGTTCGATCCAGACTGGTTCCACACTGTCTTCTGCGCAAGCGATTTGTCGCTTTCTTAAAAATTTTCGAAAACCAAATGTTTCGCGCAGTCTTGCGAAGACCTGTGTGGAATCGCTCTTGAGATTGTGCAGCCTAGGATCACTCTCAGCCTCAAAATTCAATCTATCTGTTTCAAACCTGGAACCCGTTCAAAACGTTCAACAGTGCCATGAAACGCCTGTGTGGCCCATTTTGAGGCAGCCCTCGAGCAAGAGGCATCAAAGTCAGATCAAGGAGATCGGATCTCACCAGGCAAGGCTTGTGAAGCAACTGTGATGGACTTTCCTACAAATCAATACAACAGTCATTCTTCGGGACACAGAAAGGCTTCAATCTCAAAACCACTTGGCATGGGCTTGCTACTTTTTTTACCCTTTGAGAGGCTCGCTAGGCCAAAAACCCAGAAGGGCGGCCCAGGCAAAAGTCAGAGCAAGGAAAAAGAAAAAAAGAAGCAAAAGAAGAAAAAAAAATAGCAAAAGGAATAAAAAAAAATGAAAATGCAAAAGAGAAAAAAAGAAAGAAGAAGAAAAACATAGCTCGCAAGGTCGAAAACCCGCATTGGGCACCTTGGCAAAAGTTAGAGCCTAAACAGTGAAGGTTAAAATACCCTAGTGTACCTTAACCGGAACTACGTAAGGCTTGATTCCCATGTTTGGGATACGTAGGCAACTTCATCTTGAAGTCCAGCCCCCAACACTTCTGTAGCGTCTCAGTCCATGTCATGGTTTTGATCACTTGTGCCTCCTCCGAATCCGATGTCTCAATTGCAGCAACCTGGAACTACGTGACCAACTTCCTGTTGAAGTCCAACCACCAACACCTTCCAGGTGACTGTGTCCATATATTGATTCGAACCGTCTTCGTCTCCTCCGCGTCCGAGGGTCTGATCATCATCAACGAGGACTGGCTTACAGTATGTCGCGGCATCATCCAAACAAGGGGCAACTTTCCGTTGCCATGCATTGCCATAATTTGCCCTGAGTTGCCGTCGAAACCAGGGGCAACTTTTCGTTGCCTTATTCCCCCCCTTTAAGCCAGGGGCAATTTTCCATTACCTCTGATCCGAGGTTGCGCATCTCGAGGGTAAGTTCCATGCTCGTTTGAGCATTGACTGTTTGCAAAAATAGTTTTTGAAAATTTTTACTAAAGTTGACTATTTTCTCGAAAACTATTTCATTTTCCAAGACCGGACCATTTGTTTGGACCCAAAAGGAAAATTTTCAGTGCTCACAGCCCTACTTGCATGATTTTCAAATCAAAAATCGAATAAGTATGTTAATCCAACTCTCATTTTGGTCAAAACTTGTTTTAGGAAGAAAACAAACAAAAAAATGGTCAAAGTGACGAACTAGGGGCACAATTAAGTCAGGTCTTCTGTCTTTCCCCCGTCAACACACTTGCCAGAAGGGCACTCTATCCACCGGAAGGAAATAGCCGTGAGCTAACAGTGCTGGGCGTGAACCTGCCACTTCCTATTCATCCATTAATCACCCTGGGGAGGGATGAAAAAAATGAGAGAATAAAGAATAGAGAGGTGTAAGCAGAGAGAGAAGTGAGCAAGAGGGTTTTGAGAGAAAAACCGAGCATGAGGGCCGAATGATATGAGTATCACAAATCAGAAAGGGTGGGAATAATAATACCCAGAGGAATTGGCTCCTCGAGATTTGAGGTCTTTTTGTAAACATGTCCGTGTGTCGTGTCTTTTGATTTGTCGGTCTCGATTTTAGCTTTGACTCTTTTTCGAGCATGTTTCGTTATGATAGGTCGCGTGCCTTTTGTTTCTTTGTTTGAGTCTGTCTCACTGTGTTCTGTGGTAGGCTCGATACCCCGGTTGAAAACCCTTCGTCATTTCAAGTTAACCGTTTGTGCTCAGAATGCTGTGCCATTCCTTACATTTATGCGAGACAAGAGAAGAAAAGGGAAAATTTGGGACATCCGAGTATGTTTCAACTGCAACCGTGTCAGTTTTGTGATCCTTCTTGTCAGATTGGGTTATTTGTTTAGGGTTTGCTGTGTGCAGAATGAACCGAGTGCTGTATTATGGGCTGTATGCAGATCAATCCTCAGTAGAGTATGGGCTGTATATTCAGTTTGAGTAGTGGTTTGTATGAGTTGTTTGCTGTTAGTTAGTTGGTTATTCGATTATCATAATGCAAGTGCTCAATTTACAAGTGTTCAATTTTCAGACAACATATCAATATCATTTACATTTGAGGTGTAATATGATGCAATACAGTGTAGGGTATGAAATGTGCAGATATAACACTCTTTCAGACAAAAAGTTTGTTTCATTTCATAATCTTTTCAAGTACATAAGTTTTAGGAAACAAAATCTGCCTGCGGCAGTACAAAGTACCCTAACCACTAACAAAAGAGGAAAATGCAAAAAAGAAGAAAAACAGCAAAATCTGTGTCAAATGTCAAAAATGGCCCCGAGGCTATCAATCTGTCCTAGTCCTCTTCCTGGACGAAGGTCCAGGAGCATCATCACCAAGAGCATCACCAGGGGCACCGCCGTTTGAGCTCGAGTCCGAGCCATCACCGGTCTCCTCCGCCTCTATCTCTGCCTCAGACTCATCATCTGGAACTAGAGCCCGCGAGCTGCTCTCGATGTGAGTGCGCCCTCCTCTAGTGCGGGGATATACTCTGCCATCCCGGGTAGAGATGAGAGGTCCAGCTGGAGCGCCACCCACCGGAGGAATCTGGAAGGGAGGCTGAAAAGTATAAAAGGCAAATGCATCAGTGTATATGGAGCAGTTAATCAGTACAGAATGCAATGTATGAGTATAGTGTGTATATGTATGCTGTGAGCAGTGGATCAGTGCAGGATGCAGTGTGTGAGTATCGTGTATCAGATGCCGTGAGCAGTTTATCAGATGTTGTGTTGTGCATCAGATTATGTAAAGCAGTTTGTGTATGGCTTGAGGTTGTAGTTAGAAAGAACATACCAGAATGCTGTAAAGGGCCAGGAGGTCGAAGGTCCGCTGTAGCATCCCCATCATGGAGGCATTCATCTCCAATGACTGCCGGGTGTACTCAGAGGAAGTCTGCAAAAGTATCAGATGCATCAACATTCTGTGGAATATCAAATAAACTGAAATGAAATAACAGTACAAGATGCGAAATGAAGTAACACATACCGGAGGCAAGTTGGGGACACCGACAAACTCGTGATCAGCTGGCGGAGGAGCAAAGGGGATCTGGTAGGTCGCCCCACCCTGCCCTCTAAAAGTCAGTGAAGCAGGCAGAGCAGGCAACCGGTCCCCCGCCCTCGCTGGACTCTACCCCTGCCACGGACTCAAGCTCTCCTCAGCACTGGCAAACTGATCCCGCATCACGGCTGGCAAAGGAGCCCAAGGCTGCCAGGTGATCTGAAAATGAAATACAGTTTGTTATTTACTGTTATCAAATCATATACGGTGGAAAGACGAAGCTTAAATGAACTGCAAGTAAAACATACCTCTGCGGTGGTGATGGTGTCAAAGAAGCGGCGGAAGAAGCCAAATGTCTCTCGCGGCCTCCGGGTCCATCTCCCGTCAAAGCGACGCGAAAAAGGGACGACCAGAGGAGTCTCCGTCTCCGGTACGGGAGCAAGCCTAGGAAAGTAGGCATAAACCCACAACTGCAAGGTAAATACCAGTGCATTTATCAGATAAAGAAGAATACAGAGTAAAAAGCAGAAATAGCAGAGCCATGTGTTGTGCAGTGTATTGTGCAGAGTGTACAGTGTGAGCAGTGTACAGTTAGTATAAAGCAGAGTATGTGAGTGCCGTGTGTACAGTATACAGCAAGTGTAAAGCATACTACAGTGTGTGCAGCGTGCAGAGTACAGAAAATATAGGACATAAATGAATGGCAGAAAAAAGAAATGTACCTCCCAAACACGCCAGTAGCCCCCGAGCAACTGTCCGCTACCACGGGAAGCTGTGCTCATATATCCATAGAGAGTGGCCAGAGCGGCGCCACCCCAGTCATAATGTAAGATGTCCCTGACGTCCACCAGTGCGCTGAGCAGGCAGAGAGGCACTGTGTTCGCCCAGTCGGCGAAAATTGTCGTCCCAAACAGGAACATGAGAAAGCCGCGTGCGTATCTCTCCAACAAGGAGGGGCTGGACCCTGAACTGCACCTCAAACCAGGAGTATTGGACGAAGCCGGGACGCGCAAGGGGCGGTGCCGCGCCGAGCAAGTAGACCTGAGCCGCGGTCTACTCGTCCATATCAATGTCAAAAGGGATTGGATCACCCCCTACCCCGATGCCTGTAAGTATCGAGAAATCGTAAGGGGTCATCATCATGTCCCCTGCCGCGGAGAAATGGAATGAATCGGTGGTGTCCCACCACCTCTCCACCAGAGCGGCGATGAGAGGTCTGCATGTAGTGAGCCTGGAGAGTCCTCTGCAGAATGCGCCAAAGCCGGCCTGGTCCACAATATGGCGAACTGCATCGGGAAGCTCGGCATACCACTCACGAGCGACAGTGTTCCCATACCCGCGGATGGTATGGGAATCTCCCTGCTTTCAAACAAGTCGTTGCGAAGCAATATAAAATGTACAGTTTTGAAGAAACAGTCAAAATCAGTGCAAATTTGGCATGCGTGCGTATTTTCAGATTCAAACAGATACCGGGTGCCGGTGTGCTTACAGTGAACTACAACGTGTGGTGCGTCAGCGTGTTTGCGTGAATCAGCGTGAATTTGGCATGCGTGCATATTTTCAGATTCAAACAGATACCGGGTGCCGGTGTGCTTACATGAACTACAACGTGTGATGCGTCAGCGTGTTTGAGTGGTTCAGTGCAAATGTGGCATGTGTGCATATTTTCAGATTCAAACAGGTATCGAGTGCCGGTGTTTGCAGTGGAATACGGTGTGTGCCGTGTGTTGAGTGGTTCAAGGCTAGTGCAGTGTGTGTGCACGTGTGAGTCTTAAACAGATAATCAGTTGCAAGTGCATTTGCAATCAACTACAATATACAGAGTATCGGTGTATTGGAACTAAGCAGTTAAAGACTGTAATCAGTTATGGCAGTTGACAGTTAAAAAGTTCTACATTGCAGAAAATAAAGCAGAGAAAAAATGTTACCTCGGAAGCGCCGAAGGATAGGTGAGAGGCAGGCCCACGTAGCAGAAGCTCGGGATCCAACGCCATGTCGAAACTCCTGAACTGGCGCAGTCCGTCAGGGGGCAGAACATGAATCGCCGGCAGATAGGTCGCCGGGTCGAACGGGCGCTCGCTCAAAGGTAGGAGCTCGACCCCGGGATCCATCTCGTGATCCGGGGGAGTCCCACCACATGGAATGTCGTCGGCCATGTCAAGAGTGATGAGAAAATGGTCGGAGAATGAAAATCGGGTCGGAATACGAAGAGTCAACCGAAAAGTCAACTCCCGGGAGGGTGGAAAATGGCCGGAAAGGTCGGGATGTGAAAAGGCACGGAAATGGAGAGGAAAGTGAGGGGAACAAATCCCAAAAAGGTGGAAATGGAAAAAGAGGCACCGAAACAAAGATTTGTTCGGTTAAAAATGTCCAAAACGCGAAGGAAATCGCGAATCCGAAGACGAAACGGGCTTAGAACGCGAAGAAAACAAGGAGACGAGGAAGAAAAAAGACTCTAGAGAGAGAGAGAGGTCGTTTTCGGCGAAGGATGATGAAAAGAATAGGGTTTGGAACCCTATTTTAAAACACCCATGGTGAAATGTCGAATTTGCCCCGATCCAGGAACTTTTTGCTGGTCGGCAACATTTTGTGCTGGCCGGCAGAATATTGTGCTGATGGAATTATTTTGTAGCCGGTGGACAGCCGGTGGCTCCCCCTTCCAGCCGGTGGTGTTCCCACAACCTTTTTTAGGCCATGTGAGTGGTTTTTTGGTCTTCATAGCTCGAGAAAGTGCAAGAAAGTGTATCTCCGACGCTCGACCGGCCTTCGTTTTGACCTCAGACCGCGTCTTCTGTGCGTAGCACTCAAATTCATGCAATGATTGTATCCTTCTGTATCCTTTTGCCTTTTGCAAGATTCAAAAGTTACCCTGTGTGCGTTGCACGCGTTCATCGCACTATTTCGGTGCATTGCATCGCGCCGTCATGCGCCTCACAGTTGCATTGTTATGAACGTACTACACGCGTTGTAACACGCACCCCTTGCATCGTCATGCACATCTCTCATGAATTGTCATTGCATTTTTATTACAAGCATTGTCATGCATTTAATACATACGTCGCCTCGCGCATCGTTCGCGTTGTCGTGCATTCCCTTACCATGCATTGTCATGCTTTCCAAAACACGTGCGTTGTTACGCATTTAAGTCCATTTGCATTGTCATGCATTTCAAAAGGAAAACATGCGTTGTCACGCATTCGAATTCATTCACATTATCATGCATTTCATTTTACATCCTTTGAGGTACGCGTGCCTCAAATCCTTGAGGCATGCGTGTCTCATTTGCATCTTTTTACAATCCTTGAGGCATGCGTGTCTCATTTGCATCATTTTACATTCCTTGAGGCATGCGTGTCTCATTTGCATCATTTTACATTCCTTTGAGGCACGCGTGTCTCATATGCATTGTCTTGCACCTTTGAGGCATGCGTGTCTCATTTACATATCATTTTACATTCCTTCATGGCATGCGTGTCACATTTCCATTGGCATGCGTGTCTCACTTGCATTGTGCATCGTTTTGCGCAATGGTCTGGCGAGACCTTAAACACGCACGGTCTAGGCGACCTTAAATCCTTGGAGGGTGCGAAACCTTTACTGCATTGTCATGCATTGCATTGTAAATACTACATATGTCATGCATTACATTGTAAATACCGCATTGTCACGGTCTGGCGAGACCTTAAACACGCACGGTCTAGGAGACCTTAAATCCTTGGAGGGTGCGAAACCTTTACTGCATTGTCATGCATTTCAAAAGTCGTAAATATTGCATATGTCATGCATTACATTGTAAATATTGCATATGTCATGCATCATTGTAGATATTGCATATGTCATGCATTTCATCGTAATATAGTGCATTGTCATGCATTTCCACTGTAAATATTGCATTTACATTCCATTGCATATTTGTAGACATTGCATTTTGGTTGCATGCATTCACTGCATCACCCTTCATCTATGGCTTGCGCCTTTCCTTGTTGAGCTTGGTCTGGTATGTGCTCATACTTTTCACGTCAAAACACAGTTCTGCATGTGTACGCACCTATTCAACGTTGGTATGTTGGTTTGAGGGTTGCGGCATCTTTTCTGTGTCAGACGCGGCTTGTATGCGTACATGCCTTTCCTAGGCAAGATTTGGTTTGGCCCGCGTGCCATATCCATTGTATTCATCTCCATTGCATTTTCGTTTCATGCATTCACTGCATCACCCTTCATCTATGGCTTACGCCTTTCCTTGTTGAGCTTGGTCTGGTATGTGCTCATACTTTTTACGTCAAAACACAGTTCTGCATGTGTACGCGCCTATTCCACGCTGGTATGTTGGTTTGAGGGTTGCGGCACCTTTTCTGTGTTAGACATGGCTTGTATGCGTACATGCCTTTCCTAGGCAAGATACGGTTTTGGCTGCACGCCATATTCATTGTAGATATTACATTGTAGTGTAATTGTTGCATCCGGTATTAGGATCATTATTCTTTCCGCAGCGGGTCGTCACCCCACTTATGTCATTCCACCCAATACTCGTTCTTGTGTCTGTCTACATCACTCATAGTTCTGCATGTGTGCGCGCCTATTCCACGCTGGTATGTTGGTTTGAGGGTTGCGGCACCTTTTCTATGGTAGACAGACTTGTTACTACCATCAATCTATTTGACATTTGTGTGGTTTCGAACCGCTCATGATTGAATCATGATTCGATTGCATTGCATATCATTTGCATTGTTTATACATTGTTTTGTATATATTGCATATCATTTTGCATTCATCATTGCATTGTCATGCATGTTGCTAACAATATTGTACCTGTTAAGTTTGTTTTCTTTTCAGGCACGATATTGTATGTACGGTTCATTTGAGGCCGGTGCAACCGGACGAGCCGCACAGGTATTGTATCCTCCGGGTGAGACGTATCGAGAATTAAATAATTCTCTTACATCCTTTCTGCATTGTAGTGTAGTCTGGTGTATGCTAGCTTAAAACTGTTGCATGCGTGCTTCGTTACAGCTTTCTTTGCATGATCATAAGTTATGCTCGGCTTCTTGCATTGTCTTGCATTTTTGCCCCTGCCTTCAGGCACATACGTTATTTGTCTTGCATGTTTGTCCAAGTCTTCGGCCTTGTCAAAAATGGGTCGTCTCTGGGCTTTGACATTTACTCCCGTCATTGTTATGACTTTCGAGTTCTGTCAAAGAGGGGCAACTGTAGACACCCCATTTTTGACTGTCCTCAAGACTTGGACGTTACCGTTTGAACACTCGGTGATTATCCATGTTTGTGTTCGTTCGGAGTTCCCGGAGGTCTCGGCTACGCGCCTTGCCTCAGGATCTCCGAACTCGACCGTTTTGTGTCTGGTTCTGTACCAAACACTTGTGTTTTGCCTTGGAGGGGTAGGGAATGCCTTGTGAGGCATCCCCACACACCACCGGCAGTGG